>CM038681.1:507045760-507645760 GCA_021605205.1 Aegilops longissima
GTGATTAACACCCAAAGAGTACTAAGGTGTGATCATGTTTTGCTTGTGAGATAATTTTAGTCAACGGTCTCATCACATTCGAGCCGTAAGTATTTTGCAAATTTCTATGTCTACAATGCTCGCACGGAGCTACTCTAGCTAATTGCTCCCACTTTCAATATGTATCTAGATTGAGACTCGAGTCATCTAGATTAGTGTTAAAACTTGCATCGACGTAACCTTTTACGTACCTAACCTTTTCACTTCCATAATCGAAAACATATCCTTATTCTACTAAGGATAATTTTGACCGCTGTCCATTGATCTACTCCTAGATCTCTATTGCACTCCTTGCCAATCTTAGTGGTAGGGTATGCAATAGATCCGTACACAACATGACATACTTTATAGAACCTATGGCTGATGCATAGGGAATGACTTTCATTCTCTTTCTATCTTCTGCCGTGGTCGGGTTTTGAGTCTTACTCAATCTCACACCTTGTAACACAGGCAAGAACTCTTTCTTTGACTGTTCCATTTTGAACTACTTCAAAATCTTGTCAAGGTATGTATTCATTGAAAAACTTATCAAGCGCCTTGATCTATCTCTATAGATCTTGATGCTCAATATGTAAGCAGCTTCACCGAGGTCTTTCTTTGAAAAATTCCTTTCAAATACTCCTTTATGCTTTGCGAATAATTTTACATTATTTCCGATCAACAATATGTCATTCACATATACTTATCGAAAAGGCTGTAGTGCTCCCACTCACTTTCTTGTAAATACAGGCTTCACCGTAAGTCTCATAACACTATATGCTTTGATCAACTTATCAAAGCGTGTATTCCAACTCCGAGATGCTTGCACCAGTCCATAGATGGATCATTGGAGCTTGCACATTTTGTTAGCTCCTTTAGGATTGACTAAAAACTTCGGTTGCATCATATACAACTCTTCTTTAATAAATCCATTAAAGAATGTAGTTTTGATATCCATTTGCCAGATTTCATAAAATGTGGCAATTGCTAACATGATTCGGACAGACTTTAAGAATCGCTACAGTTGAGAAAATCTCATTGTAGTCAACACCTTGAACTTGTCGAAAACCTTTTTGCGACAAGTCGAGCTTTGTAGATAGTAACACTACTATCAGTGTCCGTCTTCCTCTTTAAGATCCATTTATTTAACATGGCTTGCCGATCATCGAGCAAGTCAATCAAAGTCCATACTTTGTTCTCATACATGGATCCTATCTCAGATTTCATGGTCTCAAGCCATTTCATGGAATCTGGGCTCATCATCGCTTCCTCATAGTTCGTAGGTTCATCATGGTCTAGTAACATGACTTCTAGAATAAGATTACCGTACCACTCGGTGCGGATCTTACTCGGAAGACCTACGAGGTTTGGTAGCAACTTGATCTGAAGTTTCATGATCATCATCATTAACTTCCTTACTAATTGGTGTAGGAATCATCGAACTGATTTCGTGATGAACTACTTTCCAATAAGGGAGAAGGTACAATTACCTCATCAAGTTCTACTTTCCTCCCACTCACTTCTTTCGAGAGAAACTTCTTCTCTAGAAAGGATCCATCTTAGCAAAAACTTGCCTTCGGATCTGTGATAGAAGGTGTACCCAACATTTTCTTTTGGGTATTCTATGAAGACGCACTTCTCGATTTGGGTTCGAGCTTATCGGTGAAAACCTTTTCACATAAGCATCACAACTCCAAACTTTAAGAAACGACAGCTTAGGTTTATCGCTAAACCATAGTTCATACGGTGTCATCTCAACGGATTTAGATGGTTGCCCTATTAAACGTGAATGCAGCTGTCTCTAATGCATAACCCCAAAACGATAGTGGTAAATCGGTAAGATACATCATAGATCGCACCATATCATAATAAAGTACGGTTTCTGACGTTCGGACACACCATAACGTTGTGGTGTTCCGGTGGCGTGAGCTGTGAAACTATTCCACATTGTTTTAATTGAAGACCAAACTCAGAACTCAAATATTCATCTCCACGATCAGATCGCGAAACTTTATTTTCTTGTTACGATGATTTTCCACTTCACTCTGAAATTCTTTGAACCTTTCAACTATTTCAGACTTATGTTTCATCAAGAAGATATATCCATATCTGCTCAAATCATCTTGTGAAGGTCGAAAATAACGATACTTGCCACGAGTATCAACACTCATTGGATCGCATACATCGGTATGTATTATTTCCAATAAGTCGAGATCTCGTTCCATTGTTCCGAACAACGGAGTTTTAGTCATCTTGCCCAAAAGGCACGGTTCGCAAGTATCAAATGATTCATAATCAAGTGATTCCAAAACCCATCAGCATGGAGTTCCTTCATGCGCTTTACACCGATATGACCTAAACGGCAAGTGCCACAAATAAGTTGCACTATCATTATTAACTTTGCATTTTTGGCATCAATATTATGTGTATCACTATGATCGAGATCCAATGAACCATTTTCATTGAGTGTGTAACCATATAAGGTTTTATTCATGTAAATGTAACAACAATTTATTCTCTTACTTAAATGAATAACCAGATTGCAATAAACATGATCAAATCATATTTATGCTCAACACCAAATAACACTTATTTAGGTTCCACACTAATCCCGAAAGTATAGGGAGTGTGCGATGATAATCATATCAATCTTGGAACTACTTCCAACACTCATCGTCACTTCCCTTCAACTAGTCTCTGCTTATTCTCAGAACTCCTGTTTGAAGTTACTAATCTTAGCAACCTAACAGTATCAAATACTCAGGGGCCACTATAAACACTAGTAAGGCACACATCAATAACCTGTATATCAAATATAACCTTGTTCACTTTGCCATCCTTCTTATCCACCAAATATTCAGGGGTAGTTCTGCTTCCAGTGACCAGTTCCATTGCAGCAAAAGTACTCGGTCTCGTGCTTAGGTCTAGACTTGGGCTTCTTCACTCGAGCAGCAACTTGCTTGCCGCTCTTTTGAAGTTCCCTTCTTCCCTTTGCCATTTTCCTTGAGACTAGTGGTCTTGTCAACCATCAACACTTGATGTTTTTCTTGATTTCTACCTTCGCGATTTTAGCATCGCTAAGAGCTCGAGAATCTTTTTCGTCATCTCTTGCATACTATAGTTCATCACGAAGTTCTACTAACTTAGTGATGGTGACTAGAGAATTCTGTCAATCACTATCTTATCTCGAAGATTAACCCCACTTGATTCAAGCGATTGAAGTACTCGCACAATCTGAGCACATGCTCACTAGTTGAGCGATTCTCCTCCATCTTTTAGCTATAGAACTTGTTGGAGACTTCATATCTCTCAACTCGGTATTTGCTAAAATATTAACTTCAATTCCTGGAACATCTCATATGGTCCATGACGCTCAAAACGCCTTTGAAGTCCCGATTCTAAGCCGTTAAGCATGGTGCACTAAACTATCAAGTAGTCATCATATTGAGCTAGCCAAACGCTCATAACGTCAGATCGCTCATATTGAGCTAGCCAAACGCTCATAACGTGCGCATCTGCTCCTGCAATAGGTCTGTCACCTAGCGGTGCATTAAGGACATAATTCTTCAGCAGCAATGAGGATAAACCTCAGATCACGGATCCAATCCGCATCATTGCTACTAACATTTTCAATACAATTTTCTAGGAACACATATGAAAACATAGGGAAGCAACAACGCGAGCTATTGATCTACAACATAATTTGCAAAATACTACCAGACTAAGTTCATGATAAATTAAAGTTCAATTAATCATATTACTTAAGAACTCCCACTTAGATAAATATCCTCCAATTCTCTAAGTGATTGCGTGATCCATATCAACTACACCATGACCGATCATCACGTGTGATGGAGTAGTTTCAATGGTGAACATCAATATGTTGATCATATCTACTATATGATTCACGCCGACCTTCGGTCTCCGTGTTCCGAGGTCATATCTTATATGCATAGCTCGTCAAGTATAACCTGAGTATTCTGCGTGTGCAACTGTTTTGCACCGTTGTATTTGAACGTAGAGCCTATCACACCCGATCATCACGTGGTGTCTCAAAGACGAAGAACTTTCGCAACGGTGCATACTCGGGAGAACACTTCTTGATAATTTAGTAAGGATCATCTTATAATGCTACCGTCAATCAAAGCAAAATAAGATGCATAAAGGATTAACATCACATGCAATCAATATAAGTGATATGATATGGCCATCATCATCTTGTGCTTGTGATCTCCATCTCGAAGCACCGCCATGATCACCATCGCCACCGGTAGCGACACCTTGATCTCCATCGTAGCATCGTTGTCGCCTCGCCAATCTTATGCTTCTCGACTATCGCTACCGCTTAGTGATAAAGTAAAGCATTACAGGCGCATTGCATTTCATACAATAAAGCGACAACCATATGGCTCCTGCCCATTGCCGATAACTTCGGTTACAAAACATGATCATCTCATACAATAAAATTCAGCATCATGTCTTGACCATATCACATCACAACATGCCCTGCAAAAACAAGTTAGACGTCCTCTACTTTGTTGTTGCAAATTTTACGTGGCTGCTACGGGCTGAGCAAGAACCGTTCTCACCTCGCATCAAAACCACAACGATATTTCGTCAAATAGACTCCGTTTTAACCTTCTCAAGGACCGGGCGAGCCACACTCGATTCAACTAAAGTGAGAGAGACAGACACCGCCGGTCACCTTTAAGCAACGAGTGCTCGGGCGGTGAAACCAGTCTCGCGTAAGCGTCTGGCGTAATGTCGGTCCGGCCGCTTCATCTCACAATACCGCTGAACCAAAGTATGACATGCTGGTAGGCGTATGACTTGTATCGCCCACAACTCACTTGTGTTCTACTCGTGCACATGACATCAACGCATAAAACCAGGCTCGATACCACCGTTGAGGAACGTAGTAATTTCAAAAATTTTCCTACGATCACGCAAGATCATGGTGATGCATAGCAACGAGATGAGAGTGTTGTCTCACGCACCCTCGAGACCAGAACGGAAGCGTTGACGCAACGTAGAGGAAGTAGTCGTACTTCTTCCCGATCCAACCGATCCAAGTACCGAACGTCACGGCACCTCCGAGTTCTGCACACGCTCAGCTCGATGACGTCCCTCGAACTCCGATCCAGCCGAGTGTTGAGGAGAGTTTCACAAGACGACGGCGTGGTGACGATGATGATGTTCCACCGGCGCAGGGCTTCGCTTAAGCTCCGCAACGGTATATTCGAGGTGTAGTTTGGTGGAAGGGGCACCGCACACGGCTAAGGAACGATCTCAATGATCAACTTGTGTGTCATGGGGTGCCCCTGCCCTCAGATATAAAGGAGGGAAGGGAGGGGCTGGCCGCCAAGGAGAGGTGCGCCAGGTGTCCTACTCCTACTAGGAGTAGGATTCCCCCAAATCCTAGTCCAACTAGGTTTCCCAAGTGGGAAGGGAGAGAGAGAGGCGCTTTCTCCTAGTCCTAATAGGACTAGGGAAGGGGAAGGTGCGCCAGCACTATGGCCCCTTTCTCTTTCCCACTAAGGCCCATCAAGGCCCATTGACCCCCGGGAGGTTCCGGTAACCCCGGTACATCTCTAAAATTCCCAATTTCACCCGGAGTGATTCCGAGTCCAAACATAGGCTTCCAATATATCAATCTTTATGTCTCGACCATTTCGAGACTCCTCGTCATGTCCGTGATCTCATCCGGACTCAACAACCTTCGTACATCAATATCATATAAACTCATAATAACTGCCATCGAAGCGTTAAGCGTGCGGACCCTACGGGTTCGAGAACTATGTAGACATGACCGAGACACCTCTCGGTCAATAACCAATAGCGGACCTGGATGCCCATATTGGCTCCTACATATTCTACGAAGATCTTTATCGGTCGAGACCGCATAACAACATACGTTGTTCCTTTGTCATCGGTATGTTACTTGCCCGAGATTCGATCGTCGGTATCCAATACCTAGTTCAATCTCACATCGCAAGTCTCTTTTCTCGTTCCGTAATACATCATCTCACAACTAACACATTTAGTTGCAATGCTTGCAAGGCTTATGTGATGTGCATTACCGAGAGGGCCAGAGATACCTCTCCGACAATCGGAGTGACAAATCCTAATCTCAAATATGCCAACCCAACATGTACCTTCGAGACACCTGTAATGTACCTTTATAATCACCCGATTACGCCAGACGCTTGGTAGCACCCAAAGTGTTCCTCGGGCAAATGGGAGTTGCATAATCTCATAGTCATAGGAACATGTATAAGTCATGAAGAAAAGCACTAGCAACAAACTATACGATCAAAAGCTATGCTAATGGAATGGGTCATGTCAATCAGATCATTCAACCAATGATGTGATCCCGTTAATCAAATAACAACTCCTTGTTCATGGTTAGGAAACATAACCATCTTTGATTAACGAGCTAGTCAAGTAGAGGCATACTAGTGACACTCTGTAGGTTTATGTATTCACACATGTATTATGTTTCCGGTTAATACAATTCTAGCATGAATAATAAACATTTATCATGATATAAGGAAATAAATAATAACATTTATTATTGCCTCTAGGGCATATTTCCTTCAGTCTCCCACTTGCACTAGAGTCAATAATCTAGTTCACATCATCATGTGATTCAACACAAATATTCACATCTGTATGTGATTAACACCCATAGTTCACATCGTCATGTGACCAACACCCAAAGGGTTTACTAGAGTCAGTAATCTAGTTCACATCGCTATGTGATTAACACCCAAAGAGTACTAAGGTGTGATCATGTTTTGCTTGTGAGATAATTTTAGTCAACGGGTCTGTCACATTCAGAGCCGTAAGTATTTTGCAAATTTCTATGTCTACAATGCTCTGCACGGAGCTACTCTAGCTAATTGCTCCCACTTTCAATATGTATCTAGATTGAGACTCAGAGTCATCTAGATTAGTGTTAAAACTTGCATCGACGTAACCTTTTACGACGAACCTTTTTTCACTTCCATAATCGAGAAACATATCCTTATTCTACTAAGGATAATTTTGACCGCTGTCCATTGATCTACTCCTAGATCTCTATTGCACTCCTTTGCCAATCTTAGTGGTAGGGTATGCAATAGATCTGTACACAACATGACATACTTTATAGAACCTATGGCTGATGCATAGGGAATGACTTTCATTCTCTTTCTATCTTCTGCCGTGGTCGGGTTTTGAGTCTTACTCAATCTCACACCTTGTAACACAGGCAAGAACTCTTTCTTTGACTGCTCCATTTTGAACTACTTCAAAATCTTGTCAAGGTATGTATTCATTGAAAAACTTATCAAGCGCCTTGATCTATCTCTATAGATCTTGAGGCTCAATATGTAAGCAGCTTCACCGAGGTCTTTCTTTGAAAAATTCCTTTCAAATACTCCTTTATGCTTTACGTAATAATTTTACATTATTTCCGATCAACAATATGTCATTCACATATACTTATCGTAAAGGCTGTAGTGCTCCCACTCACTTTCTTGTAAATACAGGCTTCACCGTAAGTCTCAGATAACACTATATGCTTTGATCAACTTATCAAAGCGTGTATTCCAACTCCGAGATGCTTGCACCAGTCCATAGATGGATCATTGGAGCTTGCACATTTTGTTAGCTCCTTTAGGATTGACTATAAAACTTCGGTTGCATCATATACAACTCTTCTTTAATAAATCCATTAAAGAATGTAGTTTTGATATCCATTTGCCAGATTTCATAAAATGTGGCAATTGCTAACATGATTCGGACAGACTTTAAGAATCGCTACAGCTTGAGAAAATCTCATTGTAGTCAACACCTTGAACTTGTCGAAAACCTTTTTGCGACAAGTCGAGCTTTGTAGATAGTAACACTACTATCGTTGTCCGCCTTCCTCTTTAAGATCCATTTATTTAACATGGCTTGCTGATCATCGAGCAAGTCAATCAAAGTCCATACTTTGTTCTCATACATGGATCCTATCTCAGATTTCATGGTCTCAAGCCATTTCGCGAATCTGGGCTCATCATCGCTTCCTCATAGTTCGTAGGTTCATCATGGTCTAGTAACATGACTTCTAGAATAAGATTACCGCATCACTCTCTGGAAGACCCACGAGGTTTGGTAGCAACTTGATCTGAAGTTTCATGATCATCATCATTAACTTCCTTACTAATTGGTGTAGGAATCATCGGAACTGATTTACGTGATGAACTACTTTCCAATAAGGGAGAAGGTACAATTACCTCATCAAGTTCTACTTTCCTCCCACTCACTTCTTTCGAGAGAAACTTCTTTTCTAGAAAGGATCCATCTTAGCAAAAACTTGCCTTCGGATCTGTGATAGAAGGTGTACCCAACATTTTCTTTTTGGGTATTCTATGAAGACGCATTCTCCGATTTGGGTTCGAGCTTATCGGTGAAAACCTTTTCACATAAGCATCACAACTCCAAACTTTAAGAAACGACAGCTTAGGTTTATCGCTAAACCATAGTTCATACGGTGTCATCTCAACGGATTTAGATGGTTGCCCTATTAAACGTGAATGCAGCTGTCTCTAATGCATAACCCCAAAACGATAGTGGTAAATCGGTAAGATACATCATAGATCGCACCATATCATAATAAAGTACGCAGTTCTGACGTTCGGACACACCATAACGTTGTGGTGTTCCGTGGCGTGAGCTGTGAAACTATTCCACATTGTTTTAATTGAAGACCAAACTCAGAACTCAAATATTCATCTCCACGATCAGATCGCGAAACTTTATTTTCTTGTTACGATGATTTTCCACTTCACTCTGAAATTCTTTGAACCTTTCAACTATTTCAGACTTATGTTTCATCAAGAAGATATATCCATATCTGCTCAAATCATCTTGTGAAGGTCGAAAATAACGATACTTGCCACGAGTATCAACACTCATTGGATCGCATACATCGGTATGTATTATTTCCAATAAGTCAAGATCTCGCTCCATTGTTCCGAACAACGGAGTTTAGGTCATCTTGCCCAAAAGGCACGGTTCGCAAGTATCAAATGATTCATAATCAAGTGATTCCAAAACCCATCAGCATGGAGTTTCTTCATGCGCTTTACACCGATATGACTCCAAACGGCAAAGGCCACAAATAGGTTGCACTATCATTATTAACTTTGCATTTTGGCATCAATATTATGTGTATCACTATGATCGAGATCCAATGAACCATTTTCATTGAGTGTGTAACCATATAAGGTTTTATTCATGTAAATGAACAACAATTTATTCTCTTACTTAAATGAATAACCAGTATTGCAATAAACATGATCAAATCATATTTATGCTCAACACCAAATAACACTTATTTAGGTTCCACACTAATCCCGAAAGTATACGGCGCAGAAGCAGTTTTGCCTCATGACATCATTCATGACTCACCTCGAAAAGCGCATGTACGAAGAAAGAGAAGCCGAGTTGGATCGGCAGGACAGCTTGGACACATTGAGGAAGAGCGACGTCGCCAAGGCTCGCTCCGCATTCTATCGCAGCAGGCTCGAAGATATCAAAGCGAGAAGTACGGGCAAAGACTTACAACGCTGGCGAACTGGTTCTACGCTCACGGACAAGAAGAAGGACAAGCTCAAGCCCAAATGGGAAGGCCCTTCATCATCGATCAAGTCCTGATGGCGGAGCGCATCTGTACTTGAAATGCATCGGATAACCGACTCGAGCCGAACCCATGGAATGCAGCCCGCCTCCGACGATTCTATGCCTAGCGCCGGACTAAGAGTTCCTCCCTTTCCCCCCGTCCAAATTTTTTTTTACTTCAGCTGCCTTTTGTTTCTCTTTTTCTTCTCAACCCTATTCATCCAAGCCTTAAAAGGCCTACTTGCGCAACGTTCACGCGCAATTGATGTGCTATCCGCACTCATTATACTTGGGGGCTTCTTTACCAGAAGCTTAATTATACGGGCTTCATGCCCAGCACATGTGTCAAGCCTCCACATGTACCTTTTATTCACCATTATATGCATCGATATGACTTAAGTTTTGGCCAAGCTGGGTTGCCTGGCTCCTGTGCTTACCCCTCGCTCCCGATTGTTCGGCTAGGAGGTAAAGGGAGCACCTCTGTGATTGTTACTGCCGGGTCAGCCGGATGTGTACCTCAGACTGGGTGAAGCCGAAAGCTAGCGTTCTTAAGGGAATATTCGGTCGGTGACTTAAAATATGATTTTTTTTATCCACTTATTTATCTGCCCCCAGATGTTTTCTGCTCTTCTCGCAGTCCGGACATGCACTTTAGGGCATGCCACCCCTAGCGGAAAGGAACCCTTAACGGAACTATTCTCCCTGGAAGATGTTTCTTACTAACCATGTAATATAACATAACTAGTTGGGCACTTGTCTGATAAAGCACTGATGACCCCTACGCCTGGTCTCCATGCATACCCCGGTTGTTTCATAACCGAGAAGGTATTCGACACACTCCGGACTCTAGGGTCCCGAGGTCGGCTTAAAACGCCGGCAAAGACAAACGATCTACAATCCGCTAGAAGGCATTTTGTATGTCATTTTATAATACATTGTCAAATCGACCGATTGTATTCTTCCTCAATCCCGCCTAACAAAGTTGTCTAATTTACAGTCCTGTTGGGAAAATTTTATGCCAACTCCACTTGGCGTATACTAAACTCACAGGATCTCCTTCCCATCGGGCCCCACAAGTCCGACTTCGCCATGTGGTTGGGATCCGCCTTCTTGTACCGTCTTCACCATGGCCCAGCCTCCCTGGCACCTTGCGGGCAGGCGAAATCTTCCATACATGGAAGCGCTGCCGCCTCCCTCGCAGCTTCTCCGCAAGCTCCCCAAGACCCTCGGGTATGGAGAAGGCTGGCCATAACGCTGGACGACGCCACTCAGTAGCCTGCCGAACTCGTTCGATCGGTTGCAACAATTGAAGTTGATCACCCGTTATTACGGGCATCTCCTCCAGAGGCGACTGTGAGCATACCTGCGGACATATTCTCATCAAATTGACTTCCTCGCCAACTCTTCTTTTCAAAGGAGTTCGCTCAAGCACTTACTATATATGCCGCGACGAAGCCGCTGATTCTCCTTAACGGAGCCCGACAGCTCGGCCTGAGAACGCTTCGGATCTTCTCCAAGCTGGGCATGGGCATCCTGAGCTTGTTCCTTTCATGCTGCACCATATGCAGCACCCTCTCGCCGCCTTTAGTTGGCGCAGAAGTTCTTGCCTGTCCGGATCTTGTCCGGCAGCACCTGCAACGTCGTTTTTTAGACTTGCGCAAAGGCCAAACGCTACTTATCCTTCTAAAATAATGCGTTACCACGAGAGGTCCTTGCGTTTCCTCCTGCGCCAGACAATGCGGCCTCAAGTTGGGCCTTGCACTCTTGCAGCTCCTGAGACAGTTGGGTATTCTTCTCGGTAAGATCCTATGTTTCATATGATCCTTAAATCAGCTTAAATATAACTACTTTAAGTTTCGGGGGCTACTGGCATATATAACTATTAAATTCTCTTACCCGTATGTCTTTTTACATACTGCTCCGTGGCTCTGATAAAACTATCTTGAGCAGCACGAAGGTGCGCGTCCCCCGTGTTAAAGGCATTCAACGCCTCTGGGGAGAAGCACGCGTCACGAAATACTGTCCGGCGGCGCCTGTGATTCAGGGCACTCTCCACCTCAGACTTGGTGGCGGACGATGCATCGGCATCGTCCGTCGGAGGAGCGTCCGGTTCGCGCCTTGCGCTTGCCTCCCCCTCCTGACCAGGTGAGGGAGCCCGGCGGGTAGAGGTTGGATTGACAACTTCCACGCCCACAGTCCGTGGACGCTTTTTCCCTATAAAAGTCATGAGCACTCAAACGCTTCCTAGGAACGTTGTTTCAAATACTAAATTGTGAGCTACACCTTTGCGGCGACGTTTCAGTCCGCGCCAAGCCCTCTTCCGCCTCTTGGTCCGAATCGGCCCTGTTGGTCAGCCACCGCTGGCTCGGCTTCCGCCCTAGGGCGCCTCCTGCACAAATGCCATCATATACGGTGGTCGAAATAAGCAAGGAAGGAATAACGGTGTCGTGGCTTCGCCGCAATCACCGGGAAGCCGGATATAGTCCGGGATAGTCGGCCGTGATGGCGACTAAAGCATTGTCCATGCTGAGCTGGTGGAACACCCCATCGATTAGCTCCACCTTTATGTCCGGATCCTCTTCGGAGGCCGGATCCCGGGTCTCTCTCGATCCTCGGGCTGCGGAGCCGACTCAGCATGCCCTCCACGGTCCGGCGCAGTTCCTGCGTCGAAGAAGAACACAATATAAGAAACCTAAGTTTCGAAAGGCACGGGTCGGACACGCTGAGTGTTCGCTTACCCAAGGCCGGGGATTATTCATGGAAAACCCATTTAACGGGTTCGTCCGAAGGAAATCCTCCTTCTCCCCCTTGTACAGGCCAGACAAGATTGTCACCAGATCTTGGCCGAATCCGCCCTTTGCGGCCATGACGGGTGGCATCGCCCTCCCGTTGAAATCCCACATGGGGTGGCCCTCAGACAGTGGCTGCACCCCAGATAATGCATGTTGCCATGACTCCAATCATGGTCAACCCGGCATGGGCCAAGAACCTTATTCGCCCATCAAATAATGGACGCTCTTGTCTTCCTCCAAACGGGGGCTCTGCGGACGCCAACTAAGGCATTTCTTCAGAGGAGCATTGCTGAACTCCGGGAGGCCGATCCGAACAGGGTCCGGCAGCGGAGCGTCTTCTATATAAAACCATTCCGAAGGCTAGCCTTCGGGCGCCTTCTTAGGGGTTCCGGATGGATATCCAGTCCCGGCAATGCGCCATATTTCGGCGCCGCCCACTTGATATATGGACCCCTCGTGAGAGCGGGGTACAAGGCAGAACAACCTCTTCCACAGCGCTAAGTGGGGCTCGACGCCCAGGAAAAGCTCTCAAAGAGCTACATAACCCGCAATATGCAGGATTGAGGCGAGCGTGAGGTGATGAAGCTGGAGTCCGTAGAACTCCAGGAGCCCGCGGAGGAATGGATGTACAGGAAATCCGAGCCCCCTTATCGATAGGGGACGAAGCATACCCGCTCCCCTTTGTTGGGATTTGGGGTAACCTCCGCTTGCTTCCCACCTTTGTAGGTGGCCAGCCCGCTCGAACCGAACCATGAAGGTCGGGGAGATATCCCCCATTTGGAGCTTCACCACTCGTTAAAACAGAGCATCTCCTCCAATCTCTCGCAAAGGGCCGGGGCGCGAGAAGAGGAGCCGTTGACGGTCCATGATGGAATGGATTCTTGGTCAAAGCGCTCCGATGAGTATTTGCGAGAGGAAGATGGTGATTTGGATCTGGATTCTTGCCTCCCTTATAGGCGATTGTTCGCACAACTAGGGGTAAAACATAAAAGACACCTCGGCTTTTCACATTCGCACGACGCGTGGAAGAAGGCCATTATTGGGCGTGGAAGCCAAGACGCGCAACATTGATGAGGAAGCGGACACTCGCTCGCAGGTACATGGAACTTAAAGGAGAACCCGCCTTGCAACACCGAAGACTACACGATGCTGGACTTATCGTCATTGAAGCCTGGTTCGGGGCTACCGAGGAGTCCCGGATTAGGGGTGTCCGGATTGCGGACTACCATCATCGGCCGCACTATCATCGGCCGAACTATCATCATCGACCGGACTCCAAGACTATGAACATACAAGATTGAAGACTTCACCCCGTGTCCGGATGGGACTTTCCTTGGCGTGGAAGGCAAGCTTGGCGATACGGATATGTAGATCTCCTACCATTGTAACCGACTCTATGTAACCCTAGCCCTCTCCGGTGTCTATATAAACCGGATGGCTTTAGTCCGTAGGACTACAATCACAACAACCCTTACAATCATACCATAGGCTAGCTTCTAGGGTTTAGCCTCCTTGATCTCGTGGTAGATCCACTCTTGCAAACATCCATAATATCAATATCAATCGAGCAGGACGTAGGGTTTTACCTCCATCAAGAGGGCCCGAACCTGGGTAAACATCGTGTCCCTTGTCTCCTGTTACCATCCGCCTAGACGCACAGTTCGGGACCCCCTACCCGAGATCCGCCGGTTTTGACACCGACAGCCGCACTTGGGCTTCTCTTGGTAGTTCATAGTCCGGCTCACGTGTCGCGGGCCTGGGTCCTTGCTTCTTTGAGGAACCACCTTGGTACATTTTCCTGAACATATTTCTTCCTCTGAAAAAATATCTGAAATTTTTAGTGACTCAAAATAAAAGTGAACCAAACTCAACAAGATTGATAGCAACTACTCCCACAAGTGCCTAGAGACTACATCATGCATTAAAACTACTTGGGACCATATAAATTTGACATGCAAGCTCAAGAACAGGGTCACCTAAGCAGCAAAAATTTGCAATAAATAAAGCACTAGAACAAAAACTAATTGGACCATTGGAGGAGTCACATACCGAAGAACAATCCCCCAAAGCAGTTTTATGAGTGGAGCTTTGAGCAAGGAGATCGAAAATCACGGCAAAACGAACTAGAACACGAGTTTGAGCTGTGTGGTGATTTTTTCTGGAGGAAGACGAAGTGTGTGGGTGCTGGAATAAGCGGAGGGGAACCACGTGGGGCCCACAAGGCAGGGGGCGCGCCCTGGACCCTCGTGGCCAGGTGGTATGGCCCCCAGGTGTGTTCTTAGTGCCAATAATTCTTAAATATTCTAGAAAAAATCATATTTCATTTCCGGGACATTTGGAGAACTTTTATTTTCGGGGTATTTTTTATAGCAAGGATAATTCAGAAAACAGACAGAAAATACTATTTTTGCTTTATTTAATCTAAATAATAGAAAGTAAAAGGAGGGTACAGAAGGTTGTGCTTTCTATCTTCATCCATCTCATGCTCATCAAAAGGAATCCACTAACAAGGTTGATCAAGTCTTGTTAACAAACTCATTCCGAATCGCATGAAACCGGAGAATTTCCGAATAGCACTAGGTTACCTCAACGGGGATATGCACATCCCCAACAATAAGAATATCATATTTCTTCTTGCCAGTAGGAAGAGGGAATTCGAAACCTCCAATAATAATTGTTGGAATTTTTCCAATAGAATTGATACTTTGGACTTGAGATTGTTTCCTCGGAAAGTGTACCATATGCTCATTACCATTAACATGAAAGTGACATTGCCTTTGTTGCAATCAATAACAGCCCCAGCAGTATTCAAAAAGGGTCTACCAAGAATAATAGACATGCTATCGTCCTCGGGAATATCACGAATAACAAAGTCCGCTAAAATAGTAACGTTTGCAACCACAACAGGCACATCCTCACAAATACCGACAGTTATAGAAGTTGATTTATCGGCCATTTGCAAAGATATTTCAGTAGGTGTCAACTTATTCAAATCAACTCTACGATACAAAGAGAGAGGCATAACACTAACACCGGCTCCAAGATCACATAAAGCAGTTTTAACATAGTTTCTTTGAATGGAGCATGGTATAGTTGGTACTCCTAGATCTCCTAGTTTCTTTGGTATTCCACCTTTAAAAGTATAATTAGCAAGCATGGTGGAAATTTCAGCTTCCGGTATCTTTCTTTTATTTGTAACAATATCTTTCATATACTTAACATAAGGATTCATTTTAAGCATATCAGTACAAATGCATACGCAAAAAGATAGGTCTAATCATTTCAGCAAAGCGCTCAAAATCCTCATCATCCTTTTTCTTGGATGGTTTAGGAGGAAAGGGCATGGGTTTCTGAACCCATGGTTCTCTCTTTACCGTGCTTCCTAGCAACGAAGTCTCTCTTATCATAACGTTGATTCTTTGATTGTGGGTTATCAAGATCAACAACAGGTTTAATCTCTACATCACTATTATTGCTAGGTTGAGCATCAACATGAACATCATCATTAACATTATCACTAGGTTCATGTTCATTACCTGATTGTGTTTCCGCAGCAGAAATAGAAATATCATTGGGATTCTCAGGTGTGTCTACAACAGGTTCACTAGACGCATGCAAAGTCCTATCATTTTTCTTTTTCTTCTTCTTAGAAGGACTATGTGCATCAACATTAGTTCTCTGAGAGTATTGCTCAATTCTCTTAGGGTGGCCCTCAGGATACAAAGGTTCCTCAGTCATTCTACCTCCTCTAGTCATAACTCTAACATCATTATCGTTTTTCTTATTATTTAATTCATTGAGCAAATCATTTTGAGCTTTAAGCACTTGTTCTACTTGAGTGGTAACAATAGAAGCATGTTTACTAATTAGTTTAAGTTCACCTTTAACGCTAGACATATAATCACTCAGGTGTTCAATCATATAAGCATTTCTTTTCAATTGTCTACCAACATAAGCATTGAAGTTTTCTAGTTTAACAATAAAATTATCAAACTCATCTAAGCATTGGCTAGTAGACTTATAACAAGGAATATCACCTTCATCAAATCTATAGAGAGAGTTTACCTTTACTACCTGTTTCGGGTTATCAAGACCATGTATTTCTTCAATAGCTGGTAAATTCTTAACATCTTCAGCTTTAATACCTTTTTCTTTCATAGATTTCTTTGCCTCTTGCATATCTTCAGGATTGAGAAATAGAATACCCCTTTTCTTCGGAGTTGGTTCAGGAAGTGTCCAATCATTTTCATTACTCAACATATTATTCAATAGTGATTCAGCTTGATCAACAGTTCTTTCCCTGAAAACACAACCAGCACAACTATCTAGGTGGTCTCTGGAAGCATCGGTTAGTCAATTATAAAAGATATCAAGTATTTCATTTTTCTTGAGAGGATGATCAGGCAAAGCATTAAGTAATCGGAGAAGCCTCCCCCAAGCTTGTGGGAGACTCTCTTCTTCAATTTGCACAAAATTATATATTTCCCTTAAGGCAGCTTGTTTCTTATGAGCGGGGAAATATTTAGCAGAGAAGTAATAAATCATATCTTGGGAACTACGCACACAACCAGGATCAAGAGAATTAAACCATGTTTTAGCATCACCCTTTAATGAGAACGGAAATAATTTAAGGATATAGTAGTAGCGAGTTTTCTCATCATTAGTGAATAGGGTGGCTATATCATTTAGTTTAGTAAGATGTGCCACAACAGTTTCAGATTCATAGCCATAAAAAGGATCAGATTCAACCAAAGTAATTATCTCAGGATCAACAGAGAAATCATAATCCTTATCGGAAATATAGATAGGTGAAGTAGCAAAATCAAGGTCATATTTCATTCTAGCATTCTAAGATTTTTCTTTCTGCTTAGCTAATAATTTCTTAAGATCATATCTATCATTGCAAGCAAGAAATTCTCTAGCAGTTTCTTCATCCATAACATAACCCTCAGGCACAATAGGCAATTCATATCTAGGGGGAGAATCTTCATCATCACTTTCATCAATATTATCAGTTTCAATAATTTCATTCTCTCTAGCCCTAGCAAGTTGTTCATCAAGAAATTCACCTAGTGGCACAGTATCATTAAGCATAGAAGTAGTTTCATCATAAGCATCATGCATAGCATAAGTGTCATCATCAATAACATGCGACATATCAGAATCAATAGCAGAAGCAGGTTTAGGCGTCGCAAGCTTAATCAAAATAGAACGTGAATCAAGTGCAGAGCTAGATGGCAGTTCCTTACCTCCCCTCGTAGTTGAGGGAAAAAATCTTAGTTCTTTCGTCTTTCAAGTTCCTCATAGTGATCAACAGATATAAATCCCAAGCGACTCAAAGAATAGAGCTATGCTCCCCGGCAACGGCGCCAGAAAAAAGTCTTTATAACCCACAAGTATAGGGGATCGCAACAGTTTTCGAGGGTAGAGTATTCAACCCAAATTTATTGATTCGACACAAGGGGAGCCAAAGAATATTCTCAAGTATTAGCAGCTGAGTTGTCATTTCAACCACACCTGGAAAACATAATATCTGCAGCAAAGTATTTAGTAGCAAAGTAGTATGGAAGTAACAGTAATGGTGGCAAAAGTAACAGTAACAGTTTTGTAGTAATTGTAACAGTGGCAACGGAAAAGTAACTAAGCAAAGATCAATATGTGAAAAGCTCGTAGGCATTGGATCAATGATGGAGAATTATGTCGGATGTGATTCCTCATGCAACAGTTATAACATAGGGTGACACAGAACTAGCTCCAGTTCATCAATGTAATGTAGGCATGTATTCCGAATATAGTCATACGTGCTTATGGAAAAGAACTTGCATGACATCTTCTGTCCTACTGTAACGCCCTCGATGCGGCTATATCTCCCATGTGTCGAAGCACGACTTAGAGACATAACCGCATTGAAAGCAATGTCGCAAGTGAGGTAATCTTCACACAACCCATGTAATACATAAGGGAAAGAGATACATAGTTGGCTTACAATCGCCACTTCACACAATACATGAGTAAAGCATTACATCATACAGATACAATCAAGGTCCGACTATGGAACCAAAATAAAAGAAGACTACCCCAAATGCTACACAGATCCCCGATCGTCCCAACTGGGCTCCACTACTGATCAACTGAAACGAAACAACACAATGAACAAGATCTTCATCGAGCTCCTCCTTGAGCTCGGATGCGTCACCCGCACGGTTTCATCGGCACCTGCAAACTGGTTTTGGAAGTATCTATGAGTCACGGGGACTCAGCAATCTCACACCCGCGAGATCAAGACTATTTAAGCTTAAAGGTAGGACAGGGTAGTGAGGTGGAGCTACAGCAAGCGACTAGCATATATGGTAGTGTAGCGACCCGACCTCAGATGGTCAAGCCTCTGTGTTGCTGTGCCATCCCTGGATCAGTATGCTGGCACACACAGTACATCAATGTATATATATCAAAGTGCAATCACATGTATAAATAGCGTAAAACTGATATATACCTCAAGTCTCAGCGGAAACAAGTAATCGGGTGTGGAGTCCCATCAACGCCATCGGCAGGTTGAGTGTAGACCGTAACCCTGTATCGTAACTCTTACTCGTCGAGGAAAAATATCTGCAACATGATACGTTGCAGCCGTGTAGGTCAGTACATTGAATGTACCGGCAAGATCACAATAAGAGAAAACAGATGATAAACTATACTATATGCAATATGGCTTTATGGCTATGTATCTGAATTTTGTTTGCGTAAAAGCTGGTTTTATTTTACCTACATCAAAGGAATAAATGAAGTCTGTACTATGGAGTTTTCTATCATGACATGGTTCCGCCAACCGATGTCTCATAGCCCAAAATCCTCATAAGTTGCCCACAATTAAGTTATCAGTCCAGTGTTGAGAGTTCCGAGATAGATCCAAGTCCAGATGCTCAAATTGTCCGTAACCGGGGACACGGCTAATCGATTAGGTTTTAAACCCTCTGAAGAGGTTTGTACACTTTACCCGCAAGATTCGATCCCTCTCTTTATGTTCTCGCACTTCAGAGTGTGTGAGAACAAGATGACCGAAACATGGTCTTCCAAAGAGTTCCTCTGACCACTGTCCGGTACTCAACCCATCCTATCGTAGTTCTACATCTGCTAGTATCGTCCCAGCCAGAGTCACAACTAAGGTCAACCAAGCCAGAGCCCATAATGACTTGCGGTTGCACACGTAAGCTTCCGGGCGTGAAGTATTCTTCCGTCTCTTTGAGTCTGGGTGAAGCTTTCCGCAAGATGTCATGGCGCTTCTCCATGCATCCCGCCAACCACTTGGTTTCTCCAGGTGCCCGTCAACCGTCCTTCACCCAAGAGTGTGTATTGAATTCCTGCCTTGAGTCTTGAAGTCTTGAGGCCTTGAAGATGCAGTCCTTGCAGATTCCCTCATGGAGTTGTCGCCATTGACGAGAGCCTCCATTCTCACACCACTCCCGAGCACTCATACCAAACCCCGCCTACTATAGCGTAGCATTAAAATAAATAACGCCTCGGGCTTGGTAACAGGTGATGGGTTCCTACCTCATGCATACTACTCAACTACGAGGATTCAATAACACTATTGAGGGTGGTTGCAAAGTTGCCACTAAATGCAATAAAACATAGGTATGAAAGCATGGTCAAAGTGAACTTGCCTTGTTGACGATCTTCAAAACTAGGGATTCAGTGGCAGCAAGCTCTGTACTCGGAAAATTCTACCGAGGCAAACAATAACTATAATAAGCACATAGCATATGATCACATAAAACAATAACATAACAAAGTAACACACAAAAACCAACAAAGCAAAACCCAAAGGGGAAAAACTCAAAGAAAACCAACTCAAAGTTTTTCCTACTTCAAACAACAACTAGAATAGTTTTATATAACAAAAAAATTCTAACATAACCTAATCATGGTTTTATGTTAACTTAACAGAAAAGATATCATTAAGCAACTAGGAGCAAAAAGAATTAATTAAAATCTATTATAAAACTCCTATTAGGCCTAATTCAATTTCTATTAAGAAAAATAAAATAAAACTTGTATTTATTATAAATAAAAGTTCATCCTATAAAGTGACAGAAACTATCCTAGAATAATCAATCACATGTTAAAAATAAATTTATTTACTAATTAAAATAATAGGAAAACAGTAGCTAGTTAATTAATTAGGATTAATAAGATTCTGCTTAAAACTATTTTTTTATTAATCCTAAAGTACCCAAATTAATTTCTATGGTTTGGCAATGTCAAAATAAAGTTGGGACAAAAAGAATCATCCAAAAATAATTTTTCTAACTCAAGTTATAGCAGATTTACTATTCTGACTAAAACTAAATTAAAGCAATTTTAATTAATTTTAACATAGCTAAATATATATTCTACAGAAACTATAGAAAATTTGCAACCAAAAAAAAAAGAATCACCTAAAAATAATAAACAGAATAAAAGATATAATTTTTTCAAAACAGAAACTATTCTGTTAAAACAGAAAATGAAATTAAAAGAAAAAGGGCCTAATGGGCCTAAACTGTGCACTGGGCGTAATATAACCTAAACGGGCCCTAGGGTTAAACTAAAATGGGCCGGCTAAATAAAAATAAACCTAACTAAAATAAACCGTAAACTAAACCGGGCCGGTCCGGTTTATTCTAAAAGAAATACCCCTTCGGGGGCGATCTAATCCTAGCCGTTCAACACGCATCGGACGGGGGAGGGGAGTTCCGGTGGCTTACCGGAGCTCGGCGGCGGCGGCGGCGGCGATGAGTCGCGCCGGTGGCTCCGTCGTCGGGAGGTCGACCAGTGGTCGAGGCGGGTCTTGGGGAGTTCGGGGAGCGTCTAGTGGGGTCGGTGGGGGTCGGGGGTGGCTAGGGCGGCGACGGCGACGAGAATGGCGGCGGCGGAAGGCTCGGGCTCCGGTGAGCTCGGGTGAGAGGGAGAGGGTCCCATGAGGGGCTAGGGGAAATGGGGTGAGGCCCGGCTTAAATAGGTGGGGCCTCGGCCATGCTTCGGGGCGATCGGGGCGGATCGGGATCCCGGATCCCACGGATCTGGCGATTAAGCAGTGTGGCGAGTGGCGTGGGGCGGGGACGATGAATGGGGCGGGGCCACTGTCGAGAGAGAGAGGGTGCTGGCGCAAGCGCGATCGACGCCAAGGGTTTTCAGGCGAGGTGTGAGTGAGGCGGCTCGGTCGGCGCTGGGCTGGCCTCTGGGCCGCCTGGGCAGTGGTGGGGGGCCACTGGTGGGGCTGGGGGTTGGCTGGCGCTGGGGTTTTCTCTTTCTTTTTTTTTTGAATTTATTTTTTTAATAAAACAAAAACAGAAATAAAACAAAATCTATAAATATTTTATATAGGACATATATATACCAAAATGATCAGGGGAATATTCCCTATCATTTGAACATTTTTCCAAAGGCAAAATCCAAACTTTATAAAAATCCATTTTTTTCAAATTCAAATAAAATTCAGATTTGAATCCAAAACTTTTGGCATTGTTTCCTCTGATATTTTTGGAGTGTCATGTTTGCTCCTCTCATACTTTTGATCAAGTATTTATCAGGCATAGTTTTTGAAATGATTCCCACTTGCCAAAATATGAATTCAAATTCAAAACTCAAAATTTGAAAGAGGGTTTCAAATGACTTTCAACTTGATACTTTTTAACTTCCAACTCATATTTCATATAATTGAAGAAGTCATTTTATCTTCCCTCATGAAAATCATTGAGTTGCATAAAGCTTTGAATTTGAAATATTCCCAGATGAAATTCAAATCTTTTCCAAAACCCTTTTCATTCCAAATGGAAGAAGTCATGTCATCTTCACTCTAGGGTTTGGTGTTGGAATGAACTTGAATTCATTGAGATCCAAAAGGCAAAGGAGAAAGTTTAGGAAAGTCATTTCATTCCCTCTCATTCAACTTTCAAAAGTTTCAAATTCCACTCAATTTCACTCAATCAATCAAACAACAATCAGACAACAAGCATAGTCATTTATTTAATATAACATTCCAAAATTTGAAATTTTGGGATGTTACAAACCTACCACACTTAAAATGAATCTCGTCCTCGAGATTCGAAGAGGATAGCAAGAAAAGGTTAGGGGTTGGGGGTCTTCTAGCAAAAGTTCTGATCAGAAAGGTCAGGGGTGCTACCACACTTAAAAGCAAGGTTACAGTTCCAATAAACTCAGATACTTCCTCTGGAGTGCCGACAATGTATGTCTCTTCACATATCCTACAATAGCTCCTTCACCAAAGCTCTTCTGTCAAAAGCACAGAGTTTTCCTCAGAATCTTGGTTCGGTTCTTCAAAGTTGAAATTTGTCCGGGACTGGATCTTCTTAGCTGATAGGCTCGTGTCCATTCTAGACAACTTTCGAAATACTCATGGTGGTCTACAATTTATGGTTTCTCCTGCAGAAAAAGGGCCTTGGCTTATTTCTCACCGTATAACCTACGATTGGCAACTCTTGTTGCAGTAAAGGGGTTCCATCGTCCTACCATTCTATGGTTTTATGGCTTATCGCTACGACACTCTTCAAAGGTTCTTGAGGCTCTCTGATTTTCCATCAACATATGATAGTTCATGATAGAAGTCTTCGTATGGGGCCAATCCATCCTGCATTTGAATCATTACCACATACGTAAACAAGTGAATCACGTATTCTAACACTTGGGCATACTCACAAGCATTGCAGAATTTCTCTTGTTCTCGAACGGGGTTCGAGTAAATCCATGGTTTCTGCAAGCCAAACAAAACATCTATCGTTACCTCACCACTCTTAGGTTTTTGCGTAACCTCTTACGAAACGTATGCTGATTGGACTGCTGATTCCTCCAATTCATTCCTTTATCAAGGTTATATCAGTTCCTTTCAAAATCCTGGGCCTGTGGGTTATGGCCCACTTCAATACTATTGCAGTAACTCATCCTTGGAGTAACTCTCTTGTTACACCTCCTTTAAACCCAGTAGTACTCTGTTTCTTCATACCATCATATCAAAAGCACAACTCCAACTTATTTTGTCCGGCTTCCTTCTATGGACCGTCATGAATAACACATTTTTTTTCATTGATCCTGTGGTTTTACGGAGTACTACGACACCAAAGAAAAAAAATGCACTAGCTTATCCATAAATCTCATTATTCTCATATCAATCTTTCATTACATCCTTAATCATTTTTCGTGAATCCAAATTCCAAAAAGTTTATTACAAATGCTGCCACCCACATGGTTCGGTATGGTCAGGCATTACTTCCAACTTTATTCATTTTTCCTCCTTGAGGATGCTTCAGTCCCACTGGAATTGTGCGACATGTGCCTTGAAATTTTCAATCTTTTGTTACATCGTGGTGGCCTTGAGTTTCACCTCCATCATCTCTGTATGCACTTCGCTTAGGTATTCCTGAGTATAACGGAGTCTTGCTTCAAGTATTTCTCCGATCTGGCGTATGGCTTCCATGGCTGCTTCACGAACAGCATCGAAGAAAGTTGCTTGTGGCACACGTGAAATGAAAAAGTACTGCCCCATCATCTTTGGGCAAACTCCTTTCAAATGGTGGAGGTGTACCTCCACATACCAGAGTTCCACTCCCTTTTGCATGAAGGGGTAGCCTTTGTAGACTGCATCTCCTTCAAGGTGAATATGCTTCATCATGTCCTTCAGATCTTGGGTAATCATGATCACTTGTCGGTGTCATGATTGTTTCCGACCTTTAAGGAAAGACTCAGTAAAGGTCGCCATCTGCAGTTTGTGAAACAGAAATGATGCTCAGAATAAGGTACTTATCTCCTGGGGCACACATTCATATCATCCAAATAGAACTTCAAACTCAATTTCCAATTTCCTGTTTATGCATCACAACTCACCTTCTTCCATGTTCATCAAGAATATTAGTTTCCAGATAAAATATGACAACTCCCTAAAGCTTTTCAGCATGTGACATTACAACTTTATTGAGTCATGAACTATTACAATCTCAGAGTAATCTATTACATAACTCAACTCATTGAGCCCATGAAAATGAAATTGCTTTCTACTACTCTTTTTATCCATATCAAAATTCCAACTACTCAACTCCAGCTTTCATGTTGTCGGGACATTTAATAGCATAATGTCCTGCCTCCTTGCAGCGAAAACAAATGACTTCCGACATGTCTCGGGGCTTCTTTGTGATTATGCGGGCTCCTTGGATTCTTGGCTTCTTTTCTGGACATTTACTAGCGTAATGACCTAAATCCTTGCACCTGTAACAAGTGATATGACTTAGGTCCTTCTCTGCAAAAGTTGCGTTGTTCTCGGATTGCCTTCTCTTTCTGGATTTCGCTGTAATGCTCAGAGTTTCTATCTCCCGAGGGTCAAACTTCACTTCTGCTGTCGGGAAATATCCCAGATACTCTTTTCTTCTCTTGGGGCAATCTTGTGAAAATGTCCTTCTTCTCCACATGAATAGCAGGCATTGAGTAAAATCTGTTGAGGCCTTCTCCATCAAGGTCTTCAACACTTTCATTCATCACTGGTTCTTTCATAACTTCTCGGAGAGCTTCTTTCATTCCTTCTTTCTGCTCCTGAATAGTTTGTGGCACCGTGGAGTAAATGTGACACTGCCCCGGGTAATGGGTGGTTCCTTCACACAGGAAGCAATTCACCTGACTAGTTGGGCATTCCTCACCTGGTGTTTCTCCTCACAATGAGGGCATCCATCTTTGTGTTCCTCCCAGGTGTGTCCTATTTCTCCATAAATCTTGCGAGCACAAGGTTTACTTCTTGGTATATCATTGTGCTTCCGGATAAGACGTGATTTCATCGAGGTCTTCTTGAATTCCTCCCAAGTTCTTACTCCATTAAATCCTGTATGGCTTGATGCATGTTCCACTGGTTGCAGCACTTCTGTAAAAAATCTTCAAGAGCGATTGAACCTCATACTTCCTTGAAACCAAGTTGCTCCAAGTGATTTTCCATGTTCGCATCCATAGCTCGCCTCCGGTGAGTCTTGATTCGAGAATATCAGTCCAACTTCATTCATCATCTATGGGGTTCAAAAGTTTTGGGATGAGATATGAGAGGGGTGGAACGGGATATACACACAATACAAACAATAGTTTTTTTGACAAGTTTTACTTTGTGGCTATCGGAAAACATCAAACAAATGACAGCTCACAAATCATCGCATTTAACGTAGGTGTATAACAAGGGTTTGGTCTCTAAAGGTCAAATAATTCTTCAGGAACTTCAAATTCTTCAAGTCTTCAGAGTCTTCAATTGTTGCAGCTGCAATTCTTCCAACACATGGTGAAATCATCTTTACTCTGAAATGGCCATCAGTTGTCCGATATCTTTAACTCTTGGAGTGACTTCAGTTGATCTTCCGTGTGGTCAAAAGGGAAAGGTGTATATTCTAACTATTTGAGGTGAGAGTGTCTATTTCATAAAATCAGAAGAGATGAGAAGTAAGAGTCTTTTTGAAAATAAATTTTTAGAGATTTCCTGTCCTAGGGCTTTCCGGTTTCTAGGGTCACGTCCTACACCAACATGTGCTCGATAACATTTACAGAAGCGACCCGACCTCGAACGGTCAAGCCTACGTGTTCTTCATGCCATCCTGGATCAAGATGCCGCACACACAAGACATCAATGTATATATATCAAAGTGCAATCACATGTATAAATAGCGTAAAACTGATATATACCTCAAGTCTCAGCCGAAACAAGTAATCGGTGTGGAGTCCCATCAACGCCATCGGCAGGTTGAGTGTAGACCGTAACCTGTATCGTAACTCTTACTGTCGAGGAAAATATCTGCAACATGATACGTTGCAGCCGTGTAGGTCAAGACATTGAATGTACCGCAAGATCACAATAAGAGAAAACAGATGATAAACTATACTATATGCAATATGGCTTTATGGCTCAGATCTGAATTTTGTTTGCGTAAAAGCTGGTTTTATTTTACCTACATCAAAGGAATAAATGAAGTCTGTACTATGGAGTTTTCTATCATGACATGGTTCCGCCAACCGATGTCTCATAGCCCAAAATCCTCATAAGTTGCCCACAATTAAGTTATCAGTCCGGTGTTGAGAGTTCCAGATAGATCCAAGTCCAGATGCTCAAATTGTCCGTAATCGGGACACGGCTAATCGATTAGGTTTTAAACCCTCTGCAGAGGTTTGTACACTTTACCCGCAAGATTCGATCCCTCTCTTTACGTTCTCGCACTTCGAGTGTTTGAGAACAAGATGACCAAAACATGGTCTTCCAAAGAGTTCCTCGACCACCGTCCGTTACTCAACCCATCCTATCGTAGTTCTACATCTGCTAGTACCGTCCCCAGCCAGAGTCACAACTAAGGTCAACCAAGCGAGCCCATAATGACTTGCGGTTGCATGTAAGCTTCCCAGCGTGAAGTATTCTTCCGTCTCTTTGAGTCTGGGTGAAGCTTTCCGCAAGATGTCATGGCGCTTCTCCATGCATCCCGGCCAACCACTGGTTTCTCCAGGGTGCCCGTCAACCGTCCTTCACCCAGTAGTGTGTATTGAATTCCTGCCTTGAGTCTTGAAGTCTTGAGGCCTTGAAGATGCAGTCCTTGCAGATTCCCTCATGGAGTTGTCGTCATTGACGTAGAGCCTCCATTCTCACACCACTCCCGAGCACTCATACCAAACCCCGTCTACAATAGCGTAGCATTAAAATAAATAACGTCCCGGGCTTGGTAACAGGGTGATGGGTTCCTACCTCATGCATACTACTCAACTACGAGGATTCAATAACACTACTGAGGGGTGGTTGCAAAGTTGCCACTAAATGCAATAAAACATAGGTATGAAAGCATGGTCAAAGTGAACTTGCCTTGTTGACGATCTTCGAAAACTAGGGATTCGTAGCAGCAAGCTCCGTACTCCGGAAAATTCTACCGAGGCAAACAATAACTATAATAAGCACATAGCATATGATCACATAAAACAATAACATAACAAAGTAACACACAAAAACCAACAAAGCAAAAACCAAAGGGGAAAAACTCAAAGAAAACCAACTCAAAGTTTTTCCTACTTCAAACAACAACTAGAATAGTTTTATATAACAAAAATTTTCTAACATAACCTAATCATGGTTTTATGTTAACTTAACAAAAAAGATTTCATTAAGCAACTAGGAGCAAAAAGAATTAATTAAAAATCTATTATAAAACTTCTATTAGGCCTAATTCAATTTCTATTAAGAAAAATAAAATAAAACTTTTATTTATTATAAATAAAAGTTCATCCTATAAAGTGACAGAAACTATCCTAGAATAATCAATCACATGTTAAAAATAAATTTATTTACTAATTAAAATAATAGGAAAAGCAGTAGCTAGTTAATTAATTAGGATTAATAAGATTCTGCTTAAAACTATTTTTTATTAATCCTAAAATACCCAAATTAATTTCTATGGTTTGGCAATGTCAAAATAAAGTTGGGACAAAAAGAATCATCCAAAATAATTTTTCTAACTCAAGTTATAGCAGATTTACTATTCTGACTAAAACTAAATTAAAGCAATTTTAATTAATTTTAACATAGCTAAATATATATTCTACAAAAACTATAGAAAATTTGCAACCCAACAAAAAAAAGAATCACCTAAAAATAATAAACAGAATAAAAGATATAAATTTTTCAAAACAGAAACTATTCTGTTAAAACAGAAAATGAAATTAAAAGAAAAAGGGCCTAATGGGCCTAAACTGTGCACTAGGCGTAATATAACCTAAACGGGCCCTAGGGTTAAACTAAAACGGGCCGGCTAAATAAAAATAAACCTAACTAAAATAAACCGTAAACTAAACCGGGCCGGTCCGATTTATTCTAAAAGAAATACCCCTTCGGGGGCGATCTAATCCTAGCCGTTCAACACGCATCGGACGGGGGAGG
This sequence comes from Aegilops longissima, assembly GCA_021605205.1. NCBI lineage: Eukaryota > Viridiplantae > Streptophyta > Magnoliopsida > Poales > Poaceae > Aegilops > Aegilops longissima. The sequence continues at coordinate 507,074,147 of CM038681.1, forward strand.
GGAGTTCCGGTGGCTTACCGGAGCTCGGCGGCGGTGGCGGCGGCGGCGATGAGTGCGCCGGTGGCTCCGATCGTCGGGGAGGTCGACAGAGTGGTCGGGCGGGTGCGGGGGAGTTCGAGGGAGCGTCTGGTGGGGTCGGTGGGGGTCGGGGGTGGCTAGGGAGGCGACGGCGACGAGAATGGCAGCGGCGGAAGGCTCGGGCTCCGGTGAGCTCGGGTGAGAGGAGAGGGGTCCGCGAGGGGCTAGGGGAATGGGGTGCGAGGCCCGGCTTAAATAGGTGGGGCCTCGGCCATGCTCGGGGCGATCGGGGGCGGATCGGGATCCCGGATCCCACGGGATCCGGCGATCGGCGGCGGTGGCGAGTGGCGTGGGGCGGGGGTTGACGATGAAGGGGGCCACTGCCGGTGAGAGAGAGGGGGTCTTGGGCGAGCGGGCGACCGACGCCAAGGGTTTTCGGGCGAGGGTGAGTGAGGCCGGCCCGGTCAGCTGGGCTGGCCTCTGGGCCTCTCGGTGGGCCGCTAGTGGGGGGCTTGGCTGGCTGGGCGAGGGGGGCTGGGCTGGCGCTGGGGTTTTCTCTTTCTTTCTTTTTTTTGAATTTTTTTAATAAAACAAAATAGAAATAAAACAAAATCTATAAATATTTTATATAGGACATATATATACCAAAATGATCAGGGAATATTCCTATCATTTGAACATTTTCCAAAGGCGAAATCCAAACTTTATAAAATCCATTTTTTCAAATTCAAATAAAATTCAGATTTGAATCCAAAACTTTTGGCATTGTTTCCTCTGATATTTTTGGAGTGTCATGTTTGCTCCTCTCATACTTTTGATCAAGTATTTATCAGGCATAGTTTTTGAAATGATTCCCACTTGCCAAAATTTGAATTCAAATTCAAAACTCAAAATTTGAAAGAGGGTTTCAAAGCACTTTCAAATGACTTTCAACTTGATACTTTTTAACTTCCAACTCATATTTCATATAATTGAAGAAGTCATTTTATCTTCCCTCATGAAAATCATTGAGTTGCATAAAGCTTTGAATTTGAAATATTCCTAGATGAAATTCAAATCTTTTCCAAAACCCTTTTCATTCCAAATGGAAGAAGTCATGTCATCTTCACTCTAGGGTTTGGTGTTGGAATGAACTTGAATTCATTGAGATCCAAAAGGCAAAGGAGAAAGTTTAGGAAAGTCATTTCATTCCCTCTCATTCAACTTTCAAAAGTTTCAAATTCCACTCAATTTCACTCAATCAATCAAACAACAATCAGACAACAAGCATAGTCATTTATTTAATATAACATTCCAAAATTTGAAATTTTGGGATGTTACAAACTATTCTAGTTGTTGTTTGAAGTAGGAAAAACTTTGAGTTGGTTTTCTTTGAGTTTTTCCCCTTTGGATTTTGCTTTGTTGGTTTTTGTGTGTTACTTTGTTATGTTATTGTTTTATGTGATCATATGCTATGTGCTTATTATAGTTATTGTTTGCCTCGGTAGAATTTTCCGGAGTACGGAGCTTGCTGCTACGAATCCCTAGTTTTCGAAGATCGTCAACAAGGCAAGTTCACTTTGACCATGCTTTCATACCTATGTTTTATTGCATTTAGTGGCAACTTTGCAACCACCCCTCAATAGTGTTATTGAATCCTCGTAGTTGAGTAGTATGCATGAGGTAGGAACCCATCACCCTGTTACCAAGCCCGGGACGTTATTTATTTTAATGCTACGCTATAGTAGATGGGGTTTGGTATGAGTGCTCGGGAGTGGTGTGAGAATGGAGGCTCTACGTCAATAACGACAACTCCATGAGGGAATCTGCAAGGACTGCATCTTCAAGGCCTCAAGACTTCAAGACTCAAGGCAGGAATTCAATACACACTACTGGGTGAAGGACGGTTGACGGGCACCCTGGAGAAACCAGTGGTTGGCCGGGATGCATGGAGAAGCGCCATGACATCTTGCGGAAAGCTTCACCCGGACTCAAAGAGACGGAAGAATACTTCACGCCCGGAAGCTTACCTGCAACCGCAAGTCATTATGGGCTCTGCTTGGTTGACCTTAGTTGTGACTCTGGCTGGGGCGGTACTAGCAGATGTAGAACTACGATAGGATGGGTTGAGTACCGGACGGTGGTCGAGGAACTCTTTGGAAGACCATGTTTGGTCATCTTGTTCTCAAACACTCTGAAGTGCGAGAACGTAAAGAGAGGATCGAATCTTGCGGGTAAAGTGTACAAACCTCTGCAGAGGGTTTAAAACCTAATCGATTAGCCGTGTCCCGATTACGGACAATTTGAGCATCTGGACTTGGATCTATCTCGAACTCTCAACACTGGACTGATAACTTAATTGTGGGCAACTTATGAGGATTTTGGGCTATGAGACATCGGTTGGCGGAACCATGTCATGATAGAAAACTCCATAGTACAGACTTCATTTATTCCTTTGATGTAGGTAAAATAAAACCAGCTTTTACGCAAACAAAATTCAGATACAGAGCCATAAAGCCATATTGCATATAGTATAGTTTATCATCTGTTTTCTCTTATTGTGATCTTGCCGGTACATTCAATGTACTGACCTACACGGCTGCAACGTATCATGTTGCAGATATTTTTCCTCGACGACTAAGAGTTACGATATAGGGTTACGGTCTACACTCAACCTACCGATGGCTTTGATGGGACTCCACACCCGATTACTTGTTTCCGCTGAGACTTGAGCTATATATCAGTTTTACGCTATTTATACATGTGATTGCACTTTGATATATATACATTGATGTACTGTGTGTGCCAGCATACTGATCCAGGGATGGCACAGCAACACAGAGGCTTGACCATCTTAGGTCGGGTCGCTACAGGTAGCTAACATACGCAAAATAGAGCGAGAAGAGAAGCAAAGCACGGTCGAACAACTATGATCAAGAAGTGATCCTGAAACTACTTACGTCAAGCATAACTCCAACACCGTGTTCACTTCCCGGACTCCGCCGAGAAGAGACCATCACGGTTACACACGCGGTTGATGTATTTTAATTAAGATCAACTTCGGGTTTTCTACAACCGACATTAACAAATTCCCATCTGCCTCATAACATGGGCACGGCTTTCGAAGATAATACCCTGCAGGGTGTCCCAACTTAGCCCATGATAAGCTCGCGATCAACGAAGGATATTCCTTCTCCCGTGGAAGACCCGATCAGTCTCGAATCCCGCTACAAGACATTTCGACAGCCAATAAAACAAGACCAGCAAAGCCGCCGGATGTGCCGACAAATCCTGATAGGAGCTGCACATATCTCGGTCTCGGGCACATCGGATAGGTCAGCCTCTGAGTAAAACCAGCCTCGAGTTGCCCGTGGTGGCCCCTTGATCTGCCCGTTTGGGGCCAGCACTCGAAGGAGCACTGGTCCGGGGTTAAAATAAAGATGACCCTTGAGTCTGCAGAACCCAAGGGAAAAAGGCTTAGGTGGCAAATGTTAAAACCAATGTTGGGCCTTGCTGGAGGAGTCTTATTCAAAGCGAACTGTCAAGGGGGTCCCATAAATCACCCAACCGCGTTAGGGACGCAAAATCCGGGAACATAACACCGGTATGACGGAAACTAGGGCGGCAAGAGTGGAACAAAATACCAGGCATAAGGCCGAGCCTTCCACCCTTTACAACGGTTTGCTAGGAAGGGTGAAAAAGGTTAGAGGCTGACATGGCAACATGGGAGGCATGATATAGCACGTGGTAGGCATCGCAGCATGGGCATAGCAAAAGCGCGAGCAACTAGCAAGCAAAGATAGAACTGATTTCGAGGGTATGGTCATCTTGCCTGAGATCCCGCAAGGAAGAAGAACGAATCCATGAAGAAGACAAACGGACGTAGTCGAACGAATCCTCACAACTCCGGAACGAAACCGAAGCTAACGAGAGAAGCAACCCGGAAAGAAACAAACGACATGGTAAACACACAAGCATAATCATGGCATGATGCACAAACAAGTATGATGCATGTCCGGTTTAATGATTCATGGCATGGCAATATGCACATACAAAACTACAAGTTAAGTGGAGCTCAATATGCAACGAGTTGCATATTGACGGCTACCACATCAATTATTTAGTTCACTCCGATTAGGTACTCAACAATATTAAATGTTGTTAACCATGGCAAGAGGTGAAGCATAATTAAACTACCTATTTAGGCAAGTTTAAATGAGGCCGGAACAACAAAACAACAAGTCCGGAAACTCCTCATATGCATATATTAGGTTTGGTACTGTTCTGACCTAAACACAATTTTAGAGTTATTAAACAGCAAAATAAATTGCACCATGTTAAACTAGGCATTTTTCTACCCCATTTACATATATAAATTATTTAAAACCGAGCTACGGTTATTTAGTTATGAAATAAATCATTTTAACATGGCATTTGAGCAAATTTAATCAAACAGCATTTTAAACATATTTAACATGGATGAAAGTGACATATTATGAAACTAGATGAAATTCTAAGCACTTTACATATATAATTTATTTACATATGATGCATGATTAATAAGTTATTATATGCATGACAAAGAGGGTTTTTCTGCAAAACAGTAAATCCTGGGATAATAGACAAATTCGCAGATCTGGAAAAAAACAACACTGGGCCGAATCTACACATGCTGGGCCCTGAAGGAGACGGCGTCGATGGCAGGGGGCGGCCGGGAACAAGGGTCTCCGGCCCGGATCTGGTAGACCTCGTCCCGTTCCAAGGGTGTAGAGACGGAGCACGGGACGACGGGGTCCAAGGTGGCGGCGACGAGCTCCCTCATTGGCCATGGCGTTGGGGCGGAGCTCCTGTGGCACTGGAGCGGCAAGGCGGCGCGAGGGGATGAGGCCGAGCTCCTGCTCGGGGCCTCAGGTAGCTTCATGACCCATTCGGGATCGAGGGGAGAGGAGGTGGGCTTCGGGCGCGCTCGCGACCTGCTGGTCGGAAGGACTGGCGCGAGGAGGAGGGGATCCAGGCGCTGGTGCTACCGAGGAAGGGGAGCAGCGGCCTGGCCAGAGAGGTTGGCGACGCAACGGAGAAGGGGAGCACCGCGACTGCCGGTGTCGGAGACGAGCTGGAGGATGGCCTCAGGCCTGCTGCTACAAGTGGATGGCGGGGACGGCATGAAGTGGGAGGCGGCAGGGAACTCCTTTCCCTGGCTAGCGACGAGGGGAACGGGGAGGCAGGAGGCCTCGGGTGGAGTGGATCGAGGAGGGGATGGATTTGGTTGGCTGGACTGAAATCGAGGAAGAGGGGATCAGGAGCTTTGCGTGTTGGCTCGGGTTCGATCCCAAGGAAGGAGGAGGCTGGTCGGTGGATGGATTGGGCAGGAGATGAAAACGAGGAGGTGGCGGTGGATGGGACGGATAGAATGGATGGGACGGATAGAGCTAGGGTTTGACTGCTTAAATAGCTAGGTGGGTTAGTTTAGGGGCAAAACGGACCCTCCGATCAAAATCGAACGGTCGAGAAAAATAGGTTAGGGAGGTCCAAATAAGAAAACCGAGATATTTTATAGATGTTTGGGGATGATCCAGATCCATCGGTAACGACAGACCGGTTCGGGTTCGGGTAAGTTTCAGACGCGCGGGAGGGGTCTGTGCTGTCTCTGAGAGGAACAAAGGCGATCGGCGTGCAAGTGGGTGGTTGGTCTCAGAATGATCAACGAAGACAAGCGGTCTGACAATTGGTCAATAGAGACAAAGAGAGAATCGGCAACTACGAAGGGTAACGAGTTTTATGAAAAAAACATGCGAATGCAATGCACATGATGCCATGGGATGAAATGCCTGACATGAACAAAATGCAAAACAAAAGACAAAAACCCAACCACGGAGAAAATAAACCATCGCATCTCCGGAAAAGGCAAGTGTTGGAGTTACGAATATGGAAAGTTGTATCCGGGGCGTTACAACACTCCACCACTACGAGAGGATCTCGTCTGGAGATCTAGGATGGCACCGGAGAGAAATGGAAGAGGAAGAGAAGAGGTAAAACTAAGTTGCTTCTTTGACAAACGAGTGAAACCAAAGAACCTTGAGAGAATGAACAATTTCGAGATAAGAATACAACGAAGATGAACGAAATTGTAAACACTGCGTTAGCAGAGAAGAACAAAGAACGTGATGAGAACCAAGAGCTTAGGGGACAAGATAGATTTTGAAGCCACTCCGGTTAAAACAAGATAGAGAAGGAGTAAGAATGATATAATTTGGGCAGCACTCCGACTAAAAATGGAAGGAATTAGAATCATGAACTTGGCAAAACAAGATGATGGGTCGAAGAGAGCAACATCACAATGCCTCCGGAAGAAAGAATAGAAGATAGATCATTGGAATAACAGAATGGAGAAGAAAATGACAACTTCTACGACAATTGAATTTGAAAAGCATCCTTGCAAGGAAGGATTAAAAGGAATTCTTGGGAAACTAGCAACGAGAAGAAAAAGCTTGTAGCGGGCTTATGGAAACATCTCAAAAATAGAGGTGAAATTTGCCACTAACGAAAACAATTGATTGCTTAAGATCAACGAAGAGATGAAAACTTCTTCCACCAAGAGGATAAAGAGCAAGCTTGGGTCATGATCACCACAAATAGCAACAACCCTTAAGGAAAAGCTTTAGGTGAAATCTGACACAAGATAACTCCAACAAAGGGATTGATGGATTTAAAATACCTCATTCTTGACAACATGTGAATCATGAAACACGAACTCAAATTGTCAAGAATGACATAACACCACCTCAAAAGATAAGGTCGAAATAATTGCACTTCGGAATGCAAGATGAAGAATGCTTGAACTCCTCAAAACAAAACATGTGTTGAGCACCATGTTTATTTTGAAGTATGGCTTGACGGATCTTAACTCCGAGAGAAATCTTGATGAACAATTGAAGAATGAAAAGAATCCTTGACGAAATATCATGTAGAGCCTCCATGAAGAACTCCGTTAAACAAAAGGATGATAGAAAGAAAGAGAAGTTGAAAACACAAGGTGAAGCCTTGCAGTGATAAGAAGAAGCTTTGAAATGATATAACCGAGAAAACTTGGAACTCCGGAAAGAAAAGATGAAGCATCTCGGACCGAGAATGTGATATGATGAACAAACTCCGGAAAGAAGAGATGAACAACTTAGAACTGAGAAATTGGTACCATTACGAACTCCGGAAGAATGAATCAATCACTTGGATGAAACAAGAACAAGAATTATGTTATGCGTATCCTTCACCAATTTAGATTGATGACAAGCAACGGAATAGGCATACTACTTATTCTCGTTGAAAAAGGATTGAAGAGAGATATTGCTCAACTTGGGAAGGTCTTCAACGATCCGCCGGTAGGATTTGGGAAGAACGAATGAATCTATATAATAACGAAGGAAGAGAACTCTTGAACGAACCACCGTAGGAATTGAAAAATGAACGAATTAAAGAAACACCGGGAAGAATTAGGAAAGCACGAAGATACTTGAGGGAATTAAAAAGCAAGAGAACGAAGAGATCGCGAACTGATTGAAGAATACTTGAACGAAGCACCGGAATCATTGGATAACGGTAACTGAAATGTGAGGACAAAGAATTCTTCTGGACAATGGCCTCCAGTGAAAAGAAATGGAAAAACAACTTCTGGCATACTTCGGATGGGTAAGAAAAGAATATCTGACAAATGGAAAAATTCTAGACTGATAACATGAAGCTAGAACCACGAAACTTCGTGAGAACAGTCAACATTTAAGAGGAACTCTTCTTCGATCTTCAAATGATGCCGAGAAACACCACCAAAATTACTGAGATACTCCGGGAGAATGAAAGGCAGAGAGGTTGAGCCAACAATGAAATGATTTTGGAAGATCTTGGAGAAAGACATATGACTGAAGAAAATTCATTCTTACGTCAAACTTTGAAAAGAATTTGGGAATAACTTCGGAAAGAATTAGCAGAGTCAGGTAAGTTCCTGGAAAAAGACATGTGGGTTAGGGCCCACTCAAAAGAAACACTGTTGAACGATTTAAAAGATAGATTGCGCCGGTTGAATTAAATGGCTGAATAAGGTAAGACCTCGAAATAGCTAGAATTGATGCAGAGTGGAAACACGAATCTTCAGAGATATCTTCAACACTCCGGAACAAATGAATAACGAGAGGTGAATGATTACGAGATACACCGGCATGAGAAAGCATTGTGAAAAGAGGAAAAGGGATAAGACCAACACCGAAATCTTGAATTAAATCCACCGGAGAAGAAAATTAGAATGGAACAATGATAAGGTTGAAGCTTCGTTAGCGTCTTCATGAGAAATCACCGGATAAAACATTTAAAGGAAAAGAATGAAGAAACTTCACATCCATACGATGGATATTTGATTAAGAAATATGAGTCCTTGAAGAAAAAGGGGTGGGAGGGTGGGAAAACAAAGACAACTTGGGACGGATGAAACAAACACCGTTGAGAAAAAGCTTAGAATTGATCTTGCGAATGTTGGAATAATCGGATTTAATTGGCGAGAAGCACATGGTTGGAAAGGATTGAAAAGACGACCTTGATGAACAAGAAGGATTAGCATCCACATAGAAATATGAGAACACCATTTAGGAAAGGTATGGAATCAACACTTGACATTGAAGCAACTCGAATACCACAACTCAAAACAAAAACAAAGGATTTGGCTTGCGGAATAAGCCAGAACAAATACATATGATAGAGATTTACACAATCCCATATCATGCATCATCGGAAAGATATTCTAGGAGCTACTTGAATTCCACCTATAAACTCCGAAACTTTCTGGTTATGCAATCAGGTGTTGGGGATACAGGGGACACAAAATATATCACCCAAACTAACAATACCTAGATCCAGTTGTATCCATCCTTCAACACATAACCAAGAAACCTTCGGAAATCGTTTACCTCGACCTTCGAAAAGCATCCGTTATCGAGTCATGGCAATACTCTCGAGCTCGCCCGATCTTCGGGTTATCGAGGTTATCTCACCAACAACTGCATAAAAGAGATTTTCGATGTCGGCAAAGCTCAGGTATTCCAGAACTGCAACGATAAAATTGTGACGACAACACCTCGGAGCTCAACTCCCCGGGACACTGCCACAACCCCTAAATGTCAGGAGGCACCAAGAACAATTTTCTCGTCACAAAACCATCGAAACGATTCCAAGATACCCGCGCGATCCTAAAAAAAATTTTAGTGAAATTTGAGAAGAGAAAGAGTCAAAACTCTACGTCAGGATACCTCACCAGAGCGACAAAGGGACTGGGGAGTAAAAAGAATCCTACTCTCCGATATATAATCCTAAGACTCAATACATTTTTGTTCTAGACTCGACAAAGTCAGCGATTCAATCAAGCAGGGGGCTCCTAAGTCGGGGATGGCTCTGATACCAACTTGTAACGCCCTCGATGCGGCTATATCTCCCACGTGTCGAAGCACGACTTAGAGACATAACCGCATTGAAAGCAATGTCGCAAGTGAGGTAATCTTCACACAACCCATGTAATACATAAGGGAAAGAGATACATAGTTGGCTTACAATCGCCACTTCACACAATACATGAGTAAAGCATTACATCATACAGATACAATCAAGGTCCGACTACGGAACCAAAATAAAAGAAGACTACCCCAAATGCTACAGATCCCGATCGTCCCAAGCTGGCTCCACTTGATCAACTGAAAGGAAACAACACAATGAACAAGATCTTCATCGAGCTCCTCCTTGAGCTCGGATCGTCCACCTGCAGGTTTCATCGGCACCGCAAACTGGTTTTGGAAGTATCATGAGTCACGGGACTCAGCAATCTCACACCCGAGATCAAGACTATTTAAGCTTAAAGGTAGGACAGGGTAGTGAGGTGGAGCTGCAGCAAGCGACTAGCATATATGGTGGCTAACATACGCAAAATAGGCGAGAAGAGAAGCAAAGCACGGTCGAACAACTATGATCAAGAAGTGATCCTGAAACTACTTACGTCAAGCATAACTCCAACACCGTGCTCACTTCCGGACTCACGAGAAGAGACCATCACGGTTATACACGCGTTGATGTATTTTAATTAAGATCAACCGGGTTTTCTACAACGGACATTAACAAATTCCCATCTGCCTCATAACCGCGGCACGGCTTTGAAAGATAATACCTGCAGGGTGTCCCAACTTAGCCCATGATAAGCTCTCGCGATCAATGAAGGATATTCCTTCTCCCGGGAAGACCCGATCAGTCTCGAATCCGGCTACAAGACATTTCGACAGCAATAAAACAAGACCAGCAAAGCCGCCCGGATGTGCCGACAAATCCTGATAGGAGCTGCACATATCTCGGTCTCGGGGCACATCGGATAGGTCACCCCTCGAGTAAAACCAGCCCTCGAGTTGCCCGTGGTGGCCCCAGATCTTACCGTTTGACCAACACTCGAAGGAGCACTGGTCCGGGGGTTAAAATAAAGATGACCCTTGAGTCTGCAGAACCCAAGGGAAAAAGGCTTAGGTGGCAAATGTTAAAACCAATGTTGGGCCTTCTTTGGAGGAGTCTTATTCAAAGCGAACTGTCAAGGGGTCCCATAAATCACCCAACCGCGTTAGGGACGCAAAATCCGGGAACATAACACGGTATGGCGGAAACTAGGGCGGCAAGAGTGGAACAAAACACCAGGCATAAGGCCCAGCCTTCCACCCTTTACCAAGTATATAGATGCATTAATTAAATAAGATATATTGTGATATCCCAACAAGTAAACATGTTCCAACAAGGAACAACATCTCCATGTTCCAAACAAGGAACAAACTTCATCTTCACCTGCAACTAACAACGCTATAAGAGGGGCTGAGCAAAGCGGTAACATAGCCAAACAACGGTTTGCTAGGAAGGGTGAAAAAGGTTAGAGGCTGACATGGCAACATGGGAGGCATGATATAGCACGTGGTAGGCATCGCAGCATGGGCATAGCAAAAGAGCGAGCAACTAGCAAGCAAAGATAGAAGTGATTTCGAGGGTATGGTCATCTTGCCCGAGATCCATAAGGAAGAAGAACGAATCCGTGAAGAAGACAAGCGGACGTGTCGAGCGAATCCTCACAACTCCGAATGAAACCGAAGCTAACGAGAGAAGCAACCGGAAAGAAACAAACGACATGGTAAACACACAAGCATAATCATGGCATGATGCACAAACAAGTATGATGCATGTCGGTTTAATGATTCATGGCATGGCAATATGCACAGACAAAACTACAAGTTAAGTGGAGCTCAATATGCAGCGAGTTGCATATTGACGGCACCACATCAATTATTTAGTTCACTCCGATTAGGTACTCAACAATATTAAATGTTGTTAACCATGGCAAGAGGTGAAGCATAATTAAACTACCTATTTAGGCAAGTTTAAATGAGGCGGAACAACAAAACAACAAGTCCGAAACTCCTCATATGCATATATTAGGTTTGGTACTGTTCTGACCTAAACACAATTTTAGAGTTATTAAACAGCAAAATAAAGTGCACCATGTTAAACTAGGCATTTTCTACCCCATTTACATATATAAATTATTTAAAACCGAGCTACGGTTATTTAGTTATGAAATAAATCATTTTAACATGGCATTTGAGCAAATTTAATCAAACAGCATTTTAAACATATGTAACATGGATGAAAGTGACATATTATGAAACTAGATGAAATTCTAAGCACTTTACATATATAATTTATTTACATATGATGCATGATTAACAAGTTATTATATGCATGACAAAGAGGTTTTCTACAAAGCAGTAAATCACAGGATAATAGACAAATTCAGATCTGGAAAAAAAAACAACCTTGGGCGAATCTACACATGCTGGGCCAACAGGAGGGCTGCTCACCACGGCACTTGGGCGGCTCGGTGGTCTTGACCCACGCCAAGCTTGGCGCGAGCTGGGTCAAGTCGACCGGGCTTGGGCGCTGGAGGGGAGGCAGCCCAGGCGCGTGCTCTCTGTTCGACAGAAAAACAAAGGAGCAGCGGCGCTGGAGCTCGCGACAGGAAGCAGGGGGCGGCAACGCAGGAACTTGGCGCGGCGGCGAGGTCACCGGTGGCCGGGGACGGGTCTGCAGGGCCGTGACGGCACAGGACGCCCGGATCCAAGCATGGGGCGGCGAGGCGGGGACTGGCGTCTGGCGCAACGCCTGAAGGAGGCAGCGTCGATGGCGAGGCGGCGGGAACAAGGTCTCCGCCGGATCTGGTCGACCTCGTCCGTTCTATGGGTGTAGAGGCGAGCACGGGACGACGGGGTCCAAGGTGGCGGCGACGGCTCCCTCATCGGCCATGGCGTTAGGGGCGGAGCTCTGCGGCACTAGAGCGGGCGAGGCGGCGAGGAATGAGGCCGAGCTCCTGCTCGGGGCCTCGAGCAGCTTCATGACCCATTCGGGATCGAGGGAGAGGAGGTGGGCTTGGCGCTCGCGACCTGCTGGTCGGAAGGGCCGGGCGCGAGGCCCGGGGATCCAGCGCTGGTGCTACCGAGGAAGGGAGCAGCGGCCTGGCGGAGAGGTTGGCGGCGACGGAGAAGGGGAGCACCGCGACTGCCGGTGTCGGAGACGAGTTGGAGGAGGGCCTCGGGCCTGCTGCTACAAGTGGATGGCGGGGGCGGCATGAAGTGGGGGCGGCGAGAACTCCTTTCCACTGGCTAGCGGCGAGGGGAAGGGGAGGCAGGAGGCCTCGGGTGGAGTGGATCGAGGAGGATGGATTGGTTGGCTGGACTGAAATCGAGGAAGAGGGATCAGGAGCTTGGCGTGTTGGCTCGGGTTCGATCCCGAGGAAGGAGGAGGCTGGTCGGTGGATGGATTGGGCAGGAGATGAAAACGAGGAGGTGGCGGCGGATGGGACGGATAGAATGGATGGGACAGATAGAGCTAGGGTTTGACTGCTTAAATAGCTAGGTGGGTTAGTTTAGGGGCAAAACGGACCCTCCGATCAAAATCGAACGGTCGATAAAAATAGGTTAGGGAGGTCCAAATAAGAAAACCGAGATATTTTATAGATGTTTGGGGATGATCCGGATCCATCGGTAACGACAGACGGTTCGGGTTCGGGTAAGTTTCAGGCGCGGGAGGGGTGCATGCATTGCATGTCTTGAGAGGAACAAAGGCGATTCGCGTGCAAGTGGGTGGTTGGTCTCGAATGATCAACGAAGACAAGCGGTCGACAATTGGTCAATAGAGACAAAGAGAGAATCGGCAACTACGAAGGGTAACGAGTTTTATGAAAAAAACATGCGAATGCAATGCACATGATGCCATGGGATGAAATGCCTGACATGAACAAAATGCAAAACAAAAGACAAAAACCCAACCACGGAGAAAATAAACCATCGCATCTTCGGAAAAGGCAAGTGTTGGAGTTACGAATATGGAAAGTTGTATCCGGGGCGTTACACCTACCCTCCCGTGGAAGCGGGGTCCTATTGGAAACTAAGGGATATTAAGGCCTCCTTTTAATAGAGTATCGTACCAAAGCATCAACACTTAGTGAATACATGAACTCCTCAAACTACGGTCATCACTGGCAGTGGTCCCGATTATTGTCACTTCGGGGTTGCCGGATCATAACACATAGTAGGTGACTATTGACTTGCAAGATAGGATCAAGAACTCACATATATTCATGAAAACATAATAGGTTCAGATATGAAATCATGGCACTCGGGCCCTAGTGACAAGCATTAAGAATAGCAAAGTCATAGCAACATCAATCTCATCCAACCCATCGCCGTCCAGCAAGCCTACGATGAAATTACTCACGCACGGCGGTGAGCATCATGAAATTGGTGATGGAGGAAGGTTGATGCTGACGACGGCGACGGATTCCCCTCTCCGGAGCCCCGAACGGACTCCAGATCAGCCCTCCGAGAGAGATTAGGGCTTGGCGGCGGCTCCATATAGTAAAACGCAATGAATCCTTCTCTCTGATTTTTTTTCTCCTCGAACGTGAATATATAGAGTTGGAGTTGAGGTCGGTGGAGCTCCAGGGGGCCCACGAGGTAGGGGCGCGCCCCCACCCTCGTGGACAGGATGTGGGCCCCCTGGTCTTGATTCTTTCTCCAGTATATTTTATATATTCCAAAAATATTCTCCGTGAAGTTTCAGGTCATTCCGAGAACTTTTTTTTCTGCACACAAAAATAACACCATGGCAATTCTGCTGAAAACAGCGTCAGTCCGGGTTAGTTCCATTCAAATCATGCAAGTTAGAGTCCAAAACAAGGGCAAAAGTGTTTGGAGAAGTAGATACGATGGAGATCTATCAATCACCCCACCATCGCGCATGCACTGAGCAGGCGATCATGTTCACTGCCGTGACATGTAAAGGATCCCTAAACCCATCTCTGTTCATGTTCATTGGGTGATCTAGATGCAATTCCATCATGTTGTTGGCATCCTATTGATGCATAAGTTCCAACAACTCTCTCCCCCCTCTATCTAGGGGGACGACGACCTCCCCGATCCCCTCCCTGACTCGCTGGTCGGCACAACGGCTGCATCCGGAAAGCTCCCTCCTGCCACCACGCCGCCACCAATGCGGCACAGGTCCATTCTTCCCCCAATTTTTTCTCAGATCCAAGCAAAATAGAGAACCTAGGGGGGGGAGAGATGGAGCCTCCGGGCAGTGGGTACAGGGGGTGGCGGCGCCGCCGTGGCTGAAGACAGGGAGGCACTCCAAGGGTGCAGCTTCTGCTCTAGGGAGCAGGGCATGGTCGCCGCTGCCGCTGGAGGGGATGACGATGGGGTCAATATGTGACGCTGGAGGGGATGACATGAGAGAGAGAGAGGAGAGAGAGAGAGAGAGGGGAGAGAGAGAGAGAGAGAGAGAAGAGCATAGCAGAGAGGGAGAGACAGACAACCCAGGTTCGGCTCCTTGATAGGAAATTGTGAATTGAAATGGTAACCAGGATTGTACGTGTACTACCACTGGTGTGTTTTACCTTGTTAATTTAGACAACCCCAGATTTTACTGTACCTTAGGTATATGCTTCTGGTGTGATTCTTCCTTTTGGAAGAGAGAGCAGCAGAGAGATGGGAGATGTATGGTGCTTGTGTGTGCGCTTGTTGGTCGCTGATGGAACTAGTAGTATTGTGTGTTGCTGATCTGTGTTGCCTCTTATATGATGGTACTAATTGCTGCACTAGACTGCATTGTTTTTTGCTGCTGATGCTATTGCTAGTTATTTGTAATTAAGCTCCATGTACCTTCGTTTTTGTTTCAGATTTTGGTACTGGACAATCAGAGTTATTTTGATCTATTGCATAGTGAGGTCGGATAGAATCATTTGCACTAGAATGAAGAACAACATGTCTATCTTGAAGGGCATGAAGAACAACAAATTGATCCTGAAGGCGGTGAAGAACAATAGACTGATCTCGAAGGGCATGAAGAAGAACAAATTGATCCCGAAGGGCATGAAGAACATTAGACTGATCTCGAGGGGCCTGAAGAACCCACCCTCTTGTGAAAACAAGGTCTTTGAAAGCAAAGGCAAAGAAAGCAACTGCTTCGAAACTAGCCATTGGGTTTCTAATGCTAGTTATAAAATATTCTTAAATATAGAATATGGAGATGATTTAGAGCAACTGCTGGAGTCAGGCAATTTTTAGGGGAGAATATTTTTAAGGGAGTCCCTGGTTTTGAGATATAGGGGATTTTTTTTAGGAAAACAGCTGAACTTGCCCTAACGCACACCACAGCGGCCGCCAACAACAGTGATGTTCGGCGGCAAGTGCACGAGGTAAGGTGAATACCTCCATGAGCTCGAGAAGATCATGGGAGTCTTCTGCTTGGTCGACCTGAGTTGTTGGCATCCATCAGTTACTTTAACCTCCGAGAACACGAGTGTTGTCACCTCTGTTACAATGTTCTCTTTACAAAGAGGAACGAATCTCACATACCCTTAATTTTTTTCTAATAATAAAGTACGGATTGACCCCGTGGATTCACCGTTACAATACGCTATCGCCCAGTCGTAGAACGCTTTTACGATCCGTATAGACAAAATCGTAATATAAACGAGGTGGTACTAATAGCATGTCTGTCCGTCTGACCTCGTTTTTTGCAGGGCGGCCATGGCGGAGAGGCAGCACTGCACTCAGGCAGCGGCAACGGCGAGGTTGGAGGGGCACACGAAGATGTAGGAGAAGAGAGTCAGTCGGGGGAAAGGAGTTTGCCGGCGTCGAAGTCACGGACTACGGCAACGCAGACTTGTAGGGGCGGTGGCCATGGCGGCGATGACGAGGAGCTGGCGCTGCGCTCGGGCACCGCATCAGGCAGCGGCAAAAAGGCAGGAGACGCACGCGGAGATGAAGGCCAAGGAAACGGAGAGGCAGGGGCGGCGGCCATGGCGGGGAGGCAGCGCTGGCGGCGGCAGATCAGGTGCACATGCCTCTCCTCAATCTCCTGAATGCAATCCCCGTCCTATTTCCTGTAGCCTCCATGGGTTAGCCGTCGTCATCGTGGTTGTCTCCCCGCCGCGTCCTGAGCTCCACTATTGCATCCGTCGTTGTCACAGGCTCATCCATCACCACGAGCTCCTGGTTGTGCACAGCGTGTTACCATACAGCGCAGCGCATCCTACTCGCTTCTCCGCCATCATGTGTTGCTGTCGTTGAGCCTTCAGCTGTCGACCTCGCTGCACAATGCTCGCCCACATTTCGGACCTCGTCTGTTCGTTGGGGCTCACCGGGAGGATGTCGTAGCCTTCGTCGGGACTGCTGGGAGCTCGCCGTCATCATGCGGCCTCCACTAACAAGTGCCCTGCCGCCCCTGTCCGTGCGGCACACCACCAACTGCTCTTGCGACCCCTTGTGACCCCCGCGTCGCCTCCCCGATAGCGGCGGGGGAACCCCTAGCCGCGCCGCCGCGTCCCCATCCCCACCTCGCCCCATCTCCTTGCCACCGCCTGAGGCGGCCGCCAGGCAGCCCGGGGTGCCAAGGATGGTGGCGGCGGGGTCTCGGCTGCCATGCCTCTGCGTGGGGAGGCCCGGATCTGGAGCGGCGGATCTTTTGGCGAGGCATCCGGCGAGCAGCCGTGTGGGCAGTGGATCTGGCGTCCTAGCCGCGCGGGGGGCAGGATCCGAGTGGTCGTTGGCGGCTGGCGGCGGCTTCTGCGGCGTTCGGTGCGCGTGATCTGGTGCCTCCCCTCCTCCCCTGTTCGGCGTGTGGGCCAGCCTGGTCGGGTCGCGCTTCCCTTGGTCGCCGGTTCTTTACAGGAGGCGCTGCTGGTGGCGGGGATCTAGTTGGGGTGAAATCCCTGGCCGGCTATGGCCGGCCACGCCGACGGCGACTGAGGGAGTCCTGGATTAGGGGGTGTCCGGATGGCCGAACTATAACCTTTGGCCGGACTCCTGGACTATGAAGATACAAGATTGAAGACTTTGTCCCGTTTCCGGATGGGACTTTCCTTGGCGTGGAAGGCAAGCTTGGCGATACGGATGTAGATCTCCTCCCATTTGTAACCGACTCTATGTAATCCTAACCCTCTCCGGTGTCTATATAAACCGGAGGGTTTTAGTCCGTAGGACGAACAACTATCATACCATAGGCTAGCTTCTAGGGTTTAGCATCTTTGATCTCGTGGTAGATCTACTCTTGTACTACCCATATCATCAATATTAATCAAGCAGGAGTAGGGTTTTACCTCCATCGAGAGGGCCCGAACCTGGGTAAAAACATCGTGTCCCTTGTCTCCTGTTACCATCCGCCTAGACGCACGATTCGGGACCCCTACCGAGATCCGCCGGTTTTGACACCGACATTGGTGCTTTCATTAAGAGTTCCTCTATGTCGTCATCTTTAGGCCTGATGGCTCCTCCGATCATCAACAACGACACGGTCCAGGGTGAGATTTTTCTCCCCGAACAGATCTTCGTATTCGGCGGCTTTGCACTGCGGGCCAATTCGTTTAGCCATCCGGAGCAGATCAAAAGCTCGCCCGCCATCAGGTCAGATTTGAAAGTTTGAACTACGGCTGGCGTCGCGGAGACTTGATCTTGACGGGTTCGAGCCACAGCCAAGCGCCGCCTTTATCACGATGGGCATGATCTAGCTCTGCGCCGAATAGTGCCACGAGGCCGCACCGATGTCGCTCCGACCCTTAGCTCGAGCCGATCGTGCTTGTCGAGGACGGGTGGCTGGACACCGCCTCGGGGCTGCAATCTCTGGCGTCGAGCCAAACACCAGCTTTGTCCTTTGCGAAGCCCGCGACTCAAGGTGCGGACTACGAACCTTCCGCGCCCGCCAATCGAATTGATTGGGCGCGATCATGGAGCTCACCGCATGCGGACATCTTTCAGCACTCGCCCTTCGGCGACATTCTGAATTCATTAAAATCTCTCTCTTTATCAGGGAAGCCCTGGCCGGACTATGGTCAGCAAGGTTGGGATGTGGACGACGAAGAAATTCAAAGCCCACCCACCACCCACTTCATAGCCACTGTCGATGATTTAACCGACATGCTCGACTACGACTCCGAAGACATCGACGGTATGGACGACGATATAGAAGACGAAGAGGAACCAGCGCCTATTGGGCTCTGGACAACCACCCCATCTCACGATGTATACATGGTGGACACACCTAAAAGAAACGACGACGAGGAACAAAGGGACGCAACGAGGGATCATTCCCTCGAAAAGCAGTCAAGGCGGCGGCGTAAGCGCCGCTCCAAACCCCACCTCGACAGAGACAGCAGCCATCTGAGACCCAGCCATAGAGCGAGGGCGAACCGGCGACGATTTAACATGCCATCGAGCAACCGTCCAAACAGGGCAACTTGGATAAACAACCCGTCCCCGGCGAAGATAACAGTCCGGACGACCTCACGCCGAACAGATCGCTGGAGCAGAAGAACCTCCAAAAAAGGCTCATCGCCACTGCGCTTAGCCTGAAAAAGCAAAAACGGAAGCTCAAAACAGCGGAAGATGCACTCAGAATTAGATGGAGCAAAGTATTCAACACCGCAGACAAATACGGCGACAGTCGCTGCACAAAGAGCTATCCTAAGCGAAAATTACTGCCAGAATTTGATGAAGAGGCCTTAGAGCCTCCACAATCAAAAAATAAGGAAGCCACCCGGTCGGATAAACGACCCCATGGCCAACACAGTGCGGCAAATGGCGCCGCACACAAGCCGGCACGCGATCCGTACAAGGATTCGCACCAAAAAGATGGCCCGGCAAGATCTATCTACGGGCCAAGAAAGCAAGCTCTAGTAAGCAATGCAACGCATCAAGTATCCGAACATCACGGTACACCCAAATATAGGGGTGTCGCACACCCCCTATGTTTCACCAATGAGGTGCTGGATCATGAATTTTCAGCGGGATTCAAGCCCGTAAACATAGAGGCATACGACGTAACAACATACCCTGGAGTCTGGATTGAGGATTACATCCTCCACATACACATGGCTACAGGAGATGATCTCCACGCCATAAAATACTTACCCCTCAAGCTCAAAGGGCCAGCCCGGCATTGGCTTAAAAGCCTTCCCGAAAACACCATTGGAAGTTGGGAAGAGCTCGAGGACGCTTTTCGGGCAAATTTTCAAGGGATCTATGTCCGACCTCCGGATGCAGACGATTTAAGTCATATAACTCAACAACCCGGAGAGTCAGCCCGGAAACTCTGGAACAGATTTCTTACTAAAAAGAACCAGATAGTCGACTGTCCGGACGCGAAGCCTTAGCAGCCTTCAAACACAGCGTTCGAGATGAATGACTCGCCAGGCACCTCGGCCAAGAAAAGCCAAGAACAATGGCCGCATTAACAAGCCTCATGACCCGCTTTTGCGCAGGAGAGGATAGCTGGTTGGCAAGATGCAGTACTAATGACCCAAGTACATCCAAAGTTAGGGATGGAAACGAGAAACCGCGACGCAGTAAGGACCAGCGCCATACCAAGGGAAACAGCCCGAAGAGCACGGCACTCAACGCTGGATTCAAAAGCTCTCGGCAGAATCAGAAAAAGCTGCCCCTCAAGGATAATAGGGACGAGCTATCTAGCAAAACAAAATCTTGGACAAGATATGCCAAATCCACAAGACTCCGGGAAGCCTGCAAACCATACCCACAGAGATTGTTGGGTCTTCAAGCAATCCGGCAAACTCAACGCCCGAACACAAGGGGCTCGACACACCAGCGAGGACGATGACGAACCCCACAAGCGAGCACCGGAAAACAAAAGAATTTCCCACAAGAAGTCAAAACAGTAAACTCACTTCACGTGACAAAAGGGAAAAACATAGTGGCGCCTATAGAGATCTGCGCCATACGGCCTATCCTGGAGGAGTCCCGCCTGGTTGTTAAAACCAATCACCTTCGACCAACAGGATTACTCTAGAAGTATCCGAACGCAGCTGGACTGCCTTGGTATTAGATCCGATAATTGACGGACTCCACTTTACACAAGTCCTAATGGACGGCGGCAGTGATCTAAACCTGCTATATCAGGACACAATCCGCAAAATGGGGATAGACCCAACAACAATTCGCCATAGCAACACTTCCTTTCAAGGGGTAATGACAGGCCCAGACGCCCATTGTACGGGCTCTCTCCTTCTAGAAGTTATGTTCGGCTCACCCGACAACTTCCACCGCGAAAAGCTAACCTTCCACATCGCCCCATTTACAAGTAGCTATCAAGCACTACTGGGACGCGAAGCTTTCGCCCGCTTTAACGCAGTACCGCATTATGCATCTCTTATACTTAAAATGCCCGGTCTGCGAGGCATCATCTAATTAAAGGGAAATATCGAGTGTTCCTCGAGCGCGGAAGATTGTGCGGCTGCCTTGACAGCCACACACTAAACCGGCTTCACTAATCAAAGCACCTAAACAGGTCATTCAGACCCCGGACATGTCTAGACGAGTCCGGCATAAACATACAAGGGCTTACTAGCCACATACCCCCGTACAAGGGGCTCCGCGCATGTACAACAAGACACAATAAAGCTCAATTTTATTCATTTTTTGAATTGTACTTTGTTTATTTAATATAAGGTACATTTTCGCGCGATCTCTTTCAACTAAGTTCCTCTCTTTTATAGATGAACACCGTGCTACGCCCGTCCAGGATACGGCACAACGGAGACACAGGCGCAGACGTGCAGTAGGGACCCGTTCCAAGGATTCTTTTCAGATTAAGACCCTGCGTAAACCTTTTTTACTGTCTCTTGTTGATACACATCCCCCGGTTTCTTGCCATAACCGAGGTGGAGGCTGGCGTCTTGGCATGTGGCCACGTCAGAATTTTGCGCGTCCCTGGACACCAGGGGCTTATTACTAAGGGCGTTCTTCAGCCCGTTTTCATAAAGACCGAATACCATAGGGAGTGTTCGGCGTCGCGAGTTTGGCCTTATATGCATCAGCTCGAATCATGTCTTTGGTCAAATGTTGGGTTTGCCGGCTCCTGTGTTTTGCTGCCTTACGTTCCGCTCTATCGGCTAAGGCGGCACCGGAGAACTCTGCGATTGTGCCCGGTTCGCCAAAGCGAGCACCTCGATGAAAGCGGCTGCTGACTGTCATGATATAGCATGAGACTGGTCAACCACTCGATGACCCGCCGGAATCTTTAGGATTCCTCCGCATTAACGAAGGGTCGTTTCGGCCAGCACACACAGCGCCCGAATTCGGGTGGCGCGGTGCCCCGGGCTATATAGTAGCCCCACCGTCAAACTCCTATGGCTAAGTGAAAGTGATAAAGCATTATAGTCTGGTTGCCTAGTTAGCTGCGCTATAACCTCCTTTATAGGACCAAGGCGTTGGATCAAGTGTGAAAATCGCTTTCATAACACCCCGCATTATATGCGTGGGGCTGAAAACCGACATTGCCATCTTTCAGGTTATATATACATATACATTAACGGCCGCACAGGAGGTATTTTAATTCTTGAAGGCACAAGTATAAAAAGCTTTTATATTCCCTCGAAACATCGTTTTACAATAATACATGTTATTGAACATAATATCCTTGAGCACTGCGTTTCTATTAAGCGAGCGCCTGCAGAACTTCACGAAAATAGTGCTCGGCGGTACTGGCTCTCGTCCGAATCTTGGGATGCAACATCGGTGGCCTTCATCTCCGCCCAGTATGTCTTGACACGGGCAAGAGCCATCCGCGCACCCTCTATGCACGCTGACCTCTTCATTGCATTGATATGCGGCACCGCACCAAGGAACTGTTGCACCAAACTAAAATAACTCTTTGGCTCGGGCCTTTCTGGCCACAGATGACTCATGACATACTTCATGGCAAGTCCGGATAACCTATTCAGCTCCGCCCATGCGGTCAAATGATCGGTTAATGGAAGTGGGCGCTCTGGATTGTGGAACTGCGACCAAAAAAGCTTTTCCACTTCGTGATCCTTTTGATCTCGAAAGTGTTCGGCCGCATCCGCGACACTAGCCGCCAAGTCCAGGTAAGTATCCGCCGAACTCCACAACCGGTCCAATTGAGCATATTTAGGATCCCCGAACTTCATCCGCAGCATAAAGGGCTTTCCGGCGCGATATCTTGACTGTCGTAGCTCCTCCTTCATAGCTCTCATTGCGGAGCGAGCATCCTTAGCCTCGGTAGTGGCCTTCTCCAGTCCTTCATTCCGCCCGATCTTCTTTTCAAGAAGCTTGCAGCGATCGGCAGCATTCTTCAACTTCATAGCCATCTCGGCCATTTCCTTCTTGCTTGGTGGTGAGCAGCCTGTTCGCTTTCAGCTCTTGATCGCCTTTAAGGCAGCCGCATCACTTTTCTGGCCTGCTCCTTGGCTCGGCGAGTTCCGCCCAAGGTTCTCCATGGCAGCGCACCATCGCATCAAGCATACATGTTGTAAGGCATGGGCATCAAGCCCCTTACCAGGTGTCCGCGGAGAAATCGCATACCTTGGGACTCGTCAAGCCGCTTGTTGACAAGCGTGATGTCGGCATCTGCCACGTCAAGTTGCCGCTTTAGCTCGGCAAATTCATCAGTCCGGCTAGCCACCGGACACTTTGCCACATACATAGGAAAGGCGACATATCATACCTGGGATTATGATCCTCGGCGCGCCGTCATTTTTGACAACGCACCGAGTCTCAGGGGCTACTATCTATACAGGGTGCATCTTTTATATGCGGAATTGTCAAGAGGTACATCATTTCGCGTACCTCAAAACCTGTCAATAAACTCCTGACGGCCTCGTGCAACCCGCTCTCCGCGGATGAAATCCTTTAAATCACCGTGCCCATCAATGCACGGTGTTCTTCTGAGATAGACGCTCGCCCGAGCAAATCCTTCAGCTCCTCCGACCGTGCATCGGACGGTGCCGGACACGGAGGGCTTTGGGGAGCCATACAACTGCTTTCCGGCCCTGCCGGATTCAGAGAAACCCTCCATGACGACACCTCAGGGTCGCCCGCCTCGCAAGGCGGTATGGCAGGGGGAGGCGTTCCGCTCTCCATCATCTCCGGACGAAGATCCCATGAAGATGAGCTCTGCTGAGAAGGGCTGCGATCCGAACTACAAGGTAAAAATTCGGTTATCTTCCTCAGAAATAGAACAGGGATGTCTCTTATTTTAAAACTCCCCTCTCTACTTACGGCTCACTGGAGGGTTGATCCCCTTGGGGGCATAGTGCGTCCGAGGTATGTCCCGGCGCAGGACCCTCTGACGAAGATTTCTTCCCCCGCTTTGAGACCATGGTCTCCGGGTCTTCAGAGGCGGTCCTCTTTTTCCCTTGGATGGAGGGATTCTCGATTCCTCCTTTCCTAACAGCCTCCTTCGGGGAGGCGGTAGCTTCCTTGTTCCCCCCTTCGCCTTCTTCCAAAGGCGCAACCTCCAGCGTCCTAGTTAACACGGGATCCGGCGTGGTCTCAGGGAGGGGGGCCGGACACCTGATTAGCTTTGCTTTAGCTATCCACTCCTGTTTAAGGGACAACTCTTTTAGGGGCAATTTTATGATAAATATACGTATGGCGTGTCCGGGTACAGGACTACTTACTTGAGTATCCGGGCGATAGCGGCTCAGACCTGCGTCCTCGGTTGAGTCCGGACACGTTGCTTGTGATCCGAAGAACAGTTTGTACATATCCATGGGCGTCGCGCCCGTAAAATGTTGGAGAGCTCGTGGTCCCTCCGGATTAAACTCCCACAGGCGGAGGGGGCGACGTTTGCAGGGCAAGGTGCGGCGAATCAACATGACCTGCGTCACCACGACCAGATTAATGTCTCTCTCTAGGAGATCTCGAATGCAGCCCTGCAACAAGGGCACGTCGGACGGCCCCCAGTTAAACCCTTTATTGACCCATGACGCTAGCTGTTGTGGGGGACCGGAGCGAAAGGCAGGTGGCGCCACCCACTTGGTGCCCCTGGGAGCTGTGATATAAAACCACTCTCGTTGCCATAAGTTGAACTCCTCTTGAAAAAAGCCCTCGGGCCATGGAGCATCAACATTCTTGCTTATAATAGCGCCTCCGCACTCCGCGTGCTGCCCCTCGATCATCTTCGGCTCTACTTTGAAGGTCTTAAGCCACAATTCGAAGTGAGGAGTAATGCGGAGGAAGGCTTCGCACATGACGATGAACGATGAGATCTGGAGGATGAACTCCGGAGTCAAGTCGTGAAATTCCAGCCCATAATAGAACATGAGCCCCCTCACGAAGGGGTCCGTCGGGAAGCCTAGCCCCGAAGGAAGTGAGACGCGAACACCACGCTCTCACCAGGCTTGGGAGTGGGAATAACCTGCCCTTGAGTAGGCAGCCTATGCGAGATTTCGCCGGTTAGATACCTGGCATCTCTCGGCTTTAGCACGTCTTCTTACATGTGAGAGGAAGGCATCCACCGCCTTGAAGGCGGGCGGTTTATCATCGAAGGTCCGGCGCTGAATCTGGAGCTTTGGGTGTTGGAACTCGGCGAGGCGGATTCAATTGAGATTGAAAGAAAGGAGTAGAGCCTTGGTCTCTTTATAAAGAGGTTGAATACCAAGAGCCCTCCCCGTGACCGTTTGGGACTCGCCTTCGATTAAGGAAATATACCAACGGGCACGATTGGGTTACCCACTCCCGTATTGATGAGAATCCGGAATAAGGGGACACGATCTCTGCTTGACAAGGCGTGCTAAGAAACCGCCTCGCTAAGTGCGCTGAGGTGGGACAGTAATAACGATTCGAATAAAGGCTTGGCGTGGTGTGATGTCACGCTGCGGAATCGTCGACAGATTGGATTTGTGTAAATATTATTCTCTCTACGGTGGTATGTGGAACTTATTTTGCGAGCGGACACTATCCTTGTGTTCAAAATCTTCTATGAAGTATTCGGAGGAGGAACTTCGCCTTGCAATGCGAAGACAATCTGCGCGCGGACTCGTCGTCATTGAAGCCTGGTTCGAGGGAGCTCTTGAGGAGTCTGGATTAGGGGTGTCGAATGGCGGACTATAACCTTTGGCGGACTCTGGACTATGAAGATACAAGATTGAAGACTTCGTCCGTGTCCGGATGGGACTTTCCTTGGCGTGGAAGGCAAGCTTGGCGTCGGATGTAGATCTCCTCCCATTTGTAACCGACTCTATGTAACCCTAACCCTCTCCGGTGTCTATATAAACCGGAGGGTTTTAGTCCGTGGGGCGAACAATAATCATACCATAGGCTAGCTTCTAGGGTTTAGCCTCTTTGATCTCGTGGTAGATCTACTCTTGTACTACCCATATCATCAATATTAATCAAGCAGGAGTAGGGTTTTACCTCCATCGAGAGGGCCCGAACCTGGGTTAAAACATCGTGTCCCTTGTCTCCTGTTACCATCCGCCTAGACGCACAGTTCGGGACCCCCTACCCGAGATCCGCCGGTTTTGACACCGACAGCGACGCCTAGGGCGCCCTTCCCCTCCTTGGAGGCGTCGGCGCCGCTTTGGGAACCTTTGGGTTAGGTGGCGCTTGTGGGTGGTAGGCGACTGCGGTGGTGCGGACCTATCCTAGCATGGATCTACGTCTGTTGCTTGGAGATGGACTCACGCAGGTGGAGGTCGTCATTTGGCGTCGTGGTGGCATCGATGACGGAGGGCCTGCCAAGGCTCGCGTAGGTGGAGGTCGTCGTTTGGCGTCGTGGTGGCGCCGATGGAGGAGGACCTGCCAAGGTTGACACCTCAATCTGCTCTGAAGATGGACCAGTGAAAGATGGCGGCGATGACATGTGTGAGTGCGTCGGACCGGTTTGTGCCCCTGACCAAATAGATGGCTCGGTCAGGGCCTCCGGCTTTAGATGTTAGGCTTAGGTGAGATGTCTGGATATGTGGCCCAGCTTGCACCCCTTCATCATATGGATAGGAGTAGCGGCAGATGTTGCCAAGATGGCGGATTCAAACATATTGTTGTTTTACTTTATAAGGTCCTCGAGAATAATCAATAAAATGGCCGCATGCATCAACCAGATGCAGAGGCTGGGGTCATCCTCCTTTTCTAAAAAAAATCACGGGTTCCTCACAGAATATGACACAACTGAATATGGAGATCCTGTTGTTGAGGACGTTGAGCCACACGAAGATTCAGAAGTTTCTTGCCTCATGAATTGATTAGGACAAGTTAACTGTTTTCTTTGGCACAAGATAACACATTCAGAAGTTCTTTGCCTCATGGATTGATGAGGACAAGAACAAACATTGACAGGGCTGGAATATCTTCACAGTTAGGAGCCAGCGATTAAACTTAACATATAGTGTATTAATGATGGAAGATATTTTGGTGCTATCTTTTCTTCAAGTTAACAACAGAAGATTGTATGAACATTTACTTGCTCTTTTTATTGATCAGTGAAAATCTTGTGAATTTTTTGAAGCTCCACAACTCTGCAACCAAAAGAGGCTCTCTGAACTTGCCGCTGATTCGCCTAACTGCTCCTGCTGCTCTTGGCTGCCTTCGGATGAAGCTACTACTTGTGTGCTAGATTCGATGGATAAGCCAGAACACAAACCGAATGGGAAAAGATTACCAGTTTATTGACAACTAGGTGCCGCCTTTGTTTTTTAAAGCAAGACTTCCCAAATATTATTTTGTGAATGCATAAATTTGTATCTAATAAAATTGAGTAGGGTGACTTTTACACTGATTGTGTAATATTGACACATTGTTATTAATAGTTTTTCAAGCTCTTCTATAATAACTACTATGTTACAATGAGTTCAAGCGTACTCACAATGCAAGAAAAACTGAAGCTTTTGTATGCCGTCAGCCGTGGAGGGCGATGGGCGCCTAAGGGGGGCCGGGGAGTCCGGAGGAGGAGGAGAGACCAAGAGGACCGGAGGCCGAGGGCAGGGGAGGGAGAGGCCGAGAGAGCCGGCCGGTGGGGAGGGATGCTTGCCGCCGTCGCCTTCAGCAGTTCAGCTAGATTGAGGAATGGGGATTTGTTTTCACGAGACGAGGAGCTCGGTTGCCGTGGCTGCAGTTTGGGCTGGACTTAGTACATGGCCAAATGACAATGGACCATCGCACAAAATAGTGCAAAAAAATTAGAAATAAAATTTAATATTAAAAAAACATCGCCATAAAAATGATACCATTTTAAGAAATACTCTCAAAAAAATTAAAAAAACACCTTCTCAAAGAAGATAAACCTGTTTTTCTAAACAACAAAAAATAAAATTGATTGATAAACATTGCATAATGGCACGTGAAACTAGTTACATTTTATTTTTTGCCCGGTGCAACACACGAGCATTTGTACTAGTTACGCAAATAGACCTACTAGGAATCTAGGAAGAAAATAAATGACAGCTTAACAAATTCGACAGGTTACTCATTCAGAGCACCCACTCGATGGCATCAGTCGTGAAGGCATAACGTGCGCACTTGTGCTGTGCTTGACCATCTGTAGGCTCCGATCATCACCCACACAAGGCATCATCTCTACGCCTGTGAGCAGAGCAAACTGCTGACCGGTTGTTTCTGCCTCAAATGTCCCGGCGATGAGAAACTTGCCGTCGCCCAGGTTGAGAAGCTCGAAACGCACCGGAATACACATCCACTCCACCTCAGGTGGGATCAGATTTTGCCAAACTTGCAGCGCAGTGGGCGGTCGGTCATGGTGCATGGCAATGGCAGAGAGGTCCACAGCACACAGGTGGCCGGGGCTGAAGGCCGAGAAGCCGAACCACATGTTGAACTCAGGGGCGTACTGGGCTCCGCCCTTAAAGGGCAGCGACCACCTCCCGACATGCTTCCATTCCTCCGAGTGCGTCCACCCCAGACGATGATGAGAATCAAGGCGTGCCGTCTCAAAGCTGTAGGTGCCGATGCTGCCCTCGCATGTCACGTAGATGGTAGAGCACCCGTCGCCGTCGACTACGGCGGCGTAGGCGGTGATAGAGGAGGGTCGTCTGTACCCAGGTTGGCGGACAAAGGGAGGCGGCGGGAGGAGCCGCCAGCGCCAGGACGCCCTCATGTCGCTCAGCTCGCTGCACTCGGGCATGTACTCAAGGACCTCGAAGCATCCATCGTCGCCCGGCCCGGGGCACGTGTCCATGACGTACAAGCTGTCTTGGTCGCGGCCTGGGTGCGCGATGTGCAGGCACATGGGGTAGACTCCCTTGCGCTCGTTCATGCGGCCCAGGGTGCTGACGAGCTGCCTGTCGGCGTCGTACATCACGGCCTCGCCGGCCGGGTTGGCGGCGACCATCCTGCCTCCGCTGGTGGCGCGGGGGCTGAGGAGCGTGAACATGTCCAGGCTGCCACCACCGGAGGGGTTTGCCATGAAGCTCATTCCTGGGTGCGGCAGCTGCAGTGCCCGCATCGCCGGAAAAGGATCCTTCATCCTAGCTGCTTCATCCGCCGCCTCCAGCGCTTCCTTCGCTGACCGGTAGAAGAGTTGGTCGAAAGGATCAATGCGGCGCACCGAATAGACGTATTGGGCGCAATTGCGCGTCACCAGATTCACGAACCGCCTCCGCATCTTCGTCGCTCCCGGTCTCCCAGCCAAACCAGGTTGAGCTTGTACGGCGATCGGGGCGGCGGCGGACACGAGGGTGGGATCGTTCTGTTCTTCTCAAAAGGATTTCCGTCTACTTGGGCCATGGCCCAACAGCTAGTGCTTTAGAGGCCACGGTAGAGCGGACTACCCTCGGCGTGCTCCCATCGGTGCTCCCCACCACCCATTTTGCATCCGATGGCCAGGCAATTCTCCTCCCCGGCGACCTTTTTATCCAGATAAAATGGAACAAAAAAACCTGTATTCCCGTCCGTCTTCCTCGTCTAACCACCGTATCTCCAGCTCTCCACTTTCTTAGTCGCCCGAGACAACACGGGCAGGCAGCACTGCCTAACGAGCCACCGCCCCGCCGCCCCAATCTCCTCCCACTGCTGTCCCTTCGCTCGAGTACTCCTCCCGCTGCGGAAACCAGGTCTACGGTGTTATGCCGCGCCCTGGACCAAAAGAACTGATAGATTGAGATATTGAAGAAGTAATTGTTGTATTGATTGGGGCCTCAAGGGCTGTTTATATAGATTACAAAGGTTGGGCTCCAAGAATAGACTAATAAAGATAGATTACATTACGAATATACTTTATACTCTAAGATCCCCCCGCAGTCTCAACGTCAGGTGAAACAATGTTGAGACTGGAGCGTATGTCGGTGAACAATGCAGTCGGGAGTCCTTTGGTAAAAATTTCAGCAAATTGGGCACTTGTAGGAACATGAAGAACGCGAACCTCGCCAAGAGCCACCTTTTCACGAACAAAGTGAATTTCAATCTCAATGTGCTTTGTGCGACGATGTTGAACTGGATTGAAAGCCATGTATACTGCAGAGATGTTATCACAGTAAACAATGGTAGCACGTGGGAGCGGACGATGAAGTTCAACGAGAAGCTGCCGTAGCCACACCGCCTCGGCCACAGCGTGAGCAACCGCCCTATACTCAGCCTTAGCGAAGACACGGAAACTGTTATCGCCTTTTAGAACACCAAGAAACAAGATTATCACCCAAATAATAGCAAAATCCGGATGTAGATCGTCGAGTATCTAGACAACCTGCCCAGTCTGCATCGAATAAACTGTCAAGCTTGTAGGTGAAGAAGAATTAATAAGGAGACCGTGATCAAGAGTGCATTTTAAATAGCGGAGAATCGTCGACATGAGCCGGATGAGGAGCACGAGGATCATGCATAAAGAGACAGCTTGCTGAACTGAATAGGAGATTTCAGGACGAGTAAGAGTGGCATTGAAGAGCGTCGATGATGCTACGATATAAAGTAGGATCGAAGAGGATCACCATCAGCCGACAGTTTAGCACCAACGTCGGTTTGGAGTCTGAAGGGTTGACAATCAGACATACGAGCGAAAGCAAGTCCAAAATGTATGACCGTTGAGAAAGAAAGAGGGAAGATTTTGTGCGAGAAACATGAATACCTAGAAAATGATGAAGAGGACCAAGATCAGTCATGGAAAACTCCCGATTGAGAGAAGAGATGGTATGTTGAAGAAAAGAATCAGAACTAGCCGTGAGAATGATATCATCAACATAAAGCAAGAGCTAGGCGGTGTGAGTAGAAGGCGATAAACAAAGAGAGAAGAATCGTATTTGGAGGAATAAAGCCTATGGTTTGAATAAAAGTAGCAAAGCATTGAAACCATGCACGAGGAGCTTGTTTAAGGCCATAAAGAGATTTGTTGAGGAGACAAACAAAATATGGAGATGAGGATTCTCAAAACCGGAGGGTTCTTGACAATAAACAGTTTCATTGAGAGTGCCATGAAGAAAAGCATTTTAACATCAAGTTGATGAATAGGCCAAGAAGAGAAACAGCAAGACTAAGAACAACATGAATAGTGCTTGGTTTAACAACGGGAGAAAAAGTCTCATCAAAGTCAATACCGGGCTCTTTGGGAGAAACCACGACACACCCAACGAGCTTTGTAACGGCGAGAGTGCCATCGGAATGAAATTTATGACGAAGAACCCATTTGCCGAAACAATGTTAACACCAGGAGGTTTGGGAACAAGAGTCCATGTATTATTTTGTTGAAGAGCTTCAAATTCATCACGCATAGCGAAAGCCGAGAGGGTCAAGAAGAGCTCACTTATAACTGGTTGGAATAGGAGAGATGGTTGGGGTGGCGGTAAGATTGAGGCGTTTGGTGGGGAGAAGAAATCCTCGTTTTCCACGGGTGCACATGACATGATCATTGGTGGCGGTGGTATAAAACGGCATTGGGTGGCGATGGGTTTTCGGTTGAAGAGGGCGGTGAGGAAGAAGAATCAGAGGTGGTGGGTGTCGGCGGGTGCCGTGGTAGGATGTGGTGAGAGAAAAGGCGGCTGGGGTAGAGGATGCGGTTCGGGAGAGGTGGGGACGGGCAGGAGGGTGGCTAACGTTGGGCGATTCTGGTGAGAGACGGAACAAAGATTCCATGGCAGCAGAGATGACCGAAGGCGAACTAGGGAAGGGTTTTGGTTGTGGTGGATTGTGGTGGAATTGGTGTTGTGGTTGTAGTGACGAGAAAAAGGAAAAGTATTTTCATCGAATGTGACATGACGAGAGAGAATAATCGACCGGAAGATGGTTCAAACAACGATATCCTTTGTGATCATCGGAAAGACCAAGGTGAATGCAAGGTAGTGAGCGTGGTTCTAGTTTGTGTGAGGCGGTAGAGGCGATGTTGGGAAAGCATAGACAGCCAAAAACACGCAGAAAAGAATAGTCAGGATGGGAGAGAAAAAGAGATTGGAAAGGCGAATAAAGAGAGAAAGTTTTAGTTGGTTGAATATTAAGAAGGAGTGTGGCGGTGCGAAGGGATTCAACCCAAAAACGGGATGTAACGACCAAACCTCGAAGGATTTGAGTCTCTGTGCTTACCGTGCTAGTCTCTGGATCGAACTCGCTAGCACACACAATATAGATGAATACCAGAATAGCAAGTGCATCATTTATTACAACGTATGATCCAGAGTATATAAAATAAAACAATCTGCATAGCACTTGGCTAGCTTTATTCAATCAAACAGCGGAAAGTAGCAGAAAATAACGATGAGTCCCATCATAGCCCACTGGCGATGTTGAGTGCAGACTCGCGACCCTAACGGTACCTTACTCTTCGTCTGAATATCCTGCAACATGAGACGTTGCAGCCATATAGGTCAATACTTGGAATGTATTGGCAAGTTACACAGGAGTAATAATATAGCAGACCTACATGTATATGCATAGTATAACAAAAGGAAGGCTCGAGGGTTTATTTTTGCAGAAAGCTAATTTTATCCGCATAACTACCTAATAGTCAAATTTTTTTATTTAGTTCTTTATTACTACAATTAAATGCACAAGGTTGAGTTGGCAAAATCAACTCCAACCTACCCATTATTAAGTTGCCCACAAATATTATTAAGTGTCACATCTGTCAAGATCATCCAACAACTGTAATGGCATAGTGGCTCAAATTTACCCATAACCGGGGGCACGGCTAATCATGATTAGTTTTAGTACTCTGCAGAGTTTTATGCGCTTTACCCACGGACCCAATCCGAAGATTGAGACAAAGTCTTTGGAAGAGGTTCCCTTAACCACTGACGGCCACATCCCACCTACATACGCTACATCATCGACCTTTATGCAGGCAAGGGTTCCAACAACTGATCAACTAAGCGAGCCCATATAGCCGGTGGCCGCACATGGAAGCTACTAGTCACTAAGTCTCATCTGATCTTTTTGAACCTCAAGTGACATTCCACTTAGGGTGCACTCTCATGGCGCATGGCCTTAGAAAAGGTGCAAGACCCCATGATGCCTTCCCTCAACACCAAGCAATACCACTTCCGCCCAGAGGTGAATTAAGTCATAATTACTACTCATTTTAGTTATGTATATAATCCTCACATAAACTCAATGAATACACGAACCACCCCGTCTACAAAGCATAGCAAACTACAACTACCACGATTTGCAAAAGGCGGAAAATAGCTCAACAGCATAGCCAACATATATAATACTCCTATACATGCATATATTCATAGTGTGATATAACTACATGCATAGAAAATAATAGGTAAAGGATGATCGACATGTAACTTGCCTTGGTTCTGGTTCAGAAAGTCACACTCCTGACAATAGCTCGCGTCGCACTCCGGACAATCTACACGTTTCACACAATTCAACAAATCAAACACTGGAACACGAAAAGAACCAAAACAAAACCAACAGAAAGCAAATCATTTTTAAAACTCAACAACAGAATCTTAATATCACCTAAACTTTACTACGGTCACAATGCAAAAAGAATCACTCGATTCCGATAAACGGTTTGAGAGTTACGGCCTCCGGAAGATTTAATTCAAATTCAAATGAATTCAAATTTGAACAGTGCAAACATGTGCAAAGTTGGTACTGTGATAAAGTGTTGATTTTTTGTGAGTGCATAGGAAAAAGAATCACCTATTTTGGACTTATAGAATAGGAGTTACAGCTAATTGAAGTTAGAGTTGAAAACTGAAAAAGAAACAGAAAACTCCTGCACTGTTCGTGTGTGTCTCAGAGCGGTTGCCACGTGGCAGTTCGAGATTGGCGGGAAGCGTCCTGTGCGGCGTGCTCACCGTTCTGAGAGGAAAACGGGCGGCTTCGGTGTCGCGGGCGCGTCTCCGGCGGGTTTCAGCGAAGCCAAGGCTCTGGTAGTGCGGTGTGGAGTGGCGGAGGTGGTGGTGGTGAGTCTGGCGACGCGTCGCTCTCGACGGCGTCGCGCGAACTCCGGCGTGCTCGGCGTCGGCGGACGGGTCGTTCCTCCCTTGCTGTGATTCCGCCCGCGAAGATGTCAACAAAGCGCGCGTTTAGAGGAGGTTCTAGGGTGACAAGTGGAGCGGCGGGATGATCTTCTGGCGACGCAAACGAGCGGAGAAGGCGGCGGTGCGGGCTCCTCGGCGAGATCGTTTCCCCAACCTTGCGCGTGCGGCAACGGGGAGGATCGAGGAAGGGGTTCGGGGGTTCGTCGAAGGCTTTGGCTCGCGCACGGACACTCGGGCGCGTTCGAGGTGGACCAGTGCGGCGTCGAGTCGGGCTCGGCCTCGGCGTCTGTGCACATCTTGTCGGCGGTGTCCGGCTCGGGAGGGACGAATAGGGGCGCGAGTGGGTCCCGCTGTCAGCGGCTGGAGCGATGCGGGTCGGGCGAGCGGCGTACCGCTTCGCTGCGGCTTAGGTGGGCTGCTGCTGCCGTGCCGGGTGGGGGCATGGCGATCTTGGCTGGTGGCTGGCACAGGCTGGCCGGCCGGTGTGTTTTTTAAACAGAAACAACAGCAGTAAAACAAAATAAATAAAATAAAATACACAGTATAAAATCTAAATAAAATACCTAGACACACAGTAAAAATAACCCTATAGCTATAAACTACAGAACACTAGTTCCAATACTAATGCAATTTTGTAAAATAATTTTGATGCAATAGGCCACTCAAACAGCAATAAAACAATCAAATAAAATATTTTGAAGATCACAAAAATTACCAAAACATATCAAATGAACTGGAAATAATATTCTGCACATTATGAACATTTTTAAAAACAGGGGAGAAGTCATGTTATCTCCACTCCAATAAATTGCCTTTAGTTGCATAATGATTCGAATATTGCAGAAAGACAAATAATGCAATAAAAATATTATATGCATATGAATGATCTATTAACATCCTAATTTAGGAAAATTGGGATGTTACAAACCTACCCCCCTTAAGATTAATCTCGCCCTCGAGATTCGGGCTGGCTAGCAAATAGGTGTGGATGATCCTGCCTGAGATCTTCCTCTCGTTCCCAGGTAGCTTCCTCCTCTGTATGATGATCCCACTGAACCTTGCATAACTTGATTGTCTTGGTGCGAGTAACTCTCTCTGCTGTCTCCAAAATCTTAACTGGTTTCTCCTCATATGTCAAATCACTCTCCAACTGAATTGCCTCAAGTGGCACTGTGTCCCTCAATGGAACATCCATCATCTCTGCATGGCACTTCTTCAACTGAGATACATGAAACACATTATGAACTCCTGACAAGGATTACAGCAACTCGGTGATAAGCTACCTCTCCTCTACGCTCCAAGATCTTGTAAGGTCCCACAAAACATGGTGCTAACTTACCCTTGATTCCAAACCTTTTAATTCCACGAAGTGGTGAAACTCTAAGATATGCACGGTCTCCTACCTCATATGTCACCTCCTTACGTTTTGCATCTGCATAACTCTTACATGCAGGCTGTGCTATCTTGAGTCTATCACGAATCAACTTGACCTTCTCCTCGGCATCTCACGATCAAGTCTGGTCCAAAGAATCGGCGCTCTCAACCTCATCCCACATCAGCGGTGTCTGCACTTTCGCCATACAATACCTCAAATGGTTCCATCTTCAGACTAGCCTGATAACTGTTATTATATGAAAACTCTGCATAAGGTAAATTATCATCCGAACTGGACCCATAGTCCAAAGCACAAGCTCTCAACATATCCTCCAAAATCTGATTTACCCTCTCATGCGCCCATCACATGCGTGGATGGAAAGTTGTACTGAACACCAGCCTGGTGCCCAAGGATTCATGCAACTGACGCCAAAATTTGGATGTGAACTAAGTACCTCTATCAGACACTACCTTCCTTGGAACTCCATGCAGACAAACAATTTTAGACATATAAATCTTTGCTAGCTGAGCACTGGTATAAGTAGTCTTTACCGGGATGAAGTGAGCAACTTTAGTCAAACGATCAACAACTACCCAAATAGAATCATAACCTGACCGTGTCCTGGGTAGACCTGTAATGAAATCCATACCAATCTCATCCCACTTCCGATCAGGTATAGGCAATGGCTGTAACAAACCTGCTGGTCTCTGATGTTCTGCTTTAACTCTCTGGCACACATCACATGTTGCAATATACCCAGCAATTTCCCTCTTCAAGCTAGGCCACCAAAATCTTTCCCTCAAATCCAAATACATCTTAGTATTACACAGTGAATAGAATAAGGTGAATCATCGCCTCTGAAGAATCAACTTCCTAATATCGCATCTTGAGGTACACAAATCGCTTCCCAAACCATATGGCTCCATGTTCATCCTCATGGAGACCTTCGCCTTACCTTTAGCCATACTCTCTTTTATCTCAACAATCTCCTTATCATCCTTTTGAGCTTCTCGATCCTGTCAAGCAAAGTAGGCTTTACCTCCGGTGTTGCTAAATATCCCTTAGGAACCATCTCAATCTGAGATTCTGAACTGTTCACATAACTCGGGTGGCATACTATCAATACTAATTGCATTAGCATGGCTCCTCGACTCAATGCATCAAGAACAACATTAGCCTTACCGGGATGATCTGCACATTCAAATCATAATCCTTAATAAGCTCCAACCATCTCCTCTGCCTGAGGTTCAAATCCTTCTGAGTAAAAATATACTTCAAGCTCTTATGATCAGTAAATATATCACAATGATTACCAATAAGGTATGGCCTCCAAGTTTTCAATGCATGCACAACTGAGGCTAACTCCAAATCATGTGTGGGATAATTATGCTCATGATTCTTAAGCTGACGTGAAGCATATGAAACAACTTTACCTTCCTGCATCAAAACACTCCCAAGTCCTTGACGAGAAGCATCACAATATACCTGGAAGTCCTTATGTATATCCGGCAGAGTTAAAACTGGTGCTGTAACCAAACGCTGCTTCAACTCATGAAAGCTGGCTTCACATTCATCGGTCCAAACAAACTTATTCTCCTTCTTCAACAATTCAGTCATAGGCTTTGCAATTTTTGAAAAGTTCTCAATAAACCTCCTGTAATAACCTGCAAGGCCCAAAAAGCTGTGAATCTCCCCAACTGTCGTGGGTGTCTCCCACTCTGTAACTGCAGCAACCTTAGATGGATCAACTGCAACTCCATTACCTGACACAACATGTCCAAGGAAAGCTACCTCTTCCAGCCAAAACTCACATTTGCTGAACTTGGCATACAACTGATGTTCCCTCAATTTCTCCAATACCAAACGCAAATGCACCTCATGCTCTTGCTTATTCTTGGAGAATACCAATATATCATCAATGAAAACAACCACAAATTTATCCAAGAACTCCATAAACACCTTGTTCATCATATTCATGAAATATGCAGGAGCATTAGTCAATCAAATGACATAACAAGATATTCATACAACCCATACCTCGTAGTAAAAGCAGTCTTTGGAATATCTTGCTCACGAATCTTTAATTGATGATAACCGAGCGAAGATCAATCTTAGAAAACACAGTAGCTCCTTCCAACTGGTCAAACAGATCATTTATCATAGGCAAAGGATACTTATTCTTAATGGTTACCTCATTCAGAGAACGATGATCAACACACATCCTCAAGGTTCCATCCTTCTTCTCCATAAACAAAACTGGAGCTCCCCAAGGTGATGAACTTGGGCGAATAAATCCTTGTGCCTGCAATTCTCTTATCTGCTTCTTCAATTCCTCCAAATCTTGAGGAGGCATTCTATACGGTCTCTTTGCAATAGGTCCAGTCCCTGGTATTAAATCAATGAGAAACTCAATATCTCTATCTGGTGGCATACCTGGCAACTCCTCTGGAAACACATCTAGATAATCTCTCATAACTGGAACCTCTTCCAGGCTACCCCCCTTAAGAGAGTTCACATGCACCTGATTACGCTTATACTTACACAGATATTTGATTATCTTCCCTCCTGGTGCACTGAGAGTAATAGATCGACTGGCACAATCAATACGACCTTTATATAACTGCAACCAATCCATACCCAAAATAATATCCAGACCTTGTGACTTTAATATAATCAAATCCGTAGGAAAATCATGCTTTCCAATAGACAAAGTCAACTGATGGCAACCAACACCTGCTATCATCTCAGCTCCTGGGGAACTCACTCTAATAGGCATGCTAAGTGTTTTGGTTGGCAATCCATGTTTATCAACAAATACCCTCGAAATGAATGAATGCGATGCACCAGTATCAAAAAGAACAAGCACGGGTACTGAGTTAATCAAGAACTTACCAATCACTACATCAGGTTCATTGTAAACCTCCTCCACATTAACATGGTTGACATGACCCTTTTGGAAGGGGTTTGGCTTGTTGGATCCCGAGTTCTTCGCCCCCGGGCAATCTGTGGCATAGTGCCCCATAGCCTTACACGAAGCACTGACCGACTCAAATCCTTGGCGCGTGTAACCTGGTGGTTCTGGTTATTGTTCCCTCCATTGCCATTACCATTACCATTACCTTTGCCATTGCCATTGTTACTCTTGTGCCCATTATGATGATGGTGGCCATTATGGTTGTGGACATTTCCTCCATGATGATTATGATCATTGCCTCCATGATGATTATGTCCATTACCTCCATTACCATGATATGAAGTGCGTGGCTTCTGCTGTGGTCCTGAATTATACCTGTTATTGTTGTTGTACTTCCTCTTGCGATTCTCTATGGCCTGTTGCTTTCCCTCCAGCAAAATAGCCTTATCAATCAGGTCCTGACAAATCCTAAAAGTGGCCACTGTCAACTGAAGGCTCAAATCATCATTTAGGCCCTCCAAGAATTTCTCCTGCCTAGTTGCATCAGTGTTAACATCATTAGGAGCATAACGTGCAAGATTATTAAATTCCTCCACATACGCATTAACTGTGTATGACCTCCACAGCATAAATGCGAAATTCCTTCTTTTTCGACTCATAGCGCCAGCGAACACATGTGCAGCACGAAAAGCATCCTGGCCGAGGCCATGTGATAGTAGCAATGGGATAAGTGACCAAGTAATTGTCCCACCAAGCTGCAGCAGGACCCTCCAACAAATGTGAGGCAAACCTCACCCTCTCGCATCTGTGCATCCAACCGTCTCCGGTTCCTATTGACTGCAGGAGCTAATCATCAGCCACAATAGGTTCAGGGGCTGGAGAACCTCGAGTTCAACCTCAAGAACACAGTAAGCATATCCACTTGGTGGCGGTGGCGGCGGATTGTTGTTGTTATTGTTGTTGTTCTGGTTCTGGACAAGCAACTGGATCAACTGAGCTTGTCCCTAAAGCAAATGTTGCATGTATGGCGGTACATCATTGCCATTGTTGTCTCCTCCTGCAGCATTACGCCTATTATCACGCCTCGGCGGCATCTGGTGGGCAAGCATAGATGAGTTATAGATATAATAGGGCCAAACGCTATGTATATATAAATATATTCTACCCATATGCATAATATGATCAAGCCAACAAAACACAACAACGAATAACACTAACAAACAAACAAACAACAAACAATAAACAATATGATAATATTATATATATAGTCGAATAATTTTGACACTAAGCAATTTAACAAACAACTACCAATCAAGCAAACAATCTAGTATCTTCATACCACGAAAGTGGGCATAATCAGATACGCTAACACGATAACGTGGCAATATAAAGCAAGCATGAATGGTGGTCTCAGCACTAGTTCCTACTTAACTGTTCAAGATACATGAGGGGGTTAACTAATAAACAGTAAGAAGTATTGCTAGTTTATAAAATAATTTTCAGTCCTATGTCTTTTCTAATCCATTTTCTAGGGTCATGTCCTACAGTCAACACACTGCTCTGATGCCATCTGTAACGACCAAACCTCGAAGGATTTGAGTCTCTGTGCTTACCGTGCTAGTCCACTGGATCGAACTCGCTAGCACACACAATAGATGAATACCGTAATAGCAAGTGCATCATTTATTACAACGTATGATCCAGAGTATATAAAATAAAACAATCTGCATAGCACTTGGCTAGCTTTATTCAATCAAACAGCGGAAAGTAGCAGAAAATAACGATGAGTCCCATCATAGCCCACTGGCGATGCTGAGTGCGACTTCGCGACCCTAACGGTACCTTACTCTTCGTGCGAATATCCTGCAACATGAGACGTTGCAGCCATATAGGTCAATACTTGGAATGTATTGGCAAGTTACACAGGAGTAATAATATAGCAGACCTACATGTATATGCATAGTATAACAAAAGGAAGGCTCGAGGGTTTATTTCTGCAGAAAGCTGATTTTATCCTCATAACTACCTAATAGTCAAATTTTTGTATTTAGTTCTTTATTACTACAATTAAATGCACAAGGTTGAGTTGGCAAAATCAACTCCAACCTACCCATTATTAAGTTGCCCACAAATATTATTAAGTGTCACATCTGTTAAGATCATCCAACAACTGTAATGGCATAGTGGCTCAAATTTACCCATAACAGGGGCACGGCTAATCATGATTAGCTTTAGTACTCTGAGTTTTGTACGCTTTACCCAATCGGACCCAATCCGAAGATTGAGACAAAGTCTTTCGAAGAGGTTCCTTAACCACCGACGCCACATCCCACCTACATATGCTACATCATGTCGACCTTTATGCGTCTGGCAATGGTTCCAACAACTGATCAACTAAGCGAGCCCATATAGCGGTGGCCACATGGAAGCTACTAGTCACTAAGTCATCGATCTTTTTGAACCTGCGCGCATTCCACTTAGGGTGCACTCTCATGGCGCATGGCCTTAGAAAAGGTGCAAGACCCCATGATGCCTTCCCTCAACACCAAGCAATACCACTTCCGCCCAGAGGTGAATTAAGTCCTAATTACTACTCATTTTAGTTATGTATATAATCCTCACATAAACTCAATGAATACACGAACCACCCCGTCTACAAAGCATAGCAAACTACAACTACCACGATTTGCAAAAGGCGGAAAATAGCTCAACAAAGATAGCCAACATATATAATACTCCTATACATGCATATATTCATAGTGTGATATAACTACATGCATAGAAAATAATAGGTAAAGTATGATCGACATGTAACTTGCCTTGGTTCTGGTTCAGAAAGTCACACTCCTGACAATAGCTCGCGTCGCACTCCGGACAATCTACACGTTTCACACAATTCAACAAATC
This sequence comes from Aegilops longissima, assembly GCA_021605205.1. NCBI lineage: Eukaryota > Viridiplantae > Streptophyta > Magnoliopsida > Poales > Poaceae > Aegilops > Aegilops longissima. The sequence continues at coordinate 507,115,136 of CM038681.1, forward strand.
AAACACCGGAACACAAAAAGAACCAAAACAAAACCAACAGCAAGCAAATCATTTTTAAAACTCAACAACAGAATCTTAACATCACCTAAACTGCACTACGGTCACAATGCAAAAAGAATCACTCGATTCCGATAAACGGTTTGAGAGTTACGGCCTCCGGAAGATTTAATACAAATTCAAATGAATTCAAATTTGAACAGTGCAAACATGTGCATAGTTGGTACTGTGATAAATTGTTGATTTTTTGTGAGTGCATAGGAAAAAGAATCACCTATTTTGGACTTATAGAATAGGAGTTACAGCTAATTGAAGTTAGAGTTGAAAACTGAAAAAAAAGAAAACTCATGCAATTGTTAGATGCGTGTCTTGTAGCTAGTTGCCACGTGGCAGTTCGAGATTGGCGGAAACCTCCTGTGCGGCGTGCTCACCGTTCTGAGAGGAAAGCGGCGGCGGCTTGAGCGTCGGCGGGCGCGTCTCAGCGGGTTTCCGGCGAAGCCAAGGCTACGGGCGGGTGCGGTGTGGATGTTGGGGAACGTTGCAGAAAATTAAAATTTTTCCTACGGTTTCACCAAGATCCATCTATGAGTTCTACTAAGAAACGAGTAGCGGAGAGAGTTTGCATCTACATACCACTTGTAGATCGAGTGCGGAAGCGTTCGAGGGAGTGGTGATGATGAAGGCGTTCCCAACGTGATTCCGATCACCGATGACCTAAGTCTTGAAAGGACAGCACCTCCGTGTTCAACACACGTGCGGAGACGATGGCGTCTCCTCCGTCTTGATCCAGCAAGAGTGAAGGAGAGGTTGAAGACAATTCAATGGCAGCACGACGGCGTGGTGCAGCTGGTCTGATAGTTCTCCGGCGAGGCTTCGCCAAGCTTGCGTGGAGAAAGAGAGGTGTTGGGGAGGGAAGGGGCTGCGCCTTCAACTGTGTTGGCAGCCCTCCCCCCACCCCTCTATTTATAGGAGGAGAGGGTCAGGGGCCGGCCCTCTAGGGAAAACCCTAGGGGGCGGCGGCCAAGGAGAGGAGGAAAGGGTGGCTTGCCCCCAAGCCGGCGCCCCTTTCCCCTTAGGGTTTCCTCCTCCCAAACCCTAGCCGCATGGGCCTAGGTGGGGGCGCACCCAGCCCACCAGGGCTGGCTCCCTCTCCACTTAGCCCATGTGGCCCCAGGAGAGGTGGCCCCTCCCGTGGACCTCGGAACCCTCCCGTGGCCCCTGTACTTTACCGTATACCACCAAAACTTCCAGTCCGTTTAACCACTTTCCATATATAAATCTTTACCTCCGGACCATTCCGGAACTCCTCGTGACGTCCGGGATCTCATCCGGACTCGAACAACATTCGGTAATCACATACTTGTCTTCCTATTAACCCTAAGCGTCACCGAACCTTAAGTGTAGACCCTACGGGTTCGGGAGACATCTGAACATGACCGAGACTACCTCAAGTCAATAACCAACAGCGGGATCTGGATACCCATGTTGGCTCCCACATGCTCCTCGATGTTATCATCGGATGAACCACGATGTCAAGGGTTCAAGCAACCCGTATTCTATTCCCTTTGTCGGCGGTATGTTACTTGCGAGACTCGATTGTCGGTATCCCAATACCTCGTTAGTCTCGTTACCGGCAAGTCACTTTACTCGTACCGCAATGCATGATCCGTGACGGACACTTGATCACTTTGAGCTCATTATGATGATGCATTACCGAGTGGGCCCTAGTGATACCTCTCCGTAACACGGAGTGACAAATCCCGCTCGATCCGTGTCAACCCAATGGTCACTTTCGGGATACCTGTAGTGCACCTTTATAGTCACCCGATTCGTTGTGACGTTTGATACACCAAAGCACTCCTACGGTATCCGGAATTGCACGATCTCATGGTCTAAGGAAGAGATACTTGACATTGGAAAAGCTCTAGCAAAACGAACTACGATCTTTGTGCTATGCTTAGGATTGGGTCTTGTCCATCACGTCATTCTCCTAATGGCGTGATCCGTTATCAATGACATCGATGTCCATAGTCGAGAAACCATGACTATCTGTTGACCAACGAGCTAGTCAACTAGAGGCTTACTAGGGGCGTATTGTAGTCTATGTATTCACACGTGTATTACGATTTCCGGATAATACGATTATAGCATGAATAAAAGACAATTATCATGAACAAGGAAATATAATAATAATGCTTTTATTATTGCCTCTAGGGCATATTTCCAACAGTCTCCCACTTGCACTAGAGTCAATAATCTAGTTTACATTGTGATGAATCGAACACCCATAGAGTTACGGTGTTGATCATGTTTTGCCCATGGAAGAGGTTTAGTCAGCGGATCTGCGACATTCAGATCCGTATGCACTTTAAATTTCTATGTCTCCATCCCGAACATTTTCACGGATGGAGTTGAGCGACGCTTGATGTGCCTGGTCTTCTTGTGAAACCTGGGCTCCTTGGCAAGGGCAATAGCTCCGGTGTTGTCACGGAAGAGTTTGATCGGCCCGACGCATTGGGTATGACTCCTAGGTCGGTGATGAACTCCTTCACCCAAATTGCTTCATCGCTGCCTCCGAGGCTGCCATGTACTCCGCTTCACATGTAGATCCCGCCACGGCGCTCTGCTTGCAGCTGCACCAGCTTCTTCGCTCCACCATTCAACATATACACGTATCCGGTTTGTGACTTAGAGTCATCCAGATGCGTGTCGAAGCTAGCGTCGGCGTAACCTGTTCTGACGAGCTCTTCGTCACCTCCATAAGCGAAACATGTCCTTTGTCCTTTTCGTGTACTTCAGGATATTCTTGACCGCTGTCCGGTGTTCCTTGCGGGATTACTTTGGTACCTTCCTACCAAACTTACGGCAAGGTTTACATCAGGTGCAGTACACAGCATGGCATACATAATAGATCCTATGGCTGAGGCATAGGGATGACACTCATCTCTTCTTTATCTTTTGCCGTGGTCGGGCATTGAGCTGAGCTCAATCTCACACCTTGCAATCTGAGCAAGAACCCTTTCTTGGACTGATCCATTTTGAACTTCTTCAAAATCTTATCAAGGTATGTGCTTTGTGAAAGACCTATGAGGCGTCTCGATCTATCTCTATAGATCTTGATGCCTAATATATAACAACTTCTCCAAGGTCCTTCATTGAAAACACTTATTCAAGTAGGCCTTAATGCTGTCCAAGAATTCTATATCATTTCCCATCAAAGTATGTCATCTACATATAATATGAGAAATGCTCTGAGCTCCCACTCACTTTCTTGTAAACGAGGCTTCTCCATAAGTCTGCATAAACTAAAACGCTTTGATCATCTCATCAAAGCGAATGTTCTAACTCGAGATGCTTGCACCAGCCCATAAATGGATCATTGGAGCTTGCATACTTTGTCGACATTCTTAGGATCGACAAAACCTTCCGGCTGTATCATATCAGCTCTTCCTTAAGATAGCCGTTAAGGAATGCTGTTTTGGCGTCCATCGCCATATCTCATAATCATAGTATGCGGCAATTGCTAACATGATTGGACGGACTTAAGCTTCGCTACGGAGAGAAAGTCTCATCGTAGTCAATCCCTTGAACTTGCCGATAACCCTTAGCGACAAGTCGAGCTTTATAGATGGTGACATTACCATCCGCGTCCGTCTTCTTCTTAAAGATCCATTTGTTTTCTATTGCTCGCCGATCATCGGGCAAGTCGGTCAAAGTCCACACTTTGTTTTCATACATGGATTCTATCTCGGACTTCATGGCTTCTAGCCATTTGTTGGAATCTGGGCCGCCATTGCTTCTTCATAGTTCGAAGGTTCACCGTTGTCTAACAACATGATTTCCGGGACAGGGTTGTCGTACCACTGCAGTGCGGAACGTGTCCTAGTGGACCTCTGAAGTTCAGTAGCAACTTGATCCGAAGTACCTTGATCATCATCATGAATTTCCTCTTGGTTGGTGTAGGCATCACGGAACATTTTCTGAGTTGCACTACTTTCTGTTCAAGAGGTAGTACTTCATCGAGTTCTACTTTCCTCCCACTTACTTCTTTCGAGAGAAACTCTTTTCGAGAAAGATTCCGTTCACGGCAACAAAGATCTTGCCTTCGGATCTAAGGTAGAAGGTATACCCAAAGGTTTCCTTAGGGTATCCTATGAAGACGCATTTTCCGACTTGGGTTCGAGCTTTTCAGGTTGAAGTTTCTTGACATAAGCATCGCATCCCCAAACTTTTAGAAACGACAGCTTAGGTTTCTTCCCAAACCATAATTCATACGGTGTCGTCTCAGCGGATTTAGGCGGTGCCCTATTTAAAGTGAATGTAGCTGTCTCTAGGCGTATCCCCAAAATGATAGCGGTAAATCGGTAAGAGACATCATAGATCGCACCATATCCAATAGAGTCGCGATTCGACGTTCGGACACACCGTTCTGTTGAGGTGTTCGGTGGCGTTAGTTGTGAAACGATTCCACATTTTCTTAAGTGTGTACCAAATTAAGTGACTTAAATATTCTCCTCCACGATCGATCGTAAGAATTTTATCTTTCGGTCCGTTGATTCTCTACTTCATTCTGAAATTCCTTGAACTTTTCAAAGGTCTCATACTTGTGTTTCATCAAGTAGACATACCCATATCTACTCAAGTCATCTGTGAGAGTGAGAACATAACGATATCCTCCATGAGCCTCAACGCTCATTGGACCGCACACATCGGTATGTATGATTTCCAACAAGTTGGTTGCTCGCTGCATTGTTCGAGAGAATGGAGTCTTGGTCATCTTGCCCATGAGGCATGGTTCGCATGTGTCAAATGATTCATAATCAAGAGACTCCAAAAGTCCATCAGCATGGAGCTTCTTCATGCGCTTGACACCAATGTGACCAAGGCGGCGGTGCCACAAGTATGTGGGACTATCGTTATCAACTTTACATCTTTTGGTATTCACGCTATGAACATGTGTAATACTACGCTCGAGATTCATTAAGAATAAACCATTGACCATCGGACATGACCATAAAACATATCTCTCATATAAATAGAACAACCATTATTCTCGGTTTAAATGAGTAGCCATCTCGCATTAAGCGAGATCCGGATACAATATTCATGCTCAAACTTGGCACCAAATAACAATTATTAAGGTTCATAACTAATCCCGTGGGTAAATGAAGAGGTAGCGTGCGACGGCGATCACATCGACTGGAACCATTCCCGACGCGCATCGTCACCTCGTTCTTCGCCGGTCTCCGCTTATTCCGCAGCTCCTGCTGTGAGTTACAAATATGAGCAGCGGCACGGTATCAAATACCGGGAGTTACTACGATTCTGGTAAGGTACACATCAATTACATGTATATCAAATATACCTTTGGTGTTGCGGCCTTCTTATCCGCTAAGTACTTGGGGCAGTTCCGCTTCGGTGACCCTTCCCTTGCAATAAAAGCACTCAGTCTCGGGCTTGGGTCCATTCTTTGACTTCTTCCGGCAACTTGCTTGCAGGGCGCGGCAACCTCCTTGCCGTCCTTCTTGAAGTTCTTCTTGCCCTTGCCCTTCTTAAACTTAGTGGTCTTATTGACCATCAACACTTGATGTTCTTTCTTGATTTCAACCTCGGTGACTTGACATAGAGAACACTTCAGAATGGTCTTTACCATCCCTGCATGTTGTAATTCATCACAAAGCTCTTGTAGCTTGGTGGGAGCGATCGGAGGATTCTGTCAATGACCGCCTCATCGGGGAGGTTAATATTCAGTTGGGTCATACGGTTGTGCAACCTGACATCTTGAGAATGTGCTCCTTGGACAGAACTGTTTTCCTCCATCTTACAACTATAGAACTTGTCGGAGATGTCATATCTCTCAACCGAGGCGTGAGCTTGGAAAACAAGTTTCAGCTCCTCGAACATCTCATATGCTCCGTGGTGCTCAAAACGCTTTTGGAGCCCGGTTCTAAGCTGTAAAGCATGCCGCCTTTGAGCGAGGGAGTAATCATCAAGACGAGACTGCCAAGCATTCATAATGTCTTGGTTCTGCAGGGACGGAGCTTCACCTAGCGGTCCTTCTAGGGCGTATTGTTTCTGGCAGCTATGAGGATGATCCTCGGGTTCGGACCCAGTCCGTATAGTTCTGCCGTCATCTTTCAACTTGGTTTTCTCTAGGAGCAGCGTTGAAGTTCAAGTTGACATGGCGTTGGCCATTTGATCTACAAGACATATAATTCAAAAGTTTTAGACTAAGTTCATGATAATTAAGTTCATCTAATCAAATTATTAATGAACTCCCACTTAGATTAGACATCCCTCTAGTCATCTAAGTGTTACACGATCCGAGTCGACTAGGCCGTGTCCGATCAACACGTGAGACGGACTAGTCTGCGTCGGTGAACATTCTCATGTTGATCGTATCTTCCATACGACTCGTGTTCGACCTTCGGTCTCCGTGTTCCGAGGCCATGTCTTCACATGCTAGGCTCGTCAAGTTAACCCTAAGTGTTTACTGCGTGTGTAAATCTTGCTTACACCCGTTGTATGTGAGCGTAAGAATCCATCACACCCGATTAACACGTGGTGCTTAGAAGCGACGAACTGTAGCAGCGGTGCACGCTTAGGGAGAACACTTCTTGAAATTGTTCTAAGGGATCATCTTATTTACTACCGTCGTTCTAAGTAAACAAGATGCATAATCATAATAAACATCACATGCAATTATAAAGTAGTGACATGATATGGCCAATATCATATAGCTCCTTTGATCTTCATCTTGAGGCTCCATGATCATCCTGTCACGGCATGACACCATGATCTCCATCATCATGATCTCCATCATCGTGCCTCCATGAAGTTGTCACGCCAACGACTACTTCTACTTCTATGGCTAACGTTTAGCAATAAAGTAAAGTAAATTACATGGCGTTCTTCAATGACACGCAGGTCATACAAAAATAAAGACAACTCCTATGGCTCCTGCGGTTGTCATACTCATCGACATGCAAGTCGTGATTCCTATTACAAGAACATGATCTCATACATCACAATATATCATCATTCATCACAACTTGGCCATATCCGTCACATGACAATTGCTGCAAAAACAAGTTAGGCGTCCTCTAATTGTTGTTGCATCTTTTACGTGGCTGCAATTGGGTTCTAGCAAGAACGTTTTCTTACCTCGAATAACCACAACGTGATCTTGTCAACTTCTATTTACCCTTCATAAGGACCCTGTTCATCGAATCCGCTCCCACTAAAGTAGGAGAGCAGACACCCGCCAGCCACCTTATGCAACTAGTGCATGTTAGTCGGTGGAACCGGTCTCACGTAAAATGCGTGTAAGGTTGGTCGGGCCGCTTCATCCCACAATACCGCGGAAGCAAGAAACAACTAGTAACGGCAAGTAAGTTGACAAGATCCACGCCCACAACAAAATTGTGTTCTACTCGTGCAAAGAGAACTACGCATAGACCTAGCTCATGATGCCCTTGTTGGGGAGCGTTGCAGAAAATTAAAATTTTTCCTACGGTTTCACCAAGATCCATCTATGAGTTCTACTAAGCAACGAGTAACGGAGAGAGTTTGCATCTACATACCACTTGTAGATCGAGTGCGGAGGCGTTCGAGGGAGTGGTGATGATGAAGACGTTCCCAACGTGATTCCGATCACCGATGACCTAAGTGCTGAAAGGACAGCACCTCCGTGTTCAACACACGTACGGGACGATGGCGTCTCCTCCGTCTTGATCCAGCAAGAGTGAAGGAGAGGTTGAAGAAGACAATTCCAATGGCAGCACGACGGCGTGGTGCAGCTGGTACTGTAGTTCTCCGGCAGGGCTTCGCCAAGCTTGCGTGGAGAAAGAGAGGTGTTGGGGAGGGAGGGCTGCGCCTTCAAGCTGTGTTGGCAGCCTCCCCCACCCTCTATTTATAGGAGGAGAGGGTCAGGGGGCGGCCCTCTAGGGAAAACCCTAGGGGCGGCGGCCAAGGAGAGGAGGAAGGGGTGGCTTGCCCCCAAGCGGGCGCCCCTTCCCCTTAGGGTTTCCTCCTCCCAAACCCTAGCCGATGGGCCTAGGTGGGGGCGCACCCAGCCACCAGGGGCTGGCTCCCTCTCCCACTTAGCCCATGTGGCCCCAGGAGAGGTGGCCCCTCCGGTGGACCTCCGGAACCCTCCCGGTGGCCCAGTACTTACCGTATACCACCAAACTTCCAGTCTGTTTAACCACTTTCCATATATAAATCTTTACCTCCGACCATTTGGAACTCCTCGTGACGTCCGGGATCTCATCCGGACTCGAACAACATTCGGTAATCACATACTTGTCTTCCTATTAACCCTAGCGTCACCGAACCTTAAGTGTGTAGACCCTACGGGTTGGGAGACATCTGAACATGACCGAGACTACCTCAAGTCAATAACCAACAGCGGGATCTGGATACCCATGTTGGCTCCCACATGCTCCTCGATGTTATCATCGGATGAACCACGATGTCAAGGGTTCAAGCAACCCGTATTCTATTCCCTTTGTCTCGCGGTATGTTACTTGCCGAGACTCGATCGTCGGTATCCCAATACCTCGTTAGTCTCGTTACCGGCAAGTCACTTTACTCGTACCGCAATGCATGATCCGTGACCGGACACTTGATCACTTTGAGCTCATTATGATGATGCATTACCGAGTGGGCCCTAGTGATACCTCTCCGTAACACGGAGTGACAAATCCAGTCTCGATCCGTGTCAACCCAATGGTCACTTTCGGAGATACCTGTAGTGCACCTTTATAGTCACCCGATTCGTTGTGACGTTTGATACACCCAAAGCACTCCTACGGTATCCGGGAATTGCGATCTCATGGTCTAAGGAAGAGATACTTGACATTGGAAAAGCTCTAGCAAAGCGAACTACGATCTTTGTGCTATGCTTAGGATTGGGTCTTGTCCATCACGTCATTCTCCTAATGACGTGATCCGTTATCAATGACATCGATGTCCATAGTCGAAACCATGACTATCTGTTGACCAACGAGCTAGTCAACTAGAGGCTTACTAGGGACGTATTGTAGTCTATGTATTCACACGTGTATTACGATTTCCGGATAATACAGTTATAGCATGAATAAAAGACAATTATCATGAACAAGGAAATATAATAATAATGCTTTTATTATTGCCTCTAGGGCATATTTCCAACAGTGGAGTGGCGGAGGTGGTGGTGGTGAGTATGGCGACGGGGGCGTCCTCTACTGACGGCGGCGTCGTGAACTCCGGCGTGCTACGGCGTCGGCGGACGGGGTCGTTCCTCCCTGCTTGCTGTGATTCCGGCCACGAGAAGATGTCAACAAGGCGCGGCGTTTAGAGGAGGTTCTAGGGTGACAAGTGGAGCGGCCGGGATGATCTTCTGGCGGCAACGAGCGGAGAAGGCGGCGGTGCGGCTCATCGGCGGGATGCGTTTCGCCCAACCTTGCGCGTGCGGCAACGGGGAGGATCGAGGAAGGGGTTCGGGGGTTCGTCGAAGGCTTTGGCTCACGACGGACACTCGGTAGCGCGCTCGAGGTGGACCAGAACGCAGCGTCAAGTCGGGCTCGGCCTCGGCATCTGTGGCATATCTGGCGAGAGGTGTCCGGCTCGGGAGGGACGAACAGGGCGTGAGGGGTCCCGCTGTCGGCGGCTGGAAGCGATCTGGGTCAGGCGAGCGGCGTGCCGCCTGGCTGCTTTAGGTGGGCTGCTTGACCGTCTGAGGCTGGGCATGGGCGGTCTGGCTGGCTGGCTGGCTGGCTGGCCCGGCCACGGCTGGTGTTTTTAAACAAAAACAACAGCAGTAAAACAAAATAAATAAAATAAAATACACAGTATAAAATCTAAATAAAAATACCTAGACACACAGTAAAAATAACCCTATAGCTATAAACTACAGGAACACTAGTTCCAATACTAATGCAATTTTGTAAAATAATTTTGATGCAATAGGCCACTTAAACAGCAATAAAACAATCAAATAAAATATTTTGAAGATCACAAAAATTACCAGAACATATCAGATGAAATGGAAATAATATTCCGCACATTATGAACATTTTTTAAAAACAGGGGAGAAGTCATGTTATCTCCACTCCAATAATTTGCCTTTAGTTGCATAATGATTCGAATATTGCAGAAAGACAAATAATGCAATAAAAATATGATATGCATATGAATGATCTATTAACATCCTAATTTAGGAAAATTGGGATGTTACACGGGAAGGAACAGAGGCTTGTAAAAGCAATGTGCGAAGAACATCATTAATAGAGCGAAGACAGCGTTCAGATTTACCATTTTGAGAAGATGTATAAGGGCATGAAAAGCGAAGAAGAATGCCTTGGGAGAGAAAGAAGGTGCGGTTTTGGGTGTTATCAAATTCACGACCGTTATCACATTGAATAAATCGAATTGGCAAGCCAAAGTGTGTGATTACATATTGTCGAAAGTTGAGAAAGATTGCGGTACTTCAGATTTAGCGTGGAGAGGAAAGGTCCAAGTATAGTGAGAATAATCATCCAAGATCACAAGATAATATTTATAACCAGAAACACTAGGGAATGGGGAGGTCCATAAATCACAGTGAAGTAACTCAAAGGAAAAGTACTAATGGTAGTAAAGGTTCCAAAAGGTAATCTAACATGTTTGCCGCATTGACATGCATTACAGAGAGAGGGATTATGGGGACTGCTAGAACTAGGGATACAAAATTCTTGGAGTAAAGGCGTCAAAGTGTTTTTCTGGGATGACCGGGCGGCGATGCCATAGATCAGCGGATCGAGCATGGCACGAGGGTGGATGTGGGCGCGCCATGAAGAGGATAAAGATCGCCCGTGCTATTGTGCGGCGAGGACCGCCCGTTGTCGATTCTTCACAGACAAACCAAAAGGTCAAAGGCCAGGATAACTTTGTTGTCAATGCAAAATTGTCTAACGAAATAAGATTTTTGATGATGGAAGGAACCACAAGAATATTGCGGAGAAGAAAATTGGCATGAGAGGAAGGGATGTAAGAGTGACGGTGCATGAAACGAGGATGGTGGAGCCATCGCCAATGGTGATAGTGGAAAAGCGAAGGAAAACAAAGGCGACAATACATTCATATTTGAAGACATATGCATTGATGCACGGAATCGAAAATCAATCCGTACCTGCGTCGTTGAGGACAAAATTGTTCATGGCGTTGATGAAGGCGGCTTGGTCCCAAGCCGGCTGTTGGGGAAGGAAGCGAGAGGGCCCGCAGTGTGCATGTTGGCGTGGGGATAGCGGATGGGTAGTATCGATTGGGGCCTGCATGTTGCCGTGAGAAGACCGGCATGGTGTTGGAGGCGGCGGCGGTCTGGCGTGATGGTAGGCGGAGTGGGAGTGGCGGTGTAGGCGTGTGCGGCAGCCTTGGTCCAAGTAGTCCCGGAGGCGGTGGCTGGATGAAGACGGGGGCTCCACGTGCCGTGTCTGTGAGGAGGGGCACCATCTGGCGAGGGGCCGACCAAGGCATCGACCAAGCACTGGCGAGGCCAGTCAAGGATCATCTTGAGGAGGCCGTGGCAGCCAGCTGGTGGTGGCGAGGCGGTGGATGTGGGTTTGGGGGAGTGTTTGGGTAGTTGTAGAGGAAGAGGTAGGGGATGGGGCGCGGCCTGGCGCGGATCAAAACCATGGAGAAGAGGGCCGAATCGGTAGGGGCGTGGCCTGGGTGGCGAGCCATACCAGTCTTGGAAAACCTAGGCGTCGAGATACCATGATAGATTGAGATATTGGAAAGTAATTGTTGTATTGATTGGGGCCTCAAGGGCTGTTTATATAGATTACAAAGCTTGGGCTCCAAGACTAGACTAATAGAGATAAATTACAATACAAATAGACTTTATACTCTAAGAAGAACCACGGCCTCGCCATGCGGAGCCCGGCTAACTCCGAGCTCGGTTTTGCTGGCTTTGCCGGGATCGCGGTTCACGATGTTGTTCTTAGAGAATAAAAGTCTACCTTAAAACTGTGTAATCTAGTCTGTCTGAGATCGATGCCTTGAGTGACTGCCGTAAGCCAACACTCCTTCAGCCACGGCGCCGTGCCACTCCCCACTCCGCCAGCGTCACCCTCCAACTGCCCTTCTCGATGACCCATCCCAGCAAGCTCCTGACTCCCCAACAGCGGCTTGGGACCAAGCCCGGTCATCAACTCATTTTGTCTCAACTTGGCTTGTATGTCTTCAAATATGAATTTATTGTCCTTGTTTTCATACAATATCAACCCCTTTTCATGCATGGTCCCTCTGCAGACAAAGTTATGGCCTTTGACCCTTTGGTTTGTCTATGAAGACCTCCTTGTCCATTGAAATACATCACCCCGTGCCATGCCTCTATGTCTGGTCATCCACAAAAACAACTTTGCAAGCAATGCAGTTAATTACCTTTTGAACTACCATTAGTACTTTCTTCCTTTTGAGTTACTTCACGTGATTTATGCCAGGTCTTGTTTCTAGATAAATATTATCTTGTGAACCTTTCCTCTCGCATCTGATGAAGAATCTTTCTTCCCGTTTTGGCTTGAATTGATTTATTCAATGAAAGCCCTTGCCACTTTTACAAACCTCTCTTCTCCTTCTTAATATTCACCAACTAAAACTTGCCCTCTTTATTCACCTTTCCAATCTCTTTTCTCTCCCACCGACTATTATTTTCTGCGTGTTTTGGCTGTCTATGCTTTCCCAACATCGCCTCTACGCCTCCAACAAACTAGAACCACACTCACTACCTTGCATTCACCTTGGTCTTTCCGATGATCACAAAGGATATCGTTGTTTCGAACCATTTTCTGGTCGTATCATTCTCTCTCGTCATGTCACATTCGATGAAAATACTTTTCCTTTTTCTGTCACTACAACCACAACACCAATTCCACCACAATCCGCCACCACCAAAACCCCTTCCCTAGTTCGGCCTTCGGTCATCTCTGCTGCCATGGAATCTTTGTTCCGTCTCTCAGCCGGAATCGCCCAACGTTGGCCACCCTCTTGCCCCGTCCCCCACCTCTCCCGCAACTGCATCCTCTAACCAGCCGTCTTTCCCTCACCACATCCTACCACGGCAACCCCCTCGACACCCACCACCTCTGATTCTTCTTCCTCACCGTCCTCTTCAACCGAAAACCCACTGCCACCCAATGACGTTCTTATACCACCGCTCACCAATGATCATGTCATGTGCACCCGTGGAAAACAAGGATTTCTTCTCCCCACCAAACGTCTCAATCTTACCGCCACCCCAACCATCTCTCCTATTCCAACCAGTTATAAGCGAGCTCTTCTTGACCCTCTACGGCTTTACGCTGTCTTGCGATGAATTTGAAGCTCTTGACAAAATAATACATGGACTCTTGTTCCCAAACCTCCTGGTGTTAACATTGTTTCTGGCAAATGGGTTTTTCGTCATAAATTTCATTCCGATGGCACTCTCGCTCGTTACAAAGCTCGTTGGGTGTGTCGTGGTTTCTCCCAGCAGCCTGGTATTGACTTTGATGAGACTTTTTCTCCTGTTGATAAACCAAGCACTATTCATGTTGTTCTTAGTCATGTTGTTTCCTCTTCTTGGTCTATTCATCAACTTGATGTTAAAAATGCTTTTCTTCATGGCACTCTCAATGAAACTGTTTATTGTCAGCAACCCTCTGGTTTTGAGAATCCCTCATCTCCATATTTTGTTTGTCTCCTCAACAAATCTCTTTATGGCCTTAAACAAGCTCCTCGTGCATGGTTTCAATGCTTTGCTACTTTTATTCAAACCATAGGCTTTATTCCCTCCAAATCTGATTCTTCTCTCTTTGTTTATCAGTCTTCTACTCACACCGCCTACCTCTTGCTTTATGTTGATGATATCATTCTCACGGCTAGTTACGATTCTTTTCTTCAACATACCATCTCTTCTCTCAATCGGGAGTTTTCCATGACTGATCTTGGTCCTCTTCATCATTTTCTAGGTATTCATGTTTCTACTTTAAAATCTTCCCTCTTTCTTTCTAGCGGTCATACATTTTGGACTTGCTTTCTCGTTACGGTATGTCCGATTGTCAACCCTCTCAAATACTCCGGCCGGCGTTGGTGCTAAGCCGTCGGTGATGGTGATCCTCTTCGATCCTACTTTATATCGTAGCATCACTTGGCGCTCTTCAATATGCCACTCTTACTCGTCCTGAAATCTCCTATTCAGTTCAGCAAGCTTTGTCTCTTTATGCATGATCCTCGTGCTCCTCATCCGCTCATGTCGGACGCATTCTCCGCTATTTAAAAGGCACTCTTGATCACGGACTCCTTATTAATTCTTCTTCACCTACAAGCTTGACAGTTTATTCGATGCGGTGGGCAGGTTGTCCAGATACTCGACGATCTACATCCGGATTTTGCTATTATTTGGGTGATAATCTTGTTTCTTGGTGTTCTAAAAGCGATGTAATAGCTTTCGAGTCTTCTGCGAGGCTGAGTATAGGGGCGGTTGCTCACGCGTGGCCGGCGCGTGTGGCTACGTCGACTTCTCGTTGAACTTCATCGTCCGCTCCCGTGCTACCATTGTTTATTGTGATAACATCTCATAGTATACATGGCTTCCAATCCAGTTCAACATCGTCGCACAAAGCACATTGAGATTGACATTCACTTTGTTCGTGAAAAGGTGGCTCTTGGCGAGGTTCGCGTTCTTCATGTTCCTACAAGTGCCCAATTTGCTGACATTTTTACCAGAGGACTCCGACGCATCGTTCATCGACATCGCTCCAGTCTCAACATTGTTTCACTTGACGTTGAGACTGCGAGGGGATCTTAGAGTATAAAGTCTATTCGTATTGTAATCTATCTCTATTAGTCTTGTCTTGGAGCCCAAGCTTTGTAATCTATATAAACAGCCCTTGAGGCCCCAATCAATACAACAATTACTTCTCCAATATCTCAATCTATCAGTTGTCTCCTTCGGCGAGGATTCCTGTTGAGAAGCCGTCTGGCGATGGTGCAGTGCAAGACGTGATGGTGCAGGTGATGCCATCCATGCCGAGTCCAGTGCAGCCTCTACGGCCGGCGGCGTAGCACGCGCAGCGGCCGGAGTCACCTTCGGCATGGAGCGGACGTGAGGGCCTAGAGTTTCCCACTCCACGCTTTCAGGCTGATCGGCCAGCGCATGGACACGTACGCCCTCTCCTCCGGCCCCTATGAGCTATGACGGCCAACGTCGTGCAGGACTGGTTTCGGTCGCATCAGTCGACACCAACGACACCGTCGGAGCTGCCCGCACTCAAGGAAGCGCCATCTTACTCGGGATCCAGGGCAATACATGTCGCGCGCCGATAGTTCATGCGCGTCCTAAACCATTGCTGCAGTCGCTCACCCTGACCATCTCATGTTCGTCGGTGACTTGATGGAAGGTGCTTTTTATCTCTATAGGCCTCACGTCTAGAGCTACGCAGTTCACCGAGCTTGAAACTACACGGATTGTAGGTTTCGTAAGAAGCAACACACACGTGCGTGCTAAGCTTGCAGTAAGAAGTTGACTGGACTTTAAGAAGCTTGATCGATTGTGTGTGCGTCGCCGGCGGCGAGGCGAACGTTGTGGACAAGGCGCTGAACATGTGGACCTTCGTGATGCTCACGCGTGACACCCTGCTGTACATGTGCTCGCCTCTCTGGCGCTGTTGGAGCCTGCTCCCCCCGGTTTTGGCCGTGTGCGCGTGCGCCACCGCATCGGTGACCAAGCGTGTGGCGGCCGGGAGGCTCAAGAAGACGGTGAAGCAAGGCTGAAAGCTGACAAGGTGCTTTTGCGGCGCGGCGGCGCGCGATGGCAGCAGGGCTCGTCGACGAGCTGCCGGGATGAGCCTGCAGGGAAGAGGGCGAGTGTCTCTATTTTCGTATACACAGAATAACTGAATAAGTACGGGAGAGATAAAAAATACAATGATTGTTTGCCTCATTTTTTTGCTAGAAAAGAGACGGAGAAGCAATGTCCGCTGGATTAGAAAGAGAGAGCAGGGAGCACGGATGGGAGCATGGAGCAGGAGCAGGCAAGCACATGTTTTGCTTTTCTTCTACCCCTCGCCCCTCGCGTCGCCCCCGCGGGCGACCCGGGGGGGGGGGGGGAAACCCTAGCCGCTGCCCCTCGAGTCTCCTCCTCCTCTCCCCCTCCTCGCCGCCGTCCATAGCGACGGGCGAAGCCTGGCCGGCTGGGCGGCGGCGGGGCTTCTCCCCATCCTCTCCGTCTTAGCTGGCGCAGGACAGCGGGATCCAGAGGAACGCCGGGCGAACATGGGGTCCGGCGGCGCGGCGGGCGGGTCTCCCATCGGCGTCGTGCGCGGCGCGGCGGTGGCGACCTGCGTGTCGTGAGGTGGTGGCTGCGTTGGCCTGGCCGGTGGTAGTGGGTGCCGCCGAATCCAGATCGGATCCATCTGGATCCTTTCTTCCGACTCCGTCGGCCGCCGCGGGGTGGTGATGATCGTCGCTGGCCACGTCGGTTCATTGGATTCGGCGTCTGGAGATCTACAAGGAGTTCTTCTCGATCCTCCTTTCTGGTGGGTTGAGCCCCATGGCTCTTTCATCTTCGCGGGTTTCGGATCGTGGCTTGCCGGATTAGGAGTACACGGAGGTTTGGTGGCATAGGATGGGGACCGGAGGAAACTTTGGCCGGCGTGTTCGGCCCGGCATCGGCGGCGTCACTTGACGCCATTACCCTTCCCGGAGGCGGCCGAGGTCCCCTATCCACCCCGAACCCCTCCGGACGAAGTCAAAATTCAGTCTGGATTAGGCGGCGGCGGCGTCTGCGCGTCGTATCCTCCATGGAGGTGTCATCTTGGGAGGAACTGCTGTTTGGGGAGAGATGTTGTGGATGGTGGGCTCCGAGTAGCTCCAAAGATGGCGATGGTGTAGAGGTTGCGGTGGTGTGGCGTTGTATCTACAAGGTCATTGACGGCGAGTCTTTGGCGGCATGGTGCAGCTGCATATCGACGACGGATGTGGCGGATGGACGGCGTAGGGTGGTCGAGTTATGCGGCGCCATGGTGGCGTCGGCGGCAGCCGAGCAAGGTCTGCGTCGATACACTGCTCTGAGATGGATCGGTGGAAGAAGGCGGCGACACCTCGGTGAGTCACGCCGGACCAGCGTGACCCAGTCGGTATGTGGCTAGGATGGGGCATCCGGCATTAGATGTTAGGATTTGGTGCGATGTCTGCTTTGGTATTAGGCTGGACATTCGGCACCACCGCATCCAGGGGTAGGAGTAGCGACAGATGTTGCCTAGATGGTGGCTTCAGCTTCTTGATGTACTACTTTGTAAGGTCTTTTGTGCTTAATAATTAATAAAGTGGTCGTATGCATCGTCCAGATGCAGCGGCCGGGGGCGCATCCTCATTTTCTAAAAAAAGAGAAGTATATTTTTCATCCTTCAACTCTGTCCAAAGTATAGAAATCGTCCTTCAACTCTGAAACCATTAAAATCTAGTCTCTCAACTATTTAAACTGGATACTTTTCGTCCCTCGTAACGCTTCTAGTGGTTTTAATATGACGTGGACCAGGTTTTGAGTAAAACCATCCACGTGACCTGGTTTTGACTGCCACGTCACTTAAGTGATTGAGTGTACCCGCTGGCTCTCCCTCCCTCGCATTCTCTCGATCCTCCTTCTCTCATTCACGATCAGATGACTAAGTGCACCTAATCTCGCATACATTTTATATCCCTTTTTCTAGGATTAGCATCGTGATGCGGAGCATCCTACGGTCATCCCCATGTACACTTCGACTACTCCCCAAGCCCCAAGAGGACATAAAAGATGAGACCTCAACCATACGCCATTGGACACAAGGTGAACTCACTCCTCTTCCAACCGTCACTTTCCACATATGAGACATGGTTACTACCTCATGCATGGACCTTGCATACACTCAGGTACAACCGAGACGACCATGGAGGATCCAAGGACCAAGGCCAAGCATGGAAGAGGAGAAGGAAGAAGAAGCCAGGAGCAAGCGGTACTACAGCCCAGGCCCAGCGGTACTACCGCTTATCATCACAAGCGGCACTACCGCTCTACATCCGCTTCACTCCCGCAAAATCCGACAAACTTCGGAGATCGAACGGCTCCAGAGCGGTACTACCGCCCATCATAGCGGTACTACCGCCCATCATAGCGGTACTACCGCTTGCGCGCCTCATGCGGTACTACCGCCCGAAGGACCGGTACTACCGCCCTGTTTGTGCACAGTGTATTGGGCCGAGCCCATGTACCCCTTCGCCCTCACTTACCCCTTCGTGGCTCTAGACTATATATCCTCCTCCACCTCCTCCTAGTTAGGGTTAGCAAAGGATTAGCTCATATTTTGTGTGAGAGCCTTGCTCATCCACTTGGTTACTTCTCCTCGGAGCTCAGGACCTCTTCGGAGAAGATCCCCCAAGCGGATTCAAGACCCCCTCTTGGGTGGCCCCCATCAAGACCTCCTCATGGAGAAGAGCCCGGTTACCTCTTGTATCGTCCTTTGTTAATCGTGGATCGTGTATCTCTCTTTGTGTTCATCGATCTAGCGCATGTGTAATCGAATCTTGTTGGTTTGAGTGATTCTCTTGTGTTTTCCCCGTGATTTCCCTCGTGCTCTTCCGCTCGTTCTTCGTGTTCCTCGTAGGGATCCTCTCCAAACGTGAAAGATCGTCCACATAGGGTTCCGCCCTACATCATCTTGGTATCATGAGCCACGTTGATCACGTTTTTGGAGCCCCTACCCCGTGTTTTCTAGCTTGATTTTGTTGTTTTCTTCCTAAATCCGAAAATCCCCACCAAAAATAGCCCCAAATTTTTTTGTGATTTGTTGGTTTTGATGATGTTTTGTTGATTTTGATCCATGGATTTGCTTGGTTTCAAGTGGATCTAGCATCTCCCCAAGTTTCCCCATCTTTCCTCCACAAAATCTCTCCAATTTTGACCCCGAAATCATCCATTTCCGCCCCAAAATCGCGCCCGGATTCGATCTGCGAAGAATACCGACACGAGCGGTACTACTGCTTAGCACCATAAGCGGTACTACCGCCCCGCGAACGGTACTACCGCCAGGCCCTGTTTCAGCCGAAACAGTCGAAAAATCCCGACACGAGCGGTACTACCGCCCATGCCAGTTTCAGCATTCCGAGTTTCACCATTTTCATCATAACTTCCACATCCGAACTCCGATTTGAGTGTTCTTTGGCTCGTTTTGAAGCTATCGACGTGCCCGAGGTCCTCACCTTGGTTTCACCACCTTTTGACACCATAAATTTTTTGGTACTTTGGCATCTTTGCCTAGAGCTTCCACCACATCATCAGCAATACCACCATAGCCTTCCGCAACCTAACCAATTTTGCTCCCCATAGCATTTGAGGTTGTTTGAGTAGTGACTTGAGTCTGCTAAGGTGTTTAGGCTACTTAGGGACGGTTGCTTCTTCATCAACCACCTCCATAACTTTCGCATAGGCTTGCCCACCATACACTTCCGCCACCCCAACTTAACCAAATCTTGTTGTGTTGAGAGTTGTGTCTCCTAAGGTGTTTTGGCTACTTAGGGACCGTGCTACCAACTCTGACACCGTGTATAGCCCATCATTCCACTTCCACATTGCCAAGTGCACACTACCACCGCTTTCCGCTACCACCATTTTGACATTTGACGTTTGAGATTTTGAGTTCGCGGTTTTTCCGTTTCCTAAGGTGTTTCGGCTACTTAGGGACGAGACTACATCATCTTGGTTTCTACATCAAGAACACCTCCACTCATCATCGCCGGACGGTAACCTCCATATCATCTTGGTATCGTGGTATCCCTCCATTGTATATTCCCCTTGCCATCGCATTGTTAACCCCTAGCCCGTTTTGCGTTACTTGCCTATCGAGACTAGCCATTTGAGTATTGCCGGCAACGTTACTTGTGCATATTAGTGATCATACTTCCCATAGCATACATACCATATCATCGTGGTGCATATATTGCTATCATATCTTGTGTCACAAGTTTGTTCTCGCATATACACAATTGCTATCTCGGTTTGTGCATTGTGCAAAAGTGGCCATACAAAAAAAAGAATAAGCTTTTAAGCAAAAAGAGAAAGAGCAAAGAAGCTTGTAAGCAAGTGCCATAGCATCATACCACATTGCATATAAGATTTTCATATCCGATCATCTTGGATCATCTTGAGAAACACCGGGAACCATACATGCATAGCATACTTGGGATAGAAAGTTTCTCCATTTTGCATCTTATAGGTTGTGCACAAGTGCCGTATCCGCCTATTGAGCAATTGTGCTAGCGTCTCTTTGAGTTGTGCAACACGAGCATTTTGGTGGATTCCACATTTTGAGCTCATTCCTTGGTTGCACGAACCCATTTATCTATCTGTGTGTGTGTTTTCGTGTGCCATTCTTTGCTATTGGTCTACTTGTTTCTCTTGCGAATTTGTGAATCTCTTTCAACATTATTGACTCTTGCTAACATTTTGCATCAAATTTTTGTGCCACTATCCTCACCGAGCTCCACCATAAGCCTTACTTGTATAGGTGTGAGAAACCGACAAGAATTGGTACCAATTGTGCTATTTCCTTGTTACATCATTGAGTGATCATTGATCCATTTTCAACATCGGTCAAGGTACATTTGGTATAAGTTCTTCTCTTTCTCCCACTCATATTTGCTCGAGTTTTGTGATGCATAGGCAAGGCATTTCATCTTCGGTCTTCAACAACAAGGACGGCATGAACAACTACATCACCAAAGCGTCCATCTTCGATCTACAACGACAAATGTAAGGCGCACAATCAAGATTGCAAAAACGCATCGAGAACCTCTCCATCGACATTCATCACTTCGAAGCAAGGAAAAGGGACTACATCGACAACAAGCTTTCCGCACAAAAGGAGGAGCAAGATGCAAGGATGGAGGAGATTCGGGCCTTGATCATGTCTTCTTCCCCTTAGTCATCTTCAAGGCGGCGACGTTCAAGCCACAAGTCTTCGGAGCGCCCAAACGATGCAAGCGCAAGTCGTCCACGTCCACATCTCCATGGCGACCACCATCACGTTCGTGATCCACATCTTCATGAAGGGCAAGTCACCTCCAAGCAACATGTGCATGACGAGGACGAACGACATCTACTACGAACTCAAGTGCGACATCGACACCATCAACATGAAGATGCTCGACAAGCGCAAATTCACAAGTCCCAACAAGCCCTACTTCACGCCAAGTCCGAGCTTCAAGAGCACAAAAGAAGACCGCGAGACGACCACCACCAAGACGGCTCTACGGTTACATCAACCACTTCGGCATCTTCGCCAAGTGTTCTCAAGGCATCTTCGCCTTTGGACGTACGCCATCTTCGCCTACTTCCCACGTGTATGCCTACATCGACTTCATCAAGTCCAAGGCGACTACCTACGAGCGAGGGCGACACTTCCATCTTCGGAAGCCCCTCAAGGAAGATGGCCGAGCATGGGAAATTCCTTCGGTCATGGAGACGAGCTACGAGGTGCCACATCATATGGGCCTCCAACCACAAGATGGTGACAAGAAGGTTGAGCATGGGACTATCCCTTCAACCAAGGCGGCGATAGGAGTTGAGCATGGAGACATTTGCACTAACATCTCTCCGACACCCACATATCATGAGATGACCCAATTGCCATGTGAGGAGAGCCACCAACCCATGAGTGAGATGAGTGACTCCACCCTATATGACATTGAGTGCATTTCCTATGAGAGGATGAGTGTGACCACCACTAGCCCCACACATGAGAGCATGCCACACATCCTATGTGAGGTTGAGAGCCATTTGAGTGACTCCACCAACCATATGATTGAGTGCATTCTTGAGGGAGTGAGTGAGCCACAACACGTAGTGAGTGAAGTAGTTGAGACGGCATGTGAGGCCACTATGATTTCTAACGACTTACCCTCTACTCCTAGTGTGTTTTCTTATTTGGTGCTAGGTACCCTACATGACGACATGCCTATCCTCGACGAGTCCATCCCTCCAAGGGGAAAACCGATGGCCATGGTGGACAATGATGCACCCCCCACATGGTTCCATCAAGATGAAGATGACAATGAGACGATCTTCAACACTTCACCTACAACACATGAGCGACGCTCCAATGGTAACATAGGTGATGGTGCTTCTCTTGTCCCATTAGTGGACTCTCTTACCATCGATTGCTCCCATGATGTTGACCCACATATTCCCATGCTTCATGCTAGTGAGACTTCTTCATGCCTTGACTTACCTATTTATGATGAATATGATGATGAGCATGTTGAATTGCCTAGTTGTGATACTATGCTCCATAGGATATCATGTGAAAATTCTATTGGTCACGTCATGTTTGACAATCCATTGAACTTGTCATATGCTATGAGTGAGATCTCCCATATTGCATCATTACAATCTCAACATAGTAACTATGCATGCCCCATTAAAATCAATCCCATTTGCACTTATGGCATAGATGACGAGATGATGGTCATTGGCTTTTGTTTTTCATGTGATGATATTGCCATGCTTCCTTTACATGATTTGCGCAATTCATCTCCTATGTCATGCCATGATCACATTGTTCCAAATATGCTTTGTTTTGGATGTTGTCAATATTCTCCATGTGATGTTGCTACTCATGCTCATGAGGAGACCCCCATAGTTTCCTCATACATATTAGGAGATTTTGATGCATCTCATACTTTGCATGATTCCCATAATTGCGTGAACCATATGCATTCCATGAATAACAATGCTCTAGATATTTCCCATGATGCATTACACAATTTGAGTCTCCATTATGCTATACATAACAACAAACCTATCATGATGGATGACATGTTTCTATATCACGCATCTCATTTATTTGAGCATTGGCTATTTTGTACTAACCGACACATGCATGTGCGCATCATGATGGATGATGTGTACATCTACCACGAACACACAATTTTCCCTTTGTCTTTGTTTTGTGTAGGTACCCACATACACGCGTCAACTTCTCAATCCCATGAGTTGACGAAACGAGCTCTTGAGAGCAATGATGACTTGGGATCCCGTGGACTTTCATTCCCACCATTCCTTTTGCGCAAGGAATACACGCATCTCTTTTACTTGTCTCTCACACGGCTTTGGGTTATTTACCACTTCTCACCTTATGCTCATTTTACCGTGTTCACTTTGCATGCTATGCTTGCCTCTATACCTTTGCCATGCAATTGTGGCCCTTGCTTGCATCTACCCATGATTCACCATTATGCTACTCCTATGTGTATTTGCATGCTTGGTGGAGATCCTTGTTGCTATTGCCATGTTTATCATGTGCCCCATGCTATTGATGCTTGTTGTGTTGGGAGAGTCATGATGTCCCGTTGCTACCTACATATGGCTTCTCACCAATACATTCATGCTATTGTCCTCATATCTTGCTTTCATGTTTGTGCTATGTCATGTGAATTACTCATGCCCACTATTTGCACACATGACATGTTTGCCATGATTCCTTCTAGTACGTTGCATCTTCGCACTACTAGCTTGCTTGACTTAACCACTATGATTACTTGCTTGGTTGCATCGCCCATGTTCCACTCTTACTCGCTTTCTTGGGTTGATGACATATATGTTCATGCCTCTCACATGATATATCTTGTTCATTGTCGATTGCCTCCAATTGTTGCATCTATGCTTATTGATCTTGGAGACTTTGACACTTTACTTGTGATGCATGCTTGTTTGATTGAGCCTATTGTATTTGGTTGTTCTCGCATCATATGCCTCCATACTATGAAATGCTCCCTTGTTCTTTCTTATGATGAGCATGATGCATACACTTGTTGGGTATCTTACCACACTAATGTTAGCATTTACACTAACCTCATTTGTTTTTCCGAGTGTTTGTTATGTTCGTTCATTTTGAAGGATTCACAAGGCGATACCGTCATGAGACATATTGGTTATGTGAAGGCATACAAGATGCGCAACTCCATCATCCTTGAGAAACTCCTAAAGGTGACCTCCTTCCCTTTGAGCCATCCTCAAGTACGCATATTGGATGGGCCATTCTTTCATTGTTGTTTCCTTCTTGTTGTCTACATGATACATCTATTGGATGGAGGACCGGCATTGGAGATGGACCCTATGGACCTTCAAGTTGAGGAGTGCTCGGACTTAGTGGATTCACCAACGGACCACCATTTCTACCACGACATTGAGCCATGGTACAACAACTCTCACCACAAGTTTGCACCCTATGCATGGATTGACTCACATTATGATTGCCTTGTTGCATCTTATATTCCCATGTCATCCATGATATATGAGCTTGTGCATTTCCTTAGCAAATTTGTTGTGATCGTTGTTGATGGCATATTCATACATAATGAGCACATTGCTTACCATCAATTGCATGATAACATAATCATATTGATCATCCATTGCCATATTCATGCTATTGATAAACCATCCCTCTATGACACCATTTTGCACAATGGTAGAATTTGTCGCTTTGTGCACCATGGTAATTATCCCATGAATGCTTTGCATATCATTCTATATCATCTTGATAAGCTTCATGCTCTTTGTCATGTACTATCCCTTCGCACGGACTCACGCTTAATTGATGGACATTTTGTGTGCGCTAACCATTGTATTTCCGAGTGTCGCTTGTGTTTGCTCATTTTGCATGTACCACATACCAGAGACACCTTGGAGTACATGGATTGCGTCATGCCTTCAACTCCGTCCAACTACAAGTCCGTCCACGACAACCGTTTCCATGGTGATGAGGATCACGATCCGAGGTCGGATCTTTCCCAAGGGAGGGGAGATGATGCGGAGCATCCTACGGTCATCCCCATGTACACTTCGACTACTCCCCAAGCCCCAAGAGGACATACGATGAGACCTCGACCATACGAAATTGGACACAAGGTGAACTCACTCTTCTTCGAATCGTCACTTTCCACATATGAGACATGGTTACTACCTCATGCATGGACCTTGCATACACTCAGGTACAACCGAGACGACCATGGAGGATCCAAGGACCACGGCCAAGCATGGAAGAGGAGAAGGAAGAAGAAGCCAGGAGCAAGCGGTACTACCACCCAGGCCCAGCGGTACTACAGCTTATCATCACAAGCGGCACTACCGCTCTACATCCGCTTCACTCCCGCAAAGTCCGACAAACTTCGGAGATCGAACGGCTCCAGAGCGGTACTACCGCCCATCATAGCGGTACTACCGCTTGCGCGCCTCAAGCGGTACTACCGCCCGAAGGACCGGTACTACCGCCCTGTCTGTGCACAGTGTATTGGGCCGAGCCCATGTACCCCTTCGCCCTCACTTACCCCTTCGTGGCTCTAGACTATATATACTCCTCCACCTCCTCCTAGTTAGGGTTAGCAAAGGATTAGCTCATATTTTGTGTGAGAGCCTTGCTCATCCACTTGGTTACTTCTCCTCGGAGCTCAGGACCTCTTCGGAGAAGATCCCCCAAGCGGATTCAAGACCCCCTCTTGGGTGGCCCCCATCAAGACCTCCTCACGGAGAAGAACCCGGTTACCTCTTGTATCGTCCTTTGTTGATCGTGGATCGTGTATCTCTCTTTGTGTTCATCGTTCTAGCGCATGTGTAATCGAATCTTGTTGGTTTGAGTGGTTCTCTTGAGTTTTCCCCCGTGATTTCCCTCGTACTCTTCCGCTCGTTCTTCGTGTTCCTCGTAGGGATCCTCTCCAAACGTGAAAGATCATCCACATAGGGTTCCGCCCTACATCACATCGCTCCATGACATCCATCTAGTTGCCTTGTTGCCACACTTATACTCCACCGCCGACTTATAATCCTACGGTCCCTCAGGGTATGGGATGGGGGACAAGCGACCGGGAGGGATCGACGGTGAAGAACTAGAAGACCCACGTGAGCGACTTGAACTGGCCGAGGTTGCCATCTGCATGCCAGCCGAGGGACTCACTGTGGGCCCCTCACCCGATCGCTGTCGCCGCCCTGCACAGCCAACCACCACCGCCTAAGTCGTTGTTGCCGCCTCCTTGCCCAGCCAGCTGCCACTACACAACCACCGCCCTGCCCAGCCAGCAACCGACGCGTGTGAATCTCCACCGGGCCATGCTCCACTTCCGACCGCCGCCGCTGCTCTAGGGTTTGTGAGATAAAGGGGGTCGAGTGAATGCGGGAGAGAGAGGCAGCGAGGCCCTCAGCCACTGAAGTGATGTGGCAGTCAAAACCAGGCCATATGGACGGTTTTAGTCCAAACCGGGTCCACATCATATTAAAACCACTCTAAATGTTACGAGGGACGAAAACTATCCGGTTTAAAAAGTTGAGGGACTGAGTTTTAGTGGTTTCGGAATTGAGAGACTATTTCTATACTTGAATGAAAGAGTTGGAGGACGAATAATCTATACCTACTATATACTTGAATGTTAATATGTATTCTTAGTCCGTCATGCTATTTTGTAGAAAACTCTCTGATGTTTCTGATATTAAACCCGTAGTACATATTAAATATATTTTTAATGTTCATATCTTCTAAACCGTAACTCCAAATTTAACATGTTATATATGGAATTTGATTAAAAAATATATAGAATCTGAATATGATGTTATTTTACCTGTTAACCATTTAAAAAAATACTATTTATGGTGCAATCTTAATCAACAGTGCATTATCCGTCTTTCTTTCATATCGGTACTGATCCGGATTGTGGATGAACATCTCAGCAAAATCAGGATTGGAGACGAAATTGAAGATCACTTGCCTGTTTCTTTGTACATATTAAATCTACATGCAAGCCGTGTTTAAATAAAAAAACATGTGAAATCTTGAACTTGCGCTTTTGTAGGCAAATATCATCTTTGTTTGGGCCGTAGGTACAAATAGTCAGATTATAGATCATTTTTTTATAAATTATAAGAGCATCAATTTTTATAAATTATAAGAGCATGTGGTATTTTTTTTTCTCCCGTTGTTACGCACGAGTGCTTTTGCTAGTATACTCATAAAAAAACAAGATGTTGCCCATCTTGGCATCGAGATCGCTCGCCCGGAGCTTGGTTCCGACATAAGCAACTTGATAAGAAAAACCTGCGAAGATGAGATGCACGGGAAGGTGGTAAACGTTGCATTTGGGCTCTTCGATTCTAGTTATAGGCTGCCTCGCCTGTTATGAATAGGAAACAATGGATCGCCTAGGTGACCAGATTGATGCGCCTATACTAATAACTAGAAGTTGTCGCGCTCTTTGCTGCCCCGTTCTTCTTTTATGGGTTCTTTTTTTTTTTGGATGTATCATGATTGGTTGCTGGGCTTCGGGCCTTAAGTATGCTAGGCTCGGTGTTTTTCCTTGCGATAGGGTCGTCCTCACTCTTGTTGGAGGCATAGTTTAAACGCAAGGGAAAAGACAACGATATATAGTTTACATACATACACGTATTTTCAAGGAAATTCACAATAGCGCTGCGGCGCATAGCGTATTAGCACCGAGCCCTATACCCCCCTAACCCCTGCGGCGCATAGCGTATTAGCACCGAGCATAGGACTCTTATAGAGCCCAATGGCACGGCCCGCCCGCTATTATATATATTGGGCCGATCCATTAGTAAATGTGCAAGTAATTTCAAATAGTATTTTAGAAAATTTCCATGAACTTTAAAAAAAAGTTCATCTAGTTTTAAAAAATAAGCTTGTACATTTTGAAATATATTCATGACATTTTATAAAGTATTCACATGATATGTTTGCGCATTTTGAATAAATGGTCGTTAATTTAAAACAAGTGTTCAATTTTGAAAAGTGTCCATGCTCAAAATGTCCGTGCATTGGAAACATGCTCATATAGTTGCAAACCGTGTTGACCTCTATAAAAAGTTACAAACCGTGTTCGTGTATTACTTACAATGTGTGCACACATTTCAAAAGTCAATACAATCTAAAAATTATGCATTTATCTAATCTAAAAAGTATTCATATATCTAATAAAAAACATTCATGTTTTTGAGAAATTTTCATGAAATTTAAAAGATGTTTAAAAATGTTCACACTTGTTTTGAAAAGAAATATTCGTGAATAGCAGCAAAAAAGAAAACAAAAAGATAATTTAAAGAAAAGTAAAATAATATATATCTGGAGAATGCAGGTATAAAAGAGAGAGGGGGGAGAGAACTAGCCTCTCTAATTCCATTGATAGAAAAGGTATCTATACATAGAGAGAAGCTGCCTCCAAGAGATGGCAGTTATAAATGTTAGAAGAAAAGGGACATCACTACTTAGGATTGGTCACACGAATGACGGTTCGTTAATTAATACATTTTAGTTATTAACATAATAGACACATCCTAATTTATTCCTAACATCTTCTCTGTTCAATCAGTTTTGCTCCTTGAGAGTCTTTTATTGGCTGGGTGTGGTAACGGTCTTTTTCTTTCTTGGCTAGACGAACCGACATGCAAGGGACCAGCTAGCGAATTGCGCATGTACACAAGAAAACCGGACACGCAAGGGACCGAGCTGCCCACCAACATGTCTCACCCACTGTCACCCAGGGCCCATGCACTTTTCACACCCTGGATTCACTAGGAGAGCTTATTTCAAGGGAGCTTAGTAACTGTATAGATGAGGAAAGTTAAACGCTTCGGGCCCAGCAGCAGTGTGGGAGGACCCGATTGGCTAGGGATGGCCGTGAGGAGTGAATTGCAAAAAACATCGACATTGAAAGATAGGTTTGCAGGAATCACAATTCTACAGTTTTGTGCCAAAAACCACTAATTCTGAGGCTAATTTTTTACAAAAAACACTAGTCACTAGCTTAGACCGTTTTAAGCGCAATTATGACAGGTGGGTCCTGCTGAACAGGGTGACATGGCAAAAAGAAAATCCAATTGTACATTCATATACAATTTTGTTTTGCAAAAATACCCTTGGAAAGAAACAATCGGGTCCTTGGCCCTGAAAACGAAAAAGCAATCGGGTCCTTTGTCTCCCACCAGTCCGGTGGGATTGATCCGATGAGCGTCCGCCACCGCCTGACCCGTCTGCCGCCATCTGCTCACGCCCGCGGCGCTTGCACGCCCGCTGCTGCTGCTTTCGACCCGCGCGCGCGCTTGCTGCCTCGCGCCCACCGCCCGCCTCACTTCCATCATCGCGCTGCTGCTTTCGCACCTCGCGTCCGCCGCCCGCTTTGTTATACGCTTGCTCACCCCGCCGCCAAGGCCAAGCGCCAACCGCCCGCTTTGGGAGCACGAAACACAGACGTCCGTCGCCCCTCCTCGCATTTCGGCCGGCCAGGCCACCGCCGGTGGCGAGTTCTTCCTGGAGTCGGCCGCTGGTTCTTCCTGGAGGAGGCTGCTGGTTCGTCCTGGAGGCGGCTGGTGGCGATTGGTGGCGTGGGGGTGGAGTTCGACCGCGGTGCTCCACCAAGACGATTCCTATGTTAGGCTTTTTTACACTTTAGTCTTTGATATTTTGTCTATTTTGCGATTCATTATGTAGTGCCATGTCACCCTGTTCAGCAGGACCCACCTGTCATAACCACGTTCAAATCGACCTAAGCCACGGACTAGTGTTTTTTGCAAAAAATTAGCCTCAGAATTAGTGGTTTTTGGCACAAAACTGTAGAATTGTGGTTTCTGCAAACCTAGCCTTCAATGTCGATGTTTTTTGCAATTCACTCTGGCCGTGAGGTAAGGAGAAATTGACTGGATTTTCTTGGTCGTCCGTAACTGTAGGGATTGTAGTGCTGAGAGAGAGAAAGGATGGTCAGGGAGAGAGACCGATTGGTTATTGTTTGAAAACTTAACGCTGACACTGATTGGTTGCTTTTGAAAACTGAATAATGATATGGCACATCGTTGATGTGGATAGTGTGCATGATGAGAGAATAAGAGCATCTCCAGCCGTTGGCCCCCAGGCGGCTCAAAAAATCACCGCCTGGGGGCGAACCGACGCTAAAAACGGCCTGGGGGCGATTGGGTTCCCAGCCGACGCCCCCAGGATCGGCACCAGGAGCCTGATTTAAACTTTTTTGAACATTTATTTGACTAAAATTCGACGAATCGGACAAATATTCGGCGAAACAGTACATTACTTCGGCGAACTGAAATAGTCTTTCACATAGATAAAATACTTAGAAAAAAACAAAGAGGTCGCGACTACAGGCCAAATAACGCGCTGAGAGAGGCAAAGTCACCGCCGTCACCTCCGCCGCCGCTGCCGTTGTCCTCGTCGTCGTCTCCTTCTTCACGCGGCTGCCCCTGTTGGACACCTGCACGGGGTCGCCTGGCAAACTGGTGGCGGCACGTCGTCATCGAGGACGACGACACCTCTCTCATCGCGGCCACGGCGCCGAGCGGCAAACTGCTCTAGGGCGAGGCGCTGGCGGGCCAGCTCCATCAACGCCCAGTCTTCGCGCGCCCACTTCAAGGCCGCAGCGTCGTCGAGCCCTGGCTCCGTCTTCACGCCGCCGAGCCCCGGCTCCGTCTTCGGATTGACGAAGCGGGGAGGAGCCGAGGAGGAGGCGCGCTTGCCCTCGTTGATGACGACATCGGTGTTGCGGGTGCGCCGGCCGAGCGGCGTCTCCGCGGGCTCGGCCTTGACGCTGAACAACGCCGACGACCCGGAGGAGCGGGAGGAGGAAAAAGAGGAGCTGGCCCTCCTCGGCATCCATTGGCAGCCGCCCCAGCGGGGGCCGGGGTGGCAGGGTACGTCAACGGCGGGTCGTTGCCGCCCTCAAGGTGAGTGAGGACGGCGTGGAAAGTGCGGCCGGGGGCGCCCCTATACAGGCGGTGGCCCTCGCTGTTCTTGGTGCCCCGCACCACCGGCGCCCCGTTGGTGGAGGCCAGCCGCTCCGCCTGCCGGCGCTGGAAGTACGCCGCCCACGCCTCGTAATTGCCGGCGGCGTACTGCGGGAGGGCCCGCAGCTCCTCCGTCAGAGACGCTGATACGTCTTCATCGTATCTACTTTTCCAAACACTGTTTCCCTTGTTTTGGACTCTAACTTGCATGATTTGAATGGAACTAACCCGGACTCACGCTGTTTTCAGCAGAATTATCATGGTGTTATTTTTGTGCAGAAATAAAAGTTCTCGGAATAACCTGAAACTTCACGGAGAATATTTTGGGAATATATAAAAAATACTGGCGAAAGAATTAAGACCAGGGGCCCACACCCTGTCCACGAGGGTGGGGGCGCGCCTACCCCCTGGGCACGCCCCCTGCCTCGTGGGCCCCCTGGAGCTCCACCGACCTCATCTCCAACTCTATATATTCACGTTCGGGGAGAAAAAAATCAGAGAGAATGATTCATCGCGTTTTATGATACGGAGCCGCCGCCAAGCCCTAAACTCTCTCGGGAGGGCTGATCTGGAGTCCGTTCGGGGCTCCGGAGAGGGGAATCCGTCGCCATCGTCATCATCAACCTTCCTCCATCACCAATTTCATGATGCTCACCGACGTGCGTGAGTAATTCCATCGTAGGCTTGCTGGACGGTGATGGTTTGGATGAGATTTACAATCTAATCGAGTTAGTTTTGTTAGGGTTTGATCCCTAGTATCCACTATGTTCTGAGATTGATGTTGCTATGACTTTGCTATGCTTAATGCTTGTCACTAGGGCCCGAGTGCCATGAATTCAGATCTGAACCTATTATGTTTTCATGAATATATGTGAGTTCTTGATCCTATCTTGCAAGTCAATAGTCACCTACTATGTGTTATGATTGTTGGAAATATGCCCTAGAGGCAATAATAAATTAGTTATTATTATATTTCCTTGTTCATGATAATCGTTTATTATTCATGCTATAATTGTATTGACCGGAAACAGCGATACATGTGTGGATACATAGACAACACCATGTCCCTAGTAAGCCTCTAGTTGACTAGCTCGTTGATCAATAGATGGTTACGGTTTCCTGACCATGGACATTGGATGTCATTGATAACGGGATCACATCATTAGGAGAATGATGTGATGGACAAGACCCAATCCTAAGCCTAGCACAAGATCGTGTAGTTCGTTTTGCTAGAGCTTTTCCAATGTCAAGTATCTCTTCCTTAGACCATGAGATCGTGCAATTCCGGATACCGTAGGAGTGCTTTGGGTGTATCAAACGTCACAACGGCGTAATCGGGTGACTATAAAGGTGCACTACAGGTATCTCCGAAAGTGACCATTGGGTTGACACGGATCGAGGCTCGGATTTGTCACTCCGTAGAGCGGAGAGGTATCTCTGGCCCACTCGGTAGGACATCATCATAATGTGCACAGTGTGACCAAGGGGTTGATCACGGATGATGTGTTACGGAACGAGTAAAGAGACTTGCGTAACGAGATTGAACAAGGTATCGGGATACCGACGATCGAATCTCGGGCAAGTACAATACCGCTAGACAAAGGGAATTGTATACGGATCGATTGAGTCCTTGACATCGTGGTTCATCCGATGAGATCATCGTGGAACATGTAGGAGCCAACATGGGTATCCAGATCCGCTGTTGGTTATTGACGGAGAACGCGTCTCGGTCATGTGCGCTTGTCTCCCGAACCCGTAGGGTCTACACACTTAAGGTTCGATGGCGCTAGGGTTATAAAGGAAGTTTGTATGTGGTTACCGAATGTTGTTCGAGTCCGGATGAGATCCTGGGCGTCACGAGGAGTTCGGAATGGTCCGGAGGTAAAGATTTATATATGGGAAGTCCTGTTTTGGTCACCGGAAAAGTTTGAGGCGATATCGGTAATGTCTGGGACCACCGGAGGTCCTGGGTCCACCAAGTGGGGCCACCTGCCCTGAAGGTTGCGTGGGCCAAGTGTGGGAGGAACCAGCCCCAAGGGGCTGGTGTGCCCCCACAAGGGCCCAAGGCGCAAGGGGAGTGGGAGGGCAAACCCTAGGGAGATGGGCCCTAAGGCCCATCTAGTGGGCCTCCTCTCCCTCCTCTCTTGGCCGCCCCAAACCCATCTAGGGTTAGCCGCCACCCCTAGGGGTGGAAACCCTAGAGGGGCGCAGCCCTCCCTTCCCTATATATATGAGGCCCAGGGCTGCCCATAACACACGAGAGCCTCCCTCTCCAGGCGCAGCCCTGCCTCTCCTCCTCCTCCTCTCCCTAGGTGCTTGGCGAAGCCCTGCGGGATTGCCACGCTCCTCCATCACCACCATGCCGTTGTGCTGCTGCTGGATGGAGTCTTCCTCAACCTCTCCCTCTCTCCTTGCTGGATCAAGGCGTGGGAGACGTCACCGGGCTGTACGTGTGTTGAACGCGGAGGTGCCGTCCGTTCGGCACTTGATCATCGGTGATCTGAATCACGACGAGTACGACTCCATCAACCCCGTTCACTTGAACGCTTCCGCTTAACGATCTACAAGGGTATGTAGATGCACTCTCCTTCCCTCGTTGCTAGTTTCTCCATAGATAGATCTTGGTGACACGTAGGAAAATTTTGAATTTCTGCTACGTTCCCCAACAGTGGCATCATGAGCTAGGTCTATTGCGTAGATTCTTTGCACGAGTAGAACACAAAGTAGTTGTGGGCGTTGATGATGTTCAATATGCTTACCGTTACTAGTCCAATCTTGTTTCGACGGTATTGTGGGATGAAGCGGCCCGGACCGACCTTACGTACTCTTCGTGAGACAGGTTCCACCGATGACATGCACTTGGTGCATAAGGTGGCTAGCGGTGCCGATCTCTCCCACTTTAGTCGGAACGGATTCGATGAAAAGGGTCCTTATGAAGGGTAAATAGCAATTGGCATATCACGTTGTGGTTTTGCGTAGGTAAGAAACGTTCTTGCTAGAACCCATAGCAGCCACGTAAAACATGCAAACAACAATTAGAGGACGTCTAACTTGTTTTTGCAGGGTATGCTATGTGATGTGATATGGCCAAGAAGAATGTGATGAATGATATGTGATGTATGAGATTGATCATGTTCTTGTAATAGGATTCACGACTTGCATGTCGATGAGTATGAAAACCGGCAGGAGCCATAGGAGTTGTCTTTATTTATTGTATGACCTGCGTGTCATTGAACAACGCCATGTAATTACTTTACTTTATTGCTAACCGGTAGCCATAGTAGTAGAAGTAATAGTTGGCGAGACAACTTCATGAAGACACGATGATGGAGATCATGATGATGGAGATCATGGTGTCATGCGGTGACAATGATGATCATGGAGCCCGAAGATGGAGATCAAAGGAGCAATATGATATTGGCCATATCATGTCACTACTATATAATTGCATGTGATGTTTATTATGTTTATGCATCTTGTTTACTTAGAACGACGGTAGTAAATAAGATGATCCCTTACACAAATTTCAAGAATTGTTCTCCCTAATCGTGCACCGCTGCTACAGTTAAGTCGCTTCTAAGCACCACGTGTTAATCGGGTGTGATGGATTCTTACGTTCACATACAACGGGTGTAAGCAAGATTTACACACGCAGAAACACTTAGGGTTAACTTGACGAGCCTAGCATGTGAAGACATGGCCTCGGAACACGGAGACCGAAAGGTCGAGCATGAGTCGTATGGTAGATCGATCAACATGAAGATGTTCACCGATGATGACTAGTCCGTCTCACGTGTTGATCGGACACGGCCTAGTTGATTCGGATCATGTAATCACTTAGATAACCGAGAGGGATGTCTATCTGAGTGGGAGTTCATAAGATGAACTTAATTATCCTGAACATAGTCAAAAACCTTTTGCAAATTATGTCGGCTCGCGCTTTAGTTCCACTGTTTAGATATGTTCCTAGAGAAAATATAGTTGAAAGTTGAAAGTAGCGATTATGCGGACAGAGAAAGCTTATGTCCTTAATGCACCGCCGGTGTGCTGAACCCCAAACGTCGTTTGTGGATGTTGCGAACATCGGACATACACGTTTTGATAACTACGTGATAGTTCAGTTAAACGGTTTAGAGTTGAGGCACCAAAGACATTTTCAAACGTCATGAACATATGAGATGTTTGAGGGCTGAAATTGGGATTTCAGGCTCGTGCCCATGTCAAGAGGTATGAGACCTCCGGCGAGTTTTCTTAGCCTGCAAACTAAGGGAGAAAAGCTCAATCGTTGAGCTTGTACTCAGATTGTCTGGGTACAACAATCACTTGAATCAAGTGGGAGTTAATCTTCCAGATGAGATAGTGATGTTTCTCCATAGTCATTGCCACCAAGCTGCTAGAGCTTCGTGATGAACTATAACATATCAGGGATAGATATGATGATCCTTGAGGTATTCACGATGTTTGACACCGCGAAAGTAGAAATCAAGTAGGAGCATCAATTGTTGATGGTTAGTTTCAAGAAGGGCAAGGGCAAGAAGGGATACTTCATGAAACGGCAAATCAGCTGCTGCTCTAGTGAAGAATCCCAAGGTTGAACCCAAACCCGAGACTGAGTGCTTCTGTAATAAAGGGAACAACCACTGGAGCGGAATTACCCTAGATGCTTGGTAGATAAGAAGGCTGGCAAGGTCGATAGAAATATATTGGATATACGTTATGTTAATGTGTACTTTGCTAGTACTCCTAGTAGCACCAGGGTATTAAGATACCGGTTCGGTTGCTAAGTGTTAGTAACTCGAAATAAAAGCTACGGAATAAACGGAGACTAGCTAAAGGTGAGCTGACGATATGTGTTGGAAGTTTTTTCCAAGGTTGATGTGATCAAGCATCGCACGCTCCCTCTACCATCGAGATTTGGTTTTTGCGTTGAGCATAGACTTGATTGGATCATGTCTATCGCATGACGGTTATTCATTTAAGGAGAATAATGGTTACTCTGTTTATTTGAATAATACCTTCAATGGTCTTGCACCTAAAGGAATGGTTGATTGAATCTCGATCGTAGTGATACACATTTCCATGCCAAAAGGTATAAGATAGTAATGATAGTATCACTTACTTGTGGCACTGCCATGTAAGTCATATTGGTATAAAATGCATGAAGAAGCTCCATGTTGATGGATCTTTGGACTCACTCGTTTTTGAAAAGTTTGAGACATGCAAACCATGTCTATTGGTGTATACGCATGAAGAAACTCCATGTAGATGGATCGTTTGGACTCACTTGATCTTGAATCACTTGAGATATGCAAATCATACCACATGGGCAAGATGACTGAAAAGCCTCGGTTTCAGTAAGATGGAACAAGATAGCAACTTGTTGGAAGTAACACATTTTGATGTGTGCAGTCCAATGAGTGCTGAGGCATCAAAGATGAATATCGTTATGTTCTTACTTCACAGATGATTCGAGTAGATGTTGAGTATATTTACTTGATGAAACACAAGTCTGAATTATTGAATGGTTCAAGCAATTTCAGAGTGAAGTTTAAGATCTTCGTGACAAGAGGATAGAATGTCTATGATATGATCATAGAGATGAATATCTGAGTTCTGAGTTTTGGCACACAATTAAGACATTGTGCAAATTGTTTCACAATAAATACCGCTTTGGAACACCATAGTGTGATGGTGTGTCCGAACATCATAGTTGCACTCTATTGGATATGGTGCGTACCATGATATCTCTTATCGAATTACCACTATCGTTCATGGGTTAGGCATTAGAGACAACCACACTCATTTAAATAGGGCACCACGTAATTCCGTTGAGACGACACCGTTTGGAGAAACCTAAGTTGTCGTTTCTTAAAAGTTTGGGGCTGCGACGCTTATGTGGAAAAGTTTCAGGTTGATAAGCTCGAACCCAAAGCGGACAAAATGCATCTTCATAGGACACCCAAAACGGTTGGGTATACCTCCTAATTCATATCCGAAAGCAATAGGGATTGTTTCTTGAATCGGGTCCTTTCTCGAGGAAAAGTTCGTCTCGAAAAGTTGAGTGGGAGGATGGTGGAGACTTGATGAGGTTATTGAACCATCACTTCATCTAGTGTGTAGCAGGCACAGGAAGTTGTTCCGTGGCACCTACACCAATTGAAGTAGAAGCTTATGATAGTGATCATGAAGTTTGGATCAAGTCACTACCGTACCTCGTGGGGTGACAAGGATGCGTCTTGCTTGAGTGGTGCGGTGATCCTGTCTTGAAGGTCATGTTGCTAGACAACAATGAACCTCGAGCTATGGAGAAGCGATGGTGGGCCCAAATTCCGACAAATGGTTAGAAACCATGAAATCCGAGGTAGGATCCATGTATCATAACAAAGCATGGACTTTGGTGGACTTGCCCGATGATCGGCAAGCCATTGAAATAAATGGGTCTTTAAGAAGAAGACGGACATGGACGGTAATGTCACCTTCTATGAAATCTGGCAGATGGATGTCAAAACGAGTTTCCTTACCAGTCTTCGTAAGGAAAGGTTGTATGTGATACAATCAGAAAGTTTTTGTCGATCCTAAGGATGCTAAAAGGCATGCTAGCTCCAGCGATCCTTCTAAGGACTGGAGTAAGCATCTCGGAGTTGGAATGTGCACTTTGATGAGATGATCAAAGATTTTGGGTTTATACAAAGTTTATGAGAAACTTGTATTTCCAAAGAAGTGAGTGGGAGCACTATAGAATTTCGATGAGTATATGTTGTTGACATATTGATGATCGAAATGATGTAGAATTTTCTGTAAAGCATATAGGGTTATTTGAAAAGTGTTTTCAAGTGAAAACCTGGATTAAGCTACTTGAACATTGAGCATCAAGATCTATGAGGATAGATCAAAAACGCTCAATAGTACTTTCAAATGAGCATATACCTTGACATGATCTTGAAAGTGTTCAAGATGGATCACCAAAGAAGGAGTTCTTGCCTGAGTTGTAAGGTATGAAGTTAAGAGTTAAAAGCTCGACCACGGCAGAAAAGAGAGAAAGGACGAAGGTCGTCCCTATGCTTCGACGTAGGCTCTATAGTATGCTATCTTGTGTATCACACCTGATGTGTGCCTTGCTACATATCGGCAAGAGAGTACAAAGGTGATCAAGGAGTGGATCACCGGATAGCGGTCAAAATTATCCTTAGAGGAATAAGGACATGTTTCTCGATTATGGAGGTGATAAAGAGTTCGCGTAAAGGGTTACGTCGATGCAAGCTTTAACACCTATCCGAATGACTCTGAGAAGCAAACCGGATACGTATAATGAAGCAACCATTTGGAATAGATCCAAGTGGAGCGTGGAAGCAGCATTTACAATATGACATAGAGAATTGCGAAGTACACACGGATCTGAAAGGTTCAGACCCGTTGACTAAAACCTCTCTCACAAGCAAAACATGATCAAACCCCAGAACTCATTGAGACTTAATCACATGGTGATGTGAACTAGTTTAAGACACTAGTAAACTCTTTGGATGTTGGTCACATGGCGATGTAACTTATCAGTGTTAATCACATGGCGATGTGAACTAGATTATTGACTCTAGTGCAAGTGGGAGACTGTTGGAAATATGCCCTAGAGGCAATAATAAATTAGTTATTATTATATTTCCTTGTTCATGATAATCGTTTATTATTCATGCTATAATTGTATTGACCGGAAACAGCGATACATGTGTGGATACATAGACAACACCATGTCCCTAGTAAGCCTCTAGTTGACTAGCTCGTTGATCAATAGATGGTTACGGTTTCCTGACCATGGACATTGGATGTCATTGATAACGGGATCACATCATTAGGAGAATGATGTGATGGACAAGACCCAATCCTAAGCCTAGCACAAGATCGTGTAGTTCGTTTTGCTAGAGCTTTTCCAATGTCAAGTATCTCTTCCTTAGACCATGAGATCGTGCAATTCCCGGATATCGTAGGAGTGCTTTGGGTGTATCAAACGTCACAACGTGGCGGGTGACTATAAAGGTGCACTACAGGTATCTCCGAAAGTGACCATTGGGTTGACACGGATCGAGGCTCGATTTGTCACTCCGGTGAGCGGAGAGGTATCTCTGGGCCCACTCGGTAGGACATCATCATAATGTGCACAGTGTGACCAAGGGGTTGATCACGGGATGATGTGTTACGGAACGAGTAAAGAGACTTGCCAGTAACGAGATTGAACAAGGTATCGGGATACCGACGATCGAATCTCGGGCAAGTACAATACCGCTAGACAAAGGGAATTGTATACGGGATCGATTGAGTCCTTGACATCGTGGTTCATCCGATGAGATCATCGTGGAACATGTGGGAGCCAACATGGGTATCCAGATCCGCTGTTGGTTATTGACGGAGAATGTCTCGGTCATGTCTCGCTTGTCTCCGAACCCGTAGGGTCTACACATAAGGTTCGATGGCGCTAGGGTTATAAAGGAAGTTTGTATGTGGTTACGAATGTTGTTCGAGTCCGGATGAGATCCTGGACGTCACGAGGAGTTCGGAATGGTCCGGAGGTAAAGATTTATATATGGGAAGTCCTGTTTTGGTCACCGGAAAAGTTTGGGCGATATCGGTAATGTCTGGGACCACCGGAGGGTCCTGGTCCACCAAGTGGGGCCACCTGCCCCAGAAGGTTGCGTGGGCCAAGTGTGGGAGGAACCAGCCCCAAGGGGCTGGTGCGCCCACAAGGGGCCCAAGCGCAAGGGGAGTGGGAGGGGCAAACCCTAGGCGGATGGGCCCTAAGGCCCATCTAGTGGGCGCCTCCTCTCCTCCTCTCTTGGCCGCCCCCAAACCCATCTAGGGTTAGCCGCCACCCCTAGGGGTGGAAACCCTAGAGGGGCGCAGCCCTCCCTTCCCTATATATATGAGGCCACAGGGGCTGCCCATAACACACGAGCCTCCCTCCAGCGCAGCCCCTCCTCCTCCTCCTCCTCTCCCTAGGTGCTTGGCGAAGCCTGCTGGGATTGCCACGCCCTCCATCACCACCATGCCGTTGTGCTGCTGCTGGATGGAGTCTTCCTCAACCTCTCCCTCTCTCCTTGCTGGATCAAGGCGTGGGAGACGCCACCGGCTGTACCTGTGTTGAGCGCGGAGGTGCCGTCCGTTCGGCACTTGATCATCGGTGATCTGAATCACGACGAGTACGACTCCATCAACCCCGTTCACTTGAACGCTTCCGCTTAACGATCTACAAGGTTATGTAGATGCACTCTCCTTCCCTCGTTGCTAGTTTCTCCATAGATAGATCTTGGTGACACGTAGGAAAATTTTGAATTTCTGCTACGTTCCCCAACAATGATCCGGTAACTCCGAAGTGACAATAATCGGGACCACTCCCGGTGATGACCGTAGTTTGAGGAGTTCGTGTATTCACTAAGTGTTAATGCTTTGGTCCGGTACTCTATTAAAAGGAGGCCTCAATATGCTTTAGTTTCCAATAGGACCCCACTGCCACGGGAGGGTAGGACAAAAGATGTCATGCAACTTCTTTTCCATAAGCACGTATGACTATATTCCGAATACATGCCTACATTACATTGATGAACTGGAGCTAGTTATGTGTCACCCTATGTTATAATTGTTGCATGAGGAATCACATCCGACATAATTATCCATCACTGATCCAGTACCTACGAGCTTTTCACATATTGATATTTGCTTAGTTACTTTTCCGTTGCCACTATTACAATTACGACAAAACTGCTACCTTTACCTTTGCCACCGTTACCGTTACTTCCATACTACTTTGCTACTAAATACTTTGCTGCAGATATTAAGTTTTCCAGGTGTGGTTGAATTGACAACTTAGCTGCTAATACTTGAGAATATTCTTTGGCTCCCCTTGTGTCGAATCAATAAATTTGGGTTGAATACTCTATCCTCGAAAACTGTTGCGATCCCCCATATTTGTGGGTTATCAAGACTATTTTCTAGGGCCGTTGCCGACGAGCGTAGCTCTATTCTTTGAGTCACCTGGGATTTATATCTGCTGATCACTATGAGGAACTTGAAAGACGAGAAAACCAAAATTTATCCCTCAACTACGAGGGGAGGTAAGTAACTACCATCTAGCTCTGCACTTGATTCTCCTTCTGTTTTGAGTAAACTTAAGACACCTAAACCTGCTTCTGCTATTAATTCGGATGTGTTGCATGTTATTGATGATGTCACTTCTGCTATGCTAGATACTTATGATGAAACTACTTCTATGCTTGATAATACTGTGCCACTAGGTCAATTTCTTGATGAACAACTTGCTAGGTCTAGAGAGAATGAAATTATTGAAACTGATAATATTGATGAAACTGATGATGAAGATTCTCCCCCTAGATATGAATTGCATGTTGTGCCTGAGGGTTATGTTATGGATGAAGAAACTGCTTTTCTTGCTTGCAATGATAGATATGATCTTAAGAAATTATTAGCTAAGCTTAAAGAAAAATCTTTGAATTCTAGAATGAAATATGACCCTGCTTTTGCTACTTCACCTATCTGTATTTCCGATAAGGATTATGATTTCTCTGTAGATCCTGAGATAATTACTTTGGTTGAATCTGGTCCTTTTCATGGTTATGAATCTGAAATTGTTGTGGCACATCTTACTAAATTAAATGATATAGCCACCCTATTCACTCATGAGGAAAAAATTTGTTACTATTATATCCGTGAATTATTTTTGTTCTCATTAAAGGGTGGTGCTAAAACATGGTTTAATTCTCTTGATCCTGGTTGTGTGCGTAGTCCCCAGGATATGATTTATTACTTCTAGGCTAAATATTTCCCCGCTCATAAGAAACAAGTTGCTTTAAGGGAAATATATAATTTTGTGCAAATTGAAGAAGAGAGTCTCCCACAAGCTTGGGGGAGGCACTTAATGCTTTGCCTGATCATCCTCTCAAGAAAAATGAAATACTTGATATCTTTTATAATGGACTAACCGATGCTTCCAGAGACCACCTGGATAGTTGTGCTGGTTGTGTTTTCAGGGAAAGAACAGTTGATCAAGCTGAATTGCTATTGAATAATATGTTGACTAATGAAAATAATTGGACACTTCCTGAACCAACTCCTAAGCCAACTCCGAAGAAAAGGGGTATTCTATTTCTAAGTCCTGAAGATATGCAAGAGGCAAAGAAATCTATTAAATAAAAGGGTATTAAAGCTGAAGATGTTAAGAATTTACCACCTATTGAAGAAATACATGGTCTTGATAACCCGACACAGGTAGTGAAGGTAAATTCTCTCTATAGATTTGATGAAGGTGATATTCCTTGTTATAAGTCTGCTAGCCAATGCTTAGATGAGTTTGATAATTTTATTGTTAAACAAGAAAACTTCAATGCTTATGTTGGTAGACAATTGAAACGTAATGCTTATATGATTGAACACTTGAGCGATTATATGTCTAGAGTTAAAGGTGAACTTAAACTTATTAGTAAACATGCTTCTATTGTTACCACTCAAGTAGAGCAAGTGCTTAAAACTCAGAATGATCTGCTCAATGAATTAAATAATAAGAAAAATGATAATGTTGTTAGAGTCATGACTAGAGGGGGTAAAATGACTCAGGAACCTTTGTATCCTGAGGGCCACCCTAAGAGAATTGAGCAAGATTCTCAAAGAACTAATGTTGATGCACCTAGTCCTTCTAAGAGGAAGAAAAAGAAAAGTGATAGGACTTTGCATGCTTCTAGTGAACCCGTTGTTGACACACCTGAAAATCCCAATGATATTTCTATTTCTGATGTTGAAACACAATCTGGTGATGAACATGAACCTAGTGATAATGTTAATGATGATGTTCATGTTGATGCTCAACCTATCAATAATAATGATGTAGAGATTGAACCTGCTGCTGATCTTGATAACCCACAATCAAAGAATCAACGTTATGATAAAAGAGACTTCATTGCTAGGAAGCATGGTAAAGAAAGAGAACAATGGGTTCAGAAACCCATGCCCTTTCCTCCTAAACCATCCAAGAAAAAGGATGATGTGGATTTTGAGCGCTTTGCTGAAATGATTAGACCTATCTTTTTGTGTATGCGTTTGACTGATATGCTTAAAATGAATCCTTATGCTAAGTATATGAAAGATATTGTTACTAATAAAAGAATGAAGGAAATATGCCCTAGAGGCAATAATAAAGTTATTATTTATTTCCTCATATCATGATAAATGTTTATTATTCATGCTAGAGTTGTATTAACAGGAAACATAATACATGTGTGAATACATAGACAAACTTAATGTCACTAGTATGCCTCTACTTGACTAGCTCATTAATCAAAGATGGTTATGTTTCCTAACCATAGACATGTGTTTTGTCATTTGATTAACGAGATTACATCATTTAGGAGAATGATGTGATTGACTTGACCCATTCCGTTAGCGTAGCACTTGATTGTTTAGTATGTTGCTATTGCTTTCTTCATGACTTATACAAGTTCCTATAACTATGAGATTATTCAACTCCCGTTTACCGGAGGAACACTTTGTGTTCTACCAAACGTCACAACGTAACTAGGTGATTATAAAGGAGCTCTACAGGTGTCTCCAAAGGTACATGTTGAGTTGGCGTAATTTGAGATTAGGTTTTGTCACTCCGATTGTCGGAGAGGTATCTCTGGGCCCTCTCGGTAATGCACATCACTATAAGCCTTGCAAGCAATGTAGCTAATGAGTTAGTTACGGGATGATGCATTACGTAACGAGTAAAGAGACTTGCCGGTAACGAGATTGAACTAGGTATTGAGATACCGACGATCGAATCTCGGGCAAGTAACATACCGATGACAAAGGGAACAACGTATGTTGTTATGCGGTTTGACCGATAAAGATCTTCGTAGAATATGTAGGAGCCAATATGAGCATCCAGGTTCCGCTATTGGTTATTGACCCGAAATGGTTCTCGGTCATGTCTACATAGTTCTCGAACCCGTAGGGTCCGCACGCTTAAGGTTTCGATGACAGTTATATTATGAGTTTATGAGTTTTGATGTACCAAAGTTTGTTCGGAGTCCCGGATGTGATTACGGACATGACGAGGAATCTCGAAATGGTCGAGACATGAAGATTGATATATTGGAAGCCTATATTTGGATGTCGGAAGTGTTCCGGGTGAAATCGGGATTTTACGGGAGTACCGGGAGGTTACCGGAACCCCCCGGGGGCTTATTGGGCCTACATGGGCCTTAGTGGAGAAGAGGAGAGGAGGCA
Source organism: Aegilops longissima (assembly GCA_021605205.1). Taxonomy (NCBI): domain Eukaryota; kingdom Viridiplantae; phylum Streptophyta; class Magnoliopsida; order Poales; family Poaceae; genus Aegilops; species Aegilops longissima. Next base: position 507,159,213 of record CM038681.1, read on the forward strand.
AGGGCTGGGCCGCGCGCCCCTCCCCCCTAGTCCGAATAGGACAAGGAGAGGGGCGCCCCCCCCTTTCCTTCCTCTCTCCCTCCTCCTTCCCCCTTCTCCTAGTCCAACAAGGAAGGAGGAGTCCTACTCCCGGTGGGAGTAGGACTCCCCTTGGCGCGCCCTCCTTGGCCGGCCGCCCCCTCCCCCTTGGCTCCTTTATATACGGGGGCAGGGGGCACCTCTAGACACAACAATTGATCTCTTGATCTCTTAGCCGTGTGCGGTGCCCCCCTCCACCATAGTCCTCGATAATATTGTAGCGGTGCTTAGGCGAAGCCCTGCGACGGTAGAACATCAAGATCGTCACCACGCCGTCGTGCTGGCGGAACTCTTCCCCAATATTCTGCTGGATCGGAGTACGGGGATCGTCATCGAGCTGAACGTGTGCTAGAACTCGGAGGTGCCGTAGTTTCGGTGCTTGATCTGTCGGGCCGTGAAGACTTACGACTACATCAACCACGTTGTGCTAACGCTTCCGCTTTTGGTCTACGAGGGTACATGGACAACACTCTCCCCTCTCGTTGCTATGCATCACCATGATCTTGCGTGTGCGCAGGAATTTTTTTGAAATTACTACGTTCTCCAACAGTGGCATCCGAGCCTGGTTTTATGCGTAGATGTTATATGCACGAGTAGAACACAAGTGAGTTGTCGGCGATACAAGTCATACTGCTTACCAGCATGTCATACTTTGGTTCGGCGGTATTGTTGGATGAAGCGGCCCGGACCGACATTACGTGTACGCTTACGCGAGACTGGTTCTACCGACGTGCTTTGCACATAGGTGGTTGGCGGGTGTCTGTTTCTCCAACTTTAGTTGAACCGGGTGTGGCTACGCCTGGTCTTTGCGAAGGTTAAAACAGCACTAACTTGACGAACTATCGTTGTGGTTTTGATGCGTAGGTAAGAACGGTTCTTGCTCAGCCCGTAGCAGCCACGTAAAATTTGCAACAACAAAGTAGAGGACGTCTAACTTGTTTTTGCAGGGCATGTTGTGATGTGATATGGTCAAGACATGATGCTATATTTTATTGTATGAGATGATCATGTTTTGTAACCAAAGTTATAGGCAACTGGTAGGAGCCATATGGTTGTCGCTTTATTGTATGAAATGCAAACGCCCTATAATTGCTTTACTTTATCACTAAGCGGTAGCGATAGTCGAGAAGCAATAGATGGCGAAGCGACAAAGATGCTACGATGGAGATCAAGGTGTCGCTACCGGTGACGATGGTGATCACGACGGTGCTTGGAGATGGATATCACAAGCACAAGATGATGATGGCCATATCATATCACTTATATTGATTGCATGTGATGTTTATCCTTTATGCATCTTATCTTGCTTTGATTGACGGTAGCATTTTAAGATGATCTCTCACTAATTATCAAGAAGTGTTCTCCTGTGTATGCACTTTATTGAAAGTTCTTCGTCTTTGAGACACCACGTGATGATTGGGTGTGATAGGCTCTACGTTCAAATACAACGGGTGCAAAACAGTTGCACACGCGGAATACTCAGGTTAAACTTGACAAGCCTAGCATATACAGATATGGCCTCGGAACACGGAGACCGAAAGGTCAAACGTGAATCATATAGCAGATATGATCAACATAGTGATGTTCACCATTTAAACTACTCCATCTCACGTGATGATCGGACATGGTTTAGTTGATTTGGATCACGTGATCACTTAGATGACTAGAGAGATGTCTGTCTAAGTGGGAGTTCTTAAGTAATATGATTAATTGAACTTAAATTTATCATGAACTTAGTACCTGATAGTATTTTGCTTGTCTATGTTTGTTGTAGATAGATGGCTCGTCTTTTGTTCCGTTGAATTTTAATCGTTCCTTGAGAAAGCTAAGTTGAAAGATGATGGTAGCAATTACACGGACTGGGTCCGTAACTTGAGGATTATCCTCATTGCTGCACAGAAGAATTACGTCCTGGAAGCGCCATTGGGTGCCAGGCCTGCTGCAGATGCAACTGACGATGTTAAGAACGTCTGGCATAGCAAAGCTGATGACTACTCGATAGTTCAGTGTGCCATGCTTTGCGGCTTAGAACCGGGTCTTCAACGATGTTTTGGACGGCATGGAGCATATGAGATGTTCTAGGAGTTGAAGTTAATATTTCAAGCAAATGCCCGGATTGAGAGATATGAAGTCTCCAATAAGTTCTATAGCTGTAAGATGGAGGAGAATAGTTCTGTTAGTGAACATATACTCAAAATGTCTAGGTATAATAATCACTTGATTCAACTGGGAGTTAATCTTCCTGATGATAGTGCATTGACAAAATTCTTCAATCACTGCCACCAAGCTACAAGAGCTTCGTGATGAACTATAATATGCAAGGGATAGACAAGACTATTCCCGAGCTCTTCGCAATGCTAAAGGCTGCGGAAGTAGAAATCAAGAAGGAGCATCAAGTGTTGATGGTCAATAAGACCACCAGTTTCAAGAAAAAGGGTAAAGGGAAGAAGAAGGGGAACTTCAAGAAGAACAACAAGCAAGTTGCTGCTCAAGAGAAGAAACTCAAATCTGGACCTAAGCACGAGACCGAGTGCTTCTACTACAAGCGGTGGACATTTGAAGCGGAACTGCCCCAAGTATTTGGCGGATAAGAAGGATGGCAAGGTGAACAAAGGTATATGTGATATACATGTTATTGATGTGTACCTTACTAATGCTCTCAGTAGCACCTGGATATTTGATACTGGTTCTGTTGCTAATATTTGCAACTCGAAACAGCGACCACGGATTAAGCGAAGATTGGCTAAGGACGTGGTGACGATGCGTGTGGGAAATGGTTCCAAAGTCGATGTGATCGCGGTCGTCACGCTACCTCTACATCTACCATCGGGATTAGTTTTAGACCTGAATAATTTTTATTTGGTCCCAGCGTTGAGCATGAACATTATATCTGGATCTTGTTTGATGCGAGATGGTTATTCATTTAAATCAGAGAATAATGGTTGTTCTATTTATATGAGTAATATCTTTTATGGTCATGCACCCCTGAAGAGTGGTCTATTTTTATTGAATCTCGATAGTAGTGATACACATATTCATAATGTTGAAACCAAAAGATGCAGAGTTGATAATGATAGTGCAACTTATTTGCGGCACTGCCGTTTGGGTCATATTGGTGTAAAGCGCATGAAGAAACTCCATACTGATGGACTTCTGGAATCACTTGATTATCAATCACTTGGTACTTGTGAACCGTGCCTCATGGGTAAGATGACTAAAACGCCATTCTCCGGAACTATGGAGCGAGCAACTGATTTGTTGGAAATCATACATACTGATGTATGTGGTCCAATGAATATTGAGGCTCGCGGCGGGTATCGTTATTTTCTCACCTTCACAGATGATTTGAGCAGATATGGGTATATCTGCTTGATGAAATACAAGTCTGAAACATTTGAAAAGTTCAAAGAATTTCAGAGTGAAGTGGAAAATCATCGTAACAAGAAAATACAATTTCTATGATCTGATCGTGGAGGAGAATATTTGAGTTGCGAGTTTGGTTTACATTTGAAGCAATGCAGAATAGTTTCACAACTCACGCCACCCGGAACACCACAACGAAATGGTGTGTCCGAACATCGTAATCGTACTTTACTAGATATGGTACGATCTATGATGTCTCTTACTGATTTACCGCTATCGTTTTGGGGTTATGCTTTAGAGACGGCCACATTCACGTTAAATAGGGCACCATCAAAATCCGTTGAGACGACGCGTTATGAACTATGGTTTGGCAAGAAACCAAAGTTGTCATTTCTTAAAGTTTGGGGCTGCGATGCTTATGTGAAGAAACTTCAACCAGATAAGCTCGAACCCAAATCGGAGAAATGTGTCTTCATAGGATACCCAAAAGAGACTATTGGGTACAACTTCTATCAAGATCTGAGGGCAAGATTTTTGTTGCTAAATTCGGATCCTTTCTAGAGAAGGAGTTTCTCTCGAAAGAAGTGAGTGGGAGGAAAGTAGAACTTGATGAAGTAGTTGTACCTACTCCCTTATTGGAAAGTAGTTCATCACAAGAACCGGTTCCTATGACGACTACACCAATCAGTGAGGAAACTAATAATAATGATCATGAAACTTCAGATCAAGTTACTACCGAACCTCGTAGGTCAACCAGAGTGAGATCTGCACCAGAGTGGTACGGTAATCCTATTCTAGAAGTCATGTTACTTGACCATGGCGAACCTATGAACTATGAGGAAGCGATGATGAGCCCAGATTCCGCAAAATGGCTTGAGGCCATGAAATCTGAGATGGTATCCATGTATGGGAACAAAGTATGGACTTTGGTTGACTTTCCCGATGATCGGCAAGCCATCAAGAATAAATGGATCTTCAAAAAGAACACTAACGTTGATGGTAATGTAACTGCCTACAAAGCTCGACTTGTTGCGAAAGGTTTTCTACGAGTTCAAGGGGTTGACTACGATGAGACTTTCTCACCCGTAGCGATGCTTAAGTCTGTTCGAATCATGTTAGCAATTTCCGCATTTTATGATTATGAAATATGGCAAATGGATGTCAAAACTGCATTCCTGAATGGATTTCTGGAAGAAGAGTTGTATATGATGCAACCGGAAGGTTTTGTCGATCCAAAAGGTGCTAACAAAGTGTGCAAGCTCCAGCGATCCATTTATGGACTGGTGCAAGCCTCTCGGAGTTGGAATAAACGCTTTGATAGTGTGATCAAAGCATATGGTTTTATCTGAGACTTTTGGAGAAGCCTGTATTTACAAGAAAGTGAGTGGGAGCTCAGAGCATTTACGATATTATATGTAGATGACATATTATTAATTGGAAATGATATAGAATTTCTGGATAGCATAAAGGGATACTTGAATAAATGTTTTTCGATGAAAGACCTCGGTGAAGCTGCTTACATATTGGGCATCAAGATCTATAGAGATAGATCAAGATGCTTAATTGGACTTTCACAAAGCACATACCTTGATAAAGTTTTGAAAAATTCAAAATGGATCGAGCAAAGAAAGGGTTCTTGCTCAGATTACAAGGTGTGAAGTTGAGTCGACTCAATGCCCGACCACAGCAGAAGATAGAGAGAAATGAAAGATGTTCCTATGCTTCAGCCATAGGCTCTATCATGTATGCAATGTTGTGTACCAGACCTGACGTATGCTTAGCGATAAGTTTGGCAGGGAGGTACCAAAGTAATCGAGGAGTGGATCATTGGACAGCGGTCAAGAATATCCTGAAATACCTGAAAAGGACTAAGGATGTGTTTCTCGTTTATGGAGGTGACAAAGAGCTAGTCATAAATGGTTACGTCGATGCAAGCTTTGACACTGATCCGGACGATTCTAAATCGCAAACCGGATACATGTTTATATTGAACGGTGAAGCTGTTGTTGGGGAACGTAGCAGAAATTCAAAATTTTCCTACGTGTCACCAAGATCTATCTATGGAGAAACCAACAACGAGGGGAAGGAGAATGCATCTACATACCCTTGTAGATCGCTAAGCGGAAGCGTTCAAGAGAACGGGTTGAAGGAGTCGATTGCTAGTGATCCAAATCACCGGAGATCCTAGTGCCGAACGGACGGCACCTCCGCGTTCAACACACGTACAGCCCGGTGACATCTCCCACACCTTGATCCAGCAAGGAGAGAGGGAGAGGTTGGGGAAGACTCCGTCCAGCAGCAGCACGACGGCGTGGTGGTGGTGGAGGAGCGTGGCAATCCTGCAGGGTTCGCCAAGCACCGCGGGAGAGGAGGAGTACTTGGGAGAGGGGGAGGGCTGCGCCAGAACTTAGGGTGCGGCTGCCCTCCCACCCTCCACTATTTATAGGTGGGGGAGAGGGGCCGCCCCCAGATCTCATCTAGGGTTGGGGCGGCGGCCAAGGGGGGAGGAGTACCTCCCAAGTCAAGTGGAGGCCCTCCCCCTTAGGGTTTCCCCTCTCCCATGCGCATGGGCCTTGGGGGGGCTGGTGCCCCTGGCCCATTAAGGCTAGGGCGCCCCCCTACAGCCCATGCTGCTGTATTGAATGTGGTGGAACAATTTCCGGACCTCTGGACCCCTTCGGAATCCTTCGGAACCTTCTGGAAGCTTCCTGGTACAATACCGAAAAAACCCGAACTTTTCCCGGAACCCGAACAACAACTTTCCATATATAAATCTTTACCTCCGGACCATTCTGGAACTCCTCGTGACGTCCGGGATCTCATCCGGGACTCTGAACAAAATTCGGTAACCACATACAAACTTCCTTTATAACCCTAGCGTCATCGAACCTTAAGTGTGTAGACCCTACGGATTCGGGAACCATGCAGACATGACCTAGACGTTCTCCGGCCAATAACCAACAGCGGGATCTGGATACCCATGTTGGCTCCCACATGTTCCACGATGATCTCATCGGATGAACCACGATGTCAAGGACTCAATCGATCCCGTATACAATTCCCTTTGTCTCACGGTATTGTACTTGCCCGAGATTCGATCGTCGGTATACTGATACCTTGTTCAATCTCGTAACCGGCAAGTCTCTTTACTCGTTCCGTAACACATCATCCAGCGATCAACTCTTTGATCACATTGTGCACATTATGATGATGTCCTACCGAGTGGGCCTAGAGATACCTCTCCGTCACACGGAGTGACAAATCCTATCTCGATTCGTGCCAACCCAATGACACTTTCGGAGATACCTGTAGTGCACCTTTATAGCCACCCGATTCGTTGTGACGTTTGGTACACCCAAAGCATTCCTACGGTATCCGGGAGTTGCACAATCTCATGGTCTAAGGAAATGATACTTGACATTATAAAAGCTTTAGCATATGAACTACACGATCTTTGTGCTAGGCTTAGGATTGGGTCTTGTCCATCACATCATTCTCCTAATGATGTGATCCCGTTATCAATGACATCCAATGTCCATGGTCAGGAAACCGTAACCATCTATTGATCAACGAGCTAGTCAATTAGAGGCTTACTAGGGACATGGTGTTGTCTATGTATCCACACATGTATCTGAGTTTCCTATCAATACAATTATAGCATGGATAATAAACGATTATCATGAACAAGGAAATATAATAGTAATAACTAATTTATTATTGCCTCTAGGGCATATTTCCAACAGTCTCCCACTTGCACTAGAGTCAATAATCTAGTTCACATCGCCATGTGATTAACACTGACAGGTCACATCGTCATGTGACCAACATCCAAAGAGTTTACTAGTGTCACTCAACTAGTTCACATCACCATGTGATTAAGACTCAATGAGTTCTGGGGTTTGATCATGTTTTGCTTGTGAGAGAGGTTTTAGTCAACGGGTCTGCAACATTCAGATCCGTATGTACTTCGCAAATCTCTAGGTCATATTGTAAATGTTGCTTCCATGCTCCACTTGGAGCTATTCCAAATGGTTGCTCCACTATACGTATCCGGTTTGCTACTCAGAGTCACTCAGATAGGTGTTAAAGCTTGCATCGACGTAGCCCTTTACGTCGAACTCTTTATCACCTCCATAATCGAGAAACATGTCCTTATTTACTCCAAGGACAATTTTGACCGATGTCCAATGATCCATTCCTGGATCATTCTTGTACCCCTTGATGACTCATGGCAAGGCACACTTCCGTGCGGTACACAAGATAGCATACTATAGAGCCTACGTCGAAGCATAGGGGCGACCTTCGTCCTTTCTCTCTCTTCTGCCTTGGTCGAGCTTTAACTCTTAACTTCATACCTTACAACTCAGGCAAGAACTCCTTCTTTGACTAATCCATCTTGAACACCTTCAAGATCATGTCAAGGTATGTGCTCATTTGAAAGTACCATTTAGCGGTTTTTGATCTATCCTCATAGATCTTGATGCTCAATGTTCAAGCAGCTTAATCCAGGTTTTCTATTGAAAAACACTTTTCAAATAACCCTATATGGTTTCCAGAATTATACATCATTTCGATCAACAATATGTCAACAACATATACTCATCGAAAATTCTATAGTGCTCCCACTCACTTCTTTGGAAATACAAGTTTCTCATAAACTTTGTATAAACCCAAAATCTTTGATCATCTCATCTAAGCGTACATTCCAACTCGAGATGCTTACTCCAGTCCTTAGAAGGATTGCTGGAGCTTTGCATACTTGTTAGCGTCTTCGGGATTGTCAAAACCTTTACGGTTGTATCACATACAACCTTTCCTCAAGAAAATTGTCGAGAAACAATGTTTTGACATCCTATATGCAAGATTTCATAAATAATGCAATGGCGATAATCCAATTCCAAATGACTCTTAGCATCGCTATGGTGAGAAAGCCTCACCGTAGTCAACTCCTTGAATCTTGTCGGAAAACATCTTAACGACAAGTCGAGCTTTCTTAATGGTGATACTTACCATCATTGTCTGTCTTCCTTTTAAAATCCATCTATACCCAATAGCCTTACGACCATCAAGCAGTTCTTTCAAAGTCTACACTTTGTTTTCATACATGGATCCTCTCTCGGATTTTATGGCCTCGAGCCATTTGTCAGAATCCGGGCCCACCATCGCTTCTCCATAGCTCGTGAGGTTCATTGTTGTCTAGCAACATGACCTTCAAGACATGATTACTGTACCACTCAAGTAGTACGCATCCTTGTCACCCTCACGAGGTTCGGTAGTGACTTGATCCGAAGTTTCATGATCACCATCATCAACTTCCACTTCAATTGATGTAGGTGCCACAGGAACAACTTCATGTGCCCTGCTACATACTGGTTGAAGTGATGGTTCAATAACCTCATCAAGTCTCCACCATCCTCCCACTCAATTTTCGAGAGAAACTTTTCCTCGGGAAAGGACCTAATTCTAGAAACAATTCCTTTTTGCTTCCGGAACTGAGACTGGAGGTATACCCAACTGTTTAAGGTGTCCTATGAAGATGCATTTTATCCGCTTTGGGTTCGAGCTTATCAACCTGAAACTTTTTCAATAAGCGTCGCAGCCCCAAACTTTTAAGAAACAACAATTTAGATTTCTCCAAACCATAGTTCAAACGGTGTCGTCTCAACGGAATTACGTGGTGCCCTATTAAAGTGAGTGCAGTTGTGTAACACCCCGGATGTAACTTTCCATTTTTGTAACTCCAACTCTTGCCATTTTCGGCATTGTGACATGATATTCCCTCCGTGGTTGGGTTTTTCTTCTTTTTGCATTTTGTCCATGTCATGCATTTCATATCATGTCATCATGTGCATCGCATTTGCATACGTGTTCGTCTCATGATTCCGAGCATTTTTCCGTTGTCGCTTTGCAATCCGGCACTCCTATGTCCCCCGGCGTCCCCTTTTACGTTTTTCCGTGAGCGGGTACTAAACGTTCTCGGAATGGACCGAGGTTTGTCAAGTGGCCTTGGTATACCACCGGTCAAGTTTCGGGTCATTTGGAGCTCGTTTGGTACTCCAACGGTTAACCGCACTCTCGCAAAGGCCTCTTTTAAGTTGCAGCCCAACACCCCTTCAAAATAGTCCAATAACCTATCTAAGTCACTTCCATGCTCTCCGTCGCTCGATCACGATCGTGTGGGCGAAAACTACACCTTATTTGGACTCTCCTAGCTCCCTCTATGCCTATTTAAACACCCCCCCACATTCCAACTCGCGGTACAAACCCTAGCCTTCCCCTACCGCGCGCCCCCGGACACGTCCGGTCCGGCCGGACGAAATCCTCCGCCGCCGCCCGCCAATCGGGTCGCGCCACCTGTCCCTCCGCCTGCCACAGGCCATGAGGCCTGTGAGACCCACGGCCGCCCTCCTGCTGCGCCGCCATCCGGCGCGCCCTCCCCAGCCCATCCGGCGCCCGCCGCCCGCGGTCGTCCTCCATCAAGCCTCTGCCCGGCCGCGCTGTCGTCGCCTCCCGCCGGGTCGGTCGCCACTGCCCCGACTCCGCCACCGGCGCCGAGGCCGCCGCCTCCGCCGGCAGCGCCCGAGGCCTCGCCGCCCGCCGCTCCGGCCACCGGCGCCCGGCGCCCCCGTCCTCGCCGCCTCCCTCCTCCGTCGCCGTCCCCGGCCGCCTGCTCCGCGAGCAGCGCCACGCCGCCTCGGATCCGGATCTGAGATCCCGATCGGTTGACTTCTTCCCCCAAATTTGGTCAAAATGTTCGTCTCAAGAGTAGATCATTTCATCTCATTGCATCATTTTCATTTGAGCTCATATTGATGCCCGAAATGCTGTTAGAAGAGGGCTATGTGATGTTAGTTTCTGTTTCTTAACAGAACATGCACTTTTGTTATTTTTGCCATGATTGATGTGTGCATCCTATGAACTTGAGTCCTACAGATGTTTTGTAATATGCCATGCCATCTTTCCAGGGGTGTATGTCATGTATTTTTGTGATCTATGTGGTGACTAGCACAAGCATGCAAAGTAGGCTTCCTGATGTTGTTGTTTTCAGCCCTGTTTTGCTGATATTTTGATGCCATGTTAACTTGATGCTACCGAGAGATCTATGCATAGTTTGAGATACTTCAGTAAGGATGTTTTGAACATATGGTTATGCTCTATCCATCCATGCCTTTGTTTGCAATTATGGAGTGCCATAGCTTGAGACAATCGAGCTCTACTTTTGCTATAAAATGTTTCCTGGTAGATTGTTTACATGTTATTCAATTTTGCCAAAGTTGTTGTAGTTGATCCGTGCATGCTATGATGTTGTTCTTGCCATGTATGCCTTCTATGACATGTCTTCTTGATGTATGTGAGTGCTCTGTAGTGAAAGGCTCTGTAGTGAGTGCTTTGAGCTCTTAAACATGCCTACCTGTTATCTGTTTTTGACATGCCATGTTGCTGAATCTGTTAACGAAACTTGCTATATTGACATGGGTGTTACTATATTTTCTGATCCTTTTTGGCTTATGGTCAGTAAGGGACTTTTGTTCTATGATTTGAGTAGATTCATGCCATGCCTTGATTTTCTATTATAAGTTCCTGTAGCATGCTGTTTTCTTGCTCTGAACATTGCTACCTGATGCTGTTTTTGCCATGTTCAGTAATTTCACCAAGTCTGTGAAGCTGATATGTTTTTGCACTTTTGCCATGCTTGTTTGGACCTGTTATGTTGTGATTTAGCCGTAGCTCAGTGTTCATCTTTTTTCAAGCATCTTGAGTAGATCACTGCCATATACTTTGTTGGTACGTTTGGGTGCAGTAGCTTAATTTCTTGTTGCTTGCTAAGTGGCATCATGCTGTTAATGGCAGATTTGTGCCATTCTTGTTTTGCTTGTCATTTGCAAACCGTGCATCCGATTCCGGTGATCTTTATATCGATTTCAACCGAAATCATCTCATCTTTCCAGCGGCATACTTGGTTTGCCAAGTTGATGCCTGGTTCATCATTTTCCTTCCGGATGCGATACGCATTGCATATCACATCTCGCATATCATGTCATGTTTTGCATCATTTTGCTTGTGCATTGCACCGTGATTTATTGTGGTTCCTTTGTTTGTGTTCTTGCTTTGGGTAGAGCCGGGAGACGAGTACGTGAACGAGGACCCTGTTGAGAACGCTTACGAGGATCAAGCTTTCGACAACTTTGAGAACATTGCAGGCAAGATGACCATACTCTCGAAATCACTTATATCTTTGCTATGCTAGATGCTCGCTCTTTTTCTATGCCTATGCTACGATGCCTATCACTTGCTTATCATGCCACCCATATTGCCATGTCAGCCCCTAACCATCCTTTCCTAGCAAACCGTTGATTGGCTATGTTACCGCTTTGCTCAGCCCTCTTATAGCGTTGCTAGTTGCAGTGAAGTTGAAGTTTGTTCCTTGTTGGAACATGGAGATGTTGTTCCTTTTGGAACATGTTTATTTGTTGGGGATATCACAATATATATCTGCTATAATTAATACATCTATATACTTGGTAAAGGGTGGAAGGCTCGGCCTTATGCCCGTGTTTTGTTCCACTCTTGCCACCCTAGTTTCCGTCATACCGTGTTATGTTCCTTGATTTTATGTTCCTTACGGTTGGGTGATTTATGGGACCCCTTGATAGTTCGCTTTGAATAAGACTCCTCCAAAAAGGCCCAACTTTGGTTTTACCATTTGCCACCTAAGCCTTTTTCCCCGGTTTTCGCGAGCCCGAGGGTCATCTTTATTTTAACCCCGGACCAGTGCTCCTTCGAGTGCTGGCCCAAATGAGTAGATCATGGGCCACCACGGGAAACTCGAGGCTTGGTTTTACTCGTGGGATGTCTCATCCGGATGTGCCTCGAGAACGAGATATGTGCAGATCCTATCGGGATTTGTCGGCACAATCGGGCGGCTTTGCTGGTCTTGTTTTATTGCTGTCGAAATGTCTTGTAGTCCGGGATTCCGAGATTGATCGGGTCTTCCCGTAGAAGGAATATCCTTCGTTGACCGTGAGAGCTTATAATGGGCTAAGTTGGGACACCCTGCAGGTATTATCTTTGAAAGTCGTGCCCGCGGTTATGAGGCAGATGGGAATTTGTTAATGTCCGTTGTAGAAAACCCGGTTAACCTCAATTAAAATACACATCAACGGCGTGTGTAACCGTGATGGTCTCTTCTCGTGTCCGGAAGTGAACACGGTGTTGGAGTAATGTTTGACGTAAGTAGTTCAGATCACTTCTTGATCGCTACTAGCTTCACGACCGTGCTTTGCTCCTCTTCTCGCTCTCTTTGCGAATGTAGCCACCATATATGCTAGTCGCTTGCTGCAGCTCCACCTCAAAACTCGGTCCTTCCTATAAGCTTAAATAGTCTTGATCTCGAGGGTGTGAGATTGCTGAGTCCCGTGACTCACAGATTCTACCAAAACAGTTGCAGTGCCGACGATGCGGTGCAGGTGACGAACCGAGCTCAAGTGGGAGTTCGATGAGGAACGTGGTCGTTACTATGTGTCTTTTCCTGATGATCGTAGTGGAGCCAGTTGGGACGATCGGGATCTGTGTAGCATTTGGGGTATCTTCTTTTATTTTGGTTCCGTAGTCGGACCTTGAGTGTAATCTGAATGATGGATGTTTATTTATGTATTGTGTGAAGTGGCATCGTAAGCCAACTATGTATCTCTTTCCTTATGTATTACATGGGTTGTGTGAAGATTACCTCACTTGCGACATTGCTTTCAATGCGGTTATGCCTCTAAGTCGTGCTTCGACACGTGGGAGATATAGCCGCATCGAGGGCGTTATAAGTTGGTAATCAGAGCCTTCCCCGACTTAGGAGCCCCCTACTTGATTGTTTGCTGGCGTTGTTGAGTCTAGAACGGAAAATATTTTGAGTCTTAGGATTATATATATCGGAGAGTAGGATTCTTTTTACTCCCCAGTCCCGAAGTTTTGTCTCTCCTCTCCTCAAATTTCACTAAAAAAAATTTTAGGATCACGCGGGTATCTTGGAATCGTTCCGATGGTTTTGTGACGAGAACATTGTTCTTGGTGCCTCCTGACATTTAGGGGTTGTGGTAGTGTCCCGGGGAGTTGAGCTCCAAGGTGTTGTCGTCACAATTTTATCGTTGCAGTTCTGGAATACCTGAGTTTTGCCGACATCGAAATCTCTTTTGTGCAGTTGTTGGTGAGATAACCCGATAACCCAAAGATCTTGGGGCGAGCTCGAGTATTGCCATGACTCAGATAACGGATGTTTTTCAAGGTCGAGGTACACGATTTCGAAGGTTTCTTGGTTATGTGTTGACGGATGGATACAGCTGGATCTAGGTATTGTTAGTTTGGGTGATATATTTTGTGTCCCCTGTATCCCCAACACCAGATTGCATAACCAGAAAGTTTCGGGAGTTTATAGGTGGGATTCAAGTAGCTCTTAACATTTCTTCCCGCAGATATTTGGTTCGTGATTGGGTAATCCTTACCACTTATTTGTTCCAGTCGTACCTTGTTATTTTTTTCATCAATCTTAATCAAGTGGCTTCTCACCTTAATGGACGTGTGATGTTAACTTTGGAATTCATTCGTTCATCCTTGTTCGAATGTTTATTGTGAAGACTATATGTTGCAATTTCTATCCGTTGATTCAACTTGACTATTTGTCTATCAAGTGCTAACGGATGTCACCCTCTTCAGATGGCTCCGCCAACGCGTCGTAATCCGGAACGAAATGATGGGAATCACCGAACCTCCACCTCCACCTCCGCCTCCGGAGGCTGGCAAGCTATCATGGCAGCCACCAATGCCAATGCTCGATGATTTTGCATCTCTTGCAAGAGCGCACCCAAGGGCAAGGCAATCAAGGAAATCAAGGTCAAGGCAACAACCAGCCGCACTTTGCTACCCTCGATCGGTTCCTCGCTAATCAGCCAAGTCTTTCGGTTTACGTCGAGGCCACAGACGCCGACGATTGGCTTGTGGACATCTGCAAACATTTTGAATGTAGCAATGTCGGACACGAGGACTTTGTCAAGTTTGCATCGCTTCAACTCAAGGACCAAGCTGCTTTGAGTGGTACCAGCAATACAAAGATTCCAGAGGAGGTCGTGTCATTACAGGGATGAGTTCCGCCGAGATTTCAGAGCTCACCACATTCGAAAAGTGTTGTTGAGAGCAAGCGTGAGGAGTTCCGCAATCTCAAGCAAGGCAACATGTCGTGTATCAATACAATATCCAGTTCGAAACTCGCTCGCTTTGCTAAGCAAGACGTCCCGATGAAAAGAGTATGATCTATCAATTCAGAGGTGGTCTTAGAGAAGATCTGCAACTAGCTCTCGTGCTTTTTGAGCCGTAAAAGTATGATGAATTCTACAACATGGCATCAAGCAAGAAGCTGCCCAGCTCAAATGTGAGGCTTCTAAGAAGAGAATCGGGGATGCAGTTCAGTCTTCTTCTTCCTCTCAAGTGGCAGCTAAGCAGCAGAGTTCTACCTTCCTCCTCCTCCGTTCCGTCAGCCTTATCGCAGCAGAAGAACTCAGTGGCGTGGATCTTCCCACCCGCCCAACCCAGCCTATCGTAACAAGTCTAATTCTCAAGCTCCAAGGTCAAGTGCTCCTTACCACCATCCGCTCTCGAGGTGACTTGCAACAAGTGTTAGCAGAAGGTCACTATGCGAACAAGTGCTTCAACCAAAGGCGCCTTCCGCCTCCTCCTCCGTGAAATCTTCCAAAGAATGCAAAGGTTAAGCATAATCCCAAGTCTGCAAAGGTGAACATGATGAATGCAGCTCAAGCGGAGGAATCTCTCGATGTGATAATGGGTAATCTCTCGCTTAATGATATTCTGCTAAAGTCTTATTTGATACTTGGTGCATCGCATTCTTTCTTGTCATATCCTTTTGCATCAAGCACAATGTTGACACGTAGATTTTTTCCAAAGTTATGCAAGTTGTTTCTCCGGAAAGCTTATGACTTCTAGTTTGGTTGCTCCCAATGTCTCTATCAAGATGGGCGACTATAGATTTCTGGCTAAACCAATTGTTCGGTGACTCGGATATTGATCTTATTCTCGGAATGGATCGGCTTTCTCGACAAAGCTCAGCTTGATTGTGCTGCCGGAAATTTAATTGAATCACTCTTCTAATGATGTGATCATCTATGCCGCTCGTGATGAAACCATTCGGTTGTTTTCTCTCAATGAGAAGGGCGAATTGGATGCTATCTCTCGATTCCATCGTTTGTGAGTACCAAGATGTCTTTCCGTAAGAGCTTCCGGTATGCCTCCTCATCGCCAGCTTGAGTTCGTATCGATCTTGAGCCCGCATCAACCCGCTTTACAAGCGCCCATACAAGCTTGGACCTGATGAGCTGAAGGAATTGAAGAAGCAGCTCGATGAACAAGAGCGTCTGGGTTTGATCGCATCGAGTTCATCTCCTTGGGGTTGTGGTGTTCTTTTGTCCGAAGAAGGATGGCACGGACCGACTTTGCGCCGATTACCGTCCATTGAATAAGAAGACTATCAAGAACAAGTATCCACTTCCCAACATCAATGAGCTTTTCGAGCAACTCAAAGGTGCTAAAGTGTTCTCCAAGCTTGACCTTCGTATGGGTTATCATCAGATTCGCATTCGTGAACAAGATATTCCCAAGACAGATTCGTAACAAGCTTTGGTTCTTATGAATATCTTGTCATGTCTTTCGCCTCGTCAATGCTCCTCCAACATTCTCTCGGATGATGAACTTCATATTCAACCCCTACACCAATGAATTCGCCTTGGTCTATCTTGATGATATTTTGGTCTTCTCCAAGAATAAGAAGGATCATGCCAAACATTTGCGATTGGTGCTAGACAAGCTCAGAGAGTATCAATTCTATGCTAAGTTTTCCAAATGTGAATTTTGGCTTGATGAAGTGCTTTATCTTGGTCATATCATCTCCGCCAAGGGCATCGCTGTTAATCCCGAGAAGGTGTCCGCAATTGTGAATTGGGAACCTCCTCAGAATGTCAAGCAGCTCCGCAGTTTTCTTGGTCTTGCAAGCTATTGCCGAAGATTCGTTGAGAATTTCTCCAAGATTGCAAAGCCTCTTTCCAACCTCCTCCAGAAGCATGTGAAGTATGTCTGGTCTCCTGAGTGTGACGTTGCTTTCAATACTCTCAAAGAGAAACTCGTCACAGCTCATGTCTTGACTCCTCCTGATGAATCCAAGCCATTCGAAGTTTTCTGTGATGCTTCTCTTCAAGGTCTCGGTGCTGTATTAATGCAAGAGAAGAGGGTTGTGGCCTATACCTCTCATCAGCTGAAGCCCAACGAAAAGAACTACCCCACTCACGATCTTGAGTTGGCGGCAGTTGTCCATGCATTGATAACATGGAGACATCTCTTGTTGGGAAGGAAAGTGGACATTTTCACCGATCACAAGAGCCTCAAGTATATCTTCACTCAACCCAACCTCAACCTCAGGTAAACTCGATGGGTCGAAATGATTCAAGAATACAACCCAAGTATTGAATATACTCCGGGCAAGGCCAATGTGATTGCAGATGCTTTGAGCAGGAAGGCTTACTGCAACAGTTTAATCCTCAAGCCCTTCCAACCGGATCTCTGTGAAGCTTTCCGCAAGCTGAATCTTCAAGTTGTTCCTCAAGGCTTTCTTGCCAACCTCATAGTCTCTCCTACTTTGGAAGATCAGATTCGTGAGGCTCAACTCCTGGATGCCATGGTGAAAAAGGTGAAACGTGGTATCGACAAGGGCATTTCCAAGTACAAGTGCTTCCACGTTGATGACAAAGATACTCTTTTCTTCGAGGACCGGATTGTGGTTCCTAAGGGTGATCTACGTAAAGTCATTATGAACGAGGCACACAATTCGCTTCTATCCATTCATCCTGGAAGTACGAAGATGTACCATGACCTCAAGCAGTCACATTGGTGGACTCGAATGAAGCGAGAAATTGCTCAATTCGTGAATGAATGTGATGTCTGCAGAAGAGTGGAAGCAGAACACCAACGACCAGCTGGTCTCCTCCAACCTCTTGCTATTCCAGAATGGAAATTTGATCATATCGAAATGGACTTCGTGACTGGATTTCCAAAGTCCAAGCGTGGAAATGATGCTATCTTCGTTGTCATTGACAAGCTTACTAAAGTGGCTCATTTTCTTCCTATCAAAGAATCTATCAAAGCAGCTCAGTTGGCAGAGCTATACACCTCCAGGATTGTCTCCTTGCACGGCATTCCACAAGTGATCTCTTCAGACCATGGCAGCATCTTTACCTCCAAGTTCTGGGATTCTTTTCAGAAGGCCATGGGCACCAACATTCGTTTCAGCACAGCTTTCCATCCTCAAACAAGTGGCCAAGTCGAGCGAGTCAATCAAATCCTTGAAGATATGCTCAGGGCTTGTGTCATTTCCTTCGGTATGAAGTGGGAAGATTGTCTTCCATATGCCGAGTTCTCCTACAACAACAGCTTCCAAGCGAGTTCGGGCAAGGCCCCATTCGAAATTCTCTATGGCAGAAAGTGTCGTACTCCTCTCAATTGGTCCGAGACAGGTGAACGCCAACTTCTTGGCAATGACTTGATCACAGAAGCAGAAGAAATGTGCAAAGTCATTCGTGAAAATCTCAAAGCCGCGCAATCGCGCCAGAAGAGCTATTATGATGACAAGCACCGTGATGTGGCTTTTGAAATCGGAGACCATGTCTACCTTCGCGTCTCTCCAATGAAAGGCACTCGTCGCTTCGGTATCAAAGGGAAGCTTGCCCCTAGATACGTGGGTCCTTTCAAGATCATTGGCAAAAGAGGCGATCTCGCCTATCAACTTGAGCTTCCGTCCAACTTCGCGAACGTGCACGATGTGTTTCATGTGTCACAGCTTCGCAAGTGCTTCAAGACTCCTGAACGCACTATCAACTTCGAAGAAATTGACCTTCAAGAAGATCTATCTTATCATGAGCACCCCGTTGCTATTCTTGAGGAAACCGAGCGCAAGACTCGCAACAAGTCAATCAAATTCCTGAAAGTGAAGTGGTCACACCATTCCGACCGTGAAGCCACCTGGGAGCGCGAGGATCACCTCCATTCCGAATATCTGGAGTTCTTTCAGTCCTAGATCTCGGGACGAGATCCTCTTGTAGTGGTGCAGTGTTGTAACACCCCGGATGTAACTTTCCATTTTTGTAACTCCAACTCTTGCCATTTTCGGTATTGTGATATGATATTCCCTCCGTGGTTGGGTTTTTCTTCTTTTTGCATTTTGTCCATGTCATGCATTTCATATCATGTCATCATGTGCATCGCATTTGCATACGTGTTCGCCTCATGATTCCGAGCATTTTTCCGTTGTCCGCTTTTGCAATCCGCACTCCTATGTCCCCGGTGTCCCCTTTTACGTTTTTCCGTGAGCGGGTACTAAACGTTCTCGGAATGGACCGAGGTTTGTCAAGTGGCCTTGGTATACCACCGTAGACCACCGTCAAGTTTCGGTCATTTGGAGCTCGTTTGGTACTCCAACGGTTAACCGCACTCTCGCAAAGGCCTCTTTTAAGTTGCAGCCCAACACCCTTCAAAATAGTCCAATAACCTATCTAAGTCACTTCCATGCTCTCCGTCGCCGATCACGATCGTGTGGGCGAAAACTACACCTCATTTGGACTCTCGTAGCTCCTCTATGCCTATTTAAACACCCCCCACATTCCAAATCGCGGTACAAACCCTAGCCTTCCCCTACATCACGCCCGGACACGTCCGTCCGGCCGGACGAAATCCGCCGCCGCCGCCCGCCAATCGGGCGCGCCACCTGTCCTGCGCCACATCACATACGCCATGGGTCTGAGACCCACGGCCGGCCCTCCGCCGCCATCCGGCCAAGCCTCCGCCTCAGCCCATCCGGCGCCCGCCCGCTGCCCGCGCCCATGATCGTCCTCCACCACGCCTGCTGCCGGCCGCTGTCGTCGCCTCCCGGCCGGTCGCCACTGCCCCGACTCGCCACCGGCGCCGAGGCCGCCGCCTCCGCCCGGCGCCAAGGCTCGCGCCTCGGCCATGCCTCTCCGCCACCGGCGCCCGGCCGCCCCTGTCCCGTCGCCGCCTCCCTCCTCCGTCGCCGTCCCGGCCGCCTGGCTCGCGAGCAGCGCCACGCCGCCTGGATCCGGATCTGAGATCCCGATCGGTTGACTTCTTCCCCCAAATTTCGTCTAAGTTTTATTACGGTGATTAATTTGTGGCATTTTCAACGCAGCATAACTTTGCACCCGTAGCTCCGTTTCGTGCGTGTAATATGTCAAAATGTTCGCCTCGAAGAGTAGATCATTTCATCTCATTGCATCATTTTCATTTGAGGTCATCTTGATGCCCTAAATGCTGTTATAAGAGGGCTATGTGATGTTAGTTTCTGTTTCTTAACAGAACATGCACTTTTGTTATTTTTGCCATGATTGATGTGTGCACCCTATGATCTTGAGTCCTACAGGTGTTTTGTAATATGCCATGCCATCTTTCCAGGGGTGTATGCCATGTATTTTTGTCATCTATGTGGTGACTAGCACAAGCATGCAAAGTAGGCTTCCTGATGTTGTTGTTTTCAGCCCTGTTTTGCTGATATTTTGATGCCATGTTAACTTGATGCTACCGAGAGATCTATGCATAGTTTGAGATACTTCAGTAAGGATGTTTTGAACATATGGTTATGCTCTATCCATCCATGCCTTTGTTTGCAATTATGGAGTGCCATAGCTTGAGTCAATCGAGCTCTACTTTTGCTATAAAATGTTTCCTGGCAGATTGTTTACATGTTATTCAATTTTGCCAAGGTTGTTGTAGTTGATCTGTGCATGCTATGATGTTGTTCTTGCCATGTATGCCTTCTATGCCATGTCTTCTTGATGTATGTATGCTTAGTTTATCATGAAAGGCTCTGTAGTGAGTGCTTTGAGCTCTTAAACATGCCTACCTGTTATCTGTTTTTGACATGCCATGTTGCTGAATCTTTTAACGAAACTTGCTATATTGACATGGGTGTTACTATATTTTCTGATACTTTTTGGCTTATGGTCAGTAAGGGACTTTTGTTCTACGCTTTGAGTAGATTCATGCCATGCCTTGCTTTGCTATTATAAGTTCCTGTAGCATGCTGTTTTCTTTCTCTGAACATTGCTACCTGATGCTGTTTTTGCCATGTTCAGTAATTTCACCAAGTCTGTGAAGCTGATATGTTTTTGCACTTTTGCCATGCTTGTTTGGACCTGTTATGTTGTGATTTAGCCGTAGCTCAGTGTTCATCTTTTGTCAAGCATCTTGAGTAGATCACTGCCATATACTTTGTTGGTACGTTTGGGTGCAGTAGCTTAATTTCTTGTTGCTTGCTAAGTGGCATCATCTTCGTTAATGGCAGATTTGTGCCATTCTTGTTTTGCTTGTCATTTGCAAACCGTGCATCCGATTCCGGTGATCTTTATATCGATTTCAACCAAATCATCTCATCTTTCCAGCGGCATACTTGGTTTGCCAAGTTGATGCCTGGTTCATCATTTTCCTTCCGAGCGCGATACGCATTGCATATCACATCTCGCATATCATGTCATGTTTTGCATCATTTTGCTTGTGCATTGCACCGTGATTTATTGTGGTTCCTTTGTTTGTGTTCTTGCTTTGGGTAGAGCCGGAGACGAGTACGTGAACGAGGAACCTGTTGAGAACGCTTACGAGGATCAAGCTTTCGACAACTCGAGAACATTGCGAGCAAGATGACCATACCCTCGAAATCACTTCTATCTTTGCTATGCTAGATGCTCGCTCTTTTTCTATGCCTATGCTACGATGCCTATCACTTGCTTATCATGCCACCCATATTGCCATGTCAGCCCCTAACCATCCTTTCCTAGCAAACCGTTGATTGGCTATGTTACCGCTTTGCTCAGCCCTCTTATAGCGTTGCTAGTTGCAGTGAAGTTGAAGTTTGTTCCTTGTTGAACATGGAGATGTTGTTCCTTTTGGAACATGTTTATTTGTTGGGGATATCACAATATATATCTGCTACAATTAATACATCTATATACTTGGTAAAGGGTGGAAGGCTCGGCCTTATGCCTGGTGTTTTGTTCCACTCTTGCCACCCTAGTTTCCGTCATACCGGTGTTATGTTCCTTGATTTTGCGCTCCTTACGGTTGGGTGATTTATGGGACCCCTTGACAGTTCGCTTTGAATAAGACTCCTCCAAAGAAGGCCCAACTTTGGTTTTACCATTTGCCACCTAAGCCTTTTTCCCCGGGTTTCGCGAGCCCGAGGGTCATCTTTATTTTAACCCCCCGACCAGTGCTCCTTCGAGTGCTGGCCAAATGAGTAGATCAAGGGGCCACCACGGGAAACTTCGAGGCTTGGTTTTACTCAGAGAATGTCTCATCCGGATGTGCCCTGAGAACGAGATATGTGCAGCTCCTATCGGGATTTGTCGGCACAATCGGGCGGCTTTGCTGGTCTTGTTTTATTGCTGTCGAAATGTCTTGTAGTCCGGGATTCCGAGATTGATCGGGTCTTCCCAGTAGAAGGAATATCCTTCGTTGACCGTGAGAGCTTATAATGGGCTAAGTTGGGACACCCCTGCAGGGTATTATCTTTCAAAGCCGTGCCCATGTTATGAGGCGATGGGAATTTGTTAATGTCCGTTGTAGAAAACCCGGTTAACCTCAATTAAAATACACATCAACCGTGTGTGTAACCGTGATGGTCTCTTCTCGTGGAGTCCGGGAAGTGAACACGGTGTTGGAGTAATGTTTGACGTAAGTAGTTCAGGATCACTTCTTGATCGCTACTAGCTTCACGACCGTGCTTTGCTCCTCTTCTCGCTCTCTTTTGTGAATGTAGCCACCATATATGCTAGTCGCTTGCTGCAGCTCCACCTCAAAACTCGGTCCTTCCTATAAGCTTAAATAGTCTTGATCTCGAGGGTGTGAGATTGCTGAGTCCCCGTGACTCACAGATTCTACCAAAACAGTTGCAGGTGCCGACGATGCCAGTGCAGGTGACGCAACCGAGCTCAAGTGGGAGTTCGATGAGGAACGTGGTCGTTACTATGTGTCTTTTCCCGATGATCGATAGTGGAGCCAGCTTGGGACGATCGGGATCTGTAGCATTTGGGGTATCTTCTTTTATTTTGGTTCCGTAGTCGGACCTTGAGTGTAATCTGAATGATGGATGTTTATTTATGTATTGTGTGAAGTGGCATTGTAAGCCAACTATGTATCTCTTTCCTTATGTATTACATGGGTTGTGTGAAGATTACCTCACTTGCGACATTGCTTTCAATGCGGTTATGCCTCTAAGTCGTGCTTCGACACGTGGGAGATATAGCCGCATCGAGGGCGTTATAAGTTGTCTCTAATGCCTAACCCATGAACGATAGTGGTAATTTGATAAGAGACATCATGGTACGCATCATATCCAATAGGGTGCAACTATGATGTTTGGACACACCATCACACTATGGTATTCCAGGCGGTATTTATTGTGAAACAATTTCCACAATGTCTTAATTGCGTGCCAAAGCTCGTAACTCAGATACTCATATCTATGATCATATCATAGACATTTTATCCTCTTGTTACGATGATCTTCAACTTCACTCTGAAATTACTTGAACCATTCAATAATTCAGACTTGTGTTTCATCAAGTAAATACACTCAGTATCTACTCAAATCATCCGTGAAGTAAGAACATAACAATATTCACTGCATTCCTCGGCACTCATTGGAGTGCACACATCAAAATGTGTTACTTCCAACAAGTTGCTATCTTGTTCCATCTTACTAAAACCGAGGCTTTTCAGTCATTTTGCCCATGTGCTATGATTTGCATATCTCAAGTGATTCAAAATCAAGTGAGTCCAAACGATCCATCTGCATGGAGTTTCTTCATGCGTATACACCAATAGACATGGTTCGCATGTCTCAAACTTTTCAAAAACGAGTGAGTCCAAAGATCCATCAACATGGAGCTTCTTCATGCGTTTTACACCAATATGACTTACATGGCAGTGCCACAAGTAAGTGGTACCATCATTACTATCTTATATCTTTTGGCATGAAAATGTGTATTACTAAGATCGGCATTCAATAAACCATTCCTTTAGGTGCAAGACCATTGAAGGTATTATTCAAATAAATAGAGTAACCATTATTCTCCTTAAATGAATAACCGTATTGCGATAGACATAATCCAATCATGTCTATGCTCAACGCAAACACCAAATCTCGATGGTAGAGGGAGCGTCCGATGCTTGATCACATCAACCTTGGAAACACTTCCAACACATATCGTCAGCTCACCTTTAGCTAGTCTCCGTTTATTCCATAGCTTTTATTTCGAGTTACTAACACTTAGCAACCGAACCGGTATCTAATACCCTGGTGCTACTAGGAGTACTAGTAAAGTACACATTTAATTCAATGTATATCCAATATACTTCTATCGACCTTGCCAGCCTTCTCATCTACCAAGTATCTAGGGTGGTTCTGCTTCAGTGCCCGTTCCTCTTATTATAGAAGCACTTAGTCTCGGGTTTGGGTTCAACCTTGGGTTTCTTCACTAGAGCAGCAGCTGATTTGCCGTTTCATGAAGTATCCCTTCTTGCCCTTACCCTTCTTGAAACTAGTGGTTTCACCAACCATCAATAATTGATGCTCCTTCTTGATTCCTACTTTCGCAGTGTCAAACATCGCGAATACCTCAAGGATCATCTATCCCTGATATGTTATAGTTCATCACGAAGCTCTAGCAGCTTGGTGGCAATGAATTTGGAGAAACATCACTATCTCTGGAAGATCAACTCCCACTCGATTCAAGTGATTGTTGCACTCAGACAATCTGAGCACAAGCTCAACGATTGAGCTTTTCTCCCTTAGTTTGCAGGCTAAGAAAATCGCCGGAGGTCTTATACCTCTTGACGTGGGCACGAGCCTGAAATCCCAATTTCAGCCCTCGAAACATCTCATATGTTCCGCGACGCTTTCAAAAACATCTTTGGTGCCTCAACTCTAAACTGTTTAACCGAACTATCACGTAGTTATCAAAACGTGTATGTCCGATGTTCGCAACATCCACGCATAACGCTTGGGGTTCAAAGATACCGAGCGGTGCATTAAGGACATAAGCTTTCTTACATCCGCATAATCGCCATCACAACTTTCAACTATATTTTCTCTAGGAACATATCTAAACAAGGAACTAAAGCGCGAGCCATTTACATAATTTGCAAAGATCTTTTGACTATGTTCAGGATAATTAAGTTCATCTCATGAACTCCCACTCAGATAGACATCCCTCTAGTCATCTAGGTGATTACATGATCCGAGTCAACTAGGTCGTGTCCGATCATCACGTGAGACGGACTAGTCATCATCGGTGAACATCTTCATGTTGATCGTATCCTCCATACGACTCATGCTCGACATTTCAGTCTCTTGTGTTCTGAGGCCATGTCTGTACATGCTAGGCTCATCAAGTTAACCTAAGTGTTTCGCGTGTGTAAATCTGGCTTACACCCGTTGTATGTGAACGTAAGAATCTATCACACCCGATCATCACGTGGTGCTTCAAACGACGAACTTTCGCAACGGTGCACGCTTAGGGGAACACTTTCTTGAAATTTTATCGAGGATCATCTTATTTACTACCGTCGTATTAAGCAAATAAGATGTATAAACATGAAAAACATCACATGCAATCAAATAGTGACATGATATGGCCAATATCATATTGCTCCTTTTGATCTCCATCTTCGAGGTTCCACGATCATCATCGTCACCGGCATGACACCATGATCTCCATCATCATGATCTCCATCATCGTGTCTCCATGAAGTTGTCTCGCCAACTTATTACTTCTACTACTATGGCTACCGGTTAGCAATAAAGTAAAGTAATTACATGGCGTTGTTCAATGACACGCATGTCATACAATAAATAAAGACAACTCATATGGCTCCTACCGGTTGTCATACTCATAGACATGCAAGTCGTGATTCCTATTACAAGAACATGATCAATCTCATACATCACATATCATTCATCACATTCTTCTTGGCCATATCACATCACATAGCATACCCTGCAAAAACAAGTTAGACATCCTCTAATTGTTGTTTGCTGTTTTACGTGGCTGCTATGGGTTTCTAGCAAGAACGTTTCTTACCTATGCAAAACCACAACGTGATATGTCAATTGCTATTTACCCTTCATAAGGACCCTTTTCATCGAATCCGATCCGACTAAAGTGGAGAGACGGCACCCGCTAGCCACCTTATGCAACAAGTGCATGTCACCGGTGGAACCTGTCTCACGTAAGTGTACGTAAGGTCGGTCCGGCCGCTTCATCCCACAATGCCGCCGAATCAAGATTGGACTAGTAACGGTAAGCATATTGAACAAAATCAACGCCCACAACTACTTTGTGTTCTACTCCTGCAAAGAACCTACACAATAGACCTAGCCCATGATGCCACTGTTGGGGAATGTAGCAGAAATTAAAAATTTTCCTAGGTGTCACCAAGATCTATCTATGGAGAAACCAGCAACGAGGGGAAGGAGAGTGCATCTACATACCCTTGTAGATCGTTAAGCGGAAGCGTTCAAGAGAACGGGGTTGAAGGAGTCGATCTGCCGTGATCCAAATCATCGGAGATCCTAGTGCCGAACGGACGGCACCTCCGCGCTCAACACACGTACAACCCGTGACGCCTCCCACGCCTTGATCCAGCAAGGAGAGAGGGAGAGGTTAGAAGACTCCGCCCAGCAGCAGCACGACGGCGTGGTGGTGGTGGAGGAGCGTGGCAATCCTGCAGGCTTCGCCAAGCACCATGGGAGAGGAGGAGTACTTGGGAGAGGGGAGGCTGCGCCTGAACTTAGGGTGCGGCTGCCTCCCACCCTCCACTATTTATAGGTGGGGAGAGGGGCCGCCCCCAGATCTCATCTAGGGTTGGGGCGGCGGCCAAGGGGGAGGAGTGCCTCCCAAGTCAAGTGGAGGCCCTCCCCTTAGGGTTTCCCTCTCCCATGCGCATGGGCCTTGGGGGGTGTCGGTGTACTAGAGTAGGGGTACCCTAGTATCCCGAACTCGTGCACGGACAGCCAGCTGCCCCACGGTGGCTGGCCTGATGACCGCCAAGATCCTCAATGCTCCTTTGGAGCCATTCAAGAACAAAGTAATCAAGACCCCGGCAAGAGGAGCTTGCCGAAGGCCACTCAGTATGCCAAGGAATAAGGCCCCGCAAGAGGAGCTTGCCGGGAAGGCTTGGTGAGCGATAAGCTCTCGAAGCGACAAGAACCTTGCAGCGGCAAAGTACTCGCCATGCAAGTGACCTCTCTTCATCTCCGCTCCAGCTCACCCGCCAACGTGTCACCACGGGCCCTCCCAAGCATCGCGGTCGACGGGCCGTGCAGCCAGCGGGAGCAGCGATAAGCGGCGCCGACATGCTACCATCGTGGCAAACGGAGGCGCGCTTGACGGTCCCTGTTAATCGTTTCCGGGCGATCGAGACGGGCATTGATGATTCTTGTCCCTTGCCGTCGAGTTAGGTATAGATTATCAGACACCGCATAAAGCGGTGTACCAACCTATGTTTTACCATCTTACCCTTGTCTACTTGCCACATGTGGTGACCCCTTATGCCTATAAAAGGAGGCCCAAGTGCAACGTGAAAGGGTTCGGTCCAGCTCCGCTTAGTTCATTCTACTCATACGAGACCACACTCAGGCTAGGTTTTGTAGCTCCGCTGCTCCCTAGCAAGAACACAAGATAATCCACAAAGCAGCAGTAGGAGTATTATCTCCGGAGAGCTCCGGCTGGGTAACCGCTGTGTGCATCGCCTCGATCCGCTCTTTGCGCAATCTCCGCCCCCTCCGAACCACAAGGGACCCAGTCCCCGTGAGGTGTTCGTGGGACACGATCGCCTCCCGACATCTTTGGTGCGCCAGTAGTAGGCGTCGAGGCTGTGTGAACCCGATCCGCGGTCACACGAGCAACTTCATCAACATCTTCGTTAACATGGCGCCAAGAAGAAGTCTTCGCAGCAGCAGAGCCGTCTGCTGCCGAACCCACCACCACCGGAGCTGTCGTGGTGGGGAAACGCTGAGGAGGAACCGCGTCGCCGAGAGAGCCCACAATGCCGCCAGGTCCAAGGACAAGGCAGCACAGCGTCGGCGTCCGAAGTCCGCACCGCGCCCCTTCGCAGGAGGCGCGGGACCGACAGCGCCATGATGCTCATGGCACCATACGCCATTGGATCAAGGCCAAGCCGGAGGATCCCGAGGCCTTCGAGACCAAGATGCACCCCAAAGATGTCGGTACGAAGCGGAGTATCGGTCGCTATGGGGATGCTGCTCCTCCTAACTTGGTTAGGAGTCCGAGCACATCCTGCTCCTCGCCACGCACGCCATTGCCACCCACCACACCAGCGAAGCCTTGGCAAGAGCACAGCTATTTCCTAGACTACCTCTCCAACGGCCGACAAGGTCGACGAATGGAGGGCCACAATTCAGAGTCTCATCGGCTTCGCTTAACGGCGACGCCCCACGGCAACCGAAAGTGCCTCGCAGCCGCGCAAGGCGACAAGGCGCGAGCTGATGGTGACGAGACTTGCGGGGTGCAGCCACCGTGCACTCCCTTCCCGAAGACCAAGATCGCCGACTCACCGGATTCACCTCGACAATGACTCCACGGCGTTGCCGGATCCGCGATCTCGCCGCGACCAGCGCCAAGTTCTTCAAGAACGGCAGAAGAAGACGCCGAACCCGATCGAAGCGCCAAGAGAAGCGCCGTCAATCGACCAACGCTACCGCCCATCTGTCGATATGCATGCGCCAGGGGAACCAGCGACTTATCAGACGCTGTAG
Source organism: Aegilops longissima (assembly GCA_021605205.1). NCBI lineage: Eukaryota > Viridiplantae > Streptophyta > Magnoliopsida > Poales > Poaceae > Aegilops > Aegilops longissima. The sequence goes on from CM038681.1 coordinate 507,187,540, forward strand.
GTTGCCCTGCGCTCACTCGTGAGCTGTGGCAAGTCCGTGGTCTGACAAGAAAAACTTCAAACCAGATGTGCCGGAAAAGTATGATGGCAGGACACACCCATCGGAGTTCCTCAAAGATCTACACCATCGCGTGCAGGCCGCGGGGGACGAGACGACAAGATCCTCGCCAACTACTTTCCCTCGGTGCTCAAGCCAAACGCCGTCTTGGCTCATGCACTTGCCGATGGCTCTATTTCTTCTTGGGAAGATTTGTGCCACCAGCTTTGTTGGCGCTTTCACAGCGGCCACAAGCCTCGTGGCTGTGAGAGTGACTCCACCTGCTTGCCCGTAAGGAGGGAGAGTCCTGCGCAAGTTCATCCAGAGATTCAGGCCGAGTGCACTACAACATCCCCGACGTCCACCCCGCCAAGGTGATCGCATTCCATCGTAATGTACGAAACCGCAGGATGAGGGAGGAGATGGCGATGTGCAAAGTGAAAGACGCCACGAGCTCCACGCCTGGCCGGCAAGTGTGCACGCTACCAAGAAGGAAGAAGACTCCTGTGAGAGAATGTGGGAGCAGAGTCTGACAAGAGGAGATCGCCTGCAAGAAAGAGCCGGGCGTAAACAACAGGAGGAAGAAAACCAAGAAGTACTAGTTGTCGAGCAGTCCGACAAGAATGGTGCCGCCAACAAAGCTAAGGCTGGTGGCTCCGCAAGGAGGTTGCCGCTGACGCCGACCGCCAAGTCGTGGCAGCCGCCGACAAGCCCGACAGCTCCAACAAGCAAGATCAGAAATCCATCGCACTAAGGGCCACGATCTCCAGAGCTGCAAGAAAGTCGAGCAGCTTGTTGAGCTACGAGAGCTGAGTACGAGCGGCGTAGACAAGGAGAAGGCCCAAGAAGGTGCAGGTACAACAAGTAAGAAGAGACCCGGTCGGGAGGACGCTGCGGCAAGGCCAAGCAGCGGCAAGGAGACAGACCTCCGCAGGCCGCGACAAGGAAGAAGACGAAGATGAAGATGATGAAGACATGGAAGACGATGAAGTCGACGAGCAGGAGTTTCAAAAGGCAACGGAGGTCCTTTGCGCTGACGGTGGTGCTTCTCTGCATACCTCGACCGCCAACTCAAGCAATGGATGCGTGAGGTCAATGCAGCAGTAACCATCCATAGAGTCACGCAAACCTCTCAAGTGGTCCAGATGCCCATCATCTTTGACATTGAAGATCACCCGATCGCGTCATCGCAGTCGGGTGCTTGCCGATGTTGGTCTCTCCAACCATCCGCAACCTCAAAGTCACAAAGATGTTGGTTGACGGCGGGCCGGCCTGAATTTGATCTCCTCTCGCAGTGCTCCAAAAGCTTCAAATCCTCGACAACGAGCTCAAGAAACTGGTACTTTCCAAGGAATCAACCCAGAAGGAGCAAGCCCAAAGGGAAGATCACGCTGCCGGTAACATTCGGCAGCGAGCTCAACTTCGAACCGAGAGGGTCACGCTTGACGCCGCCGATTTCCCATTGCCCTACAATGGCATACTTGGTCGCCCAAAGACTCGCCAAGTTCATGGCCGCCTCATCATGCCTACAACTTACTCAAGATGCCCGCCCGATAAGCGCTATTTCGTCCATGGCGATAAGAACGACGCGCTTATCTCTCTACCGACAAGATTTACCGGGATGCAGCTGCCGCAACAGCTTAGCAAACCACTTGCCACCAAGCTCCGGGGAAGAAGAAGACCACCAAGACCGCAAGAGCTCGATGCCCACTCCGCAAGCGCACCTCCTCGAGTGCTGCGCCACCGCCGAGGACGCCGCCATCGAGCTCCACCGCAAGTGCAAGAAGACGATGGCAGCTCCGCCAAGACCAAGGTGCCCGCCAAGGAGGACGGCACCGGTGGTACCTTCACCATCGCCCACGCTTGATCCTAAATAGGAAGGCGAGCTCGTTGCTTTCTGCGGGCGAATGTCGATGTGTTTACATGGCAACCATCCGACATCCCCGTGTTCCTGTGAAAGTAATTGAGCACCACCTAGCTGTCTGTCCTCACACGCCGCCCGCCAAGCAAAAAGTTAGGAAACAGCATTGAGCGCCAAGAGTTCATAGCGTAAGAAATCAAGAAGTTGGAAGCAGCAGGGCTTGTCGAGGAGTCATCCATCCCACGTGGTTGGCCAATCCGTAGTTGTACGCAAGGCTAATGGGAAATGGAGACTCGTATTGACTTCACCGATGTTAATAAAGCTTGTCCCAAAGACCCATTTCCTTGCCGCGATCGACCAGATTGTTGACTCCACGGCTGGATGTGATCTCGCTTTCATTTCTTGATGCATATTCAGATACCATCGATCTTCATGGCGTAAGAAGATGAAGAGAAACCGCATTCATTACACCATGTGGCACGATCGCTTCATACGGATGCCTTTCGGTTTGAAGAATGCCGGTTCAACCTTTGCAAGGGTAGTCCATGATGCCTTTGAACCACAGATACACGTAAATGTAGAAGCATACATGGATGACATAGTGGTCAAGAGCAAGGACAAAGCAACTCGTTCAGGATTTGATGAAACATTTGCAAATCTGCGCAAGATCAACCTCAAGCTCAACCCCGAGAAGTGCGTGTTTGGAGTTCCTTCCGCAAGCTTCTCGGTTCTTTGTGTCTCAGCGGGAATTGAAGCCAATCCCGACAAGATCAAGGCCATTGAGCAGATCAAGCACCAAAGCGCGTCAAGGATGTCAAGACTTGCCGGCTTGCGTGGCTGCTCTCAAGCAGGTTCGATCTCTAAGTCTGTTGAACGCGCCCTGCCGCTTTTTCAAGATTTTGAAAAGGCAGGTCCAATGAAATGGACTCGGCGGAGGCTGCGCCGCAGACTTGAAGAGATACTCGCCCTCCGCCCAATACTTGTCGCACCTAGGCCACAAGAGAAGTTGTCTGCTGTATATAGCGGCAACCAATCAAGTGGTTAGTGTTGCGTTAGTAGCGGAGAGGGAGGCGATGATGAGCCGCAACCGAGGCAGACGATCCAGCGACAAGCAAGGGGCTTCACCACAAGCTCCGGTCCCGATAAGGACAGATTAGCGCAGGTTGCGACAAGACACGTAAAAGGATGGTGCAGCCCAGCTTACTTTTGTCGGCCCTTTCGCAGGGGCTAGGTCAAGGTACTGTGCGTGAGTTGCTTTTCGCCTCCTCATGGCCTCGAGAAAGCTGCGCCATTACTTCCAAGCACGCGAGATAACAGTTGTCACTCGCTTCATCAAGAGGATATTGCAAAATCCAAAGCAACAGCAGATTGTCGAGTGGGCACCGAACTGCAAGCTTTGGTCTCAAGTTTGAAAGCACTTCAACTATCCAGAGCAAGTAGCATTGGCAGAATTCATAGCAGAGTGGACGCCCACGCAAGACGAAGAAATTCCAGACAAGCATCCCCGCCAAGGAGGCAAATAAAGAGTGGCTGATGTACTTTGATGGAGCTTTCATCGCAAGGCGCCGTGCCAAGCGCTGCTTATTGCACCCACCGGAGAGCACCTCAAGTACATAGTCCAGATGCACTTTCCCAAGGAACAAGCAACAAACAATACTGCAGAGTATGAAGGTTTGCTTGCCGGTCTAAGGATTGCGGTAGACCTTGGGATCAGGAAGCTCATTGTCAGGGGGGACTCGCAACTTGTCGTCCGCCAAGTAAATAAAGATTATCAAAGTCCGCTGATGGAAGCCTACGCCGATGAAGTGAGAAAGCTAGAAGAGCACTTTGAAGGCTCGCAAATGGAACACGCTCCAAGAGCTCGTAATGATATAGCTGATGGCCTCTAAATGTGCCGCACTTAAGTTATCTGTGGAACCAGGAATTTTGTGCTCAAGCGACTCAACAACCGTAACACCATCAACAGACAGATCAAGAAGAGAAAACTGATTTCGCGACTACTTTCCGGCAGAGCTCCCCTGCCGCCGCCAAGAAGGTCCCTAAAATCAACGCAAACATCACCGAGGAGCAGTCGTCTGACAAACCATGCAGTTTGTATCGCTGAAGCAAACGCCTCGACAAGTTTCGCCCGCATCTTGCCGGGATCATCAAGCTCCGCGGACCCACAGGTTTTTGCCGAGAAGCCGATGTTCCCGCAGTGATAGAAGAGCCTTTAGTCCTTGTTGTCGAGCCACAAGCTCCAAAGATGGGCACAAAGAATCGTCCATTTCCTTCAGACAGAGAACTTCCCAAGAGCAAGAAGAAGCGGAAAAAGTAGCCCGGCAATAAGTATGTACTAGTTTGTTGACAACATCCCTGCATGTAAGAAGGCTCAACGGTGTGAAATTGAAGTGTATTTGCCGAAGATGGATGTAAGTTGTTGGCGAGATACATGGAGGCATATGTCGTCACCACATCGGCGAAGAGCACTTGCCGCAAGGCTTTCCGCAAGGTTTCTTCTCGCCGAAGCCCTCCAGATGCAATCGCACAAGTAACCAAGTGTGAAGCGCAAGGCCCATTCCAAACAGATACACCAACCAGCTCAAACTCTCCAGACGATCCCTTTATCCTCGCCCTTCTCGGTCTGGGGCTCGACATCCTCGCCCTTTTCTCGAAAGCCGTCGGGGCTTTGAATACTTGTACGCCGTAATCGACAAGTTCACAAAGTGGCCGAAGTGGAACCAGGAGGAAGGTGACAAGACAGCCACCGCCAAGTTCTTCAGTCAATTGTTTGCCGCTTTGGGATTCCTAACCGGATCATCACCGACAACGGCACACAGTTCACGAGCCGCACCTTCATGCAAGACGCCCAAGATATTACGCCAAGATCTGCTTTGCTTCTATTGCTCATCCGAGAAGCAACGGTCAAGGTAGAGAGCAAACGCTGAAGTGCTGCGGGGACTCAAGACCGAACTTTCGACAGCTGCACAAGTGCGGAAGGAATCGGATCGAGGAGCTGCCGGTGGTTCTTGGTCGATTAGGACGACGCCAAATTGAGCCATCGCCGACACCTTTCGCCTAGTCTACGGAGCAGAGGCAGTTCTCCCACGGAACTCGTGGTACGGTCACCTCGAGTGCTCGCTATGATGAGTTTGAGCAAGAGCAGCTGCGATAAGATGACGCGCTGCTCCTCGAGGAAGATCGCCTTCAGTGCTGCTGACGAGCTGCTCGTTACAAAGAAGCTTTGCGCCGCTACCATAGCCGCAGTTAATGCCGTAAGCTTCGAGGAAGGCGACCTTGTTCTTCGCGCTCAATCCGCCAAGAATTCCAACAAGTTGACACCGGCGGGAAGGCCCTTATCGGGTGAGACGAAGTACTAGGCCCGGCGCTGTCCGCTTTGAGACCAAGATGGCCTTCCGTGAGCAATTCCTGAATATAGAGCATCTTCGCAAGTTTTACCCATGAGGCGCGGTTGCCGGAACCTGCTCGCAACCACCCTTTTGTACAAGTCTTGCCGCTGTTGCATGTAATCCTTTGTACAAAGTCGGGCGCAGACTGCGTGCATCAAGAAGTTTATGTGTTATGCGACATTTTCTCAATACATGCACTCATAATCATATATGCATGTGTTTTCTAACATTTTGTGCAGCATCCACACCCGTGTTTATAACGAGCCACTAGGCTCCATAACTTTATTTTCTTCTTTCTTCTCAAACAAGAAGAAGGTTCATCCACCCACAAGTTAACCGGGGAAGGGGAAGATAATGATGTGGGTCGCTGCCGCCGCCGAGGAACTATCGCTTTGCCGGAGAATGGACAATGTAAAAGCTAAGTTGCCAAGTTTAAGCGACCAGTTTTAAATTTTAAGTTATCTTCCTCGAACGATAGTACTTTGTATGGAAAACCTGTGCGCGGAGGAACCGACTCGCGATTAGCTTGCGCCTTACTTTGTTTCGAGTCCGCCAACAACTTAAGTGTGTTGCAACTAGTTGCGATAAGGTTGCTTGTCGGAAGCGCATCGCCAAAGAAGTTGCAAGTTCCGACTCAACGCCATGCAAAGGTGTTCAGACCGACAAGTTCCCCTAAAACGAGGGTATAAACATACAAGGGAAGAAATCGAGTAAAGGAAATAACATTGCATTCGATGGCCTAAGATAGTGTATATTACATAATAACTTGTCGCTGGTCTAATGGACTTTTTACCTAAACATGATCTACAATGACAAGAGAAAGATAGACTTGGCGGCCTAGTCCACGCTGGTCGCCTCGAGCCTTCTTAACTCCGCCACACCTGTCCACAATGGGTGCGATAAGGGCCTTGAGCGCTTCAACATCGGGCGGATGGAGGCAGGGACTTGAGGGCTTTGGTGAAGTCGACGCTCGGGTTGCGGAAGGCCACCTTCATCAACACCTTCCGAGAGCCTCGGCGCAGATTTGACGTGATTCCTCCGCCAGCTTGCTTCGAACCTCTTCCCGGAGCCGCTGGATACCCGCCAACACGCTTTTGAAGAATAGGCTGAGCTTGACGCTGGGTTGAGGTTCTCGCTGGAGTATCCAAGATCTGTCATCCCCAACTCCATCACTCATTATGGATGCCGGGCGGTGTCCACAAGACCTTCTCGTCCAAAGGCATTATGCTGTCTCAAGATTATTCTGGCGGTCACAGATTCGACAAAGAACTCCTCGGTGGCCTTGATCTTTCCAAAGAGGCCCTTTTCCCATCCTTGGCGCCATTCAACGCCTCCGCTGTGGTGGTCACTTCAGCTCCAACCGCTTTGACGCCCTTGGCGGCATCGATCTCCTTGATCTTTTCAAAGAAAACGACCTCGCAGCTCGCCGAGGGTGTGAGCGCCCTTCTCACGCCGTGCTTCAACCCGGCGACCTCCTCGCACTCTTTCGAGGGTGGACTCCAGCTGAGCCACCTCGCCTCCACCTCTTGGCCCTCGGCAGCCGCAGCGGCATCTTTTGCCTCCCAAGTGGCTCGCTAATTGTTTTCGCAAGCGAGATCTTCCTCATAGCCGTCGAGGTTGATCTTCACGCGCCACCACCTTCTCGCTGGAGAGCTTCGCCGCAAGCCTCTGCTGTTTTCGACCTCGCCTTCTCCAAGATGAAGGTCGTGGCGCCTCGCCAAGTTGCTCCCGCGCCCGCTTATATCCCGAGAGTTTTTTGTTGGCGCCGGAGCTCTTCCGCTTCTCAAGTCAGCCTCCGCCGCGACAAGCGCCTCGACTCCAGCTATTTGTCGGGCGCGTAGAGCGACAACAACTTCCTTAGCAGCTGCTCTCCTCAGCTCACCGCCACTGCTTGGGGGCATCAACCAGCGACACCGGGCGGAGGCAAGCAGTTCCGCCGAAAGTCTCCCTCGACCGTGCCCTGAGCTTGATGCCTGGGGAGCTTGATAAAGACACCTCGCCGCCTTCAGTAGGCGCTGGCCGGGCTCTTCGAGTCAGCCAGCGCGCTGGCGGGAGGATCAGCAATGGGTAGCGCCTGGCGCCTCCTGCGGCCTCGGGCCACAAGACGATCGCCAGATTCTCCCCACCTCTGGCCAAGAGCTCGGCGGGCCTCCTCACGGGCCGGGTCCACAACACCAGCCTCCTCCTCCATGTTGGCGGCGCCGACATTGTCGCCATGAAGGCCTTCTCGCCAAGGCCTCAATCTCCATCGGATCTCCGCAGATGGATCTGATGGTCAAGAAGAAAGCACAAATCAGTGCAGATGTTCGAAGAGAAGAATGTAAGAAGAAAGAACCCAAGGAAATTATCAAACAAGAAAATCACCTGAACGGGATCTGTTGTCGCGGTCTCCACTACTGGAGGGTTGTCGGCGCTGGTCCTTGTCGGGAAGCTCCTTGTCTGGAGAGGCCTCCTTGCCGGAGAGCGCCCCCTTGGCGGAGAGTTTTCCTTGGCAGCGAGTTGAAGCAAGCGTAACTCGGAGTGACCTCCGTGCTTCCCCGATGAGGCTGCTCGCTTCCTACACAATTCAACAAACCAGATATCAAGAACGGAGAAGCACCCAAGCGCACTCCAAACTTGAGGAGTACACCATACACTTACGCCTGGGCCAGGCTGGGGCTGCTCTGTTGAAGGGTTACCGGTCCGCAAGGGAGTTCCAGACGTCTCTGTCGCCATAGGGAGTCGCCCGAGACGACAACCACCGGCGTCTTGGCCCTCTTCGTGCCCTCCGAGCTAACGACCAAGAAGAAGGTTCAGAGGAAGCTACCGATGTAAGATAAAGCAATAAATCGAAGATTACAAGTAGCAGCGACAAGATCTTACTCTTCCTCTTCTTCCTCGAGCTGAGGGCGGAGAGATCTTACTCTGCCCCTGCGCGACGGATTGGGGGAGAAGATTCCCTGACGCTTACGGGTACAGGGCCGCGACTCCGAAGACCCCGCGCCGTCGCCGCGGCGGAATGAGGCGCCCCAGGGCAACAAAGGCTTGCCGCGGTGGAGCTGGCCGGGCGGCGAGGCGGCTGTTGGACCGCAGCCCCCCCGCCACTTCTCCAGCCTTCCGGAGGCGCCTCCTTGGCGGGCAGCGGGCTCCTCCGCGGCAAGCTACTTGACGGCGGAGGAGAGGCGCCCAGCAGGCTCGCTTGGTTCGTTGTTGGGCTCGGTCCGCTCCTCCTCACCGACGAACTCTTCTCGATCGGCAAGGCTTGCCGCCTCGCCCTCTCTGCCTCCTCGACAGTGAACCCAAACGCGCCGGCGGCAGCAGCCTCGCAGCCTCCTCCAACCTCGTGGCGCGCGCCATCTCCCGATCGGTGGTGTCGCGGGTGAGTCGCCTCACTGCCGGGCGCGGATCGGCACTTCAACCAAGTTGTCAAGAACCGCTGCACTATGTCATCGCTGGCTCCTCGCTAGTTGGAACGATTCCATGGGAATCGCTGGCAACGGCATTATCGCGCGGATGCTATCAGCGACGAGTTGTTGCACAAGGGCACAACTCCCTCGCAACATGCACCATCCAGGTTATCCGCTTGAGCTTGAACAGCCCCGCAAAGATGCCGCCAAGCTCCAAGGTAGTGAAATTCCAATTCAGACCTGGGCGCAACCTCATGATATCCGCCGCGTTATAGAATTCCCAAGCAGGCCTCCCTCTCTCCTGCAAGGGCGCAATACGGCGGCGAAGGAAGTCCGCGCCAACTGCCCCTACGGTAAGCCCTGCTTGCCGGAGACGCAAAATCCTAGTCGTGGCACAACTTGTCGTCCTCCGGCGCCAAGTTGCTCCAGTCATTGCCGCGTACTATGGGGGTTTTGCGCAGAGCAGTAAAGGGCTGTGGCTCCTCCTCTAAGATCCAACACCAGTCAGCTCTCCACTCCTCCCACTTGTTGCGCAACTCTCCGTCAAGATACACTTCCTTCTTGCCGATCCTAGAGGTCCATGCAATTCCTCCCAGAAGCGGCTCTCCTCTCTCTCTGCTGGGTGAGAAGTAGTGGCGGAAGAGTGCGACATTCTGGATGGACCCCACGGTTCTCGCAGAGGTGTGCGAAACGCCATGGTGAGGATGGCGTTGGGGGTGAAGTCAAGGAAGCGGAGGCCATACGTGTTCATAACATCGCAGAAGAATTCAGAAAAAGTCGGGCAGAGCCCGCAGTGGAAGAAAATCGCGAAGAAGGGGTACCCGATGGAGACCTTAGCAGATGTGGCGGCGGAGATGACCCTCGTCGGCTGGTGCGCCCGGTCGCCGTCGACCGAAGAGATAGTACAGCCCCGTAGCTCCTTCCCTGCTGAGCAGGGATCAAGAGAGCCCGCCCTTCCGCAGCCATGAGCCGCCACGCCGGCCGATTTCACGCCTTTTCCCTTGTCGGCCTTCGGAGCCATAGGGAGTGGTGGTGGAGGAAGCCGGCGGCGTTAGTGGCACCGTGGCAATGGAGGGGCGGAGCGCCGCTCTCTTTGGGCTCGAGAAGAAAGGGAAAGCGACGGGGTTTCGATGTGACAGAAGGGCAAGTGGGTGTCCTGCCCTGCTCCCCGCTTATAAAGGGAGAGGGACGGGCGTTCGATTTTTCCCATTAAAGAAAGCCCCACGATCTCCCCACGACGCCACGTCCGGTGCGTGCTGCTCGTGGGAGACGGATGGGTCTAAGGCAAATAACGGCGTAATCCGCACCACGCGTGCCCGTGCACTGCTTTTGGGCCTAGCCCAACAGAGCTTAGCGCCGTGTGTGGCCCAGCCCTGGCTCTGCGGTGTACTAGAGTAGGGTACCCTAGTATCCCGAACTCGTGCCACGGACAGATGCAGCGCCTTACGGCAGGCTGGCCTGATGACCGCCAAGATCTCGGCGGCTCCTTTGGAGCCATTCAAGAACAAAGTAATCAAGACCCCGCAAGAGGAGCTTGCCGGAAGGCCACTCGGCGCGAAGGAAACAAGGCCCCGCAAGAGGAGCTTGTCGGGAAGGCTTGGTGAGCGATAAGCTCCGAAGCGACAAGAACCTTGTCGCTGCAAAGTACTCGCCAGGCAAGTGACCTCTCTTCATCTCCGCTCCAGCTCACCCGCCAACGTGTCACCACGGGCCCTCCCAAGCACGCGTGTCGACGGGCGTGCAGCCAGCGGGGAGCAGCGATAGCGGCGCCGACAGGCTACCATCGTGGCAAATGGAGGCGCACTTGACGGTCCTGTTACCTAATGTTCGGGCGATCGAGACGGGCATTGATGATTCTTGTCCCTTGCCGTCAGAGTTAGGTATAGATTACTGTACATTGTACAAAGCGGTGTACCAACCTATGTTTTTACCATCTTACCCTTGTCTACTTGCCACATGTGGTGACCCCTTATGCCTATAAAAGGAGGCCCAAGTGCAACGTAGAAAGGGTTCGGTCCAGCTCCGGCTTAGTTCATTCTACTCATACGAGACCACACTCGGGCTAGGTTTTGTAGCTCCGCTGTTCCCTAGCAAGAACACAAGATAATCCACAAAGCAGCAGAGGAGTATTATCTCTCCGGAGAGCTCCGAAGCTGGGTAAATCCGCTCGTGTGCATCGCCTCGATCCGCTCTTTGCGCAATCTCCGCCCCCCTCCGAACCACAAGGGACCCAGGTCCCGTAGGTGTTCGTGGGACACGATCAGTTCTCCCCGACAGGGGGGCTGGTGCCCCTGGCCCATTAAGGCTAGGGCGCCCCCCTACAGCCCATGCTGCTGTATTGAACGTGGTGGAACAATTTCCGGACCTCCGGAATCCTCCGAACCTTCCGAAGCTTCGGCACAATACCGAAAAAACCCGAACTTTTCCCGGAACCCGAACAACAACTTTCCATATATAAATCTTTACCTCCGGACCATTCCGGAACTCCTCATGACGTCCGGGATCTCATCCGGGACACCGAACAACATTCGGTAACCACATAAGAACTTCCTTTATAACCCTAGCGTCATCGAAGCTTAAGTGTGTAGACCCTACGGGTTCGGGAACCATGCAGACATGACCTAGACGTTCTCCGGCCAATAACCAACAACGGGATTTGGATACCCATGTTGGCTCCCACATGTTCCACGATGATCTCATCGGATGAACCACGATGTCAAGGACTCAATCGATCCCGTATACAATTCCCTTTGTCTCACGGTATTGTACTTGCCCGAGATTCGATCGTCGGTATACTGATACCTTGTTCAATCTCGTAACCGGAAAGTCTCTTTACTCGTTCCGTAACACATCATCCCGCGATCAACTCTTTGATCACATTGTGCACATTATGATGATGTCCTACCGAGTGGGCCTAGAGATACCTCTCCGTCACACGGAGTGACAAATCCCAGTCTCGATTCGTGCCAACCCAACAGACACTTTCGGAGATACCTGTAGTGCACCTTTATAGCCACCCAGTTACGTTGTGACGTTTGGTACACCCAAAGCATTCCTACGGTATCCGGAGTTGCACAATCTCATGGTCTAAGGAAATGATACTTGACATTAGAAAAGCTTTAGCATATGAACTACACGATCTTTGTGCTAGGCTTAGGATTGTCTTGTCCATCACATCATTCTCCTAATGATGTGATCTCGTTATCAATGACATCCAATGTCCATGGTCGAAACCGTAACCATCTATTGATCAACGAGCTAGTCAATTAGAGGCTTACTAGGGACATGGTGTTGTCTATGTATCCACACATGTATCCGAGTTTCCTATCAATACAATTATAGCATGGATAATAAACGATTATCATGAACAAGGAAATATAATAATAATAACTAATTTATTATTGCCTCTAGGGCATATTTCCAACAAATTGTCGCTTGGTGCAGTTCTAAACAAAGCCGTATGGATCTACATGTGAAGCGGAGTACATAGCTGCTTCGAAGCAGCAAATGAAGGAGTCTGGATGAAAGAGTTCATTTCCGATCTAGGTGTCATACCTAGTGCATCGGGACCAATGAAGATCTTCGTGACAATACTGGTGCAATTGCCTTGGCAAAGGAATCCAGATTTCACAAGAGGACCAAGCACATCAAGAGACACTTCAATTCCATCCGGGGCCAAGTCCAGGTGGGAGACATAGAGATTTGCAAGATACATATGGATCTGAATGTTGCAGACCCGTTGACTAAGCCTCTTCCACGAGCAAAACATGATCAGCACCAAGACTCCATGGGTGTTAGAATCATTACAGTGTAATCTAAATTATTGACTCTAGTGCAAGTGGGAGACTGAAGGAAATATGCCCTCGAGGCAATAATAAAGTTATTATTTATTTCCTCATATCATGATAAATGTTTATTATTCATGCTAGAGTTGTATTAACCGGAAACATAATACATGTGTGAATACATAGACAAACTTAATGTCACTAGTATGCCTCTACTTGACTAGCTCATTAATCAAAGATGGTTATGTTTCCTAACCATAGACATGTGTTGTCATTTGATTAATGGGATCACATCATTTAGGAGAATGATGTGATTGACTTGACCCATTCCATTAGCTTAGCACTTGATCGTTTAGTATGTTGCTATTGCTTTCTTCATGACTTATACAAGTTCCTATAACTATGAGATTATGCAACTCCCGTTTACCGGAGGAACACTTTGTGTTCTACCAAACGTCACAACGTAATTGGGTGATTATAAAGGAGCTCTACAGGTATCTCCAAAGGTACATGTTGAGTTGGCGTATTTGGAGATTAGGTTTTGTCACTCCGATTGTCGGAGAGGTATCTCTGGGCCCTCTCGATAATGCACATCACTATAAGCCTTGCAAGCAATGTAGCTAATGAGTTAGTTACGGGATGATGCATTACGTAACGAGTAAAGAGACTTGCCGGTAATGAGATTGAACTAGGTATTTAGATACCGACGATCGAATCTCGGGCAAGTAACATACCGATGACAAAGGGAACAACGTATGTTGTTATGCGGTTTGACCGATAAAGATCTTCGTAGAATATGTAGGAGCCAATATGAGCATCCAGGTTCCGCTATTGGTTATTGACCCGAAATGGTTCTCGGTCATGTCTACATAGTTCTCGAACCCGTAGGGTCCGCACGCTTAAGGTTTCGATGACAGTTATATTATGAGTTTATGAGTTTTGATGTACCGAGTTTGTTCGGAGTCCCGGATGTGATTACGGACATGACGAGGAGTCTCAAAATGGTCGAGACATGAAGATTGATATATTGGAAGCCTGTATTTGGATGTCGGAAGTGTTCGGGGTGAAATCGGGATTTTACCGGAGTACCGGGAGGTTACTGGAACCCCCCGGGGGCTTATTGGGCCTACATGGGCCTTAGTGGAGAAGAGGAGAGGAGGCAAGGGCTGGGCCGCGTGCCCCTCCCCCCTAGTCCGAATAGGACAAGGAGAGGCCCCCCCTTTCCTTCCTCTATCCCTCCTCCCCCCTTCTCCTAGTCCAACAAGGAAAGGAGGAGTCCTACTCCCGTGGGAGTAGGACTCCCTTGGCACGCCCTCCTTGGCCGGCCGCCCCTCCCCTTGGCTCCTTTATATACGGGGCAGGGGCACCTCTAGACACAACAATTGATCTCTTGATCTCTTAGGCGCAGCGGTGCCCCTCCACCATAGTCCTCGATAATATTGTAGCGGTGTTGCGAAGCCCTGCGATGGTAGAACATCAAGATCGTCACCACGTCGTCGTGCTGACGGAACTCTTCCCCGACATTCTGCTGGATCGGAGTACGGGGATCGTCATCGAGCTGAACGTGTGCTAGAACTCGGAGGTGTCGTAGTTTCGGTACTTGATTGGTCGGGCCGTGAAGACGTACGACTACATCAACCGCGTTGTGCTAATGCTTCCGCTTTTAGTCTACGAGGGTACATGGACAACACTCTCCCCTCTCGTTGTTATGCATCACCATGATCTTGCGTGTGCGTAGGAATTTTTTTTGAAATTACTACGTTCTCCAACAAAGAAAGATACCAGAAACTGAAATTTCCACTATGCTTGCTAATTATACTTTTAAAGATGGAATACCTAAGAAACTTGGAGATCCAGGAGTACCAACTATACCATGCTCCATTAAAAGAAACTATGTTAAAACTGCTTTTATGTGATCTTGGAGCCGGTGTTAGTGTTAGCCTCTCTCTTTATATCGTAGACTTGATTTGAATAAGTTGACACCTACTGAAATATCTTTGCAAATGGCCGATAAATCAACCGCTATACATGTCGATATTTGTGAGGATGTGCCTGTTGTGGATGCAAACGTTACTATCTTAACGGACTTTGTTATTCTTGATATTCCCGAGGACGATAGTATGTCGATTATCCTTGGTAGACCATGTTTGAATACTGTAGGGGCTGTTATTGATTGCAACAAAGGCAATGTCATTTTTCATGTTAATGGTAATGAGCACACTGTACACTTTCCGAGGAAACAACCTCAAGTCCACAGTATCAATTCTATTGGAAAAATTCTAACGATTACTAATGGAGGTTTTGAAATTGCTCTTCCCGCTATTAAAAAGAAATATGATATTCTTATTATTGGGGACGTGCATATCCCGTTGAGGTAACCTAGTGCTATTCGAAAATTCGCCGGTTTCATGCGATTCGGAATGAGTTTGTTAACAAGACTTGATCAACCTTATTAGTGGATTCCTTTTGATGAGGATGAGATGGATGAAGTTAAAAAGCACAACTCTCGGTACCCTCCTTTTAATTTTTGTTATTTAGATTAAATAAAGCAAAAATAGTATTTACTGTCTGTTTTCTGAATTATCATGGCAATAAAAAATACCCCAAAAATAAAAGTTCTCCAAATGCCCCGAAAATAAAATATGATATTTTGTAGAATATTTAAGAATTATTGGCACTAAGAACACACCAGAGGGGGAAACCACCTGGCCACGAGGGTGCAGGGCACGCCCACCCCCAGGGCGCGCCCCCCTGCCTCGTGGGCCCCACGTGGCCTATTGGGGAACGTAGTAATAATTAAAAAAAATTCCTACATGTCACCAAGTCAATCTAGGAGATGCTAGCAACGAGAGAGAGGGAGTGCATATTCATACACTTGAAGATCGCTAAGCAGAAGCGTTACAAGGACGCGGTTGATGGAGTCATACTCGCGGCGATTCAAATCGCGGAAGATCCAATCTAGCGCCGAACGGACGGCGCCTCCGTGTTTAACACATGTACAGCCCGGGGATGTCTCCTCCTTCTTGATCCAGCAAGGGGAGAGGAGAAGTTGAGGGAGAACTCCAGCAACATGACGGCATGGTGGCGATGGAGCTCGTGGTTCTCCGGAAGAGCTTCGCTAAGCACTATGGAGGAGGAGCAGTTGGAGGAGGAGAGGGCTGCACCAGGGAAGGGGTGCGGCTGCCCTCTCTCTCCCTCACTATATATAGGGGGAAGGGGGAGGAGGAGGCGCCCTAGGGTTTCCCTAGGGGAGGGGTGGCGGCCACAGGGGAAACCCTAGATGGGTTGGGCTCCCCCACCCCTAGGAAACTTGCCCCCCAAGCCGGGAGGGGTGGCTGCCCTAGGGGAGGTGCCCCCACCTCTCCATGTTAGGTGAGATGGGGTTGGAGGGGCGCACATCCCCTTAGTGGGCTGATGTGCCCCCTCCCCTTGGCCCATAAGGCCCCCCCAACGCTTGTCGGAGCCTCCGAAACCCCTTTCGGACACGCTGGTCGTCACCCGGTACCCCCGGAACAATTCCGGACTCCAAAACCCTTCGTCCAATATATCGATCTTCACCTCCGGACCATTTCGGAGTTCCTCGTCACGTCCAGGATCTCATCCGAGACTCCGAACAACCTTCGGTAACCACATATTATTTCTCATAACACCTCTAGCGTCACCGAACCTTAAGTGTGTAGACCCTACGGGTTCGGGAACCATGAAGACATGACCGAGACACCTCTCCGGCCAATAACCAATTGCGGGATCTGGATACCCATATTGGCTCCCACATGTTCCACGATGATCTCATCGGATGAACCACGATGTCGGGGATTCAATCAATCCCATATACAATTCACTTTGTCTATGGGTATGTTACTTGCCCGAGATTCGATCGTCGGTACCCCTATACCTTGTTCAATCTCGTTACCGGCAAGTCTCTTTACTCGTTCCCTAATGCATGATCCCGTGACTAACTCCTTAGTTACACTTAGCTCATTATGATGATGCATTACCGAGTGGTCCCAGAGATACCCCTCCGTCATATGGAGTGACAAATCCCAGTCTCGATTCGTTCCAACCCAACAGACACTTTCGGGGATACCTGTAGTGCACCTTTATAGTCACCCAGTTACGTTGTGACGTTTGATACACCCAAAGCACTCCTATGGTATCCGGGAGTTACACAATCTCATGGTCTAAGGAAATGATACTTGACATTAGAAAAGCTCTAGCGAACGAACTACACGATCTTGTGCTATGCTTAGGATTGGGTCTTGTCCATCACATCATTCTCCTAATGATGTGATCCCGCTATCAATGGCATCCAATGTCCATGGTCAGGAAACCATAACCATCTATTGATCAACGAGCTAGTCACCTAGAGGCTTACTAGGGACATATTGTGGTCTACGTATTCACACATGTATTACGGTCTCCGGCTAATACAATTATAGCATGAACAATAGACAATTATCATGAACAAGGAAACATAATAATAACCATTTTATTATTGCCTCTAGGGCATATTTCCAACAGTCTCCCACTTGCACTAGAGTCAATAATCTAGTTTACATCGCCATGTGATTGACACTCATAGTTCACATCGCCATGTGACTAACACCCAAAGAGTTTACTAGAGTCAACAATCTAGTTCACATCACATGTGATTAAGACTCAATGAGTTCTGGGGATTGATCATGTTATGCTTGTGAGAGAGGTTTTAGTCAACGGTTCCGCAACATTCAGATCTGTATGTACTTCGCAAATCTCTATGTCCTATCATAGATGCTGCTTCCACGCTCCACTTGGAGCTATCCCAAATGGTTGCTCCACTATACGTATCCGGTTTGCTACTCAGAGTCATCCAGAAAGGTGTTAAAGCTTGCATCAACGTAACCCTTTACGCTGAACTCTTTATCACCTCCAAAACCGAGAAACATTTCCTTATTCCTCTATGGACAATTTTGACCGTTGTCTAATGATCCATTCCTGGATCACTTTTGTACCCCCTTGCCAGACACGTGGCAAGGCACATATCAGGTGTGGTACACAGCATGGCATATCGTATAGAGCCTATGGCTAAGGCATAGGGGACGACTTTCGTCCTTTCTCTTTCTTCTACCGTGGTCGAGCTTCAAGTCTTAACATCACACCTTACAACTCAGGCAAGAACTCCTTCTTTGACTGATCCATCTTGGACTACTTCATGATCATGCCAAGGTATGTGCTCTGTGAAAGTCTTATCAGGTGTCTTGATCTATCTCTATAGATCTTGATACCCCACATGTAAGTAGTTTTACACAGGTCTTCCGTTGAAAAACTCCATTCAAACAACCCTTTATGCTTTCCAGAAATTCTACATCATTTCTGATCAACAATGTGTCATCCACATATATTTATCAAAATGTTGTAGTGCTCCCACTCACTTTCTTGCAAATACAAGTTTCTTGCAAACTTTGTATAAACCCAAATGCTTTGATCACCTCATCAAAGCATATGTTCCAACTCCGAGATGCTTGCTCCAGTCCATAGAAGGATCGCTGGAGTTTGCATACCTTTTAGCATCCTCAGGATCGACAAAACGTTCTGGTTGTATCACATACAGCCTTTCCTCACAGAAACCGTCAAGGAAACTTTGTTTTGACATCCATCTGCCAGATTTTGTAAATGAAAATGCAGCAACTGCTAACATAATTCTAACAGACTTTAGCATCGCTATGATCGAGAAACTCTCATCACAGTCAACTCCTTGAACTTGTCGGAAGCTTCTTTGAGACAAATCGAGCTTCATAAATGGTGACATTACCATCAGCGTCTGTCTTCTTCTTAAAGATCCATTTATTCTCAATGGCTTGCCGATCATCGGGCAAGTCCACCAAAGTCCATACTTTGATCTCATACATGGATCCTATCTCGGATTTCATGGCTTCCAGCCATTTGTTGGAATCCGGGCCCACCATCGCTTCTCCATAGCTCATAGGTTCATCGTTGTCCAACAACATGACGTTTAAGACATGGTTACCACTCAGAAGTTGTACACACCCTTGTCAACCTATGAGGTTCGATAGTAACTTGATCTGAAGCTCCATGATCATCATCATTAGCTTTCTCTTCAACTGAGGTAGGTTCCATAGAAACATTTTTCTGTGTTGTGCTACTCTCTGGTTGAAGTGAAGGTTCAACAACCTCATCAAGTTCTATCTTCCTCCCACTCAATTCTTTCGAGAGAAACCCTTTCTCGAGAAAGGACCTGTTCCTAGCGACAAACATTTTGCCCTCAGATCTGAGATAGAAGGTATACCCAATCATCTTGTTTGGGTATTCTATGAAGACACAATTTTCCGCTTTGGGTTCAAGCTTTTCTGGCCGAAGCCTATCGACATAAGCATCGTAGCCCCAAACCTTAAGAAACAACAACTTAGGTTTGTTGCCAAACCATAGTTAATACGATGTCGTCTCCACGGACTTAGATGGTGCCCTATTTAAAGTGAATGTAATTGTCTCTAATGCATAACCCCAAAATTATAGCGGTAGATCGGTAAGAGACATCATAGATCGTACCATATCCAATAGGGTGCGATTACGACGTTCAGACACACCATTACGCTATGGTGTTCCAGGTGGCGTCAACTGTGAAACTATTCCACCTTGTCTTTAGTGATTGCCAAACTCATAACTCAGATACTCTCCCCTTGATCAGATCATAGGAACTTGATCTTCTTGTTATGATGATTCTCAACTTCACTCTGGAATTTCTTGAACTTTTCAAACGTTTCAGACTTATGCTTCATTAAGTAAATATACCCATATCTGCTCAATTCATCGGTGAAGGTGAGAAAATAACGATATCCACTGCGTGCATCAACACTCATGGGACCGCACACATCAGCATGTGTGATTTCCAACAAGTCACTTGCCCGTTCCATTGTTCCAAAAAAACGGGGTTTTAGTCATCTTGCCTATGAGGCATGGTTCGCATGTGTCAGGTGATTCAAAATCAAGTGACTCCAAAAGTCCATTAGCATGGAGGTTCTTCATGCGCTTTACACCAATATGACCTAAGCGGCAGTGCCACAAGAAAGTGGTACTATCATTATCAACTCTACATCTTTTGGCATCAATGTTATGAACATGTGTATCACTACGACCGAGATTCAATAAACCATTCACATTGGGTGCATGACCATAGAAGGTATTATTCATGTAAACAGAATAACCATTATTCTCTGACTTAAATGAATAACCGTATTGCAATAAGCATGATCTAATCATGTTCATGCTCAATGCAGACACCAATGCAAACACCATTTATCTGGGTTCAATACTAATCCCGAAGGTAGAGGGAGCGTGCGATGGTGATCATATCATCCTTGGAAACACTTCCAACACACATCGTCACCTCGCCCTTAGCTAGTCTCTGTTTATTCCGTAGCTTTTGTTAGCAACTGAACCGGTATCTAATACCCATGTGCTACTAGGAGTACTAGTAAGGTACACATCAATAGCACATATATCAAATATACTTTTGTTGAAGTTGCCAGCCTTCTTATCTACCAAGTATTTGAGGCAGTTCCGCTACTAGTGATCGTTCCCCTAATAGAAGCACTTCGTCTCGGGTTTGGGTTCTTGGGTTTCTTCACTGGAGCGGCAACTGGCTTGCCATTCATGAAGTTTCCCTTCTTGCCCTTGCCCTTCTTTGGAACCAGTGGTCTTCTTAACCATCAACACTTGATGCTCCTTCTTGACTTCTACCTTTACGGCCTTAAGCACGACGAACAGCTCCGGGATCAACTTCCCTTGCATGTTATAGTTCATCACGAAGCTCTAGTTAGCTTGGTGATAGTGACAGGAGAACTCCGTCAATCACTTCTCTTATCTGGAAGATTAACTCCCACTTGATTCAAGCGATTGAAGTACCCAGACATTCTGAGCACATGCTCACTGGCTGAGCTATTCTCCTCCATCTTGTAGGCAAAGATCTTGTCAGAGGTCTCAAACCTCTCAACACGGGCATGAGCCTAAAATACCAATTTCAGCTCTTGGAACATCTCATATGTTCCATGGCGTTCAAAACGCTTTTGGAGCCCCGACTCTAAGTCGCAAAGCATGGTGCACTAAACTATCAGGCAGTCATCAGAACGTTTCTGCCAGATGTTCACAACATCCACAGATGACGCCAGAGGGGATGGCACACCGAGATGTGCATCAAGGACAGAAGCCTTCTGTGTAGCACTAAGGACAATCCTCAGACTACGGCCCTAGTCTGCACAATTGCTTACAATTTCTTTCAACTTAGTCTTTCTCTAGGAATATATTAAAACAAGGAGCTAAAGCGCGAGCTATTAATCCACAACATAATTTGCAAACACAATTTAGACTATGTTCATGATAATTAAGTTCATCTAATCAAATTATTCAATGAACTCCCACTCAGATAGACATCCCTCTAGTCATCTAAGTGATACATGATCCGAATCGACTAGGCTGTGTCCGATCATCACGTGAGACGGACTAGTCATCAATGGTGAACATCTCCATGTTGATCGTATCTACTATACGACTCATGTTCGATCTTTCGGTCTCTTGTGTTCTGAGACCATGTCTGTACATGCTAGGCTCGCCAAGTCAACCTAAGTGTTTCGCATGTGTAAATCTGGCTTACACCCGTTGTATGTGAATGTTAGAATCTATCACACCCGATCATCACGTGGTGCTTCGAAACAACGAACCTTCGCAACGGTGCACAGTTAGGGGGAACACTTTTCTTGAAATTTTAGTGAGGGATCATCTTATTTATGCTACCGTCATTCTAAGCAAATAAGATGTAAACATGGCAAACATCACATGCAAATAATAAAGTGACATGATATGGCCAATATCATCTTGCGCCTTTGATCTCCATCTTTGAGGCGCGGCATGATCACCTTCATCACCGGCATGACACCATGATCTCCATCATCGTGTCTTCATGAAGTTGTCTCGCCAACTATTACTTCTACTACTATGGCTAACGGTTAGCAATAAAGTAAAGTAATTACATGGCGTTTTTCATTGACACGCAGGTCATACAATAAATTAAGACAACTCCTATGGCTCCTGCCGGTTGTCATACTCATCGACATGCAAGTCGTGATTCCTATTACAAGAACATGATCAATCTCATACATCACATATATATAATTCATCACATCCTTTTGGCCATATCACATCACATAGCATACCCTGCAAAAACAAGTTAGCCGTCCTCTAATTGTTGTTGCATGTTTTACGTGGCTGCTATGGGTTTATAGTAAGAACGTTTCTTACCTACGCAAAAGCCACAACGGTGATATGCCAATTTCTATTTACCCTTCATAAGGACCCTCTTCATCGAATCCGATCCAACTAAAGTGGGAGAGACAGACACCCGCTAGCCACCTTATGCATCAAGTGCATGTCGACCGGTGGAACTGTCTCACGTGGAAGAGCGTGTAAGGTCGGTCCGGGCCGCTTCATCCCACAATGCCGCCAAATCAAGATAAGACTAGTAACGGTATGCAAATTGAACAAATCATCGCCCACAACTACTTTGTGTTCTACTCGTGCATAGAATCTACGCATAGACCTAGCTCATGATGCCACTGTTGGGGAACGTGGTAATAATTCAAAAAAATTCCTGCGTGTCACCAAGATCAATTTAGGAGATGCTAGCAGCGAGAGAGAGGGAGTGCATCTTCATACCCTTGAAGATAGCTAAGCGGAAGCGTTACAAAGAACGCGGTTGATGTAGTCGTACTCGCGGCGATTCAAATTGCGGAAGATCCAATCTAGCGCCGAACGGAAGGCGCCTCCGTGTTCAACACACGTACAGCCCGGGGACGTCTCCTCCTTTTTGATCCAGCAAGGGCAGAGGAGAAGTTGAGGGAGAACTCCAGCAGCACGACGGCATGGTGGCGATGGAGCTCGTGGTTCTCCGGAAGAGCTTCGCTAAGCACTACGGAGGAGGAGGAGCAGTTGGAGGAGGAGAGGGTTGCGCCAGGGAAGGGGTGCGGCTGCCCTCTGCCCATGATATAGTCTCTAAGCACTTGTGGGAGTAGTTCCTATCAATCTTGTTGAGTTTGATTCACTTTTATTTTGAGTTACTAAAAATTTCAGGAATTTTTCAGAGGAAGAAATATGTTTAGGAAAATGTACCAAGGTGGTTCCTAGAAGAAGCAAGGATCCAGGCCCGCGATACGTGAGCCAAACTATGAACTACCAAGTGAAGCTCAAGTGCGGCCTTGTGAATGGCCGTTAGAAGATTTTATGGTCCAAGCAGGAATTAAGGAGGAATTTGATGCATATGTGTGTAATGTTGAACTCGAGGGCTTCATGTCAGATAAGTGCCCCCAATATTACCACCTAACTGATTCCTTTGTGACAAGGTTTGAATTTACATCCTCGCGCAATTCTCACACTGTCCTATTTGATCTCTATGATAAATCTTATACCATGGACTTAGAAGATTTTAATACTGCTTGTAAACTCCCGCAACGGGGTAGTGGTAGTGAACCTCGCAAATTTGAATTTAAAGACTTTCTTGCTAGTGTAACTATGGGGAATCCAGAGAAATTACGCAAGCTACCATAGGGAGCATTCATTTTCCTGCCATACATTATTTCGCTCTCTTTATAGGTAGACGCATTAACGGTAAGAACGAGGCATGTCACATGTGCGTTCCCGATCTTAGTGTTCTCAAGAGTGCTGTATTAAGAGATAAACAATACAACTTGGGGGCTATTGTTGCACGAATGTTGCATCATAACAGTACTAGTGGAGATTTGTTTGGTGGAATTTATGCAACCTGTGTAGCTAATTATCTCGAGATACCCATACATGAAAATGATATGGAATTGCCTCCTGCTTATTTAGATTATAATGCTATGGTCCGCCATCAGTTTGTTGAGAGGAATGAACAGTTCCTCCAGTACCGACTAATATTTGACAGACGTCGCGCTATCCATATTACTCTCATTGCTTCTACTTTCTTTGACTTTCAGGCAAAATGGAGATATGTTATAACTAGGGAGGAGGCGAACGAGTACGAGAGGAGGACGGGGGCATCTCGCCTCCAAGCTGCAGCTCTTGAGGCAAGAGTCTGCTGCATCTCAAGACGACCCGCCATAACTTCGGATATCCGCCAGGCCATCCATGGGCATAGACCAACTTAGGCCAAAAGCCTAAGCTTGGGGGAGTACGTATTTCTCATCGACTTTACATTCATGTTCACACACTAGTCGTCGGTGCTCATACTTTTTCATTGTACTATCCATGCTAGTTTATTTTCTTTTCTAAGTCTTTTTCTTGTGTGTTTGAAAAACCTTAAGAAAATTCAAAAAAAAAATAGTTGTAGCTTTTAGCTAGTTTACTTTCCATGCTTGTAGTAGTAATAACTAAAAGAAAACCCAAAAAGATTTCTTGTTTTTTTTTTGCTTGTTGGGAGCTTTCCCGTGTAAATAGTTTTATTTCTTTTCTTTTCTTTGGGGGTTAAGAGGAGAAGACCATGATCAAAATGTTGAAGTGGCTCTTATATGCATTGTCGTTGACTTAACCAGGAGCCCATATTACTTTGTCTTCTCCCTTGTATTAAAATGCTTGTAGATTCTAGCTTAGTCCAATGCATGTGCACTATTATTATTATCCACACCGTTCGGTCGTGCAAGTGAAAGGCAATAATGACGATATATGATGGACTGATTGAGATGAGAGAAGCTGGTATGAACTCAACCTCTCTTGTTTTTGTAAATATGATTAGTTCATCGTTTCCGGTTCAGCCTATTATTAATCGAACATGTTTGCAATGACAATCAGAGATTATAGTTGCTTATGCCATGCTTGATTAGCTAGGAGTTTATAATGGTTTATCTTGCGTACCAACATGCTATTAAAATGGTTGTGATGTGGTATGATAGGGTGGTATCCTCCTTTGAATGATTCGAGTGGCTTGACTTGGCACATGTTCACGCATGTAGTTGAAACAAAATCAACATAGCCTCCATGATATTTATGTTCATGGTGGATTATATCCTACGCATGCTTGCACTCAATGTTTATTAGTTTTAATGCATGTTCATGACTGTTGTCGCTCTCTAGTTGGTCGCTTCCCAATCTCTTTCTAGCCTTCACTTGTACTAAGCAGGAATACTGCTTGTGCATCTACTTCCATAAACCTCAAAGTTATTCCATATGAGTCCACCATACCATCCTAAATGCGGTATCTACTTGCCGTTCCAAGTAAATTTGTATGTGCCAAACTCCAAACCTTCAAATGAAATTATGTTTTGTATGCTCGAATAGCTCATGTATCAAGTAGGGTTGTCTGTATCTTCCATACTAGGCGGGTTATTCTCAAGAGGAGTGGACTCCGCTCCTCACTCACGAGAAAATGGTTGGTCACTGGGATGCCTAGACCCATGCTCAAACCAAATCAAAATAATTGCAAATAAAACTCCCCCAATACTGTTGTTAGTTGGAGGCACCCGTTGTTTAGGGCAAGCCATGGATTGATGCTTGTTGGTGGTGGGGGAGTATAAACTTTACCATCTGCTTGGGAACCGCCTATAATGTGTGTAGCATGAAAGATATCGAGATCTCTCGGTTGTTATGTTGACAATGAAAGTATGCCGCTCAAAATATTATTTATCTCTATTTCAAAACCGAGCTCTGGCACCTCTACAAATCCCTGCTTTCCTCCGCGAAGGGCCTATCTATTTACTTTTATGTTGAGCCATCCTCCCCTTATTAAAAAGCACCAGTTGGATAGCACCCCTGTCATTTGCATCCATTACTATTAATTTATATTGAGTATGACTATGACTGGATCTCTTTTACCATGAATTACAATGTTTAGTCAGTCCTTGATCTTCAGAGGTGCTCTGCATTTATGTTTTGCGGTCTCAGAAAGGACTAGCGAGATACCATCTTGTTATATCATATTATGATTGTTTTGAGAAAGTGTTGTCATCCGAGATTTATTATTATTGCTCGCTAGTTGATTATGTCATTGATATGAGTAAACATGAGACCTAAATGT
The DNA here is from genome assembly GCA_021605205.1 of Aegilops longissima. Classification (NCBI taxonomy): domain Eukaryota; kingdom Viridiplantae; phylum Streptophyta; class Magnoliopsida; order Poales; family Poaceae; genus Aegilops; species Aegilops longissima. The sequence continues at coordinate 507,213,033 of CM038681.1, forward strand.
TATTGTGAATATGGTTAGTTCATATTCTTTGCTAAAAACTTGAATGCTGGCTTTACATATTTACAACAACAAGAGCAAACAGAGTTTGTAAAAGTTTTTCTTTATTACTTTCAGTTTATCAACTGAATTGCTTGAGAACAAGCAAAGGTTCAAGCTTGGGGGAGTTGATATGTCACCATCATATCTACTTTTCCAAACACTTTTGCCCTTGTTTTGGACTCTAACTTGCATGATTTGAATGGAACTAACCCGGACTGACGTTGTTTTCAGCAGAATTGTCATGGTGTTATTTTTGTGCAGAAATAAAAGTTCTCGGAATAACCTGAAACTTCATGGAGAATATTTTTGGAATATATAAAAAATACTGGTGAAAGAATCAAGACCAGGGGGCCCACACCCTATCCATGAGGGTGGGGGCGCGCCCCCTGCCTCGTGGGCCCCCCTGGAGCTCCACCGACCTCAACTCCAACTCTATATATTCATGTTCGGAGAGAAAAAAACCAGAGAGAAGGATTCATCGCGTTTTACGATACGGAGCCGCCGCCAAGCCGTAAACTCTCTCGGAAGGGCTGATCTGGAGTCCGTTCGGTGCTCCAGAGAGGCGAATCCGTCGCCATTGTCATCATCAACCTTCCCCCATCACCAATTTCATGATGTTCGTGAGTAGTTCCATCGTAGGCTTGCTGGACGGTGATGGGTTGGATGAGATTTACCATGTAATCGAGTTAGTTTTGTTAGGGTTTGATCCCTAGTATCCACTATGTTCTAAGATTGATGTTGCTATGATTTTGTTATGCTTAATGCTTGTCACTAGGGCCCGAGTGCCATGAATTCAGATCTGAACCTATTATGTTTTCATGAATATATGTGAGTTCTTGATCCTATCTTGCAAGTCATTAGTCACCTACTATGTGTTATGATCCGGTAACCCCAAAGTGACAATCATCGGGACCACTCCCGGTGATGACCGTAGTTTGAGGAGTTTGTGTATTCACTAAGTGTTAATGCTTTGGTCCGATACTCTATTAAAAGGAGGCCTTAATATCCTTTAGTTTCCAATAGGACCCCTCTGCCACGGGAGGGTAGGACAAAAGATGTCATGCAAGTTCTTTTCCATAAGCACGTATGACTATATTCAGAATACATGCCTACATTACATTGATGAACTGGAGCTAGTTCTGTGTCACCCTAGGTTATAACTGTTGCATGAGGAGTCGCATCCGACATAATTATCCATTACTGATCCAATGCCTACGAGCTTTTTACATATTGATCTTTGCTTAGTTACTTTTCCGTTGCCACTATTACAATTACCACAAAACTTCTACCGTTACCTTTGCCACCGTTACCGTTACTTCCATACTACTTTGCTACTGAATACTTCGTTGCAGATATTAAGTTTTCCAGGTGTTGTTGAATTGACAACTCAGCTGCTAATACTTGAGAATATTATTTGGCTCCCCTTGTGTCGAATCAATAAATTTGGGTTGAATACTCTACCCTCGAAAACTGTTGCGATCCCCTATACTTGTGGGTTATCAGACGCCCGCACGCAGTCGACCTCGTCGGCGAAGTAGTCGGCGCACGCGGTGACGCCGGGAAGCGGGGGAATGGGGACGCCACCGGCGCTGAGCTTCCATCGCCTCGGGCGCGCATGTCGGGAGGCGCCGGGACATTGGCCTCGAACAGCAGGTAGGCTTCCCACTCGTGCAACGAGCGGCGACCAAAGCCATTTGCCGCCGCCCTATCGTCGGGGAACCTCTCGCCCATCGTCGCGGCTGGGCATGGGGAGAGAGGGAAGGAACGTCGGCGGCGGCGACGCACGAGGAGAGAGAGAGAGAGTGTGGGGGGCGCGCCACAAAGTAGGGAGGCACCGCTATATAGCGGTCGGGGTGTGGGTGCCGTGTGTACGCGTGGCGGGAGGTGGTGCGTCGCCGAGCCGCAGCCCGTGAGGAATCAATGGAAGGCCGACTGGCGGCAGCCCTGGCATTGATTCCCCGCGGGAAACCGAGGCGATGAGGACGACGAGGCGCGGGGGGTCGCTGACTCGGCCTACCGCTCGTTCTTCGCGTAAAAACGTTTGCCCAGACGCCGGCGGCGCCCAAATGGCGGGTTCGGCTGAATCCGTCGACGCCGGCCAGTTAAACCAAACCGGCGAAAGCAAGCTCCTGAAGACGCGACTGGGCCGATTTTTGGACACACGCGCAGAAATATCGTCAAAAGAGGCTTGTTAGGACGCTGCTGGAGATGCTAAGAGTTGTGGAAGCAAGTTTTTAAAAATGGTACTCCCACCATTCTAAATTACTTGACCCATATTTATCTAGACACGGACGTATCTAGACACTAAACAAGTATAGATATATCTGTATTTAAACAAATTCAAGTCAACCAGTTTGGAACGGAGGGAGGGAGTAGATTGGTACTATACCACATCTGGATTTCGCGGTCAGCCCAGCCGCGTTTTCCATTCGAAAAGGTCGAGTCGTTGGCTCATCTTTGTGAGCCGTGGGTCCCAGGAGCAGTAGCAGGCGGAGGCGCCAACCGGACGCCAAAACCCCGCCCCCGCACCAATCACCACCCCCTTTCCCCTCGTCGCCCCCACTTTTTTTCTCCCACTCCGCCCCCGATTCTCCCCAATCCCCTCTCGCCGCCGCCAGGAGGCAGCACCGGAATCGCGGCGACCGAAGATCCCCTCCGACCCGCGCCAAGGAATCCCGCCGATTAGCTCGCGCCCCCCGGATGGCCCTGCCGCACCATCACCACGCGGGGTCGGCGTCCGGGTCGGCGTCGGCGTCCAGCTCCAGCTCGGGGCTGCACCTGCCCGCCTCGCCCTTCGGGGACACCACCCACACCAAGCTCTTCGTCGGGGGCCTCGCCTGGGAGACCACCAGCGAGAGGCTCCGCCGCTTCTACGAGCGCTTCGGGGACATCCTCGAGGCCGTCGTCATCACCGACCGCCACTCCGGCCGCTCCAAAGGATACGGCTTCGTCAGTGCCCGCCCCTCCTCCTCTGCTTCGCTGCTGTCGAATTCTGCTTCTACCTGTTAGTCTCTGGAAGCGCTGTAGCAGTGCTGGACTGTTTACGAGTTTCATTCATGGTCGTCTCCGCAGGTGACGTTCCGCGATGCTGAGGCGGCCACCAAGGCCTGCGAGGAACCGTCGCCGGTCATCGATGGCAGGCGGGCCAACTGTAACCTGGCGTCGCTAGGTCGCGCCCAGCCTTCCACACCCCTCGGTATTATTCTCTTCTAATACTAGTATTTGGAATAGCTTGTACGCACATTTTGAGGCCATTTCATCAAAGCAGTTACTATTGTTTGCAATTTAATGCAGCATAGTTGTTGCTTATTGATGTTGTCTTGTGTAATCTAAATCAGTTAGTTCTACCACGAGTCTTCCCTAGCAAACGTGAGTCCATGGTGCTTAGTTACTTACTCTGGAATTCAGTTAACCCCTATCATGTTGCAAAGTAAATCAAGAATTCTACTATGGGTAGGAAAGGGCTAGGGTTTTCTTACCAAAAGGTTGCTTATGTGGTAATACTAGTTCCCTTTCTATATTGCATGTGTTCTAAAACATGCATTCTATATAGGGCGGCCAAGATCAGCTGGCTCCTACTTTGGTGTTCCCGTTCCAAGGGGCATTTATCTAGGGGGTTATGGTCAGCAACGACCACTTCCGATTGGGTACTACCAGTACCAGGGATTCCCGGTTCCACAATACAGGTAAGATGATTTCCAAAACATACAGTACAATTTATTTAAAAACGCAAGCTTTAAGAAAATTCAATGGGTTGACAATGTATCAATGATGCTATCAAACTGGCATATAAGATGACGTATTTAGAAGTTCCATCTTGTTCCTAGAATGTATGTTCATGACTTTCATGTTCTTTTTAGGCCGATTCTTCACCATTTTTAAATATAATTTGTTCATGTTTTATACCCTTGAATTTGCAAAATTTAAATAGATCACAATTCTTTTACTGATTTCAACTACCAAGGTACTTGATTTAATAAAGATGTAAACGATCAAATTAGAATTCAACCATACTCTGCAAGATATTTTGTCTAGGTTTTTTTTCCCAATTCCCCATCACCATGTATCACTTGGGCACAAAAGTATGACCAGATGTATTTGATTTGCCCACATTGTGTAGATCATGCATATGCTTGTCCCTCGTTAGCCATCTATCATCCGTCCCACTCCCACTCTTTCCCCTGTTCCTTTGAAAATGATCAAATCATCAAAACTGCTTGAGTTCTTGGAGCAAAATATCACTATTTGGAAGTCATAAGAAGTACATTCAGTTCATTTTCTTCTTTTTTGCAGTTACTCCACATATGGGACTGAATACATCTATCCACAGGTTAAAGTGTGAACATGTAAACTTAAATATTCTTGTGGAACATAAGTCATACTAAGGATTAACATATTCTAAAAAAATGTCTCTTTGCAGGGTACATTAAACCCATATGTTGGTCAGCAATATGTTCCAGTTTATGGTGTCTCAGCTGCAGCAAATACTGCTAACCAACCATTTAGCCAATTGAGCCCATCCATTTCTGGTGGGGGCAACGGCTATCCAATGATGCATGGTTACAGTATGCCAGGAAATCAGTTTGTGCATCTCACTGGGTCAAACTTAATTAATTCATCCCCATCAAATCGTCCCACCATTCAGGCTCCCTTTTTAGTAGGTAAGCTTTCTCCAGAACACATTTCCACTATTTGTTGGGCCTTCTTTTCCGTCATAAAGAAAGAGCCTTCCAAATAAACTCAGACATGGTTTCAAAATCCAGCTGCATTCACTAAGCAACATATGCTTCCACTCTGAATTATTATGCTAACATAAATATCCTTTTCCATTTTTCTTCCTGAATCTTTTCTGGCATGCTATTTGCCCTGATGAAAATGTATGTTTTATTTGGCTTTTGTAGCAGCACCGGTTCCCTCCCATCCACACTTAGTTGTACCAGCCCACTCACCTCAGTTTACACAAGCTAGTGGTTCAGACTAAAGAGCAAGCTGAACTATGCAACCAACCATTTATACCTTGAGGTTTGCTTTCTCTGGATTGTTGTTATCTTGTTTGCGTGTTGACCATCTAGCTGTAACTGACACTAGATTTTTTTGTTCGTGCCAGGTAACTTTAGTTTGCAGCAGGACTAAAAGAACAGTGCTGCTGTATTTGCAGCACTTGTTCTTACCTGGAAAAAATCATCCTTGTATTCATAAGGTATGTATTGTATCAAGAAATCATCCTTGCATTAATCTATTAGTGCGTAAGTGCACTTGGATAATTGTCTCCTTACTGGGCCCATTTGAGCATGCTTGCGTGACTTTGGTCTGTTCATCAATACAACTGTTACACAGATTCTAGTTTTGTTGATGCTGGTTTAGCTCCTGCAACTTGATTCTTACTCATTGATAGTAACTTTTGGGATGTAACTCTACAGGTTGTCCTTATCATGGTTGACATATGTACCTGGAGATCATGAACTGTCCCGATGGATGGGGCGGTATCGCAAGAGCAACGGCTGCTCTTATCAGTTTGGCTTGGTTAAAATCCTGTCCTGGTGGGGGACTGTGATTGTCGATGTCTAGATACAGCATTATTGATTCTGTATCTGACAAGTCATGGATATATGGTGGATGCTGGAATGGAGTCCAGCACCCTGTAAGTTTGACTAATCCAAGGGGATTAGTCATGATGGCACTCTTAAGAATCAGGGACGAGTCACGATTTGATGGCACTGAGATGAGTATCCATCTGAAGAGTCGCCAAGTTAGTGTGCTTTAGTGTCGCAAAGTTTGAGTCTTGCACAAGCAAAAGTCAGTGTCATGATCTATCACTCTGGTTTGGCACTAGGCCTATTGATAGCCACATTATGGATTTACGATGCTGAGAGCGTAAGCAGGATGTTCAGTTTGCCCAAAGGGTGGCCGGAGATGGTCCTGCGTCTGTACCAATTTCCCATTAGAGCTTCTCAGCGTTATCACACAACTGGTGATCAGATCAAGGTGCATTTTGATCCGTGTTACAGTTGGTGTCTGTTCCAGAACCGTTGTTTTGTAATATGTTTCAGAAGTTCTAATTTACATTCATGATTCTCTGAGCTTGGTAGTTCCAAGATCGGAGTCTTGTTGTACTTGAATAATAATAAATCCATCTGCTGTGAGTCCAGTGATGCGGTGTCTCTCATCATGGATTTTCATGAAATTGGTGGCATGAAAAGATGTAGTGTTGGTACAATTGAGCTGTGCTATTAACTCAAGAAAAATAATCTGTGAACAATGCCCATGTGGTATGTGTACCCTCTAGCTGGGGTTAATAGCCCTGCTGACATGTATACATGTTGTCAAGTTTGATCCTTTCTTTGATGCAAAAAAAAAAGTTTGATCCTTTCTGCTCTGCCTGAATGAAACCAACGTACTCCCTCCAATCCAAAATAAGTACCTTAGTTCAAAACTGCGACACTTATTTTCGACCGGAGGGAGTATATTACATGGATGTGAAGAAACTCCTCAGTGCTTTATGAGCAAACAAATATACAATCGGTACATCCTATGTGTCTTAGCTCTTGAGCGCTATATGAGCACGCAAATGTATACAATTTTTACATTTTATGTGTTTTGCAAGGCCAGGTGAGTATGTCATTCCAGCTGCTGGGATTTCCTACACATTCAGAGCTACTGAATCCTGGCGATGGCTTGACATAAACACACCCCAGTTTGAATGCTATTGAACCCTGTAAACGCAACTTTGAAAGATCCTATGGCTGGATGTTGGAACGGCCATCATAGAACTCTCAATTCGAGTTTGTCATATCCAGCTTTTGTCTTGTACTTTTCGAATAGTTCTTGCATCGCAACCACAAATTGTTCATGTATCTCGTTTATCTGTCAACAACAAGGCATGTTAGGATTTTGCTTCCGTTTCAAAAAAAGAAAAAGAAAAAAAGGCATGTAGGATCTTAAACAAGAGCATGGTTTCAAAACTTGTTTCCACAGTTGCAAAGAAACCGACATGATAAAATCATACATTCATACTTTAAACGGATCTAGAAAATGATGTCCCTAACGAGCAACTGAGGCTTTGGTCCAGAATGACAAAAATGCATACTAGATTTTGGCCTTGGGTACTTAAGTATCTGTTTTCCAGTTCTGTTTAATAGCAAAAATCACATCTAACATTTGCTCAATCTTTTTTGGTCGGATGCTAAAACGCCCAGAATGATTCTCACCTCATCATATGTAGGCTGAGGATTTTTCTGAACCTCGATTGGTCTTCCAACAACCAGATGAAGTGGTGTAGCGAAAGGGATGGGAGTCCTGTATTACAAATTTACACAAGTAAACTCATGAATGCCAATGCGAATACTGAATCGAAATTATTTGCCATTTACGCAAATCAGATCAGTGGAAATATACTAAAAAGAAGACATATGCACTCAAGAGCATTACCCGTATTTCCCAAAGAAAATAATTGGAGTAAATTTAATTGCTCTAGCAATCTTCACAATCAACTTGCCACCTGGCCTCCACCACTTGTACACAAGGCTCTAATAGACAATAGCACAAATATTCATTTCAAAGTTAGGTGGCCTGTTCAAGTCAGCAACCCATCCACTTCCATCAACATAACATTTATTATGCACCCATGCATGAAATCAAGGATACTGCATTGCATATCATGTGGCAGAAGAGGTGGCGTTACCTGTCCGAAGCAGAAAACCGGGACTAAAGGAGAACCTGTCTCCATAGCGATCTTAACAAAACCTTTTCTTGATTTCAGAAAAGCAACCTGAAAATTGCAAGAATCGTTGGTCATTACGGCATAAATTGACTGATAACAACATGTCATCAATGACTATATATGCAAGAAGAAGAACACCGCAAACCTCCGAATCATGATCCATGTGAAGCATCTCCTGTACACCTCCAGGCACTACGATGCAGGTATAACCGGCTCGAAGGTAGGAGTAGAAGTTCTTTCTAGAAGCTGGAACCAATCCCAACCATGTCCATATCTGCCTCAAGAACGGAGTGTAGAACACCTAACGCCAACCAGAAATTCACCAATTAAGAGCACACCTACTAACGGCTTACCGAAAGACTGAATTCAATCAGACATCGACAATGCACATTTAGGAAGGTAATGAGAGGGTTCCTCACCGCGGTGCTTGCAAGAACCTTGGTCTTCGGTAATGGCATGAATCCAACAAGGTCCAGGAGGGCCCCAAGGCCGATGGGCAGAACAGAATGCGGTTCATAACCGAACACTGCAAACACACAACAGTAAAATTACAAATCGGGCGGCTCTGCACAAAAAAGGCAGGCTCCAATCTTTCCTGCTCAACTTTTACTTCACCCTTTCATTTTAGTAGAACCAAAAAAGGAAGCTCACCGTAAGCTCTTTTGGGGTCGAAGGCCTTGTAGTCCTCCACATGTAGAGTGACGGGGAAGTACCCCACGACGTACTTGCTTATGAATCTGCGGAGTCGTCCACCGAATGTGAGATCCAGGCAGCAATGGCAGTGCACGGGACGACGAATCGAAAGTGGGAGGAGGAGGGGAGAGAGGAGGCGAACCTGGCGATCTTGCGTCCCAGCCTGCTCTTGTCATTGAGGGGCAGGAGCATGAAGAAGAGCTGCGTGCCGAGCACCCTGCACCGTCCAAAGGAGCACGCACGAGGGTGAGCTAAGAGGGGTGATTACGATTAACCGGCAAAAGAAGGAGGATGGGGGGGAGTGGATCAGTGGACGGACATGGCGGCGACGCGGCGGGGGAGGAGGAAGAGGGAGGCGATGACGAGGAGGACGTTGAAGTGGATGGCCCCCAGCCAGAGCGCCAGCGCCAGCGTGGTGCGCAGCGGCGAGTAGGCCGTGGCCCTGAACACCGTGGTCCCGTCGGCCGCCGCCTCGGCCGCGGCCGCGGCGCCGTTGCTCAGGCCATTCACCGCGCCCATCCCGCCGGGGGCCTCGGTGCCGGGGCGGGGAGGAGGGAACAGAGGAAGGGAGCGGGGGCTTCGTTCTCCCGCGTGCGCGCGCCTTGCCCCCTTCTCCGGTGCTACCAGTGGTTTTGTCCGTGGCGCGGGGGTGTGCGGGCGGAGTCGTCCACCTCCTCCTCCTCGATCCTTTTTCCTGCCAGCTTGATTACTTTGCGTTGCGTTTGCCGGTGCCGTGCCAATCGTCGGCGCGAGCCGTCGGATCGTGGCGTGCCCGCCCACGCGGCCGGGGCGGATCCGCGTGGACTCTTCTTCTTTCTTCCAGCCGGGTGCCGTGCGAGCGGTGTGTCCCTGCCTCGTCCCGCGCGTCCCCTTCGGGGCTGTTGACTCTTTTGGGCCATCGGGATGGTTCGGGCGTTCATTTCAGAACTATCAAGAGCGTCTACAACCTGTATGTACTTTACGCATCCAGACGTGTCTGTGGATAGCGTCCGATCACACTTCATTTGGCCGTGTCTGCGGTTGTCCCCCGTATGTCCGAACTCCAAACTCATGCAACTCCACGCAATAAGAACAAAGTATAACATAGATAAGTTAAACATAGCATAGATAGTAGATCAGATATAGCAAAATTTTATTTACAACTTGACATAGAATAAGTAATTCACAAAAGATCGAACATAGCAAGTCTAACCGAACATAGGATGCCAAATTCACAAAAGTTCATCCTATGATAGACAAGATAGAGCGAGAGGGCGTCAAACTTCACCACTTCCTCGTCGGCCCCTTCCCCTGTGGTATCCGGAGCGGCGGTAGTACCTCGTAGTGTAGGCGCCATCAGCAATGTAACGGCATCGGAGCGCAGCCACCGCCCGAGTCAAAGGATCATGGTTTTCATCCGGAATAATCCAAAGGAGGAGAGTAGCTACGACAGTGCCTTCATGAAGGAGGCAACATCCACAGGTGCCACCGCCTTAAATCCGACCAAAGTCCGACAGGGATTACCTCCCGTCACGTACGCTAGATCTCTAAAATGCCACCACGCCGCCAGAACGGCCATGTCAGCCAACCTGCACCTGAGCCGCACGCCCTACCCATGAGCACGGTGACTCTCTCTACTATGGGTATCGTCCCGGCAACCAAGACCATTCCTCAACCGCCACCATGACATACAGACACCGCTGACCGCTGACAGCGTCTGATCATACTTCATTTGGCCGTGTCGGCAGTCGTGCCCAGTGTATCTGAACTCCAAACTCATGCAACTCCACACAACTAGATCAAAGTATAACGCAGATATAGATAAATTAAACATATACCATAGATAATAAATCAGACATAGCAATTTTAATTTACAGCTGGACATATCATACGTGATTCACAAAAGATCGAACATCGCAAGTTTAACCGAACATAGGATCACAAATTCACAAAAGTTCATCCTATGATAGATAAGATAGATAGATAGATAGATAGATAGATAGATAGATAGATAGAGATAGAGAGAGGGGGGTGTCAAACTTCACCACTGCCTCGTCGGCCCCTTCCCCTACAGTATCTGGAGCGGCGGTAGTACTTTGCAATAGACGCTTCAAGAATGTAACAACATCGAAGGGCAGCCACCGCCCAAGTCAAAGGATCATGGTTTTCATCCGGAGCAATCCAAATAAAAAAGGTACCTATGATAGTGCCTTCAGGAAGGAGGCAACGTCCACAGGCGGCGCCGCCTTCAAACCCGACCAAAGTCCGACAGGTATTATCCCCCGACACGCACGCTAGATCTCTAAAACGCCACCATGCCGCTGGAACGACCATGGCAGCCAACCCACACCTGAGCCGCGCACCCACGAGCACCATGACTCCCTCTACTATGGGTGTCGTCCCGGCAACCAAGACCAGTCCTCAACCGCCACCATGACATGTGGACACCGCTGACCGATGAAGGCTCCCTGCCTCCCTTCCTGGTTCACCTCTGCCACCACCGGACAACCATCAACGCCACACTGGGCCGCCGACGCTACCCAACAGGGTCAGCGACGTTCCCATCCAAACGAGAAGAGGAGGGAGAGGATGTCCACCACAGCTGCGCCGCCACCCCCACCAACCGAAAGCCTCGGCAGGGGCGGCCGCCCGTGGCCAACGCCACCCACAGCCTGCCCTGCTTGGAGGTCAGATCTGAATGCACTGCACATCCCGCAGAAGCCACTGAATCTTGCCTCAGGCGGGCACCATCTCCGTGCTGCCCGTCACACAGCCGCCAACCAGCTCCGGCGCGACGTTGCGTTGCCGCGCCCGCCACCTAATCCAGTACCCACGCCCGAGCCGAACCTCCGGCGAGAGGAAACGAGAACTTGCCGTCATCGTCGGCGCCGTCCAAGCTTCAATTCGTCTAGTCGCACCCTCTGGCAGCAACAAGGAAGGGAGGAGCTTTGACAAGCGGCAACTAGGGTTAGCTTCACGGTCGCTCAAGAGAGCGACAGGGGAGGGGCAACAAATTACTTAAAATCTTGTAGGATTCCAATCTACACTTATGAAGCTTTAGACTAACTTCTTTCTTGCGGGAAGAAGTTTTAGACTAACTTCTTTTTAGGGAAGTTTTAGACTAACTTGACACGTACTGAATAGTTGTAACACATTTAAAAGTATTTCTTCCGTCTCATAATATAAGAGCGTTTTTTTAACATCAGTGCAAACACAAGTGCTCATACGTACGCGCATACACTCGCCCCTATAAACGCGCGCACACATCCTACCCCTATGAGCATCTTCGAGAGACTGAGCCGGCATGTCATGTTGAAATTTACGAAGTCACAGTAGGCGCCTCGTCGTCGACGGAAACGTCTTCTCCTACTGAAAGCACATTGCCGAAAATCCTGAAATAAATTTAGGAATAATACGAGCATCAGGATTTGAACACTGATGGGCTGGGGATACCACTGTCCCTTTAGGGGCCGTTTGGTTCGAGGGCGAAGTTGGTTGGCTGGTGATATCCCCAGCCACCTGGTTAGGGATGACCATATCTGATTGTTTGGTTGAATGGAATTAGTTGTGTTGGATAGCCATATTTTGCTGTTTGGATGGAAGGATGAGAAGTGGATAGATAGGCTTTTATATTATCTCAGTAAGTACTAGTATCAACAGACATCAAAGGGGAGACCAGTAGTGTATGACATGGATTAACACAGATCAGTAGTATGTATCAAATCGGGGCTGGCTTGCTGATTCTATTCGTCGGCTCGGTGCTCCTCCGTGCTAGCTTCAGAGAAAGGGAAAGATGAATCAGATCTGGTACAAAGAGGGATCGAGCTACACCGTCCGTATTTGTATGACACAGCCGCCGGCACTGATGTAACTTGCCGCTGGCTCCTCCGTTCTTCGGGTCCTCGAACGCCCCCATTTCGATCCGGAATCGCCTCAAGCGCCGCCGCTCCGAGCCGGAATCACCGCCGCTGCCGTGGGAGAGGCGAGAACAGAAAAAAGAGAGAAGGAAAACGCTTCAGCGCGGGTTGGTGGCTGCCCTCGTCCGCCAGTTTCTCGCAGCTATCGATAGCCAAGTTTTCGGTGGAATATTCGCTAAATCGGGTTATCCCCAGCCATCACATCCTTCCTTCCAAACATACGGCATCCCCTGAAAATCTGGCTATCCCTATCCCCCCAAGGGATAGCCTGAGAAGCAAACGTCACCTTAACCATCCAACCATATATTGGTTCGTATATAAAAGCGTTTTTGACACTGACGGAGGGACTATTTTTTTAATGCTTGGCCGGTACGACAGGTGTATGTCGGGATCAGCGACTGACCCGATCGGATTAGGCCTAGCTAATTCGTAGATTGCGACGGGCGCGTGGGCAGGTATAGATGATTGAGTGATAGACGATACGGAGTAGCTCAGTTCAACGGCACAACTGCACGAAACTTAAAACGCGGGAACCGCTGAAACATTCCGCACCGTGACGTGGCACCACAGGTTAACTTCAAACTTGATGGGTTGTTTACTCAGCTCGTACACGATGTTTACTTAGCTCGTGCAGCGATTTATTTATCTATATTTTTTTTAGGGAGATTTTATTTATCTATATAAAGATGCACGTGTGGCTCTTTGTGGATTTATGTAAAGCACTCCCCGCAAGAAACGAAGATTCATGTAAAGTACAGTCTAGCACGGTATTGACTTGCAAAATCATGAGGAGTCAATCGATCCCATGTACTAACGCGACGGAGACGGAGACAGTCTAGCACGGTGTTGACTTGCAAAATCATGAAACATCGCTGCTCCGTTCTGCATGAAAATTGTCAAGGCTTGTGACACCAACACGATCATCTAATTTTTTTTCCAGAAGTTTTTGAGAACATTTACTATTTTATTTGAGGGGTACTGTTCACTCAGGAGCATGTGCTCCCGGGAGCCAAAACACCGCTCCCCAAAATGAAGGGGTACATTTCTATCATTTTTCAGGAGAACATCATAGCGGTTATCTTTATTAGAGCATCTCTAGCAGATCCACGTAGACTGCGTCATCTGAAATTATAATCGTCGGTTTACGGGAATTGACTATTTTTCCGGTCTGAATAGATCCCGAAAAATCAACCATCCCATAACTTCTTTTTGCAGGATCCTGCATACTCCGGGCCAATTCCGTCATATCTATGGGAGCCGCCCCTCTTTTTGTCGGATCCCCTTTCCTTGGCGCGAAGGCCATTTCCGCCCGCTTCCGTTCCCACCTCACTCCCCACCGCCGCCGTCGCCGCCGCTGCATCTCCCCGCCGGTGCCATGGATCCGCTCGGGAGCTTGGCGTGCGACCTTGTAGCCTGCGGATCCGGTTGTTTCCGACGCTGGTGAGCCTCGGAATCGCCCGAGGGACAGCCCCGCACGCCGGAGGAAGGGGTTTCGGCCGATTTAGCTTCAGCCGGTGGGGGAGAAGAAAGGGGCAGCCGACTTTGCTTTGGTCGGCGGGGGAGAAGAAAGGGGCGACCGACTTTGCTTCCGGGCAAGGTATGTTTACTTCCCGACGACTATTTGGATTCAATTTCAAGTGGTGAGATTCGCGAGTAATTCACAGGCGTGCATTTTTTTAGATGGACTGGAGTCCGTCCTCGCCGTCTTCATCGGATGATTCAAACATAGAAGAGATGATCTTGGACGACGATGTCGATAACCTATCGTTATTGCATCTCGCGGATGAATTTGAGAAGGGCCCGAAGAAAAAAAACACTACGGATCCATGGTTGGCCGGCTATCCATTCCCCGCAACCGAGTTCACTAGGGACCCAAGGCCCCAGTGCATCTCATGCACAACTCCTTGTTGAAGTCCGTGACCTATCTATCACTGGTGGACATGAGGTCGACGATGGATGTGGACGGGGCAGCACACTCTTCATGCCACCAGCTCCAATAAAGCGTCGTTGGCGGCCCAAAGTACGTGCAGCTGTCACCCTTCTCGTTCGTGTTTACCAACTCCCGCCTTCGTGTCTTCCTGCATGAGATCACGTTGCGAGCGGCGTGATCACGCGCGACCTCGTAGAGCGCCCATGACCACGAAGCTAGGGTTCTCTGCTACTTGTGAGTCGCGTTGGGATTTCCCCGGAAGAGGAGAGGAGATGCAGCACAATAGAGATAAGTATTTCCCTCAGTGAGAACAAATATATCAATCTAGTAGGAGAATCACGCAAAGCCTCGTGAATAGCACCTGCACACACAAAAGCAAATACGTGTACCCAACGCAGGCAAGAGGGTTGTCAATCCCCTTGAACTCATTACTTGCAAGGTTCAAATCTTGTATAGGTAGATGGCTAAATTGTAAAACAAAATTATAGCAATAATATTTTGTTTTTTTTATATATGATAAAAGTAGATCGGGGGGTAATAGTTTTCACTAGAGGCTTCTCTCTCGAACATATAGCATACGGTGGGTAAACAAACTATTGTTGGGCAATTGATAGAAACACACATAGTTATGACGATATTCAAGACAATGACCATGTATATAGGCATCATGTCCGAAACAAGTAGACCGACTCCTGCCTGCATCTACTACTATTACTCCATGCATTGACCGCTATCCAACATGCATCTAGGGTATTAAGTTAATAAAAATAAAGTAACACCTTAAGCAAGATGACATGATGTAGACAACGTAAACTCAACTAATATGAATAAACCCCATCGTTTTACCCTTAGTGGCAACAATACAAATACATGTATTGTCCCTTTCTGTCACTGGGATAGAACACCACAAGATTGAACCCATCACAAAGCATCTCTCCCACTGAAGATAAATCAATCTAGTTGGCCAAACTAAACGGATAGATCAGAGAGAAATACAAAGCTATAGAAACCATGCATAATAAAGTTCAGAAAAGACTCCATTACTTCTCATAAATATTCAGATCATAAACCCAAAATTCATTAGATCCCAACAAACACATCGCAAAGAAAGATTACATCGGATAGAACTCCAAGATCACTGGGGAGAAAATTGTACTGAAGATCAAAGAGAGAGAAGAATCCATCTAGCTACTAACTATGGACCCGTAGGTCTGTGATGAACTACTCACGCATCATGTGAAGGCAGTAAGGATGATGTAGAAGCCCTCCATGATCGATTTTCCCTTCGGCAGAGTACCGGAAAAGGCCCCCAGAAGGGATTGTGCAAGAACAGAAGCTTGCGGCGACGGAAAAAGTGTTTTAGATGGCTCTCTGGTATATTGGGAATATTTGGGAATTTATAGAGGTGGAATTAGGTCAAGAGGTGCCACGTGGGGCCCACGAGCTCAGGGGGCTGAAGGAAACATGCCGTAGAGGCAATAATAAAGTTGTTATTTATATTTCCTTATATCATGATAAATGTTTATTATTCATGCTAGAATTGTATTAACCGGAAACTTAGTACATGCGCGAATACATTGAGAAAATGAGTGTCACTAGTATGCCTCTACTTGACTAGCTCGTTAATCAAAGATGGTTAAGTTTCCAAGCCATGGACATGAGTTGTCATTTGATTAACGTGATCAAATCATTAGAGAATGATGTGATTGACTTGACCCATCCGTTACCTTAGCACGATTGTTGTTTAGTTTGTTGCTATTGCTTTCTTCATAACTTATACATGTTCCTGTGACTATGAGATTATGCAACTCCCGAATACCAGAGGAACACTTAGTGTGCTATCAAACGTCAGAACATAACTGGGTATCATAAAGATGATCTACAGGTGTCTCCGATGGTGTTTGTTGAGTTGGCATAGATCGATATTAGGATTTGTCATTCCGATTGCCGGAGAGGTATCTCTGGGCCCTCTCGGTAATGCACATCACTATAAGCCTTGCAAGCAATGTGACTAATGAGTTTGTTACGGGATGATGCATTACGGAACGAGTAAAGATACTTGCCGGTAACAAGATTGAACTAGGTATTGAGATACCGACGATTGAATCTCGGGCAAGTAACATACCGATGACGAAGGAAACAACGTATGTTGTTACGCGGTTTAACGGATAAAGATCTTCATAGAATGTGTAGGAACCAATATGAGCATCCAGGTTCCGCTATTGGTTATTGACCGGAGATGAGTCTCGGTCATGTCTACATAGTTCTCGAACCCGTAGGGTCCGATGACGATCGGTATTATGAGTTTATGTGTTTTAATGTACCGAAGGTTGTTCGGAGTCCCGAATGTGATCACGGACATGAAGAGGGGTCTCAAAATGGTCGAGACATAAAGATCGATATATTGGAAGGCTATGTTTGGACATCGGAATTGTTCCGGGTGAGTTCGGGCATTTACCAGAGTACTAGGGGGTTACCGGAACCCCCCGAGGAGTGTATGGGCCTTATTGGGCCTTAGTGAGAGAGAGGAGGAGGCGGCCAAGGTGGGGGCGCGCCCCTCCAGGCCCAATCCAAATTGGGGTGTGGGGCCGGCTCCCCTTTCCTTCTCCCTCTCTCCTCCTTCCTTCCTCTCCTACTCCAACTAGGGAAGGGGGAATCCTACTTCCCCCCTTGGGCGCGCCATGAGAGGGCCGGCCCTCCCCCTCCTCCACTCCTTTATATACGGGGGAAGGGGGCACCCCATAGACACACAAGTTGATTGTTTAACCGTGTGCGGTGCCCCCCTCCACAGATTTCCACCTCGGTCATATCGTTGCAGTGCTTAGGCCAAGCCCTGTGCCGGTACCTTCATCATCACCGTCACCACGCCGTCGTGCTGACGGAACTCTCCCTCGACCTCAGCTGGATCTAGAGTTCATGGGACATCACCGAGCTGAACGTGTGCAGATCGAGGAGATGCCGTACCTTCGGTGCTAGGATCGGTCGGATCGTGAAGATGTACGACTACATCAACCTAGATGGATCTTGCGTGTGTGGGGAATTTTTTTGAAATTACCGCGTTCCCCAACAGTGGCATCCGAGCCAGGTCTATGCGTAGATGTTATATGCACGAGTAGAACACAAAGAGTTGTGGGCGATAATAGTCATACTGCTTACCAGCATGTCATACTCTGTTTGGGCGGTATTGTTGGATGAAGCGGCTCAGACCGACATTACGCGTACGCTTATGCGAGACTGGTTCTATTGACGTGCTTCACACACAAGTGGCTAGTGGGTGTCTGTTTATCCAACTTTAGTTGAATCGAGTGTGACTACACCCGGTCCTTGTTGAAGGTTAAAACAACATACTTGACGAAAAATCGTTGTGGTTTAGATGCGTAGGTAAGAACGTTTCTTGCTCAGCCCGTAGCAGCCACGTGAAACTTGCAACAACAAAGTAGAGGACGTCTAACTTGTTTTTGCAGGGCATGTTGTGATGTGATATGGTCAAGACGTGATTATATAAATTATTGTATGAGATTATCATGTTTTGTAACACAGTTATCGGTAACTGGTAGGATCCATATGGTTGTCGCTTTATTGTATGAAATGCAATCGCCATGTAATTGCTTTACTTTATCACTAAGCGGTAGCGATAGTCGTAGAAGCAATAGTTGGTGAGACGACAACGATGCTTCGATGGAGATCAAGGTGTCAAGCCGGTGATGATGGTGATCATGAAGGTGCTTTGGAGATGGAGATCAAAGGCACAAGATGATGATGGCCATATCATATCACTTATATTGATTGCATGTGATGTTTATCCTTTATGCATCTTATGTTGCTTAGTTCGGCGGTAGCATTATAAGATAATCTCTCACTAAATTTCAAGGTATAAGTGTTCTCCCTGAGTATGCACCGTTGCTATAGTTTGTCGTGCCGAGACACCACGTGATGATCGGGTGTGATAAGCTCTACGTTCACATACAACGGGTGCAAGCCAGTTTTGCACATGCAGAATACTCGGGTTAAACTTGACGAGCCTATCATATGCAGATATGGTCTCGGAACACTGAGACCGAAAGGTCGAGCATGAATCATATAGTAGATATGATCAACATAGTGATGTTCACCATTGAAAACTACTCCATCTCACATGATGATCGGACATGGTTTAGTTGATATGGATCACGTGATCACTTAGATGATTAGAGGGATGTATATCTAAGTGGGAGTTCTTAAGTAATATGATTAATTGAACTTTAATTTATCATGAACTTAGTACCTGATAGTATTTTGCATGTCTATGTTGTTGTAGATAAATGGCCCGTGTTGTTGTTTCGTTGAATTTTAATGCGTTCCTAGAGAAAGCTAAGTTGAAAGATGATGGTAGCAATTACACGGACTGGGTCCGTAACTTGAGGATTATCCTCGTTGCTGCACATAAGAATTACGTCCCGAAGCACCGCTAGGTGCCAAACCACTAGAGAGCAACGCCAGATGTTATGAACGTCTGGCGAGCAAAGTCGATGACTACTCGATAGTTCAATGTGCCATGCTTTACGGCTTAGAACCGGGACTTCAACGACGTTTTGAACATCATGGAGCATATGAGATGTTCCAGGAGTTGAAGTTAATATTTCAAGAAAATGCCCGGATTGAAAGATATGCAGTCTCCAATAAGTTCTACAGCTGCAAAATGGAGGAGAATGGTTCTGTCAGTGAACATATACTCAGAATGTCTGGATACCACAACCACTTGACTCAACTAGGAGTTAATCTTCCGATGATAGTGTCATTGATGAGTTCTTCAATCATCGCCACCAAGCTACAAGAGCTTCGTGATGAACTATAATATGCAAGGGATGGATAAGACAATTCCGAGCTCTTCGCAATGCTAAAGGCTGCGGAGGTAGAAATCAAGAAGGAGCATCAAGTGTTGATGGTCAACAAGACTACCGATTTCAAGAAAAGGGTAAAGGGAAGAAGGAACTTCAAGAAGAACAACAAGCAAGTTGTTGCTCAAGTGAAGAAGCCCAAGTCTGGACCTAAGCACGAGATCGAGTGCTTCTATTGCAAAGGGACTGGTCACCGAAGCGGAGCTGCCCCAAGTATTTTATGGAAAAGAAGGATGGCAAAGTGAAAGGTATATTTGATATACATGTTATTGATGTCTACCTTACTAAAGCTCGCATGGCGCTTTGGGTATTTGATATCGGTTCATGCTAATATTTGCAACTCAAAGCAGGGCTACGGATTAAGCGAAGATTGGCTAAGGACGAGGTGACGATGCGCGTGGGAAATGGTTCCAAAGTCGATGTGATCGCCGTCGGCACGCTACCTCTACATCTACCTTCGGGATTAGTTTTTGACCTAAATGATTGTTATTTTGTGCCAATGTTGAGCATGAACATTATATCTGGATCTTGTTTGATGCGAGACGGTTATTCATTTAAATCAGAGAATATCTTTTATGGTCATGCACCCTTGATGAGTGGTCTATTTTTACTAAATCTTGATAGTAGTGATACACATGTTCATAGTATTGAATCCATAGAGAATAAATGGATCTTCAAGAAGAAGACTGACGCTGACGGTAATATTACTGTCTACAAAGCTCGACTTTTTGCGAAAGGTTTTCGACAAGTTCAAGGAGTTGACTACGATGAGACCTTCTCACCCGTAGCGATGCTTAAGTTCATCCGAATCATGTTAGCAATTGCAACATTTTATGATTATGAAATTTGGCAAATGGATGTCAAAACTGCATTCCTTAATGTATATCTTAAAGAAGAGTTGTATATGATGCAACCAGAAGGTTTTGTCAATCCAAAAGGTGCTAAAAAAGTGTGTAAGCTCCAGCGATCCATTTATGGACTGGTGCAGGCATCTCGGAGTTGGAATATACGCTTTGATAGTGTGATCAAAGCATATGGTTTTATACAAACTTTTGGAGAAGCCTGTATTTATAAGAAAGTGAGTGGGAGCTCTGTAGCATTTCTGATATTATATGTGGATGTCATATTGTTGATCGGAAATGATACCGAATTTCTGAATAACGTAAAAGGATACTTGAATAAGAATTTTTCAATGAAAGACCTCGGTGAAGCTGCTTATATATTGGGCATCAAGATCTATAGAGATAGATCAAGACTCTTAATTGGACTTTCACAAAGCACATACCTTGATAAAGTTTTGAAGAAGTTCAAAATGGATCAAGCAAAGAAAGGGTTCTTGCCTGTGTTACAAGGTGTGAAATTGAGTCAGACTCAATGCCCGACCACTTCACAAGATAGAGAGAAAATGAAAGTCATTCCCTATGCTTCAGCCATAGGTTCTATCATATATGCAATGCTGTGTACCAGACCTGATGTGTGCCTTGCTATTAGTTTAGCAGGGAGGTACCAAAGTAATCCAGGAGTGGATCACTTGACAGCGGTCAAGAACATCCCGAGATACCTAAAAGGGACTAAGGATATGTTTCTCGTTTATGGAGGTGACAAAGAGCTTGTCGTAAACGGTTACGTCGATGCAAGCTTTGACACCGGTCCGGATGAGTCTAAGTCACAAACCAGATACATATTTTTATTTAATGGTGGAGCTGTCAATTGGTGCAGTTCCAAGCAGAGAGTCGTGGCAGGATCTACACGTGAAGCGGAGTACATAGCTGCTTCGGAAGCAGCAAATGAAGGAGTCTGGATGAAGGAGTTCATATCCGATCTAGGTGTCATACCTAGTGCATAAGGTCCAATGAAAATCTTTTATGACAATACTGGTGCAATTGCCTTGGCAAAGGAATCCAGATTTCACAAGAGAACCAAGCACATCAAGAGATGCTTCAATTCCATCCGCGACCAAGTCAAGGAGGGAGACATAGAGATTTGCAAGATACATACGGATCTGAATGTTGCAGACCCGTTGACTAAGCCTCTCTCGTGAGCAAAACATGATTAGCACCAAGACTCCATGGGTGTTAGAATCATTACTATGTAATCTAGATTATTGACTCTAGTGCAAGTGGGAGACTGAAGGAAATATGCCATAGAGGCAATAATAAAGTTGTTATTTATATTTCCTTATATCGTGATAAATGTTTATTATTCATGCTAGAATTGTATTAACCTGAAACTTAGTACTTGTGTGAATACATAGACAAAATGAGTGTCACTAGTATGCCTCTACTTGACTAGCTCGTTAATCAGAGATGGTTTTTCCTAGCCATGGACATGAGTTGTCATTTGATTAACGGGATCACATCATTAGAGAATGATGTGATTGACTTGACCCATCCGTTAGCTTAGCACGATGATCGTTTAGTTTGTTGCTATTGCTTTCTTCATAACTTATACATGTTCCTATGACTATGAGATTATGCAACTCCCGAATACTGGAGGAACACTTAGTGTGCTATCAAACGTCACAACATAAATGAGTGATTATAAATATGCTCTGCAGGTGTCTCCGATGGTGTTTGTTGAGTTGGCATAGATCAAGATTAGGATTTGTCTCTCCAATTGTCGGAGAGGCATCTCTGGCCCTCTAGGTAATGCTCATCACTATAAGCCTTGCAAGCAATGTGACTAATGAGTTAGTTATGGGATGATGCATTACGGAACGAGTAAAGAGACTTGCCGGTAACGAGATTGAACTAGGTATTGAGATACCAACGATCGAATCTCGGGCAAGTAACATACCGATGACAAAGGGAACAACGTATGTTGTTATGCGGTTTGACCGATAAAGATATTCGTAGAATATGTAGGAACCAATATGAGCATCCAGGTTCCGCTATTGGTTATTGACCGGAGATGAGTCTCGGTCATGTCTACATAGCTCTTGAACCTGTAGGGTCCACACGCTTAACGTCCGATGACCATCGGTATTATGAGTTTATGTATTTTGATCTACCAAATGTTGTTTGGAGTCCGGGATGTGATCACGGACATGACGGCGAGTCTTGAAATGGCCGAGACATAAAGATCGGTATATTGGAAGGCTATGTTTGGACGTCAGAATGGTTCCGGGTGAGTTCGGGCATTTACCAGAGTACCAGGGGGTTACTGGAACCCCCCGGGGAGTGTATGGGCCTTATTGGGCCTTAGTGGGAGAGAGGAGGAGGCGGCCAAGGTGGGCCCCCCCCAAGCCCAATCCGAATTCGGGTGGGGGTCGGCCCCCCTTTCCTTCTCCCTCTCTCCTCCTTCCTTCCTCTCCTACTCAAACTAGGGAAGGGGGAATCCTACTGCCACTGGGAGTAGGACTCCCCCCTTGGGCGCGATGAGAGGGCTGGCCCTCCCCCTCCTCCACTCCTTTATATACGGGGGAAGGGGGCACCCCATAGACACACAAGTTGATTGTTTAGCCGTGTGCGGTGCCCCCTCCACAGATTTCCACCTCGTTCATATCGTTGCAGTGCTTAGGCAAAGCCCTGCGCCGGTAGCTTCATCATCACCGTCACCACGCCGTCGTGCTGACGAAACCCTCCCTTGACCTCAGCTGGATCTAGAGTTTGTGGGACGTCACCGAGCTGAACATGTGCAGATCGCGGAGGTGTCGTACCTTTGGTGCTAGTATCGGTCGGATCATGAAGACGTACGACTACATCAACCGCATTGTCATAACGCTTCCGCTTTCGGTCTACAAGGGTACATGGACGACACTCTCCCCTCTCGTTGCTATGCATCACCTAGATGGATCTTGCGTGTGCGTAGGATGTTTTTTGAAATTACTGCGTTCCCCAACAGGGGCGCCCACCTGGGGCGCACCTGGTGAGCTTGTCGCTCCCTCGTGACTCTTCTGATCTTCTCCCGAACCTTCGTCGGTCCCCTCCGGTCCAGAAAAAATTAATCCAAGATTTTTCTCCGTTTGATATAGATTTTCTGAAAAGCCAAAAATAAGCTAAAAAACAGCAACTGGCACTAGGTTAATAGGTTAGTCCCAAAAATGATATAAAATAGCATATAAATGCATATAAAACATCGAAGATTGATACTATAATAGCATGGAACAATAAAAAATTATAGATATGTTGTAGACGTATCATTCTTCGCCACCATGGCTGCCACGACCTCCTCGCTCACGCGCACATCGTAGATTTGGCCCTTTGTGAGTCGATTCTCAAGAAGGGAGAAGTTGTTTCGATGTTCCTCATGCGCGTGCCGAAACACCGACAATGGTGGCGACGCCGGCTGGTCCTCCACCACGGGGTCCTTGAAGTGCGGTTGCGTCTGCTTCATGGTCAAGCCGAAACGAACTGGTGCGGGCTCTGACACCAAGTCATCGTCAGAGCCCGTATCCATTGTCGGATCGTCGTCGGAGACCTCCGAGAGCTGGCCGGCATGTTGGTCTATCCACCTGGCATTATGGCCCTGCTAACTGGCTGCAAGGGCTGCCGCCTCGTGCTTCTGCTATGTCGAGATGCTCTCTCACAACGCATTACCGCTCGCGGTCATGGCGGAAGTAGTGCATAGGAGGAGGATGTGGAGCGGACTTGTTGTGGTGCATTTTTTCCCGGAGTGACCTCATCTAAATAGCGGATGCTGATGAGGCCAAGTAATGGGGTGTGTCAATGCGGGCGCCGGAGTTGGTTTCTTGGTAGGCGTGCCCGTTTGAATGCGGTAGATATCTGTCTACTCCCGTCCAACAACATCTCTCCGACATAAAACAGACGTGGGAACCCAGGATGTGGGCATGGGCGGCTCTCTCCGGCGAGTCGCTTTAATGTCGGGCAGCAGTGAGAGGTCACATCAACTCTGAGCCGACATCAATGCAAAGCTGGTGCTCTAGAGCGACATGAATGCGAGACAACCGTTTTGGACAGGAAAGGGCACAAACGAGGGAAAGGGTTTTGGGTAGGACCAGGTTATCGGACGCGTGCGTGACAGTGGTCAGGACTGAGCCTAGGCGAGACATCCGTCATGCGCCTATAGAGTAGGAGGCCTATGGTCACACAAGACATGATAAAGCAGGCGTAAACCAACATGGGATCACAAAAATTCATATATTTACTTTACAAATTTATTTACATTTATAGATAGCTTGATAATCAAATTATGTGGTCACATCCCACCTAAATGATCCGACCTATTCTTGTAGGAGCTTCTTTTGCGCGTGCTTAATTAATCGATGTCTGCATCTAGAAAAATAGAGGAAGGAATAGTGAGTACGACAAGTTATAGAGAGCTTTCATATATTTCATAATCATTCTAGTGGGATCTTTTACATTACAGAACTTGGCTTGCATATTCCGATGGCGAGATTCCTCAAAATGCTCGAGGTTTTCAGGAGCAAGCAAGTTGGCCGCACACGCCACTGCTACTTCTTGAGCTTGCGTTGGTTTTTCCCTTGAAGAGGAAAGGGTGATGTAGCAAAGTAGAGTAAGTATTTCCATCAGCTTTTGAGAACCAAGGTATCAATCCAGTAGGAGACAACGCCCAAGTCACCGAATACCTGCACAAACAAACAACAAGTTGCACCCAACGCGACAAAGGGGTTGTCAATCCCTTCACGTTTATTTGCAAAGTGAGATCTAATAGAGATGGATAAACGGTAAAGTAATATTTTTGGTTTATGGAACGGAAAGTAAAAGATTGCAAAGAAAGTAAATCAAAAACTAAAACTGTAGATCGGAAACTTATATGATGGAAAATAGACCCGGGGGCCATAGGTTTCACTAGAGGCTTCTCTCAAGATAGAAAATATTACGGTGGGTGAACAAATTACTGCCGAGCAATTGATAGAAAAGCACAAAGTTATGACGATATCTAAGGCAATGATCATGAATATAGTCATCACGTCCGTATCAAGTAGACCGACTCCTGCCTGCATCTACTAATATAACTCCACACATCGACTGACTCCTACCTGCATCTAGAGTATTAAGTTCATAGAACAGAGTAACACATTAAGTAAGATGACATGATGTAGCAGGATAGACTCAAGCAATATAATGAAAACCCCATCTTGTTATCCTCGATGGCAACAATACAATATGTGTCGGTTCCCCTTTTGTCACTAGGATCGAGCATCGCAAGATTGAACCCAAAGCTAAGCACTTCTCCCATTGCAAGAAAGACCAATCTAGTTGGCCAAACCAAATCGATAGTTCGAAGAGACTTGCAAAGATATCAAATCATGCATATAAGAATTCATATAAGATTCAAATAATATTCATAGATAAGCTGATCATAAATCCACAATTCATCGGATCTCAGCAAACACACCGCAAAAGAGTATTACATCGGATAGATCTCCAAGAACATCAAGGAGAACATGGTATTGAGAATCAAAGAGAGAGAGAGAGAGAAGAAGCCATGTAGCTACTAGCTATGGACCCATAGGTCTGTGGTAAACTACTCACGCTTCATCGGAGAGGCAATGGTATTGATATAGAAGCCCTCCGTGACCGAATCACCCTCCGACAGGACGCCAGAAAAGGCCCCTAGATGGGATCTCATGGGTACATAAGGTTGCGGCGGTGGAAAAGTGTTTTTGTGGCTCTCCTGATAGGTTTTGGGATATTTGATAATATGTAGGTGGAAGAAATAGGTCGGTGGTGTCACGAGGGGTCCACAAAGGTGGGGGGCGTGCCCTCCGACCTTGTGGCCACCTCGTGGCTTCCTTGACGTGTACTCCAAGTCCTCTGGATGTCTTGTGGTCCAAGAAAAATCATCGCTAAAGTTTCATTCCGTTTGGTATTCCTTTTCTACGAAACTCTAAAACAAGGAAAAAACAAAAACTTGCACTGGGCTCTAGGTTAATAGGTTAGTCCCAAAAATCATATAAAATAGCATATTAATGCATGTAAAACATCCAAAACAGATAATATAATAGCATGGAACAATAAAAAATTATAGATACGGTGGAGATGTATCGAGCATTGTTGGGGAACGTAGTATTTCAAAACATTTCCTACGATCACGCAAGATCTATATAGGAGAAGCATAGCAAGGAGCGGGGAGAGTGTGTCCACGTACCCTCGTAGATCAAAAGTGGAAGCGTTTAGTAACGCGGTTGATGTAGTCGAACGTCTTCGCGATCCAACCAATCAAGTACTCAATGCACAGCACCTCCGTGATCTGCACACGTTCACCTCGATGACGTCCCTCGAACTCTAGATCCAGCTGAGGCCGAGGGAGAGTTTCGTCAGCACGACGACTTGGTGACGGTGATGATGAAGTGTAGCGACCCGACCTCAGACGGTCAAGTCTCTGTGCTTAAGTGTCATTGATACCTCTTGAGCACTGCGTTGGATTTTCCCTAAGAGGAGAGGATGATGCAGCAAAGTAGCGTAAGTATTTCCCTCAGTTTTTGAGAACCAAGGTATCAATCCAGTAGGAGGCTACACGCAAGTCCCTCGTACCTACACAAAAACAATTGCTCCTCGCAACCAACGCGATTAGGGGTTGTCAATCCCTTGACGGTCACTTACGAGAGTGAGATCTGATAGAGATGATAGATAATATTTTTGGTGTTTTTGATATAGAGATGCAAAGTGAAAAGTAAAAGGCAAAGTAAAAAAGCAAAGCAATAATAAAGTGATGGAGATTGATATGATGAGAATAGACCCGGGGGCCATAGGTTTCACTAGTGGCTTCTCTCAAGAGCATAAGTATTCTACGGTGGGTGAACAAATTACTGTTGAGCAATTGATGAATCGAGCATAGTTATGAGAATATCTAGGTATGATCATGTATATAAGCATCACGTCCGACACAAGTAGACCGACTCCTGCCTGCATCTACTACTATTACTCCACTCATCGACCGCTATCCAGCATGCATCTAGAGTATTAAGTTAAAAACAGAGTAACGCCTTAAGCAAGATGACATGGTGTAGAGGGATAATTTCATGCAATATGATTAAAACCCCATCTTGTTATCCTCGATGGCAACAATACAATACGTGCCTTGCTGCCCCTTCTGTCACATCCTTTGGGAAAGGACACCGCAAGATTGAACCCAAAGCTAAGCACTTCTCCCATGGCAAGAAAAACCAATCTAGTAGGCCAAACCAAACTGATAATTCGAAGAGACTTGCAAAGATAACCAATCATACATAAAATAATTGAGAGAAGATTCAAATATTATTCATAGATAGACTTGATCATAAACCCACAATTCATCGGTCTCAACAAACACACCGCAAAAACAAGATTACATCGAATAGATCTCCACAAGAGAGGGGGAGAACATTGTATTGAGATCCAAAAAGAGAGAAGAAGCCATCTAGCTAATAACTATGGACCCGAAGTTCTGAGGTAAACTACTCACACTTCATCGGAGAGGCTATGATGATGTAGAAGCCCTCCGTGATGACGGCCCTCTCCGGCGGAGCTCCGGAACAGTCCCCAAGATGGGATCTCGTGGATACAGAAATTTGCGGCGGCGGAATTAGGTTTTTGGCTCCGTGTCGATCGTTTGGGGTGCGTGAGGTATATATAGGAGGAAGGATGCGTCGGTGGAGCAACAGGGGCCCACGAGGTAGGGGCGCGCCTAGGGGGTGCCCCCACCTCGTGACCGCCTCTTTGTTCCTTGGAGTAGGGTCCAAGTCTCCGGATCACGTTCGGTGAGAAGATCACGTTCAAGGTTTCATTCCGTTTGGACTCTGTTTGATATTCTGTTTCTCCGAAATCTGAAATAGGCAAAAAGCAGCAATTAATTTGGGCCTCCGGTTAATAGGTTAGTCCCAAAAATAATAAAAAAGTGGAAAATAAAGCCCAATATAGTCCAAAACAGTAGATAATATAGCATTGAGCAATCAAAAATTATAGATACGTTGGAGACGTATCAGGCATCCCCAAGCTTAATTCCTGCTCGTCCTCGAGTAGGTAAATGATAAAAAGAGAATTTTTGATGCGGAGTGCTACTTGGCATAATTTCAATGCAAATCTTCTTAATTGTGGTATGAATATTCAGATTTGAAAGATTCAAGACAAAAGTTCATATTGACATAAAAATAATAATACTTCAAGCATACTAACAAAGCAATTATGTCTTCTCAAAATAACATGGCCAAAGAAAGTTATCCCTACAAAATCATATAGTCTGGCGATGCTCTATCTTCACCACACAAAGTATTTAAATCATGCACAACCCTGATGACAAGCCAAGCAATTGTTTCATACTTTAACATTTTCAAAACTTTTTTGATCTTCACGCAATACATGAGCATGAGCCATTGATATAGCACTATATGTGGAATAGAATGGTGGTTGTGGAGAAGACAAAAAGAGGGGAAGATAGTCTCACATCAACTAGGCGTATCAACGGGCTATGGAGGTGCCCATCAATAGATATCAATGTGAGTGAGTAGGGATTGCCATGCATCGCATGCACTAGAGCTATAAGTATATGAAAGCTCAACAAAAGAAACTAAGTGGGTGTGCATCCAACTCGCTTGCTCGCGAAGACCTAGGGCATTTTGAGGAAGCCCATCATTGGAATATACAAGCCAAGTTCTAAAATGAAAAATTCCCACTAGTATATGAAAGTGACAAAATGAGAGACTCTCTATCATGAAGATCATGGTGCTACTTTGAAGCACAAGTGTGGTAAAAGGATAGTAACATTGCCCCTTCTCTCTTTTTCTCTCATTTTTTTATTTGGGCCTTTCTCTTTTTTTTATGGCCTCTTTTTTTTCGTCCGGAGTCTCATCCCGACTTGTGGGGGAATCATGGTCTCCATCATCCTTTCCTCACTTGGGACAATGCTCTAAAAATGATGATCATCACACTTTTATTTTTCTTACAACTCAACAATTACAACTCAATACTTAGAACAAGATATGACTCTATATGAATGCCTCCGGCGTGTACCGGGATATGCAATGAATCAAGAGTGACATGTATGAAATAATTATGAACGGTGGCTTTGCCACAAATACCATGTCAACTACATGATCATGCTAGCAATATGACAATGATGGAGCGTGTCGTAATAAACGGAACGGTGGAAAGTTGCATGGCAATATATCTCGGAATGGCTATGGAAATGCCATGATAGGTAGGTATGGTGGCTGTTTTGACGAAGGTATATGGTGGGTGTATGATACCGGCGAAAAGTGCGCGGTATTAGAGAGGCTAGCAATGGTGGAAATAAGAAAAGTGCGTATAATCCATGGACTCAACATTAGTCATAAAGAACTCATATACTTATTGCAAAAATCTAGAAGTTATCAAAGCAAAGTATTACGCGCATGCTCCTAGGGGGATAGATTGGTAGGAAAAGACCATCGCTCGTCCCCGACCGCCACTCATAAGGAAGACAATCAATAAATAAATCATGCTCCGACTTCATCACATAACGGTTCACCATACGTGCATGCTACGGGAATCACAAACTTTAACACAAGTATTTCTCAAATTCACAACTACGCAACTAGCATGACTCTAATATCACCATCTTCATATCTCAAAACAATTATCAAGCATCAATATTTTCTTAGTATTCAACACACTCGAAAGAAAGTTTCACAAATCTTGAATACCAAGCATATTATTATTATTAAGCAAATTGCCATGCTATTTAAGACTCTCAAAATAATCTAAGTGAAGCATGAGAGATCAATAGTATCTATAAAACAAATCCACCACCGTGCTTTAAAAGATCTAAGTGAAGCACATAGAGCAAAATTATCAAGCTCAAAAGATATAAGTGAAGCACATAGAGCAAAACTATCAAGCTCAAAAGATATAAGTGAAGCACATAGAGTATTCTATCAAATTCCAGTTTATGTATGGCTCTCTCAAAAGGTGTGTACATCAAGGATGATGGTGGCACACTAACAAACAAAGACACAAATAATACAAGATGCTCCAAGCAAAACACATATCATGTGGTGAATAAAAATATAGCTCCAAGTAAAGTTACCGATGGAAGTAGACGAAAGAGGGGATGCCTTCCGAGGCATCCCCAAGCTTTGACTTTTTGGTTTCCTTAGATTATCTTGGGGGTGCCATGGGCATCCCCAAGCTTAGGCTCTTGCCACTCCTTGTTCCATAATCCATCAAAAGATTTCACCCAAAACTTGAAAACTTCACAACACAAAACTCAACAGAAATCTCGTGAGCTCCGTTAGAGAAAGAAAACAAAAGACCACTTCAAGGTACTGTAATGAACTCATTATTTATTTATATTGGTGTTAAACCTACTGTATTCCAACTTCTCTATGGATTATAAACTATTTTACTAGCCATAGATTCATCAAAATAAGCAAACAACACACGAAAAACAAAATCTGTCAAAAACAGAACAGTCTGTAGTAATCTGTAACTAACGCAAACTTATGGACCTCAAAAAATTCAGACAAAATAGGACGTCCTAGGCAAATTTTTTATTGATCAGCAG
Source organism: Aegilops longissima (assembly GCA_021605205.1). Taxonomy (NCBI): domain Eukaryota; kingdom Viridiplantae; phylum Streptophyta; class Magnoliopsida; order Poales; family Poaceae; genus Aegilops; species Aegilops longissima. Next base: position 507,243,633 of record CM038681.1, read on the forward strand.
CAATTGTAATCACTATTTTATCACATTCTGGTGAATTTTAATAATTGTTTTCGTGAATCTAAAGTTTCTGGAAATTACAGCAAGATCAAATAACTACCATCCAAGAAGATCCTATAGGTTTAACTTGGCACAAACACTAATTAAAATATAAAACCACATCTAAACATAAGGTATATGGATTATTTATTCAACGACAGAAAGGAAATATATTGGGTTGTCTCCCAACAAGCGCTTTTCTTTAAAGCCTTTTTAGCTAGGCATTGAGATTTCAATGATGCTCATAAGAAAGACCAGAATTGAAGCACAAGGAGAGCATCATAAAACACGTGACAAACACATCTAAGTATAACATACTTCCTATGCATAGGCATCTTATAGGCACACAAATTATCAAGGCAAGCAAAAACTAGCATATGCAAGGAAGCGGAAAGAAACAATAGCAATCTCAACATAAAGGGAGGTAATTTAGTAACATGAAAATTTCTACAACCATATTTTCCTCTCTCATAATAATTACATGTAGGATAATAATAAAATTCAAAAATATAACTATCACATAACATATTCTCAACACGATCCACATGCATGCGAAGTTGACACTCTTCCAAAATAGTGGGATTATCATTAACTAAAGTCATGATTTCCCCAAGCCCACTTTTATCAAAAATTTCATAAGATTGAATGTTATCCAAATATGTGGGATCTAAAGTTGACACTCTTCCAAACCCACTTTCAATATTATTGCAAACACTATTATCAATCTTATATTCATCATGGGGCTAAAATAAATTTTCAAGATCATAAGAAGAATCTCCCCAATCATGACTATTGGACATAGTCAAACTAGCATCCCCAATCTTAGGGTTTTGCATATTATTAGCACAGTTGACATCAATAGAATTTATAATAAAATCCTTGCAATCATGCTTTTTATTCAAAGATCTATCGTGAAGCACTTTATCACAATTTTCAGATTTACGAAACTCAGGCAAAAGCTTATAAAGATAATCTAGTGCATCCAAACCACTAGTAATTGGTTCATAATAATTGGATCTCTTAAAAAGATTGGCAAGCGGATGAGGATCCATAGATATTAGCTTCTCTGTTTAGGAATAAATACTCAACTATTCTAACCAAGCGAGAAAACGAGCCAAGAAAGACATAAAGGCGAACGGAAAAGAGGGCGAATAAAACGGCAATGGTGAAGTGGGGGAGAGGAAAACGAGAGGCAAATGGCAATTAATGTAATTCGAGAGATAGGGATTGTGATGGGTACTTGGTATGTTGACTTTTGTGCAGACTCCCCGGCAACGGCGCCAGAAACGGCTCGTTGTCGGGAGTCAAATCTTGACTTGACTTCGCGTAAGCGTCCCCGGCAACGGCACCAGAAATTCTTCTTGCTACCTCTTGAGCACTACATTGGATTTCCCCAAAGAGGAGAGGATGATGCAGCAAAGTAGCGTAGTATTTCCCTCGGTTTTTGAGAACCAAGTTATCAATCCAGTAGGAGGCTACACACAAGTCCCTCGTATCTACACAAAAACAATTACTCCTCGCAACCAACGCGATTAGGGGTTGTCAATCCCTTCACGGTCACTTACGAGAGTGAGATCTGATAGAGATGATAGATAATATTTTTGGTATTTTTGATATAGAGATGCAAAGTGAAAAGTGAAAGGCAAAGTAAAAGCAAAGCAATAATAAAGTGATGGAGATTGATATGATGAGAATAGACCCGGGGGCCATAGGTTTCACTAGTGGCTTCTCTCAAGAGCATAAGTATTCTACGGTGGGTGAACAAATTACTGTTGAGCAATTGACATAACTGAGCATAGTTATGAGAATATCTAGGTATGATCATGTATATAGGCATCACATCCGAGACAAGTAGACCGACTCCTGCCTGCATCTACTACTGTTACTCCACTCATCGACCGCTATCCAGCATGCATCTAGAGTACTAAGTTAACAATAGAGTAACGCCTTAAGCAAGATGACATGATGTAGAGGGATAATTTCATGCAATATGATAAAAAACCCATCTTGTTATCCTCGATGGCAACAATACAATACGTGCCTTGTTGCCCCTTCTGTCACTAGGAAAGTACACCGCAAGATTGAACCCAAAGCTAAGCACTTCTCCCATGGCAAGAAAAACCAATCTAGTAGGCCAAACCAAACTGATAATTCGAAGAGACTTGCAAAGATAACCAATCATACATAAAAGAATTCAGAGAAGATTCAAATATTATTCATAGATAGACTTGATCATAAACCGACAATTCATCGTTCTCAACAAACACACCGCAAAAAGAAGATTACGTCGAATAGATCTCCACAAGAGAGGGGGAGAACATTGTATTGAGATCCAAAAAGAGAGAAGAAGCCATCTAGCTAATAACTATGGACCCGAAGGTCTGAGGTAAACTACTCACACTTCATCGGAGAGGCTATGATGATGTAGAAGCCCTCCGTGATGACGGCCCTCTCCGTGAGCTCCTAACAGGCCCCAAGATGGGATCTCGTGGATCTGAGAAAGTTGCGGCGGTGGAATTAGGTTTTGGCTCAGATCTAATCGCTTGGGGTGCGTGGGTATATATAGGAGGAAGGAGTACGTCGGTGGAGCAACAGGGGGCCCACGAGGCAGGGGGCGCGCCCTAGGGGGGGCCCACCCTCGTGACCACCTCTTTTGTTCCTTGGAGTAGGGTCCAAGTCTCCTGGATCACGTTCGTTGAGAAGATCACGTTCCCGAAGGTTTCATTCCGCTTGGACTCCGTTTGATATTCTGTTTCTCTGAAATACTGAAATAGGCAAAAACAGCAATTCTGGGCTGGGCCTCCGGTTAATAGTTTAGTCCCAAAAATAATATAAAAGTGGAAAATAAAGCCCAATATAGTCCAAAACAGTAGATAATATAGCATGGAGCAATAAAAAATTATAGATACGTTGGAGACGTATCAGTCATCCCTTGATCGGTATGCTCACACACACAGTACTCGAGGATTTATAACAGAGGTAAATCACATGTATAAAGTAACGTAAAATATTATTACCTCAATCCAAATAGCGGAAGTAACAAGGTTGTGGATTCCCATCAACACCAATGGCAAAGTTGAGTGTACAAATCGTAACCCTAATGTATCACTTACTCGTCGTAAGAAAATCCTGCAACATGAGACGTTGCAGCCACAAAGGGTCAGTACATTGAATGTACTGGCAAATTCACACCATAGGATAATGATGAATAATAGCTATCACTACATGCATATATGGCTGGTGGAAAAGCTATATGATTATATTGTTTTTGTGAAAATCCAATTTTTCCCTACTGCAAAGGAATATATTTTATTTAACTACAAAGTTGGTTGAAAACATTGAGAATGGTAAACCCCATCTCAATCCCAATTAAAAGGTAATTAATAACCCAACAAAATTAATTTAGAGTGATGAGATCAACATGATAATCCAAGAACCAGATACTCAAGATGTCCATAACCGAGGACACGACTAATCATGATTAGTTTGTACACTCTGCAGAGGTTTGTGCACTTTTCCCCACAAGACTCGATCTCCTCCGTTGGTTTTCTCGCACTACATGATGTTTGAGAAACGGATGACCGAGACACACTCTTTCCGAAGTGGTCCCCTTAACCGATAGATAGGCCTGTACACCTACAATCCCCTACATCTGCTAGCCCATCATGGAAAGGTTTTGCACAACTTACTCAACTATGCCAGAGCCCATAATGGCATGTGTCTGCACACGGAAGTTTCTAGCATGAATAATCTTATGATCCCTTTGAGCCTAGGTGGCAGTCCATAGGAGAATCACACGGTACCACGTGATTTCCAAAAATACAGGCAACCACTGGATTCCCCAGGTGCCTCAGTCCACCCAGATGTGTATTAAAGTTGCCACCTTAAGTTAACCATTAATTAACAATACTCACATCTGTCATGGAATACTCTCAAAACCCAATCCCCGTCTACGAGCATATCATAGCAATATAAGCATAATATAGAAGTAACTCCCAAGGTTGGAATGCAGGGCAATAGGTTCCTACCTCATCAACTACTTCCCAATACCCACATGTTATCAATTCCTAACCATGCAATGTTTGAGGGGTTGAAACTAATGCAAAAAAACTGGGTAGTAACAGGGATATGATCAACGTGTGAACTTGCCTTGTACAGTTGATGAAGATGATTCGCACTCATAACTCCTGATAGTTTTACTCGTCACACTCCGGTCAATCTATCGTAAGCAAGCAATAGTAACCACACATAATCAATCACTCAAAGATCGGAAAGCACGAACAAAAAAATTCGAAAAAATTCAAAACCAAGCAAATAACTCTTGCAACATAAAACAATTTCTAACAGTACCAAAATTATATGAATTTGGCCTTATCAGAGAGTTTAGGTTAAGAGCTTCAATTAGCAAAAAGAATCAACTAAATCGGGGTTATGAAACTCAAGTTACGAACAAAAGAAGTTTGAATACAAATCTATTTGAAATCAAATTTTAAATCTTTCAAAAAAATGTTTAAGTTGTTTTACTGGATTGAGGGGATCGTAACGAAGAAGTGGGCGTTGGTTTCATCTAATTCCGACTAACGAGCAAAAAGTAGTGACCGATTGAAGTACAGGGACTAATATGTAAATAAAGTATTCACGGATGGGTCCCTGGCCGAAATTAAAAAAAAGAAAAAGGAAAAATCTATCGAGAGAACGCTCGCTACAGAACGCTAACGAACGAAAACCGTTCGCTACCTATACTCACGGACGAACGTCCGCTAACTAACCTAACTAAAATATAAATCCGGCTTAAAAAGAAAAACCGAAGAAAACCTAAAAATACAAATAAATCAGACCGGGGAGGGTTATACCGGTTCGGAGGTTCGGCTGGGAAATACCGGCAGCGGCTCCGGCGAGGCGAGCAGCGGCGTCGCGGGCAGAGGCGAAGCGGCGACTACTGGCGGCTGCTGGCGGCGGTGGGTGGTCTGGCAGCGCAAGGCGACGTAGCTAGCGGCAGCGATTTGCAGATCTCGGCGGCGGCGGTTGGTGAAGTCTTGGCGAGATCTGTGGCGTGCGGGTGATGCGGAGGGCGGCGGCGATGCGATCAGAGAGAGCGGCCGACGTCGCCTTATATAGGCGGGGAGGCGTGAGGAGGAAGCAAGGGAGGCGGACGCGGTGTCCTGCCGGACTCCGGCGGCGGCGCTCCCGTGCGGGAGCTGGATTCCTGCCCGGGGTCGGTGATTTAGCTGCTGGTGGGGCTGGGCAGCTGCTGTTGGGCCGGCCCGATTAAGCGGAGATAGATTTTTTAAACAAACAAACAAAATAAAAGTAAAATAAATAAAAATATTATATAGGCATATAATATATCAAAATTTTCAGAAAAAGATTTTCTACGACATGAACATTTTTGTAGCTCCAAATAAAATCTACAAAAATTTAAATAAATCAAAGAGTGCTACTGTTGCAATAAAACCTCATAAAAATCATTTTAAAAATACCAAAATGAACTCAAATTTATTTATCTCCAATTTTCTGATGCAGGGAATCATGTTACCCTATTTTCCACATATTTTATTTTTGGAGAAAATAATTTTAATAAAACTCAAATAACTCCAAATTGAAAATAATTTCAAAAGGACTTTGAATTTAATTCTTTGAAACTCCCAACTCATATTTCATATGTTTTGAAGAAGTCATTTTATCTTCGCTCGTGAAAATCATTGAGTTGCATAAAGTTCCTGGGTTGGAAATATTTTCCAAATGGAATTCAAATATTTTCAAACACCCTTTTCATTTATTTAAATGGAAGAAGTCATGTAATCTTCTCTCTAGGGTTTTGTATTTGAAAAGGATTTGAATTCACGGAGATCATAAATGCAAAAATGAAAGTTTGGGAAAGTCCTTTTATTCCATCTCATTTAACTTTGAAAAGTTTTCGAATTTCACTCAATTTCACACAATCAATCAAACAATCAATCAAATCTATCTATTTAATATAACATTCCAAAATTTAGAATTTTGGGATGTTACAAACCTACCACCCTTAAAATAAATCTCGTCCTTGAGATTCGGAGAGGCTAGAAAGAAATAGGTTAGGTTTGGGGGTCTTCTCAAAATCCATCGATCATCACAGGGGGTCTGGGGTGCTACCACCCTTAGAAACATTGTTACGGTCCCATCAATACTCATGTCCTCCATCCTTATTCTTGACGGGGCCGGTCTTCTCAAATTCTCGGGAAAATTCCTTCTCTGGACTCTTCCGATAGTGGCATAACCTTTACCGCAATTCTTCTGTCCTTTCATCTTGGTAAGGTTATTCCGAGATTGGGTCTTCTTAGCTGACGGGTCTGGCGCCAATACTAATCAACTATCGATATCTCATGGCGGTTAACAATTTATGGTTTCTCCTGCAGGAAAATGGGTCTGGCTGAACCTCAGCGTATATCCTACGATTGGCAACAGGTGCCTTGTACAAGGGAAAAAATACTTACACCATTCTAAGGTTCAAACAAGATTTTGCTCGTCGTCTCTCTACTATAGGCAAGTCACTCAGATTTACCATCCCATATAGCAAAGCGAACAATAAGAGTGAGTCGGTATGGTGATCGATCCATCCCGCACCCAAATCATTACCATGTATATGGTTTAGTGAATCTCGCATTCTAACACTCGGTCATCCTCACAAGCATTGCAGAATTTCTCTTGTCGACGAACCAAGTTCGAATAAATCCATAGATTCTGCAAGCCAAACAAACATCTATCATTCCTTCACAACTCCCAGGTTTTGCATTACTCCTATAAGATCGTCTATCAATAAAATCGTAACTTCTTCCAGGGTTTTTCCTTCAGCAAGAGTGTGCTTGCTTCTTGGCAGGTCCTGGGGCCTGTGGGTTATGGCCCATCTCATCACTTGTAAACCTTGAACTCATCCTCGGGGCAACTGATCTTTAATCCAACATCCAACTTCCAGCTTCCTAGCATACTTAAAATCCATCCAATTGTATTGTCTCTCTTCCTTCTATTGGCACCAAACCAAGACGTGATTACTCAGACTCATCATAGAGTCACAATTGCTCCATATTACTAACATCATACCTCCTTTATATCCAATAGTGCTTCATCTCTTCGTCCACTTGAGGTATCCCACATATCGAGATAAAACTCGTACTTATGAAGTCCACTCTGTGGAATATCATTATCCTTTCCAGGGGTCAAGGGTCCTCACAGTTACTACCACCCCTAAAATGGACAAACTCATCCATAGACCATATTTCTTATATCCTCGAAAATGGTCAAAATCTTTCTTCATAGGGTAACAACTCATAAAGATTCAGCGTATGAAATCATGACACAAAAACTTTATTGCTTTCATGAATTCATTACAATATCTCAAACTTCCATTCCAGAACACACTCCATATCCCCCCAAATGCTTCCTACTACGCTTATTACCAATATTAAATTCTCAACTACTTATCTCCAGCTTTCATCTTGTCGGGACATTTACTTGCATAGTGTCATGTTTCCTTGCAACGTAAAAACATAACTTTCGATAAGTCTTTAGGCTTGTTGGGGATGGTGTCCGCCCTTTGGGCTCTTGGCTTCTTCTTTCGAAATTTATTGGCGTAATGACCTAAACCCTGGCACCTGTAACAGGTGATATGACTCAGATCCTTACTCGAATCCAATCTACTTCTCTTTCTGGACTTTCCCATTCCAATCAGGGCTTCTATTCATGTGGGTCATACTCTACTTCCTCTGTTGGGAATTCTACTAGATCCCCATTCAAACAATTTTGGGAGATGTGTCCTTCTTCTCCACATGAATAGCATAACTTGGTGCAGGGTTTAATTGGGTCTTCTTCGGGTGTGTCCTCCACCTCTTCATTCATCAAAGGTTCTTCTAAAATTTCCATTAGGGCTCCTCTCATTGCTTCTTTCTTCTGCTGGATGGTTCTTTGTACCATGGGGTAAATGTGACACTGAGCAGGGTAGTGGGTAGTCCCTTCACACAAGACACAAGTGATCTGCCTAGTTGGGCATTCTTCAGTTGGGTGACTTCCTTCACAACATCCTTCACAATTAGGGCATGCATCCTTGTGTTCTTTATGGGTGTGTCCCATTTCTCCATAAATCTTACATGCACAAGGCTTCTTCTCTTTAGGTTCACATGGCTCTCGGGGACGGGACCTTAGTAGAATCGTCTTGAACTCATCCCAAGCATTGGTTCCATTCCATCCTTGTATGGCTTGATGTATCTCTCGCCATTTTGCAGCACCTTGTGTGATCTTTCGTAGGGTGTATGGAACCATATACTCTCCTTCAATACCGTGCTCCTTCATGCGATCTTCCATGTTCCGTATCCAGTGTGCTACCTCCAGTTGTGTCATGAATCTCGAAAATACTCGTCCATCTCCATTCGTCATCTTTTGGGATCCAAGAGTTTTGGGGTGAGATAAGAGAGATCGAGAGGGATGCACACAATACAAACAAAATTTTTAAAAAGGCAGATTTTATTCGTGGTTGTCAGGAAAAACATCAAACAAATGATAGCTCACAAACATCGCATCTAACGTAGGTATAACAGGGGTTTGGTATTCTAAAGGTCAATAAATCTTCAAAGTCATCAAACTCTTGAAGTTTTGCTCAGGTCTCCGATAGCTTCTTCCGATCGTGCTTGACCTTCTCAAATTCTTTTGCCAGATCATCTATGTTGTCGCAAAGTCTATCGTGACGTCCTTTAATATTTCTGGAGTTGCGTTCCAAACTTCTGGGTTTCATCAACCTCGACATGAACCATGATCCTACTGTCCTTCAGTTCCTGGCGAAACTTTGATGTCTCAAAGGTTTTGCTCCTCTAGCTTGGCTACTCTCAACTTCTGGGTCCTAAGTTCTTCACGAAATACTTTTCTCGTCAAATACGGCTTCCAGCAGGTCCATCTTAAAACTCCTGAAGTAATACTCCAGATCCCGGTGTTACATCAGCTAAGGTTAAAACTTCACCTCTTGCTGATAGGTGCTCCATCAGCCTTCTACCATCCAATCCTTCCATGCATATGCATGCTTAACTCAGCACGGTGACAAATAGCATAAACGGGCGATAACATCATGGATAGCCATGTTTCTCCCCTTGTCATTGCCATGAGCTATCATTCCGTAGTTGAGATCTCCTGCCTTAGGGTTTTCTTGACAAAAGTTTGAGTTCTGATGCTCCATGTTCCAGTCTTTCTCCGATACACCTTGATCTCGGGTATTGACAGCTTCCATAGTCTGCAAAGTTCCATAAGGGTAGCCTTCCTAGGTCATACAAATCTGGAAATTCTTCATAGCCTCCAAATTCTCCTAGTCTTCGGAGTCTTCAACCGTCGTAGTTTCCATTATTATAATGCACGGTAAAAGACTCTTCATCCTGAAGTGGTCTTAGTTGTCCGATATCTTGTACTTCTTGGAGTGGTCTCATCCGTCGAATCTTCGTGTGGTCAAAAGGAAAAAGGGGTATGGTCTCACTAAAAGGGAATATTTGAATAAGCTCAGAAGAGAAGACATGTAAAAGATCTTTTTTGAAAAAGGAAAGTTTTAGAGAAAATCCTTCCTATGGGCTTGCCAGTTTCTTGGGGTCATGTCCTACAGTCAATATGTGCTCTGATACCATCTTGTAGCGACCCGACCTCAGACAGTCAAGTCTCTGTGCTTAAGTGTCATCCCTGGATCGGTATGCCGACACACAGTACTCGAGAATTTATAACAGAGGTAAATCACATGTATAAAGTAACGTAAAATATTATTACCTCAATCCAAATAGCGAAAGTAACAAGGTTGTGGATTCCCATCAACACCAACGGCAAAGTTGAGTGTAGAAATCGTAACCCTAACGTATCACTTACTCGTCGTAAGAAAATCCTGCAACATGAGACGTTGCAGCCACAAAGGGTCAGTACATTGAATGTACTGGCATATTCACACCATAGGGTAATGATGAATAATAGCTATCACTACATGCATATATGGCTGGTGGAAAAGCTCTATGGTTATATTATTTTTGTGAAAAGCCAATTTTTCCCTACTGCAAAGGAATATATTTTATTTAACTACAAAGTTGGTTGAAAACATTGAGAATGGTAAACCCCATCTCAATCCCAATTAAAAGGTAATTAATAACCCAACAAAATTAAGTTAGAGCGATGAGATCAACATGATAATCCAAGAACCAGATACTCAAGATGTCCATAACCGGGGACACGGCTAATCATGATTAGTTTGTACACTCTACAGAGGTTTGTGCACTTTTCCCCACAAGACTCGATCTCCTCCGTTGGTTTTCTCGCACTACATCATGTTTGAGAAACGGATGACCGAGACACACTCTTTCCGAAGTGGTCCCCTTAACCGATAGATAGGCCTGTACACCTACAATCCCCTATATCTGCTAGCCCATCATGGAAAGGTTTTCCACAACTTACTCAACTATGCCAGAGCCCATAATGGCATGTGGCTGCACACGGAAGTTTGTAGCATGAATAATCTTATGATCCCTTTGAGCCTAGGTGGCAGTCCATAGGAGAATCACACGGTACCCCAGGATTTCCAAAAATATAGGCAATCACTGGATTCCCCAGGTGCCTCAATCCACCCAGATGTGTATTAAAGTTGCCACCTTAAGTTAACCATTAATTAACAATACTCACATCTGTCATGGAATACTCTCAAAACCCAATCCCCGTCTACGAGCATAGCATAGCAATATAAGCATAACATAGAAGTAACTCCCCAGGTTTGAATGCAGGGCAATAGGTTCCTACCTCATCAACTATTTCCCAATACCCACATGTTATCAATTCCTAACCATGCAATGTTTGAGGGGTTGAAACTAATGCAAAAAAACTGGGTAGTACAGGGATATGATCAAAGTGTGAACTTGCCTTGTACAGTTGATGAAGATGATTCGCACTCCGGTCAATCTATCGTAAGCAAGCAATAGTAACCACACATAAGCAATCACTCAAAGATCGGAAAGCACAAACAAAACAATTCGAAAAGCTTCAAAACCAAGCAAATAACTCTTGCAACATAAAACAATATCTAACAGTACCAAAATTATATGAATTTGGCCTTATCAGAGAGTTTAGGTCAAGAGCTTCAATTAGCAAAAAGAATCAACTAAATCGGGGTTACGAAACTCAAGTTACGAACAAAAGAAGTGTGAATACAATTTTTTTTGAAATAAAATTTTAAAACTTTCAAAAACATGTTTAAGTTGTTTTACTGGATAGAGGGGACCGTCACGAAGAAGTGGGCGTTGGTTTCATCTAATTCCTACTAACGAGCAAAAAGTAATGACCGATTGAAGTACAAGGACTAATATGTAAATAAAGTATTCACAAATGGGTCCCTGGCCGAAATTAAAAAAGAAAAGGAAAATCTATCGAGTTTAACGCTCACATAAACGCTAACGAACGAAAACCGTTACACGTATACTCACGGACGAACGTCCGCTAACTAACCTAACTAAAATATAAAACCGGCTTAAAAAGAAATCGAAGAAAACCTAAAAATACAAATAAACTGGACCGGGGAGGGTTATACCGGTTCGGCGGTTCGACTAGGGAAAACCGCAGCTGCTCCAGCGAGGCGGCGGACTCGGCGAGAGCGAGCAGCGGCGTCATGCAGCAGCGGCGAGCGACGACCGGCGGTGGCGGCGGGTGGTGCGGCGGCGGCGGCGGGCGTAGCTAAGGCAGCAACAATGGGCGGTTTGCGAATCTCGGCGGCGTCGGTTGGCAAAGTGCGGTGAGAGACGCGCGGCGGCGGCTGGGTGATGCGGGAGGGCGGCGGCGCGATGCGAGAGAGAGGCGGCCGGCCTCGCCTTATATAGGCGGAGAGGCGTGGGGTGGAAGCAAGGGAGGCGGACGCGGTGTCCGGCCGGACTCCGGCGACGGCGCTCCCGTGCGGGAGCCGGATTCCTGCCCGGGGTCGGTGATGAGCCTTGGTGGGCTGGGCATGACACTGTTGGGCCGCCCAGTTAAATCGGCGGAGATAGATTTTTTTAAACAAACAAACAAAATAAAAAATATATTATATAGGCATATAATATATCAAAATTTTCAGAAAAGATTTTCTACGACATGATTTGTAGCACCAAATAAAATCTACAAAAATTCAAATAAAGTAAAGAGTGCTACTGTTGCAATAAAACCTCATAAAAATCATTTTAAAATACCAAACTTAATTCAAATTTATTTATCTCCAATTTTCTGATGTAGGGAATCATGTTACCCTATTTTCCATATATTTTAGTTTTGGAGATTTTTTTTTGAATAAAACTCAAATAACTCCAAATTGAAAATAATTTCAAAAGGACTTTGAATTTAATTCTTTGAAACTCTCAACTCATATTTCATATGTTTTGAAGAAGTCATTTTATCTTCGCTCGTGAAAATCATTGATTTGCATAAAGTTCCTGGGTTGGAAATATTTTCCAAATGGAATTCAAATATTTTCAAACACCCTTTTCACTTATTTAAATGGAAGAAGTCATGTAATCTTCTCTCTAGGGTTTTGTATTTGAAAAGGATTTGAATTCACGGAGATCATAAATGCAAAAATGAAAGTTTGGGAAAGTCCTTTTATTCCCTCTCATTTAACTTTCAAAAGTTTTCAAATTTCACTCAATTTCCCACAATCAATCAAACAATCAATCAAATCTATCTATTTAATATAACATTTCAAAATTTAGAATTTTGGGATATTACATGAAGTTACCGACGTAGGGCTTCGCCTAAGCATTACGACAATATGACCGAGGTGGAAAACTGTGGAGGGGGGGCACCGCACGCGGCTAAGAAATCAACTTGTGTGTTTGTGGGGTGCCCCCTCCCCCGTATATAAAGGAGGGGAGGAGGGGGCCGGCCGGCCTCATGGGTGCTACGTCTTGAGCTTGCGTTGGTTTTCCCCGAAGAGGAGAGGATGATGCAGCATAGTAGCGTAAGTATTTCCCTCAGTTTTTGAGAACCAAGGTATCAATCCAGTAGGAGACCACGCACAAGTCCCTCGTACCTGCACAAAACGATAGCTACTCGCAACCAACGCGATTAGGGGTTGTCAATCCCTTTACGGTCACTTACGAGAGTGAGATCTGATAGAGATAATATTTTTGGTATTTTTTGGTATAAAGATGCAAAGTGAAAAGTAAAAGCAAAGTAAAAACAAAGCAAGTAATTAAAGTGATAGAGATTGATATGATGAGAATAGACCCAGGGGCCATAGGTTTCACTAGTGGCTTCTCTCAAGAGCATAAGTGTTCTACGGTGGGTGAACAAATTACTGTTGAGCAATTGACAGAATTGAGCATAGTTATGAGGTTATCTAGGTATGATCATGTATATAGGCATCACGTCCGTGACAAGTAGACCAAAACGATTCTGCATCTACTACTATTACTCCACTCATCGACCGCTATCCAGCATGCATCTAGAGTATTAAGTTAAAAACAGAGTAACGCCTTAAGCAAGATGACATGATGTAGAGGAATAAATTCATGCAATATGATAAATACCCCATATTGTTATCCTCGATGGCAACAATACAATACGTGCCTTGCAACCCTTTCTGTCACTGGGTAAGGACACCACAAGATTGAACCCAAAGCTAAGCACTTCTCCCATTACAAGAACTACCAATCTAGTTGGCCAAACCAAACAGATAATTCGAAGAGACTTGCAAAGATAACTCAATCATACATAAAAGAATTCAGAGAAGAATCAAATATTATTCATAGATAAGTTGGATCATAAACCCACAATTCATCGATCTCAACAAACACACCGCAAAAAAGAAGATTACATCGAATAGATCTCCACGAGAGAGGGGGAGAACATTGTATTGAGATCCAAAAAGAGAGAATAAGCCATCTAGCTACTAGCTATGGACCCGAAGGTCTGAAGTAAACTACTCACACTTCATCGGAGGGGCTATGGTGTTGATGTAGAAGCCCTCCATGGTGGATGCCCCTCCGTGAGCTCCTAACAGGCCCCAAGATGGGATCTCATGGATACAGGAAGTTGCGGCGGTGGAATTAGGTTTTTGGCTCCTGTTCTGATCATTTGGGGATACGTAGGTATATATAGGAGGAAGGAGGACGTCGGTGGAGCGTCAGGGGGCCCACGAGGTAGGGGGCGCACCCAGGGGGGCGCCCTCCACCCCCGTGACCGCCTCTGGCACTTCTTGGAGTAGGGTCCAAGTCTCCCGGATCACGTTCGATTGGAAAATCACGTTCCCGAAGGTTTCATTCTGTTTGGACTCCGTTTGATATTCTGTTTCTTCGAAATACTGAAAAAGGTAAAAAAACAGCAATTCTGGGATGGGCCTCCGGTTAATAGGTTAGTCCCAAAAGTAATATAAAAGTGGAAAATAAAGCCCAATATATTAAAAAACAATAGATAAAGTAGCATGGAGCAATCAAAAATTATAGATACATTTGAGTAGTATCAGGCATCCCCAAGCTTAATTCCTCCTCGTCCTCGGGTAGGTAAATGATAAAAAAAGAATTTTTGATGCGGAGTGATACTTTGGCATAATTTCAATGTAAATCTTTTTAATCATGGTATGAATATTCAGATCCGAAAGATTCAAGAGAAAAGTTCATATTGACATAAAAATAACAATACTTCAAGCATACTAACAGAGCAATTATGTCTTCTCAAAATAACATGGCCAAAGAAAGTTATCCATACAAAGTCATATAGTCTGGCTATGCTCCATCTTCCCCACACAAAGTATTTAAATCATGCACAACCCCGATGACAAGCCATGCAATCGTTTCATACTTTAACATTTTCAAAACTTTTTCAATCTTCACACAATACATGAGCGTGAGCCATGGAGATAGCACTATATGTGGAATAGAATGGTGGTTGTGGAGAAGACAAAAAGAGGGAAGATAGTCTCACATTAACTAGGCGTATCAACGGGCTATGGAGATGGCCATCAATAGATATCAATGTGAGTGAGTAGGGATTGCCATGCAACGGATGCACTAGAGCTATAAGTATATGAAAGCTCAACAAAAGAAACTAAGTGGGTGTGCATCCAACTCGCTTGCTCACGAAGACCTAGGGCATTTTGAGGAAGCCCATCATTGGAATATACAAGCCAAGTTCTATAATAAAAAATTCCCACTAGTATATGAAAGTGACAAAATGAGAGACTCTCTATCATGAAGATCATGGTGCTACTTTGAAGCTCAAGTGTGGTAAAAGGATACTAACATTGTCCTTTCTCTCTTTTTCTCTCATTTTTTTGGGCCTTTTCTCTTTTTTTATGGCCTCTATTTTATTGTTTTTTATTTTTCGTCCGGAGTCTCATCCCGACTTGTGGGGGAATCATAGTCTCCATCATCCTTTCCTCACTTGGGACAATGCTCTAATAATGATGATCACACTTTTATTTTTCTTACAACTTAACAATTACAACTCGATACTTAGAACAAAATATGACTCTATATGAATGCCTCCGTGATGTACAGGATATGCAATGAAACATGAGTGACATGTATGAAAGAATTATGAACGATGGCTTTGCCACAAATACGATGTCAACTACATGATCATGCTAGCAATATGACAATGATGGAGCGTGTCATAATAAACGGAACGGTGGAAAGTTGCATGGCAATATATCTCGGAATGGCTATGGAAATTCCATGATAGGTAGGTATGGTGGCTGTTTTGAGGAAGGTATATGGTGGGTGTATGATACCGGCGAAAGGTGCACGGTATTAGAGAGGCTAGCAATAGTGGAAGGATGGGAAAAAGTGCGTATAATCCATGGACTCAACATTAGTCATAAAGAACTCATATACTTATTGCAAAAATCTAGAAGTTATCAAAGCAAAGTATTACGCGCATGCTCCTAGGGGGATAGATTGGTAGGAAAAGACCATCGCTCGTCCCCGACCGCCACTCATAAGGAAGACAATCAATAAATAAATCATGCTCCGAGTTCATCACATAACGGTTCACCATACATGCATGCTACGGGAATCACAAACTTCAACACAAGTATTCTTTAAATTCACAACTACTCAACTAGCATGACTCTAATATCACCATCTTCATATCTCAAAACAATTATCAAGCATCAAACTTATCTTAGTATTCAACGCACTCAAAAGAAAGTTTCACATATCTTGAATACCAAGTATATTAACATTAAGCAAATTACCATGCTATTTAACGACTCTCAAAATAATCTAAGTGAAGCATGAGAGATCAAGTTTATTTAAAACAAATCCACCACCGTGCTCTAAAACTTCTAAGTGAAGCATTAGAGCAAAAATTATCACGCTCAAAGATATGAGTGAAGCACTATGAGCAAACTATCAAGCTCAAAAGATATAAGTGAAGCACATAGAGTATTCTATCAAATTCCAATTCATGTATGGCTCTCTCAAAAGGTGTGTACATCAAGGATGATTGTGGTAAGCTAACAAGCAAAGACGCAAATAATACAAGACGCTCCAAGCAAAACACTTATAATGTGGTGAATAAAAATATAGCTCCAAGTAAATTACCGATGGAAGTGGACGAAAGAGGGGATGCCTTCCGGGGCATCCCCAAGCTTTGACTTTTTGGTGTCCTTGGATTATCTTGGGGGTGCCATGGGCATCCCCAAGCTTAGGCTCTTGCCACTCCTTGTTCCATATCAAAAGAATTTACCCAAAACTTGAAAACTTCACAACACAAAACTCAACAGAAATCTCGTGAGCTCCGTTAGAGAAAGAAAACAAAAGACTACTTCAAGGTACTGTAATGAACTCATTCTTTATTTGTATGGGTGTTAAACCTACCGTATTCCAACTTATATATGGATTATAAACTATTTTACTAGCCATATATTCATCAAAATAAGCAAACAACACACGAAAAACAGAATCTGCCAAAAACAGAACAGTCTGTAGTAATCTGTAACTAACGCAAACTTCTGGAACTCAAAAAATTCTACCAAAATTAGACGACCTGGAAAATTTGTTTATTCATCATAAGCAATTTGAATCAGTATTTTATCACGTTCTGGTGATTTGTAACAATTCGGGCACTGAGCACAAAGTTTCTGTAAATTACAGCAAGATCAAATAACTATCATCCAAGAAGATCCAATAGGTTTAGCTTGGCACAAACACTAATTAAAATATAAAACCACATCTAAACAGAGGCTAGATGGATTATTTATTCCTAAACTGAAGCAAAAACAAAAAACACAAAATAAAATTGGGTTGCCTCCCAACAAGCGCTATCGTTTAACGCCCCTAGCTAGGAATAAAAGCGAGGATAGATCTAAGTAGTGCCGTAGTAATAAGATAGATCGGTGAAACTCATTTCATATTTTCTATGTTCGGCAGCAAGTTTTCTTTGAGTCAAGCAAAAGTAATCAAAAGGGCTAAATTTAATAGGACAAAAGTCCCCAAGATCAATTTTAGGAGGTATAGGTCGGCCCTTCGTATTGCACTACCAATTCATCATTATAAGCGTTCTTTTGACAGAACTTGGTGAGCCTATACTCAAGAGAGCATCCTAGCTCATTATTTCGAATATCCAAATCATCATTAAGCTCAGAGATTCTGTCAATTAAAATATTGGTAGGCACTTTTTTTCTAAGATTTTCACTGAAAGCAACATAGTCGATAGATTGAAAACGCATTATTTCTTCTTGATAAAAAATGATAGATTCTATGGGAGGACGAACAGCGTCCATCCTATAATGCGCAAAGATTTCTTTGGCTTATTTTATTATAAATCTGAATTCATGAGCCAAAGAGTTAGTAGCGGCACACTTAACAGAGGAGTGTTCAATATTAGAAAATTCTAGGAAAATTCTTTGTATAGAAGGGTGCATATGCATAAATTGCCTTTCAAGTTCAACTATAAGCATGGCAATAGCATCCGCAAGACTACTAGTTCTATGGAGAATAGAACCACCCATAGAGGGTAAAGCACCAGCACAAGTAAAGAAATCTTGAATAACTCCTTTTCCAATAATATTACCACTACCGATTCAAAATCTTTTTGTGTGATAGGTAGGGATTCTTCAGCAGGAGCTTCAGAATTTTCCATATTATTATCGCCCATATCGGCGATAATTTCCCCAATTTCAGACATAGCGACAAGCAAGCAAACTAACACGCGAGCAAACAAACGGATGAGGAAAATGCAAAGGAAAAAAGAGGAGGAGATTGGGAAAGAGAGGGCGAATAAAACGGCAAGGGTGAAGTGGGGGAGAGGAAAACGAGAGGCAAATGGCGAATAATGTAATGCGAGAGATAGGGATTGTGATGGGTACTTGGTATGTTGACTTTTGCGTAGACTCCCCGGCAACGGCGCCAAAAATCCTTTTGCTACGTCTTGAGCTTGCGTTGGTTTTCCCGAAGAGGAGAGGATGATGCAGCACAATGGCGTAAGTATTTCCCTCGCTTTTGAGAACCAAGGTATCAATCCATGAGGAGACCACGCACAAGTCCCTCGTACCTGCACAAAACGATAGCTACTCGCAACCAACGCGACTAGGGGTTGTCAATCCCTTCATGGTCACTTACGAGAGTGAGATCTGATAGAGATAATATTTTTGGTATTTTTTGGTATAAAGATGCAAAGTGAAAAGTAAAAGCTAAGTAAAAACAAAGCAAGTAATTAAAGTGATAGAGATTGATATGATGAGAATAGACCCGGGGGCCATAGGTTTCACTAGTGGCTTCTCTCAAGAGCATAAGTGTTCTACGATGGGTGAACAAATTACTGTTGAGCAATTGACCGAATTGAGCATAGTTATGAGGTTATCTAGGTATGATCATGTATATAGGCATCACGTCCGTGACAAGTAGACCGAAACGATTCTGCATCTACTACTATTACTCCACTCATCGGCCGCTATCCAGCATGCATCTAGAGTATTAAGTTAAAAACAGAGTAACGCCTTAAGCAAGATGACATGATGCAGAGGAATAAATTCATGCAATATGATAAATACCCCATATTGTTATCCTCGACGGCAACAATACAATACGTGCCTTGCAACCCTTTCTGTCACTGTCGGGACCCCGATTCTAAGTCACATCGATCTAGCATGTAACACCTCATATCACTTTGCGGCCTCACGCCGGTATTCCCACGGGTGTCGCCTTACCATGGCCCGGGACCATTTGCGCCTTTTGGCTCACGTATATGATAGTGTCGCTAGCATCCATATGACAGAGAACCCGGGCCGACATGACTAGTCGTGAACCCAAAGTGGCACTAACTTACGGGGACATGCATACATGAAACAACATCGAGCATGTTGGTCAGCAGCGTGTGAATCCGGGCTGTAGCAACTGGGCTAACAGGACTCCGGGAACCCGGGCTGTAGCAGGCTAGGCAGGACTCCGGATGTCACCGCGTGACATTTCCCCGAAGGGACATACACAGGAACGAAGTGATTCACATGCCGGCCAGTCTAAGTGTTCCGGAGCAGTAGTGCTGGGCTAGCAGGACTCCGGTAAACCGGGCTGTAGCGGACTACAATGGCTCGGTGGAAGCACTAGACTACATTTCCCCATAAGAGAGGCTACCAAGGATAGACAACTAGGTTGTCGGATCCCACACATAGCAATACACGTTACACGTACGCATAACATGCAAGTATGTGCTATACAACATGGCATCACAACATAACGCAAACTCATATAGATAAAGGCCCAGAAGAGCCACATAGCATTAAATACAAACAGGGGTCACATGACCCATCATTCAGAGAATACAAGCAACGGATGTTGGAAATATGCCCTAGAGGCAATAATAAATTAGTTATTATTATATTTCCTTGTTCATGATAATCGTTTATTATTCATGCTATAATTGTATTGACCGGAAACAACAATACATGTGTGGATACATAGACAACACCATGTCCCTAGTAAGCCTCTAGTTGACTAGCTCGTTGATCAATAGATGGTTACGGTTTCCGACCATGGACATTGGATGTCATTGATAACGGGATCACATCATTAGGAGAATGATGTGATGGACAAGACCCAATCCTAAGCCTAGCACAAAGATCGTGTAGTTCAGTATGCTAAAGCTTTTCTAATGTCAAGTATCTTTTCCTTAGACCATGAGATTGTGCAACTCCGGATACCGTAGGAATGCTTTGGGTGTACCAAACGTCACAATGTAACCGGGTGGCTATAAAGGTGCATTACGGTATCTCCGAAAGTGTCTGCATTGGGTTGGCACGAATCAAGATCGGATTTGTCACTCCGGTTGACGGAGAGGTATCTCTGGGCCCACTCGGTAGGACATCATCATAATGTGCACAATGTGACCAAGGGGTTGATCACGGGATGATGTGTTACGAAGCGAGTAAAGAGACTTGCCGTAACGAGATTGAACAAGGTATCGGGATACCGACGATCGAATCTCGGGCAAGTACAATACCGCTAGACAAAGGGAATTGTATACGGGATCGATTGAGTCCTTGACATCGTGGTTCATCCGATGAGATCATCGTGGAACATGTGGGAGCCAACATGGGTATCCAGATCCGCTGTTGGTTATTGACCGGAGAACGTCTCGGTCATGTCTACATGTCTCCCGAACCCGTAGGGTCTACACATAAGGTTCGATGGCGCTAGGGTTATAAAGGAAGTTTGTATGTGGTTACGAATGTTGTTGAGTCCGGATGAGATCCCGGACGTCACGAGGAGTTCGGAATGGTCCGGAGGTAAAGATTTATATATGGAAGTCCTGTTTTGGTCACCGGAAAAGTTTGGGGTTTATCGGTAACGCATCTGGGACCACCGGGAGGGTCCCGGGGGTCCACCAACCCCAGAAGGTTGCGTGGGCCAAGTGTGGGAGGGAACCAGCCCCAAGGGGGCTGGTGCGCCCCCCCACAAGGGGCCCAAGGCGCAAGGGGGAGTGGGAGGGGGCAAACCCTAGGGCAGATGGGCCCTAAGGCCCATCTAGTGGGCGCCTCCTCTCCTCCCTCTTGGCCGCCCCCCTTGATCCCATCTAGGGCTGGCCGCCACCCCTAGGGGGTGGAAACCCTAGAGGGGGCGCAGCCCTCCCCTTCCCCTATATATATGAGGCCCTGGGGGCTGCCCATAAGACACGAGAACCTCTCCCTCTTGGTGCAGCCCTGCCTCTCCTCCTCCTCCTCTCCCTTGGTGCTTGGCGAAGCCTGCTGGGATGCCACGCTCCTCCATCACCACCACGCCGTTGTGCTGCTGCTGGATGGAGTCTTCCTCAACCTCTCCCTCTCTCCTTGCTGGATCAAGGCGTGGGAGGCGTCACCGGGCTGTACGTGTGTTGAGCGCGGAGGTGCCGTCCGTTCGGCACTAGGATCTCCGGTGATTTGAATCACGACAATCGACTCCTTCAACCCCGTTCTCTTGAGCGCTTCCGCTTAACGATCTACAAGGGTATGTAGATGCACTCTCCTTCCCTCGTTGCTAGTTTCTCCATAGATAGATCTTGGTGACACGTGGAAAATTTTGAATTTCTGCTCGTTCCCCAACAGTGGTATCGAGCTAGGTCTATTGCGTAGATTCTTTGCACGAGTAGAACACAAAGTAGTTGTGGGCGTTGATGTTGTTCAATATGCTTACCGTTACTAGTCCAATCTTGTTTCGACGGTATTGTGGGATGAAGCGGCCGGACCGACCTTACACGTACTCTTCGTGAGATGTGTTCCACCGACCGACATGCACTTGGTGCATAAGGTGGCTAGCGGTGCCGCTCTCCCACTTTAGTCGGAACGGATTCGATGAAAAGGGTCCTTATTAAGGGTAAATAGCAATTGGCATATCACGTTGTGGTTTTGCGTAGGTAGGAAACGTTCTTGCTAGAAACCCAAAGCAGCCATCAAAAAACATGCAAACAACAATTAGAGGACGTCTAACTTGTTTTTGCGGGGTATGCTATGTGATGTGATATGGCCAAAAGAATGTGATGAATATATGTGATGTATGAGATTGATCATGTTCTTGTAATAGGATTCACGACTTGCATGTCGATGAGTATGACAACGGCAGGAGCCATAGGAGTTGTCTTTATTTATTGTATGACCTGCGTGTCATTAAACAACGCCATGTAATCACTTTACTTTATTGCTAACCGGTAGCCATAGTAGTAGAAGTAATAGTTGGCGAGACAACTTCATGAAGACACGATGATGGAGATCATGATGATGGAGATCATGGTGTCATGCGGTGACGATGATGATCATGGAGCCCCGAAGATGGAGATCAAAAGGAGCAAAATGATATTGGCCATATCATGTCACTATTTGATTGCATGTGATGTTTATCATGATTATGCATCTTGTTTACTTAGAACGACGGTAGTAAATAAGATGATCCCTCATTAAAATTTCAAGAAGTGTTCTCCCCTAACTGTGCACCGTTGCTACAGTTCGTCGCTTCTAAGCACCACGTGTTGATCGGGTGTGATGGATTCTTACGTTCACATACAACGGGTGTAAGACAGATTTACACAGCAAAAACACTTGGGGTTAACTTGACGAGCCTAGCATGTGCGACATGGCCTCGGAACACGGAGACCGAAAGGTCGAGCATGAGTCGTATGGTAGATACGATCAACATGAAGATGTTCACCGATGATGACTAGTCCGTCTCACGTGTTGATCGGACACGGCCTAGTTGATTCGGATCATGTAATCACTTAGATGACCGGAGGATGTCTATCTCGAGTGGGAGTTCATAAGATGAACTTAATTATCCTAAACATAGTCAAAAGACCTTTTGCAAATTATGTCGGCTCGCGCTTTAGTTCCACTGTTTAGATATGTTCCTAGAGAAAATATAGTTGAAAGTTGAAAGTAGCGATTATGCGGACAGTAGAAAGCTTATGTCCTTAATGCACCGCTCAGTGTGCTAAACCCCAAACGTCATCTGTGGATGTTGCGAACATCGGACATACACGTCTTGATAACTACGTGATAGTTCAGTTAAACGGTTTAGAGTTGAGGCATGAAAGATGTTTTTCGAAATGTCGCGGAACATATGAGATGTTTCGAGGGCTAAAATTAGGATTTCAGGCTCGTGCCCACGTCAAGAGGTATGAGACCTCCGACGATTTTCTTAGCCTACAAACTAAGGGAGAAAAGCTCAATCGTTGAGCTTGTACTCAGATTGTCTGGGTACAACAATCACTTGAATCGAGTGGGAGTTAATCTTCCAGATGAGATAGTGATGTTTCTCCAAAGTCATTGCCACCAAGCTGCTAGAGCTTCGTGATGAACTATAACATATCAAGGATAGAGATGATCCTTGAGGTATTCGCGTTGTTTGACATCGCGAAAGTAGAAATCAAGAAGGAGCATCAATTGTTGATGGTTGTAATAAGGGGAACAGCCACTGGAGCAGCAATACCCTAGATACTTGGTAGATAAGAAGGCTGGCAAGGTCGAAAGAAGTATATTGGATATACATTATGTTAATGTGTACTTTACTAGTACTCCTAGTAGCACCAGGGTATTAAGATGCCGGTTCGGTTGCTAAGTGTTAGTAACTCGAAATAAAAGCTACGGCATAAACGGAGACTAGCTAAAGGAGAGCTGACGATATGTGTTGGAAGTGTTTCCAATTTTGATGTGATCAAACATCGCACGCTCCCTCTACCATCAAGATTAGTATTAAACCAGAATAATTATCATTTGGTGTTTGCGTTGAGCATAGACATGATTGGATTATGTCTATCGCAATACGGTTATTCATTTAAGGAGAATAATGGTTACTCTATTTATTTGAATAATACCTTCAATGGTCTTGCACCTAAAGGAATGGTTTATTGAATCTCGATCGTAGTGATACACATTTTCATGCCAAAAGATATAAGATAGTAATGATAGTACCACCTACTTGTGGCAATCGCCATTTGAGTCATATTGGTATAAAAGCATGAAGAAGCTCCATGTTGATGGATCTTTGGACTCAATCGTTTTGAAAAGTTTGAGACATGCAAACCATGTCTATTGGTGTATACGCATGAAGAAACTCCATGTAGATGGATCGTTTGGACTCACTTGATTTTGAATCACTTGAGATATGCAAATCATACCACATGGGCAAGATGACCAAAAGCCTCGGTTTGATAAGATGGAACAAGATAGCAACTTGTTGGAAGTAACACTTTTGATGTGTGCAGTCCAATGAGTCTTTGAGGCATCTGATGAATATCGTTATGTTCGACTTCACGATGATTCGAGTAGATGTTGAGTATATTTACTTGATGAAACACAAGTCTGAATTATTGAATGGTTCAAATAATTTCAGAGTGAAGTTTAAGATCTTCGTGACAAGAGGATAGAATGTCTATGATATGATCATAGAGATGAACATCTGAGTTACGAGTTTTGGCACACAATTAAGACATTGTGGAAATTGTTTCACAATTAGTACCGCCTGGAACACCATAGTGTGATGGTGTGTCCGAACATCATAGTTGCACCCTATTGGATATGGTGCGTAGCATGATGTCTCTTATCGAATTACCACTATCGTTCATGGGTTAGGCATTAGAGACAACCGCACTCACTTTAATAGGGCACCACGTAATTCCGTTGAGATGACACCGTATGAACTATGGTTTAGAGAAACCTAAGCTGTCATTTCTTAAAGGTTTGGGGCTGCGACGCTTATGTGGAAAAGTTTCAGGTTGATAAGCTCGAACCCAAAGCGGACAAAATGCATCTTCATAGGACACCCAAAACGGTTGGGTATACCTCCTAATTCAGATCCGAAAGCAATAGGGATTGTTTCTTGAATCGGGTCCTTTCTCGAGGAAAAGTTCGTCTCGAAAAGTTGAGTGGGAGGATGGTGGAGACTTGATGAGGTCATTGAACCGTCACTTCAACAAGTGTGTAGCAGGGCACATGAAGTTGTTCCCGTGGCACCTACACCAATTGAAGTAGAAGCTTATGATAGTGATCATGAAGTTTCGGATCAAGTCACTGACGTACCTCGTAGGGTGACAAGGATGCGTACTACTTGAGTGGTACAAGAATCATGTCTTGAAGGTCATGTTGCTAGACAACAATGAACCTACGAGATATGGAGAAGCGATGGTGGGCCCAAATTCCGACAAATGGTTAGAAACCATGAAATCCGAGGTAGGATCCATGTATCATAACAAAGCATGGACTTTGGTGGACTTGCCGATGATCGGCAAGCCATTGAAATAAATGGGTCTTTAAGAAGAAGACGGACATGGACGGTAATGTCACCTTCTATGAAGCTCGACTTGTGGCAAAGAGTTTTCACAAGTTCAAGGAGTTGACTACGATGAGATTTTCTTATCCGTAGCGATGCTTAAGTCCGTCGGAATCATGTTAGCACAAGCTGCATTTATGAAATCTGGCGATGGATGTCAAGACGAGTTTCCTTACCTTTACGTAAGGAAAGGTTGTATGTGATACAATCAAAAAGTTTTGTCGATCCTAAGGATGCTAAAAGGTATGCTAGCTCCAGCGATCCTTCTAAGGACTGGAGTAAGCATCTCGGAGTTGGAATGTGCGCTTTGATGAGATGATCAAAGATTTTGGGTTTATACAAAGTTTATGAGAAACTTGTATTTCCAAAGAAGTGAGTGGGAGCACTATAGAATTTCTGATGAGTATATGTTGTTGACATATTGATGATCAGAAATGATGTAGAATTTTCTGTAAAGCATATAGGGTTAAAGTGTTTTCAAGTGAAAACCTGGATTAAGCTACTTGAACATTGAGCATCAAGATCTATGAGGATAGATCAAAAACGCTCAATAGTACTTTCAAATGAGCACATACCTTGACATAATCTTGAAAGTGTTCAAGATGGATCAGTCAAAGAAGGAGTTCTTGCCTGAGTTGTAAGGTATGAAGTTAAGAGTTAAAAGCTCGACCACGGCAGAAAAGAGAGAAAGGACGAAGGTCGTCCCCTATGCTTTAGACGTAGGCTCTATAGTATGCTATGCTGTGTACCGCACCGGAAGTGTGCCTTGCCATGAGTCAGTCAAGGGGTACAAGAATGATCCAGAATGGATCATTGAACAATGTCAAAATTGTCCTTGGAGTAAATAAGGACATGTTTCTCGATTATGGAGGTGATAATGAGTTCGGCGTAAAGGGTTACGTCGATGCAAGCTTTAACACCTATCCGAGTGACTCTGAGAAGCAAACCAGATACGTATAGTGGAGCAACCATTTGGAATAGCTCCAAGTGGAGCGTGAAAGCAGCATTTACAATATGACATAGAGAATTGCGAAATGCACGCACGGATCTGAAAGGTTCGCACCCGTTGACTAAAACCTCTCTCACAAGCAAAACATGATCAAACCCCAGAACTCATTGAGACTTAATCACATGGTGATGTGAACTAGTTTAAGACACTAGTAAACTCTTTGGATGTTGGTCACATGGCGATGTGACCTATCAGTGTTAATCACATGGCGATGTGAACTAGATTATTGACTCTAGTGCAAGTGGGAGACTGTTGGAAATATGCCCTAGAGGCAATAATAAATTAGTTATTATTATATTTCCTTGTTCATGATAATCGTTTATTATTCATGCTATAATTGTATTGACCGGAAACAGCAATACATGTGTGGATACATAGACAACACCATGTCCCTAGTAAGCCTCTAGTTGACTAGCTCGTTGATCAATAGATGGTTACGGTTTCCGACCATGGACATTGGATGTCATTGATAACGGGATCACATCATTAGGAGAATGATGTGATGGACAAGACCCAATCCTAAGCCTAGCACAAAGATCGTAGTTCAGTATGCTAAAGCTTTTCTAATGTCAAGTATCTTTTCCTTAGACCATGAGATTGTGCAACTCCGGATACCGTAGGAATGCTTTGGGTGTACCAAACGTCACAACGAATCGGGTGGCTATAAAGGTGCATTACAGTATCTCCGAAAGTGTCTGCATTGGGTTGGCACGAATCAAGATGGATTTGTCACTCCGGTTGACGGAGAGGTATCTCTGGGCCCACTCGGTAGGACATCATCATAATGTGCACAATGTGACCAAGGGGTTGATCACGGGATGATGTGTTACGAACGAGTAAAGAGACTTGCCGTAACGAGATTGAACAAGGTATCGGGATACCGACGATCGAATCTCGGGCAAGTACAATACCGCTAGACAAAGGGAATTGTATACGGGATCGATTGAGTCCTTGACATCGTGGTTCATCCGATGAGATCATCGTGGAACATGTAGGAGCCAACATGGGTATCCAGATCCGCTTTTGGTTATTGACGGAGAACGTCTCGGTCATGTCTACATGTCTCCCGAACCCGTAGGGTCTACACTTAAGGTTCGATGGCGCTAGGGTTATAAAGGAAGTTTGTATGTGGTTACGAATGTTGTTGAGTCCGGATGAGATCCCGGACGTCACGAGGAGTTCGGAATGGTCCGGAGGTAAAGATTTATATATGGGAAGTCCTGTTTTGGTCACCGAAAAGTTTGGGGTTTATCGGTAGCGTCTGGGACCACCGGAGGGTCCTGGGTCCACCAAGTGGGGCCACCAACCCCGAAGGTTGCGTGGGCCAAGTGTGAGAGGAACCAGCCCCAAGGGGCTGGTGCGCCCACAAGGGGCCCAAGCGCAAGGGGGAGTGGGAGGGCAAACCCTAGGGCAGATGGGCCCTAAGGCCCATCTAGTGGGCGCCTCCTCTCCTCCCTCTTGGCCGCCCCTTGATCCCATCTAGGGCTGGCCGCCACCCCTAGGGGTGGAAACCCTAGAGGGGCGCAGCCCTCCCTTCCCTATATATATGAGGCCACAGGGCTGCCCATAAGACACGAGAACCTCTCCTCTTGGTGCAGCCCCTCTCCTCCTCCTCCTCTCCCTTGGTGCTTGGCGAAGCCTGCGGGATTGCCACGCCCTCCATCACCACCACGCCGTTGTGCTGCTGCTGGATGGAGTCTTCCTCAACCTCTCCCTCTCTCCTTGCTGGATCAAGGCGTGGGACGCCACCGGCTGTACGTGTGTTGAACGCGGAGGTGCCGTCCGTTCGGCACTAGGATCTCCGGTGATTTGAATCACGACGAGTACGACTCCTTCAACCCCGTTCTCTTGAACGCTTCCGCTTAACGATCTACAAGGGTATGTAGATGCACTCTCCTTCCCTCGTTGCTAGTTTCTCCATAGATAGATCTTGGTGACACGTAGGAAAATTTTGAATTTCTGCTACGTTCCCCAACAACGGAAGCATTACATGTCTGAGTACAGACAACTACAAAAGAAAAAGGCTGAGAAGCCTGACTATCTACAAGACCCTCCCAAGGGTACAAGATCGTAGCTGAGATAACAAGCTACTCATCGAAGTCCAAGCGGAACTACTAGTAAGACCGAAATCTCCGCTGCAAAAACATAAATAAAGCAACGTGAGTACAAAGGTACTCAAGAAGACTTACATCGATCCTATCATACATGCATTTGTATCAAGAAGGTAATGTGGGGTTTAGTTGCAGCAAGCCAGCTTTGACTCAGTGGCTATCCTGTTCTACGACTACGAGAAACTTCTTTGAGGTGAAGCAGCGCACCCGAGTCCACTAATCACCACATCAATACCCTACTATGGATTCATTCCCGTCTCCCTACGAGAAGGCCATCCGTAGCACTCACACTTATCTTGAGCATTTTAGAGTATCCACTTCAAGTTGTCTATGTACCACGTAAGCATCCAAGAAGTCCATAACCGCGACCCGGCTATTCAATAGATCATGTTAACCCTGCGCAGGGTGTACTTCTTCACACACGCTCTCGCCACTTACCGCCATGTACACGTCATGTATCTCGGCAACCTTCAAGAGGAAGCCTGGCGAGGGTGTCGGCCACGACCTGACTAACCACACAAGACTCTAGCCCAGGTTTATCGCCTATTCGGGTTCCATCCGCAAGGAGATCCGGCCGGGGTGTCGCTCACGGCCCCAAACGATGTGTGCAGGGTTCCCGAGCCCACCATCCGGGTGCCACTCGGTACACCAGCCACGTGTGCCTAGTCTTTCCCAAGCCCACCCTGCCGGGTGCCACTTGGTAGAAAAATAGCACTACCTACAAACACCAAAAACTAGTTGCGACTCCTGGACAGACATCAAGTTAGTTAATAAGTCGAGAGGGGTCGAGTTACCGGAACCCAATGTGTGGTAGTATCAAGTCATTGGACAACATACATAGAACTCAGATTAAGGACGGTTCCAAGGAGACAACCCACCATGTACTCCTACATGGCCTCTCACCGCTACCTTTACCAAATCGTGTTCACACACTTCACTCTCAAAGATCGTAACATAGAATCAGCACTCCAATTCATTCCCAATGAATCAAACTTCACACGACTCTAAGCAATAGCAGGCATGGCATGGTAGGAACACAACATGGCTCAATCAACTCCTACACATGCTAGTGGGTTTCAACTATTTATCGTGGCAATGACAGTCATGCAGAGGAATGGGTTCAACTACCGCAGACAAAGTAGCAGATGAATCGTTGTTGTCCTAATGCAATAACTGAGAGCAGGAGCGAGAGAGTAGGATTGTATCGGAATGAACAAGGGGATTTGCTTGCCTGGTAAATCAACAAGGGAGGCACTGCTTCACAGACAGGTACTCTCGAGCACTCTCCGGAGCGGGACCTATCGAGAAGGAACGGTGCCAAAAATCAATACACAAGCATATGCAACAATATGATGCATGAACATGGCATGAAGATGTGATGCTGTTTGAGATAATGCAACTAGCATTCATTTGGTTGAAGTTCATTTGAACCAAGAATTCAAATGCAACTCCAAATTAAGCTCTTTATAAATGCCATTTTAGTGTTTCACTTATACAGCAGGTATAAGTTGGTTTGTCATGCATGAAACTGGTACAGATGGTTATATTGAATTTTTCTGATAATTTTTCATATATAAATTATTTCAATCTGAGCTACGGTTGAATTTCTATGATTTTTTGAAGTTTGAATCATTTTCTGGAATTTCCTGATTTAATTTAAATCCAGAAAATAAATAATTGCGTCAGCACTGCGTCATGCTTGCGTCAGCAAGTCAGCAGCGCTGACTGGTCAAACCTGACGTGTGGGGTGCACACGTCAGTGACACGGGTTAAACAGGGGGGTTAGATTATTCTAATAATAGGATTAGTGGCGCTGGGGCCCACTGTTCAGTGTCAGGGGGTTAATTGAGCGGTGATTAGCACCTAACTAAGCATCCACGTCAGCCCGCCGGAGTTTTGGCCGGCGGCGACCAACAGCGCGGCGGCGACTCACCAGACTTGCGCTACGAGCGGCGGCTGGACGCGCGGAGACCACCGGGGCGTAGCCCGTCGTCGTCCGCATCCAGGGAAGCAGGTGGGATGCTGCGGGGGCACCAGAGCGGAGATCGCAGCGGCGGCCGGTGCACGGCTCGAGCGGGCGCGCTGCTACAGCGCACGGGGAGGCAGGAGAGGAGGGGGAACCGACGCGGGGGGCTCACAGGGGACCGGAAGAGACGACAGCGAGCTCGGGGAAGGCGCTGACGGCGGCGAGCGGCGACGGAGATCCACGGTGGCTGGAGGTGATGAAGGCGATGGCGACAACTCCACGGGGCATCCGGCTATGCACAGCTTGGCGGAGAGGCTACAGAGCGAGGAGACGGACCTCCTAAGCGTGTCGGAGAGGCGAGGGGGAGGCGGTGGCTACGGTGGTGCTCGTCGGTGGCGGCGGTGGCGTTCGGCCGTGAGAGAGAAAGCGAGGGATTGGAGAGGAGAGGACTGGGGGAGAGTGAGAGGAGAGGACGGGGCGTCCGGCGGGCGCGTGGCGTCGTCTGGGCGTTCCAGGGCGACGAGAAGGACGCTAGGCACCGCTTCCCCTCTGCCTACTGGCAAGAGGAGGAAGACGACTATGCCCCTGGTGGGCTGGGCCAGAACAAGAACGGGCCGGCCAGAGGCGCCAGGTAAGTTCCCTGTTCTGTTTTGTTCTTTTTTTAAATATTCTGACATTTGTTTTGATTTAATAAAATACTAAATCATTTTATTTTCTTATGCCAATTTTTGTAGGAGCTAGTGGTATCATTCCAGAGCTCCTCAACAAATGGCATAATTTTTGGACATATATTATATACATATCCAATGCAAATAATTATCGGATTAATCCAAATGCCCAAAATAAATACTTATGAGCTCCTAAAAATATTGGTTTGATTTTCATCTCTGTCCAATATTTTCAGAGAACAACATGAACATTTTCTTGGACCTTTTTGGAGCACTTTTTATTTGGGTCATTTCCAGAGATGATTCTGAGGGTTTCACAAATCCTCATTCCAAATTTAAATGGAATTTAAACATGATGCACACATGACTAGCTAGCCTGGAGCATACCAGAACTAGGGATGTGACAGTCACTGGGTAAGGACACCGCAAGATTGAACCCAAAGCTAAGCACTTCTCCCATTGCAAGAACTACCAATCTAGTTGGCCAAACCAAACGGATAATTCGAAGAGACTTGCAAAGATAACTCAATCATACATAAAAGAATTCAGAGAAGAATCAAATATTATTCATAGATAAGCTGGATCATAAACCCACAATTCATCGATCTCAACAAACACACCGCAAAAAAGAAGATTACATCGAATAGATCTCCGCGAGAGAGGGGGAGAACATTGTATTGAGATCCAAAAAGAGAGAAGAAGCCATCTAGCTACTAGCTATGGACCCGAAGGTCTGAAGTAAACTACTCACACTTCATCGCAGGGGCTATGGTGTTGATGTAGAAGCCCTCCGTGGTGGATGCCCCCTCCGGTGGAGCTCCGGAACAGGCTCCAAGATGGGATCTCGTGGATACAGGAAGTTGCGGCGGTGGTATTAAGTTTTTGGCTCCTGTTCTGATCGTTTGGGGATACGTAGGTATATATAGGAGGAAGGAGTACGTCGGTGGAGCGTCAGGGGGCCCACGAGGTAGGGGGTGCGCCCAGGGGCGCCCACCTCGTGACCGCCTCGAGCACTTCTTGGAGTAGGGTCCAAGTCTCCGGATCACGCTCGTTGGAAAATCACGCCTCAAGGTTTCATTCCGCTTGACTCCGCTTGATATTCTGCTTCTTCGAAATACTGAAAAAGGAAAAAAACAGCAATTCTGGGCTGGGCCTCCGGTTAATAGGTTAGTCCCAAAAGTAATATAAAAGTGGAAAATAAAGCCCAATATAGCCCAAAACAGTAGATAAAGTAGCATGGAGCAATCAAAAATTATAGATACGTTGGAGACGTATCAATGGGGCGCGCCCAAGGGTGGGGGGGATCCTGCTCCAACTAGGAGTAGGTTCCCCCCTTTCCTAGTCCAACAAGGTGGGGAAGGAAGGAGGAAGGGGAGAGAAGGAAGGAGGGGGCGCCGCCCCACCCCTTGTCCAATTCGGACTGGGGGGGGGGCGCCACCTCCTGGCTGGCCCTCTCTCCTCTAAGGCCCATGGTGGCCCATTAACTTTCCGGGGGTTCGGTAACCCTCGACACTGGTTTTATCCGAAACTCTCCGGAACACTTCTGGTGTCCGAACAACATGGTCCAATATATCAATCTTTATTTCTCGACCATTTCGAGACTCCTTGTCATGTCCATGATCTCATCCGGGACTCCGAACAACCTTCGGTACATCAAATCACATAAACTCATAGTACCAATCATCATAGAACGTTAAGCGTGCGGACCCTACGGGCTCGAGAACTATGTAGACATGACAAAGACACTTCTACGGTCAATAACCAACAACAGAATCTGGATGCTCATATTGGTTCCTACATATTCTACGAAGATCTTTATCGGTCAAACCGCACAACAACATATGTTGTTCCCTTTGTCATCAGTATGTTACTTGCCCGAGATTCGATCGTCGGTATCATCATACCTAGTTCAATCTCGTTACCGACAAGTCTCTTTACTCATTCCGTAGTGCATCATCCCGCAATTAACTCATTAATCACATTGCTTGCAAGGCTTATAGTGATGTGCATTACCGAGAGGGCCCAGAGATACCTCTCTGACAATCGGAGTGACAAATCCTAATCTCGATCTATGCCAACTCAACAAACACCATCGGAGACACCTATAGAGCATCTTTATAATCACCCGATTCGTTGTGACGCTTGATAGCACACTAAGTGTTCCTCCGGTATTCGGAGTTGCATAATCTCATAGTCATAGGAACATGTATAAGTCATGAAGAAAGCAATAGCAATAAACTAAATGATCATAGTGCTAAGCTAACGGATGGGTCTTGTCCATCACATCATTCTCTAATGATGTGACCCCGTTCATCAAATGACAACACATGTCTATGGCTAGGAAACTTAACCATGTTTGATTAACGAGATAGTCTAGTAGATGCATACTAGGGACACTTTGTTTGTCTATGTATTCACACATGTACTAAGTTTCCAGTTAATACAATTCTAGCATGAATAATAAACATTTATCATGATATAAGGAAATATAAATAACAAATTTATTATTGCCTCTAGGGCATATTTCCTTCAAGCATCCCCAAACATTTATCATGAATGCTACCTAACATATCTTATCCCTGTAATTCTCTTTATTGTGGCATGAATGCTCAGATCCGTATGATTCAAAACAAAAGTTTAATATTGATATAAAAACAATAAACTTCAAGCATACTAACAAGATAATTATGTCTTCTCAAAATAACATGGCCAAAGAAAGCTTATCTCTACAAAATCATATAGTTTTGCTATACTCCATCTTCATCACACAAAATATTTAAATCATGCACAACCCAGATGACAAGCCAAGCAATTGTCTCATACTTTTGATGTTCTCAAACCTTTTCAACTTTCACGCAATACATGAGCATGAGCCATGGACATAGCACTATAGGTGGAATAGACGATGGTTGTGGAGAAGACAAAAATAAGGAGATAGTCTTACATCAACTAGGCGTATCAACGGGCTATGGAGATGCCCATTAATATATATCAATGTGAGTGAGTAGGGATAGCTATGCAACGGATGCACTAGAGCTATAAGTTTATGAAAGCTCAAAAAGAAACTAAGTGGGTGTGCATCCAACTTGCTTGCTCACGAAGACCTAGGGAAATTTGAGAAAGCCCATCATTGGAATATACAAGCCAAGTTCTATAATGAAAAATTCCCACTAGTATATTACAGTGACAACGAAGGAGACTCTCTATCATGAATATCATGGTGCTACTTTGAAGCACAAGTGTGGTAAAAGGATAGTAGCATTGCCCCTTCTCTCTTTTCTATCATTTTTTATTGGGTCTTCTCTTATTTTTTGGCCTCTTTTTTTTAGTCCAGATTCTCATCCCGACTTGTGGGGGAATCATAGTCTCCATCATCCTTTCGTCACATGGGACAATGCTCTAATAATGAAGATCATCACACTTTTATTTACTTACAACTCAAGAATTACAACTCGATACTTACAACAAAATATGACTCTAAATGAATGCCTCTGGCGGTGTACCGGGAAGTGCAATGAATCAAGAGTGACATGTATGAAAGAGTTATGAACGGTGGCTTTGCCATAAATACGATGTCAACTACATGATCACGCAAAGCAATATGACAATGATGGAGCGTGTCATAATAAACAAAATGGTGGAAAGTTGCATGGCAATATATCTCGGAATGGCTATGGAAATGCCATAATAGGTAGATATGGTGGCTGTATTGAGGAAGGTATAGGTGGGTGTATGGTACCGACGAAAGTTGCACGACACAAGAGAGGCTAGCAATGGTGGAAGGGTGAGAGTGCGTATAATCCATGGACTCAACATTATTCATAAAGAACTCACACTTATTGCAAAAACCTATTAGTTATCGAAATGAAGTACTACGCGCATGCTCCTAGGGGGGGGGGGTAGATTGGTAGGAAAAGACCATCGCTCATCCCCGAGCGCCACTCATAAGGAAGACAATAAATAAATAAATCATGCTCCGACTTCATCACATAACGGTTCACCATACGTGCATGCTACGGGAATCACAAACTTTAACACAAGTATTTCTCAAATTCACAACTACTCACTAGCATGACTCTAATACCACCATCTTCATATCTCAAAACAATCATAAGGAATCAAACTTCTCATAGTTTTCAATGCACTTTATATGAAAGTTTTTATTATATCCCTCTTGGATGCCTATCATATTAGGACTAAATTTATAACCCAAGCAAATTACCGTGATGTTTAGAGACTCTCAAAATAATATAAGTGAAGCACAAGAGTTCATCAATTTCTGTAAAATAAAGCCACCGCCGTGCTCTAAAAAGATATAAGTGAAGCACTAGAGCAATTTTGCCTAGCTCAAAAGATATAAGTGAAGCACAATGAGCATTCTAATAAATCACGATTCCTGCGTATCTCTCT
Organism: Aegilops longissima; assembly: GCA_021605205.1. Taxonomy (NCBI): domain Eukaryota; kingdom Viridiplantae; phylum Streptophyta; class Magnoliopsida; order Poales; family Poaceae; genus Aegilops; species Aegilops longissima. Next base: position 507,279,065 of record CM038681.1, read on the forward strand.
CAAAAGGTGTGTACAGAAAGGATGATTGTGGCAAACTAAAATTCAAAGACTCAAATCATATAAGACGCTCCAAGCAAAACACATATCATGCGGTGAATAAAAATATAGCCTCAAGCAAAGTTACCGATAGACGAAGACGAAAGAGGGGATGCCTTCCCGGGGCAACCCCAAACTTAGGCTCTTGGCATCCTTGGATATTACCTTGGGGTGCCTTGGGCATCCCCAAGCTTAGGCTCTTTCCACTCCTTATTCCATAGTCCATCAAATCCTTACCCAAAACTTGAAAACTTCACAGCACAAAACTCAACAGAAAATCTCATAAGTTCCGTTAGTATAAGAAAATAAATCACCACTTTAGGTACTGTCGTGAACTCATTCTTTATTTATATTGGTGTAACATCTACTGCATTCCAACTTTTCCATGGTTCATACCCCCCGATACTAGCCATAGATTCATCAAAATAAGCAAATAACACATAGAAAACAGAATCTGTCAAAAACAGAACAATATGTAACAATCTGGATATTTCGAATACTTCTATAACTCCAAAAATTCTGAAAAATTAGTATGACCTAAGAAATTTTTTTATTAATCTTATGCAAAAAGAACCGATATTTTATCATGCTTCTGTGATTTTTAACAATTCTGGGACTGAGCGCAAAATTTTCTGTTTTTCAATAAGATCAAATCAACTATCACCGTAAGCTATCCCAAAGGTCTTACTTGGCACAAACACTAATTAAAACACAAAACCACATCTAACCGGAGGCTAGATGAATTATTTGTTGCAAAACAACAAGGAAAATATTGGGTTGTCTCCCAGCAAGCGCTTTTCTTTAAAGCCTTTTAGCTAGGCTTTGATAATTTCGATGGTGCTCACATGAAAGAGAAGAATTGAAGCACAAAGAGAGCATCATAAAACACGTGACAAACACATATAAGTCTAACATACTTCCTTTGCATAGGAATTTAATAAGCAAACAAATTATCAAGGCAAGCAAAACTAGCATATGCAAGGAACAAGAAAGAGACAATAGCAATCTCAACATGAAGAGAGGTAATTTAGTAACATGAAAATTTCAACAACCATATTTTCCTCTCTCATAATAATTACATGTAGGATCATAAGCAAATTCAACAGAATACCTATCACATAACATATTCTCAACATGATCCACATGCATGCGAAGTTGACACTCTTCCAAAATAGTGGGATTAACATTAACTAAAGTCTTGACCTCTCCGAACCCACTTTTATCAAAAACTTCATAAGATTGAACATTATCCAAATATGTGGGATCTAAAGTTGACACTCTTCCAAACCCACTTTCAATATAATTGCAAACATTACTATCAATCTCATATTCATCATGGGGCTTAAATAAATTTTCAAGATCATAAGAAGAATCACCCCAATCACGATCATTGCAACAAGTAGTGGACAGAGCAAAACTAGCATCCCCAAGCTTAGGGTTTTGCATATTATTAGCACAATTGAAATTAATATAATTTATAATAACATCATTGCAACCATGCTTTTTATTCAAAGATCTATCGTGAATCACTTCATAAAATACTTCATCACAATTTTCAGATTCACGGATTTCAAGCGAAACTTCATAAAGATAATCTAGTGCACAAAACTCACTTGCAATTGGTTCATCATAGTTGGATCTCTTAAAAATATTAGCAAGCGGATGAGGATCCATAAATCTTAGGTTCTCTGATTTGCAATAAATACACAATTATTCCAACCAAACGAGCCAAATAAGACATCAAGGCAAACGAAAAGACGAACAGAAGAAGGGCGAAGAAAAGGCAAATCTTTTCGGAAGTCATTTTAGAAGTGGGGGAGAGGAAAACAAGAGGCGAATAGTGAATAATGTAATGCAAGAGATGAGAGTTTATGATGGGTACTTGGTATGTCTTGACTTGGCGTAGATCTCCCCGGCAACGGCGCCATAAATTCTCTGCTACTTCTTGATCTTGCGTTGGTTTTTCCCTTGAAGAGGAAAGGGTGATGCAACAAAGTAGAGTAAGTATTTCCCTCAGATTTTGAGAACCAAGGTATCAATCCAGTAGGAGAAAATGCTCAAGTCACAGAATACCTGCACAAATAAACACCAACTTGCACCCAACACGACATAGGGGTTGTCAATCCCTTCATGGTTATTTGCAAAGTGAGATCTGATAGAGATGGATAAATAGTAAAGTAATATTTTTGATATTTTTGGTTTATGGAACGGAAAGTAAAAGATTGCAAAGGAAGTAAATCGGAAACTAAAACTATAGATAGGAAACTTATATGATGGAAAATTGACCCGGGGGTCATAGGTTTCACTAGAGGCTTCTCTCAAGATAGAAAATATTACGGTGGGTGAACAAATCACTGCCGAGCAATTCATAGAAAAGCGCAAAGTTATGATGATATCTAAGGCAATGATCATAAATATAGACATCATGCCTGTATCAAGTAGACCGACTCCTACCTGCATCTACTACTATTACTCCACACATCGACCGACTCTTGCCTGCATCTAGAGTATTAAGTTCATATAACAGAGTAATGCATTAAGTAAGATGACATGATGTAGCGGGATAGACTCAAGCAATATGATGAAAACCCATATTTTTATCCTCGTTGGCAACAATACAATATGTATCGGTTCCCCTTCTGTCACTAGGATTGAGCACCGCAAGATTGAACCCAAATCTAAGCACTTCTCCCATTGCAAGAAAAACCAATCTAGTTGGCCAAACCAAATCGATAGTTCGAAGAGACTTGCAAAGATATCAAATCATGCATATAAGAATTCAGATAAGATTCAAATAATATTCATAGACAAGCTGATCATAAATCCACAATTCATCGGATCTCGGCAAACACAGCGCAGAAGAGTATTACATCGGATAGATCTCCAAGAACATCAAAGAGAACATGGTATTGAGGATCAAATAGAGAGAAGAAGCCATCTAGCTACTAGCTATGGACCCGTAGGTCTGTGGTAAACTACCCATGATACGTCTCCAACGTATCTATAATTTATGAAGTATTCATGCTATTATATTATCCATCTTAGATGTATTATATGCATTTATATGCTATTTTATATGATTTTTGGGACTAACCTATTAACCTAGAGCCCAGTGCCAGTTTCTGTTTTCTCCTTGTTTTTGAGTTTTGCAGAAAAGGAATACCAAACAGAGTCCAATTGACGAGCCAATTTCTGATGATTTTTTATGGACCAAAAGAAGACCTCGGAGTAAAAGAGTTGGGCCAGGAGAGTCTCGGGGTGCCCACGAGGGTGGGGGGCGCGCCCACCCCCCCAGGCGCGTGGGCCTACCTCGTGGACACCTCGGGTACCTCCTTGACGTGAGACCGGCGCCAAAAATTCCTATAAATACAGAAACCTCAGAAAATTAACCTAGATCGGAAGTTCCGCCGCCGCAAGCCTCTGTAGCCACGAGAAATCAATCTAAGCCCTCTCCGGCACCCTGCCGGAGGGGGCCATCATCACCGGTGGCCATGGAGTATCCTGGAGGGTCCATCATCACCATGAAGGCCAAAGACCAGAGGGTGGAGGCCATGGAGGAGGAAGCACAAGGGGGAGAACCTCTCCTCCTCTCTTCCGGTGGCGCCGGAGTGCCATCGGGAGGGGAATCATCGCCACGGTGATCGTCTTCATCAACATCACCATCATCATCACCATCCTCATCTCTTTTACGTGGTCCACTCTCCCGCACCCCGCTGTAATCCCTACTTGAACATGGTGCTTTATGCCACATATTATGATCCAATGATGTGTTGCCATCCTATGATGTTTTGAGTAGATATCATTTGTCTTTAGGTTGATTGATGATCTAGATTGGTATGAGTTGTATGTTTTACTTTGGTGCTGTCCTATGGTGCCCTCCGTGTAGCGCAAGCGTGAGGGATTCCCGCTGTAGGGTGTTGCAATACGTTCATGATTCGCTTATAGTGGGTTGGTGAGTGACTGAAACACAAACCCGAGTAAGAGGGATTGTTGCGTATGAGAATAAAGAGGACTTGATGCTTTAATGCTATGGTTGGGTTTTACCTTAATGATCTTTAGTGGTTGCGTATGGTTGCTAGAGTTCCAATCATAAGTGCATATGATCAAATTAGAGAAAGTATGTTAGCTTATGCCTCTCCCTCATATGAAACTGCAATAGTGATCACCGGTCTTGTTAACAATTGCCTAGGACAATTCCGCACGCCGATCCACCATTATTACACACTCGCTATTTATAATATTTAGTAATATATTATAACTTTATGATAACAGCACCTACTTTTATGTTTTAGCTCTCCGATACCATACAAAGTTATCCTCTTCATACCCACAACGTAGTTTTTTTCTCGTTTCTAGTTGGAAGCAAACGTTCGGTGTACGTAGAGTCGTATCAGTGGCAGATAGGGCTTGAGAGAATATTGATCTTACCTTTATCTCCTTGTGTTTTCGACACTCCATACTTATCACTTCCACCTTTGGAAATTGCTACGATGATTCCCTGCACTTGGGGATTATCAAGCTCTTTTCTGGCGCCATTGCCGGGGAGCAATTGCGTGGGGTTGATATTCTCGTGTGTGCTTGTTTGCTTTCTTCACTAAGTAGATTTTGTTTTTCCTTTTTGTTTCTGTTTAGTTGTGGGTGAAACATACAAAAAAAATTAAAAGAATGAAAATACAAAAAAATACTTGCCTTTCATGCCTAAAAAGTTTTTCAAAAAGAGAAGTGATTGGAAAGTTATGCATTGAAGAAGTGAGGGTCGACCTTGAGCACTTGTGTTCATGCTCAAGGAAAAAATGTAGAATTTTTCAAGGAAGTTTCTCTGTAAATAATTATCTCCTTGTATATATTCATTGTATTATAAAAATAATGTGCCAAGCTTTGGTTTTAGGATGATTAGATTGCTTGTTTACTTTGTGCAGAACAAAAACAGAAACTTTGGCTGTAGTGCGTGAATTTACATTTTTTACTGGAAAGTCAAATGGGTCTGAAACTTTTTTCACATCACTTATGTACAAAAATTTCAAATTTGCATATTTATTTCATAATTTTAGGAGTTACAAAAGTTTACCAAACTTCCAGATTACTACAGACTGTTCTGTTTTTAATTGATTCTGTTTTGCGTGTGTTGTTTGCTTATTTCGATGAATCTATGGCTAGTATCGGGGGGTATGAACCATAGAGAAGTTGGAATAAAGTAGTTTTAACACCAATATAAATAAATAATGAGTTAATTACAGTACCTAATGGTAGTGATTTGCTTTATTACACTAACGGATCTCACAAGTTTTTGTTAAAGGTTTGTGTGGATTAAGTGTCCGAAGGTCGAAGAGTTATCAATATGAGAAGAATAAAGAGAGGCAAGAGTTCAAGATTGGGGATGCCCAAGGCACCCCAAGTAAATATTTCAAAGGATACTCAAGCATCTAAGCTTGGGGATGCCCCGGTTGGCATCCCATCTTTCTTCTTCAACAAATATCGGTATACCTCAGTTTTTGTTTTGTTCACATGAATTGTGTCCTTTGTGTTTTTCTTTTTCTTTAAGAACCATGCTAGCATGAGATAGCACTTCATTGATTTATAGAATACTTCATGTTCTTCACTTAAATCTTTTAAGTATGACCTTGTAGAATTGCTCTTTGTGCTTCACTTAAATCTTTTGAGTATGGTTTTATAGAATGTTTCGTGTGCTTCACTTATATATTTTGAGCTTGGATATTGGTTAGTCTATGTTAATTGTATAATGCTCCATGAACTTCACTTATATCTTTTGGAGTATGAATAATACTATCATTAAAGTGGTTTGGAAGAGTGTCAACTTTAGGAATTAGTGATCCCACTATTTTGGAGGGTGTTGAATCTTAGTGTGATATGTATGAAAGTGGATTTGGAAGAGTGTCAACTTTAGCTAGTAATGATTCCAATATTTCGGAAGAGGTTCCAATTGAGTATGAGAACAAATTTTCTATACATGATGCTACTGAAAATTATTATGAGGGAGGAATACATGCTTGTAGGAGTTGCAATAATATCAAGTTTCCTCTCTATGTGCTTAAAGTTTTGAAGTTATACTTGTTTTGCCTTCCTATGCTAGTTGATTGTTGTTATTATAAGTTGTGTGATCACAAAATCCGTAGGCATAGGAAGTAGGTTATATTCAAATGTGCTAGTCATATTCTTCAAGATGCTCTCCTTGTGCTTCAATTCCCACCTTTTATGTGAGCATCACTGAAATCATCATGCCTAGCTAAAAGGCATTAAAGAAAAGCGCTTGTTGGGAGACAACCCAATATGTACCCTTACTGTTTTTGTGTGTTTACATGTTTAAGCTACTGTATTAATCATGTTTTATAGCTTTTGTTTCAATAAAGTTCCAAGTAAGACCTTTGGGAAGACTGGTGTGAAAGTTAATGTGATCTTGCTGTAAAAAACAGAAACTTTGCACTCACGAGAATAGATGTAATTTTTTACAGAAGAGTTATTTTGAGTTGATTATTTTTGCAGAAGATTAATAGACAAATTCCTCACGTCCACCAATTTATCTCATAATTGTTTGAGTAGCATAAGTATGGTTATTGTTCAGATCATTACAGACTGTTCTGTTTCTGACAGATTCTGTTTTCATTGTGTAGTTTGCTTGTTTTCTAGTTTCTATGGCTTATATTCCTCAATATAAATTGTAGAAATGTTATGGTACAGTAGGCATTGTGTGAGAACAATTATGAACCTTGTCTTTGACAGTACCATAGTGAATGGTTTGCTCTTTATCATACTAACCTATCTCACGAAGTTTGGTTAAGTTTTGTGTGATTGAAGTTTTCAAGCTTTGGGTGAGATATCGATATGAGGAGAATAAGGAGTGGAAAGACCCTAAGCTTGGGGATGCCCAAGGCACCCCAAGGTAATATTCAAGGAAAACTCAAGTGCCTAGGCTTGGGGATGCCCCGAAAGGCATCCCCTCTTTCGTCTTCAAAACTATCGGTATACCTTACTCGGAGCTATATTTTTGTTCGTCACATGATATGTGTTTTGCTTGGAGCGTGTTTTCGATTTTACTTGCTGTTTGAATAAAATCTTTGGATCTGAAATATTGTATGAAAAGAATCCTCCCATGGCTAGTTAATTATTTGACTACTCAGTGTTCTTCACTCATATCTTTTGGAGTAGTTTGTCATTTACTCATGTGCTTCATGTATATCCTATGAGTAAATGGTTGAATAAATTGAATGTCATAAACCTGAATTTATATATGTTTCATATGCTTATAACATGGGGAGTAATGACTTCACACATAATAAGTATAGGTAGTAAACTTGTTGAAAGTTAGCAAACGTAGAATTGGTCACTTGAACAATTCATGAAATAATATTGAAGGAAGAGAGGTTTCACATATAAATATACTATCTTGGACATCTTTTGTAATTGTGAGCACTCATTAAAACATGACATGATAAAAGGTTGACGTTGGACAAGGAAGACAACGTAATGGGTTATGTTTTCTTATATCTGAAATAAAGTATATTGTCATGGATCATCCAACATGTTGAGCTTGCCTTCCCCCCTCATGCTAGCCAAATTCTTTGCACCAAGTAGAGATACTACTTGTGCTTCCCAAAACCCTTAAACCAGTTTTGCCATGAGAGTCCACCATATCTACCTATGGATTGAGTAAGATCCTTCAAGTAAGTTGTCATCGGTGCAAGCAATAAAAATTGCTCTCTAAATATGTATGATTGATTGGTGTGGAGGAAATAAGCTTTGTACGATCTTGTGATATGGAAGAAATAAAAGCGACGGGCTGCATAATAAAGGTTCATATCACAAGGGGCAATATAAAGTGACGTTCTTTCGCATTAAGATTTTGTGCATCCAACCCTGAAAGCGCATGGAAACCTCTGCTTCCCTCTGCGAAGGGCCTATATTTTACTATTATTTTCTACCTTATGCAAGAGTCATGGTGATCTTCACCTTTCCTTTTTACATTTTATCCTTTGGCAAGCACATGGTGTTGGAAAGATCCTGATATATATATATATATATATATATATGTAAGTTAGCATGAGCTATTATTGTTGACATTACCCTTGAGGTAAAAGGTTGGGAGGCGAAAATATATGCCCCTATCTTTCTCTGTGTCTGATTAAAACTCCATAACCACAAGTATTGCGTGAGCGTTAGCAATGGTGAAAGACTAAATGATAGTTGAGTATGTGGAGTTTGCTAAATTAAAGCTCTGACATAGACTCTTCCTGAAAATGAGATGAATTGCAATTGTTTGATGACTAAGGACGCTGTTTGTTAGTTTTCAAGAAAGCTTATGATCTATACTTTAACATGTGAATGGCTTGTTACTTGATCATGAAAAGTTTTATGCGATGAGCTACTATTATGACATATAATGATGCTAGAAAAGGTGATTGAAATTATCACTGATCAAACTTGTGCACCTGCTAGCATTCACACTTCATAAATTATTTCTTTTATCATTTACCTACTCGAGGACGAGCAGGAATTAAGCTTAGATGCCGATACGCTCCAACGTATCTATAATTTATGAAGTATTCATGCTATTATATTATCCATCTTAGATGTTTTATATGCATTTATACGCTATTTTATATGATTTTTGGGACTAACCTATTAACCTAGAGCCCGGTGCCAGTTTTTGTTTTCTCCTTATTTTTGAGTTTTGCAGAAAAGGAATACCAAACGGAGTCCAATTGACGAGCCAATTTTTGATGATTTTGATGGACCAAAAGAAGACCTAGGTTAAAAGAGTTGGGCCAGGAGAGTCCCGGGGTGCCCACGAGGGTGGGGGACGCGCCCACCCCCCAGGCGAGTGGGTCTACCTCATGGACACCTCGGGCACCTCCTTGACATGAGACCGACGCCAAAAATTCCTATAAATACAGGAACCTCGGAAAATTAACCTAGATCGGAAGTTCCGCCGCCGCAAGCCTCTATAGCCATGAGAAATAAATCTAGGCCCTCTCCGGCACCCTGCCGGAGGGGGCCATCATCACCGGTGTCCATGGAGGAGTATCCCGGAGGGGCCATCATCACCATGAAGGCCAAGGACCAGAGGGTGGAGGCCATGGAGGAGGAAGCACAAGGGGGAGAACCTCTCCTCCTCTCTTCCGGTGGCACCGGAGTGCCATCGGGAGGGGAATCATCGCCACGGTGATCGTCTTCATCAACATCACCATCATCATCACCATCCTCATCTCTTTTACGCGGTCCACTCTCCCGCACCCCGCTGTAATCCCTACTTGAACATGGTGCTTTATGCCACATATTATGATCCAATGATGTGTTGCCATCCTATGATGTTTTGAGTAGATATCTTTTGTCTTTAGGTTGATTGTGATCTAGATTGGTATGAGTTGTATGTTTTACTTTGGTGCTGTCCTATGGTGCCCTCCGTGTAGCACAAGCGTGAGGGATTCCCGCTGTAGGGTGTTGCAATACGTTCATGATTCGCTTATAGTGGGTTGGTGAGTCACTGAAACACAAACCCAAGTAAGAGGGATTGTTGTGTATGGTAATAAAGAGGACTTGATGCTTTAATGCTATGGTTGGGTTTTACCTTAATGATCTTTAGTAGTTGCGGATGCTTGCTATAGTTCCAATCATAAGTGCATATGATCCAAGTAGAGAAAGTATGTTAGCTTATGCCTCTCCCTCATATGAAACTGCAATAGTGATCACCGGTCTTGTTAACAATTGCCTAGGACAATTCCGCACACCAATCCACCATTATTCCACACTCGCTATTTATAATATTTAGTAATATATTCTAACTTCATGATAACAACACCTACTTTTATGTTTTAGCTCTCCGATACCATACAAAGTTATCCTCTTCATACCCACAACGTAGTTTTATTTCTCGTTTCTAGTTGGAAGCAAACGTTCGGTGTACGTAGAGTCGTATCAGTGGTAGATAGGGCTTGAGAGAAATATTGATCTTACCTTTAGCTCCTTGTGGGTTCGACAATCCATACTTATCACTTCCACCTTTGGAAATTGCTACGATGATTCCCTGCACTTGGGGATTATCAACCCACGCTTCATTGGAGAGGCAATGGTTTTGATGTAGAAGCCCTCCTTGATCGAATCCCCCTCCGGTAGGACGCTGGAAAAGGCCCCTAGATGGGATCTCACAGGTACAGAAGGTTGCGGCGGTGGAAAAGTGTTTTCGTGGCTCTCCTGATAGGTTTTGGGATATTTAAGAATATATAGGCAGAAGAAATAGGTCAGTGGAGTCACGAGGGGCCCACAAGGATGGGGGGCGCGTGATGTCTACTACACAACTTTATTCTTGTAGACACGTGTTGGGCCTCCAAGCGCAGAGTTTTGTAGGATAGTAGCAATTTTCCCTCAAGTGGATGACCTAAGGTTTATCAATCCGTGGGAGGCGTAGGATGAAGATGGTCACTCTCAAACAACCCTGCAACCAAATAATAAAAAGTCTCTTGTGTCCCCAACACACCAAGTACAATAGTAATTTGTATAGGTGCACTAGTTCGGCGAAGAGATGGTGATACAAGTGTAATATGGATATTAGATATCGATTTTTGTAATAAGAACAATAAAAAACAGCAAGGTAGCAAGTAACAAAAGTGACCACAAACGGTATTGCAATGCTTGAAAATGAGGCCTAGGGTCCGTACTTTCGCTAGTGCAATCTCCCAGCAATGCTAATATAATCGGATCATATAACCATCCCTCAAAGTGCGATGAAGAATCACTCCAAAGTTCCTATCTAGCGGAGAACATAAGAAGAAATTATTTGTAGGGTACGAAACCACCTCCTTATTCTTTCCGATCGATCTATCCAAGAGTTCGTACTAAAATAACACCAAATAATTTCAGATTCGTAATACTCAATCCAACACAAAGAACCTCAAAGAGTGCCCCAATATTTCTACTGGAGAAACAAAAGACAAGAATGTGCATCAGCCCCTATGCATAGGTTACCCCAACGTCATCGCGGGAATGCGCGAGTTGAATGCCAAAACACATATCAAGTGAATCAATATGATACCCCATTGTCACCACGAGTATTCATATGCAAGACATATATGAAGTGCTCTCAAATCCATAAAAGTATTCAATACGCTAACAACAAAATCTCAAAGGAAAAAACTCAATTCAGCACAACAAGATAGAGAGGGGAAAAACACCATATGATCCGACTATATTAACAAAGCACGCGATACATCAAGATCATGACATCTCAAGAACACGAGAGAGAGAGAGAGAGAGAGAGAGAGAGAGAGAGAGAGAGAGAGAGAGAGATTAAACACATAGCTACTCGTACAAACCCTCAGCCCCAAGGGTGGCTACTCCCTCCTCATCGTGGTGGCCGCCGGGATGATGAAGATTGCCACCGGAGATGATTCGCCCCTCCGCCAGGGTGCCGGAATAGGGTCTAGATTGGTTTTCGGTGGCTACAGAGGCCTGCGGTGGCGGAACTTCTGATCTAGGTTTATTTCTGATGGTTTCTCTATTTATAGGATTTTTTGGCGTCGGTTTCACGCGAAGATGGGCCTCGAGGTGAGCACAACTGTCGGTGTACTAGAGTAGGGGTACCCTAGTATCCCGAACTCGTGCACGGACAGTCGCAGCACCCCGCGGCAAGGCTTGCCTAGTGGCCGCCAAGATCCTCCGTGGTTCCTTTGGAGCCATTCAAGAACAAAGTGTTTAACTAAGGAAACAAGGCCCCGGCAAGAGGAGCTTGCCGGGAAGGCCGCTCAAGGCACGCAGAAGACAAGACCCCGGCAAGAGGAGCTTGCCGGGAAGGCTCGGAGAGCGACAAGCTCCCGAGCGCGACAAGGAGTTAGCCGCGGCAAGGCGCTTGCCATGGCAGGCAACCTCTCTTCATCTCCGCTCCAGCTCATCTATCAACGTGTCGTCATGGGGCCGTCCCAGGCGTGCGTGTCAAGAGGCTGTGCAGCCAGCGGAGAGCAGCGGTAAGCGGCGCTGACAGGGGTGCCATCGTGGCGAACGGTGGTGTCCCTAACGGTCCCTTTCCGCATTGTTCAGGCGACATGGACGGGCATTTATTACTTTTGTCCCTTGCCGCCAGAGTTAGGTAGAATCCACTGTACACTGTACAAAGTAGCTGTACCAACCGCAGCTCATTTTCCCATTTTGCCCCCATCTACGTTGCCGCCTGTGGTGACCCCTTTGAGCCTATAAAAGGAGGCCCATGTGTAACGTAGAAAGGGTTCGATTCGTTTAGGTTCAGCTCATTCGACTCATTCGAGACTAGATACACTCAAGCTAGGTTTTGTAGCTCCCATTGCTCTCTAGCAAGAACACAAATAATCAGACAAGCAGAAGTAGGAGTATTATCTCTCCGGAGAGCTCCAAAGCTGGGTAAAACTACTCATGTGCATCGCCTAGATCTGCTCTTCGTGCAATCTCCGCCCCCCTCCGAACCAAAAGGGACTCGGTCCGCCGGTCCCATAGGTGTCCGTGGGTCACGATCAGCTTCCCCGACATCGTTGGCGCGCCAGGTAGGGGGCGTCGAGGCTGTGTGAACCTGCTCCGGCGTTCGCACGAGCAAGATCTTCATCATCTTCATCAACATGCCACCGAAGAAGAAGGCTTCGGCGGCAGCAGAGCCGTCCGCGTAAAACCCACCACCACCGGAGCTGACGAGTGGTGGGGAAGACGCTGGCGGAGGAACGGGCGTCGTCGAGGGAGCCCACGACGCTGCCAAGTCCAAGGACAAGGCGGCGCAGACTTCAGCGTCCGGATACGTACCGCGTCCATCTCAGGAGGCGCGGGACCGACAGCGTCATGGTGCTCGCAGCGCCATGCGTTTGTTGGGGCAAGATCGAGCTGGTGGATCCAGAGACGCACAAGAGCAGCTCGCGCGCCAACAGGCTGGTGCGAGTGGGGCACGGTCGCCTGGACGGGATACTGCTCCTTCTAATATATTTAGAAGTCCGAGCACATCCCGCTCCTTGCACCGTTCGCCATTGCCACCCACCACTCAAGCGGAAGCTTTGGCGCGAGCTCAACTGCTCCTGGATTACCCTCCAACGGCTGACAAGGTCGACGAATGGAGGGCCACCATTCAAAGTCTCATCGGCTTTGCTAACGGCGACACTCGCAGCAACCAATCGCATCCTTGCCGCGGCGAGACGACAAGGCACGAGCGGTGGCGACGAAACCTATGGGGTGCAACCACCATGCACTCTCCATCCGAAGGCCAAGATCGCCGACTCGCCGGATCCACCTCGACAAATCTCCATGCGTCGTCGGTTCCGCGAGCTCGTCGCGACCAGCGCCAAGTTCTTCAAGAACGGCAAGAAGAAGACGCCGAACTCGCATCGAAGCGCCAAGAGAAGCGCCGTCAATCCGATCAGCGCTGGGCCCACTGTCGACATGCAAGCGCCAGGAACCGGGTGACTTGCCGACGCGTAGGTTGCCCTGCGTTCACTCGTGAGCTGCGGCAAGTCCAAAGGGCCCGACAAGAAAAATTTCAAGCCGACGCGTGCGAGAAGTATGATGGCAGGACACATCCGTCGGAGTTCTCAAGATCTACACCATTGCGGTGCAAGCTGCGGGGGCGAGAGACGACAAGATCCTCGCCAACTACTTCCCGCTGGTACTCAAGCCAAATGTCAGATCTTGGCCCATGCACTTGCCGGACAGTTCCATATCCTCTTGGGCAGATCTATGCCATCAGTTTGTTGGCGCTTTCACAGGAGGCCACAAACCTCATGGCCAAGAGAGTGACCTTCACCTGCTCGCCCAGAAGGAAGGAGAGTCCCTGCGCAAGTTCATCGAGAGATTCAGCCGTGTGCATTACAACATCCCAGATGTCCACCCTGCCGCGGTGATCAGCGCGTTCCATCAGAACGTGCGGAACCGCAGGATGAGGGAGGAGATGGCGATGTGCAAAGTCAAGGACGTCAGTGAGCTATACGCCCTGGCCGACAAGTGTGCACGTGCTGAGGAGGGGAGAAGACTCCCAGGAGAGAATGCGGAAGCAGGATCTGATAGTGAGGAGACCGCCCCGGCAAAGAAGAGCCGGCGGCAGAACAACAGAAAAAGAAAGAACAGTCAAGCAAATGTTCGAAAAGAAGAACAGAAGAAAGGAACCCAAGGGAGATTTTCAGGCAAGGAGATTACCTGCGATGGGGTCTGTGGCCGCGGTCTCCACCACCGGAGGATCGCCGGTGCTGCCCCTTGTCGAAGAAACTCCCCTTGTCGGAGAGGCCTCCCTTGCCGGAGAGCGCTCCCTTGCCGGAGAGTTCTCCCTTGGCGGCGTAGTTGAAGCAGACAGAATTTCGGCATCGACTTCCGGGTCCTCCTGATGAAGCTGCTCTGCTCCTACACAAATCAACAAGTCAGATGTCAGTAAAGAAGGACCACCCACGCACACCTAACCGTAAGAAACAAACCGGATACTTACGCTGGGGGCTGTGCTGGGTGCTGCTCTGAGGAAGGGTTGCCGGGTCCGGCAAGGGAGTCTCAGACGCTCCTCCTGTCGCCACGGGGGGATCGTCTTCGATGACAACCACCGGTGTCTTGTCTCTCTTCGACGCCCTCTGAGCTAGCATCCTGAAAAAGGAAAAAAGTTCAGAATGAAGCAAATCAGATGCAAGACAAAGCAGCAAATTGAAGGATTACAAGTACAGCGACAAGATCTTACTCTTCTTCTTCTTCCTCGGAGCTGAGAGCGGAGAAGTCGAATTCCGCTCCGCCTCCGGTGCGACGAGCTGGAAGAGTAGGCTCCCTCGGGCGCTTGGCGGGTGCGGGAGCCGTGGTCCCGAAGGCCCGCTCAGCTTGTGGCGGCGTGAGGCGCCCCAGGCAACAGAGCTTGCAGCGGTGGAGTCGCGTTGCGGCGCGCGGCTGTTGGCCCGTCTGTCGCCCCGCCACTTCCCCGGTCTTGCGGAGGCGCCTTCTTGGTGGAGCTGCGGGCTCCTCCCGCGACAAGTTATCTGAAGGTGGAGGGGAGGCGCCCCCGGCAGGCTCGCTCGGCTCAACCTCGGACTCGGCCTGCTCCTCCTCGCCGGCAAGCTCCTCTCGGTCGGCAAGGCTTGCCGCCTCAGCTGCCTCTGCCTCCTCCACAGTGAACCCAAACACGCCAGCGGCAGCAGCTGCTGCCGCCTCCTCCAACCTCGTGGCAATGCGCACCATCTCTTGCTCGGTGGTGTCGCGGGTGAGCCACCTCTGCTCATCAGCACGGATCGGCACCTCTTCCAAGCTATCGAAGAAGTGCCGCACGATGTCGTCGGAGGGCTCTTGCCAGGTTGGAACGATCCCATGAGAGTCACACAAAGGCATCATGGCGCGAATGCGGTCAAGCGAAGAATTGTTGCACAAAGGAACGACCCCCCTCGGCAACATGAACCACTCGGGGTGATCGGGGTCGTGCTTGAACAACTCCAGCAGCATTGCGTCCAACTCCAAGACGGTGAAATTCCAATTGAGGCCCGGGCGCAACCTCATGATATCTGCCGGGTTTTGGAACTCCCAGGCTGGCCTCCTCCTCTCCTGCAAGGGAAGCGTCTGGCGCGAAGGAAGTCTGCGCCAACTGCGCCTACAGTAAGCCCGGCAAGCCTGAGGCGCAAGATCCGGGTCACAGCTATCTTCAACCTAGCATCCTCCGGCGCCAAGTTGCTCCAATCATTGCCTCTCACTATGGGAGTTTGGCGCTGGGCAGTGAAGGGCTGCGGGTTCTCCTCTACGATCCAACACCAATCGGCTCTCCACTCTTCCCACTTGCTGCGGAGCTCTCCTTCAAGATAGGATTCTTTCTTGCCGATCCTGGAGATCCAAGCAATCCCTCCGGCAAGTGGCTCTCCTCTCTCGACGCGGGGCATGAAGAAGTGGCGGAAAAGGGCTACATTTGGGTGGACTCCGACAAAGTTCTCGCAGAGGTGTGCAAAAACCGCCATGGTCAGGACAGCGTTGGGGGTGAAATCAAGAAGGCGAAACCCGTAGGTATTCATGACATCGCAGAAGAATTCGGAAAAGGGCGGGCAGAGCCCGCAGTAGAAGAAGAGCGCAAAGAAGGGATACCCGACAGAAACCTTCTCAGATGCGGCGGCGGAGAGCACCCTCGTGCGCGGGTGCGCCCGCGTCTCCGTCGACCAGAAGAGGTAGTACCCCTCCCGTAGCTCCTTTGCGTCGAGCTGGGGTCGAAGAGGGCCCGCTCCTTGCGCAACGCCGCGAGCCGCTGCGCCTCGGCCGACTTCACGCCCTTCCCCTTGTCGCCTTTCGGAGCCATGGCGGAGGCGGTGGAGGAGGCCGACGGCGTTGATGGTGCTGGTGGCGGTGGGGGCGGAACTTGCTCTCTCCTGACCTGAGAAGAAGGGGGGGAGCGAAGGTGCTTTTCGAGATGTGACAGCAATGGCGAGGTGGGCGACCTGCCCCTGATTCCTTTGTTTATAAGGAGGGAGAGGGGGCGGACGTTCCACTTCTCCAATTAAAGAAAGCCCCCACGATCTCTCCCACGATGCCACGTCCGACACGTGCTGTTCGTGGGAGACTGGTGGGACCGGAGTGAGTAACGGCGCGATCTAGGCCACGCGCGTGCCCGTGCGCTGTTTTGGGCCTAGCCCAACAACGCTCGGCACCGTGTATGGCCCAGGCCCGGGGGCTCCTGTCGGTGTACTAGAGTAGGGGTACCCTAGTATCCCGAACTCGTGCACGGACAGTCGCAGCACCCCGCGGCAAGGCTTGCCTAGTGGCCGCCAAGATCCTCCGTGGTTCCTTTGGAGCCATTCAAGAACAAAGTGTTTAACTAAGGAAACAAGGCCCCGGCAAGAGGAGCTTGCCGGGAAGGCCGCTCAAGGCACGCAGAAGACAAGACCCCGACAAGAGGAGCTTGCCGGGAAGGCTCGGAGAGCGACAAGCTCCCGAGCGCGACAAGGAGTTAGCCGCGGAAAGGCGCTTGCCGCGGTAGGCAACCTCTCTTCATCTCCGCTCCAGCTCATCTATCAATGTGTCGCCATGGGGCCGTCCCAGGCGTGCGTGTCAAGAGGCTGTGCAGCCAGCGGAGAGCAGCGGTAAGCGGCGCTGACAGGGGTGCCATCGTGGCGAACGGTGGCGTCCCTAATGGTCACTTTCCGCACTGTTCAGGCGACATGGACGGGCATTTATTACTTTTGTCCCTTGCCGCCAGAGTTAGGTAGAATCCACTGTACACTGTACAAAGTAGTTGTACCAACCGCAGCTCATTTTCCCATTTTGCCCCCATCTACGTTGCCGCCTGTGGTGACCCCTTTGAGCCTATAAAAGGAGGCCCATGTGTAACGTAGAAAGGGTTCGGTTCGTTTAGGTTCAGCTCATTCGACTCATTCGAGACTAGATACACTCAAGCTAGGTTTTGTAGCTCCCATTGCTCTCTAGCAAGAACACAAATAATCAGACAAGCAGCAGTAGGAGTATTATCTCTCCGGAGAGCTCCGAAGCTGGGTAAAACTGCTCGTGTGCATCGCCTCGTTCTGCTCTTCGTGCAATCTCCGCCCCCCTCCGAACCAAAAGGGACTCGGTCCGCCGGTCCCATAGGTGTCCGTGGGTCACGATCAGCTTCCCCGACAACAACCCACCGGGGCAAGCCTGGCCCACCATGCGCGCCCTGATGGGTTGTGCCCTCCTCGTGGCTCTTCTGGCCCTCCAACGAAGCTTTGGGGGTCTCTTTTGTTCCAAAAAAAATCAGCAAAAAGTTTCAGCTCATTTGGAGAACTTTCATTTCTGCACAAAAAACAGCACCACAGTAGTTCTGCTGAAAACAACGTCAATTCGGGTTAGTTCCATGAAAATCAGAGCAAAACCATATAAAATTGTTGTAAACATGGCAAGAATACTTCATAAATTATAGAAACGTTGAAGACGTATCAGCATCCCCAAGCTTAATTCCTACTCGTCCTCGAGTAGGTAAATGATAAAAGAAATAATTTATGAAGTGTGAATGCTAGCAAAGTGCATAAGTTTGATCAATGATAATTTCAATCACTTTTCCTAGCATCATAACATCAACTCTTTCTTATAAAACTTCTCATGTTAAAGTCGCAACCAATTCACATGTTATGGTTCAAACAATGAATTCTCTTGAAACTCAACAACCTACGTTCTCTGTCACTAAGCAATTGCAATTCAACTTATTCAACAGAGTCTATGTAAGAGCTCCACATACTCAACCATCATATAGTCTTCTATGATTGCTAACAATCACCGTATACACATGAGCAAAATGTTTCAACCGGACACATAGAAAGATAGGGGCTTATTGTTTTGCCTCCCAACGTATTCACCTCAATGGTGATGTCAACAATAATAACTCATGCTACCCATATTCAACTGGACATATGTGACTAGATCTTTCCTCACCACATGATGCTTGCCAAAGGAGAAAAATAAAAAGGAATAGAGAGAAAAACTTTGACTCTTGCATAAAAGTAAATACATAAAAGTAAAGGATAGGCCCTTCGCAGAGGGAAGCAGAGGTTGCCATGTGCTTATTTGTTTGTATGCTCAACCCCTTAGTGCAAAAGAACGTCACGTTATATTGCCCCTTGTGATGGCAACATTTATTATGCAGTCTGTCACTTTTATTGGTTTACCATCACAAGTTCGTACAACGCTCAATTTATCTTACACTAAACGATCTTTCACTTTTAGAAGCAATTTTTATTGCCTTATTTCACCGATGACAACTTACTTGAAGGATCTTGCTCAATCCTTAGGTAGGTATGGTGGACTCTTGAAAATAAGATTCAGGTTTAAGGGTTTTTGGATGCACAAGTAGTATCTCTACTTGGTGCGGATTTTTTGGCTAGCAAAGATGGGGGGCAAGGACCACATGTTGAAGGATCTATGATAATATAACTTCTATGTGAATATGAATAAACATAGATCATTACATTGTCTTCCTTGTACAACGTCAACAATTTTTGGCATATAATATTTTGATGGGGGCTCACAATCACAAAAGATTTCCAAGATAGTGTATTTGCATGAAATTTCTCTTCCTTCTAGTAATCATTCATGAATTGATTGTATGACCAATATTGTGATTGTCAAGCCTCAAAAGATTTCACTTTCTAAACCCAATGTGAAGCTACCACTAGGCATGATATGAACATATAATTTCAACCTCATTACATTCAATTTATTCAAGAATTTACTCATAGGGTATAAGTGAAGCACAAGAGTAAATGACAAGCTACACCAAAAAGATATAAGTGAAGATCAATCGAGTAGTTAAGTAAATAGATAGCTATGTGAGGACTCTCTCTTATTAAAAAAATTCAGATCTAAGTATTTTATTAAAACAGCAAGCTAAATGAAAATAAAATGATATTTCAAGGATAGCACAACTCATGTGAAGAAGCAAAAACTTAGGATCAACCGATAATTGTTGATGAAGAAAGGTGGGATGCCTACCGGGGCATCCCCAAGCTTAGATGCTTGAGACTTCTTGAAATATTATTTTGGGATGCCTTGGGCATCCCCAAGCTTGAGCTTTTGTGTCTCCTTAATTCCTTTTATATCATGGTTTCCCTAAATCTTAAAAACTTCATCCACACAAACTCAACAAGAACTTGTGAGATAAGTTAGTATAAACCAATGCAAAAACCTTATCATTCTCTACTGTAGCAAATCACTAAAATTATTATTCAACATTTCATACTAAATTCCTATGCATATTTAATACTCCTATCCTCAAATAGAATCATTAAACAAGCAAACATATGCAAACATAACTGCAATCTACCAAAATAGTATAGTCTGTAAAGAATGCAAGATTCATCATACTTCCCTAACTCCAAAAATTCTTAAAAAAATATCACACTGTAGAAAATTTATTATAGCTTACTATGCAAAAAGTTTCAACATTTTATCACATTTTGACTTTTCTCGGGAATTTTTGCAACATTGACAAACTTTCTGTTTTGAAACAGCAACTCATATACTTGCAAAATAAGCATCGTAAAGGCTACCCTTGACATTTTTATTGAAAAGAAATATGCAAACTATTATTATAAATAACAGCAAGCAAATCCTAACAAAATAAAATGATTCTCCAAGCAAAACTCATGTCATGCGACGAATAAAAATATAGCCTCAAGTGAGGTTACCGATAATGTTGAAGACGAAAGAGGGGATGCCTTCCGGGGCATCCCCAAGATTAGTTGCTTGGATATTCCTTGGATATTAACTTGGGGTGCCTTGGGCATCCCCAAACTTAGGGTCTTGACACTCCTCATTCTCCTCATATCGACATCTCACCCAAAACTTGAAAACTTCAATCACACAAAACTTAACGGAACTTCGTGAGATATGTTAGTATGATAAAGAACAAACCATTTCACTTTGGTATTGTCAAAGAAAAGATCCATAATTGTTTCCACACAATTAATACTGTAGCATATCATTTCCAAAATTTATATTGAGCAATATAAGCCACAAAAACTAGGAAACGAGCAAACTATGCATTGAAAACAGAATCTGTCAAAAACAGAACAGTCTGTAGTAATCTGTACTCAAACCGTACTTCTGCTACTCCAAAAATTATGAAAAAAATTAGGACCACGTGAGCAATTTGTATATTAATCTTCTGCAAAATAATCAACTCAAAATCACTCTTCTGTTAAAAATGAGAATTTTTTTCGTGAGTGCATAAGTTTCTGTTTTTCAGCAAGATCAAATCAACTATCACCCAACATGATCCCAAAGGCTTTACTTGGCACTTTATTGAAACAAAAGCAATAAAACATGATTACTACAGTCGCGTAATCATGTGAACACACAAAAACAGTAGGTAAAAGTGTTGGGTTGTCTCCCAACAAGCACTTTTCTTTAATGCCTTTTAAGCTAGGCATGATGATTTCAACGATGCTCGTATAAAAGATAATAATTGAAACACAAAGAGAGCATCATTAAGCATATGACTAGCACATTTAAGTCTAACCCACTTACTATGCATAGGGATTTTGTTAGCAAACAACTTATGGGAACAAGAATCAACTAGCATAGGAAGGAAAAACAAGCATAACTTCAAAACTTTCAACACATAGAGAGGAAACTTGATATTATTGCAATTCCTACAAGCATAAGTTCCTCCCTCATAATAATTTTCAGTAGCATCATGAAGAAATTCGACAATATAACCATCACATAAAGCATTCTTTTCATGATGCATAAGCATAGAATTTTTTTTACTCTCCACATGAGCAACTTTATTCTCATGATTAATAGTGGGAGCAAACTCAATAAAATAACTATCATGAGATTGAGAATTAAAATCATGATGACAAGTTTCATGGTTATCATTATTCAATATAGCATACATGTCATCACCATAATCATCATAGATAGCAACTTTGTTATCATAGTCAATTGAAGCCTCATCCAAAATGGTGGATTCATCACTAAATAAAGTCATGACCTCTCCAAATTCACTTTCATCATTATAATCATCATAAATAGGAGGCATGCAATCATTATAACATATTTCCACATCAAATCTTGGGGGACTAAAAATATCATCTTCATCAAACATAGCATCCCCAAGCTTATGGCTTTGCATATTACTAGCATCATGGATATTCAAAGAATTCATACTAACAACATTGCAATCATGCTCATCATTCAAATATTTTGTGCCAAACATTTTATTGACTTCTTCTTCTAACAATTGAGCACAATTTTCCGACCCATCATTTTCAAGAAAGATATTATAAAGATGAATAATATGATGCAACCTCAATTCCATTTTTTTAGTTTTCTTTTATAAACCAAACTAGTGATAAAACAAGAAACTAAAAGATTCAATTGCAAGGTCAAAAGATATACCTTCAAGCACTCACCTGCCCGACAACGGCGCCAGAAAAGAGCTTCATTGACGG
Source organism: Aegilops longissima (assembly GCA_021605205.1). Classification (NCBI taxonomy): domain Eukaryota; kingdom Viridiplantae; phylum Streptophyta; class Magnoliopsida; order Poales; family Poaceae; genus Aegilops; species Aegilops longissima. Next base: position 507,300,979 of record CM038681.1, read on the forward strand.
GATGTGAGTGCTGCTTACCTAACCTCCCCAGCAACGTCGCCAGAAGAGAGCTTGATGTAATACAAAAAAAAGACACATCCGTGACATTTTGGGCCGAACGAATTTTTTTCTGTCATACTTATGACACTTCTATGACGATAATTGTGACAAAACCCGGTATCATGATAGATGTGGTGGGCTCCTAGTTCTATGACAAAAAATCATGACAGAAAATGGGCTTTTCGTCCTGGGCGGGCTGGAGACGCAGCTGCATGACATTCTTTGGGACATCCATGACGGAAAAAACCGTGGTAGAAGCGAGGCGAGGAAAATGTCGGGGAGTTCCCGGTTACGGTGGGTGGTCGGGGGCTGAGCGATGCACGTTTCTCTCGTACGTACGCATATGTGTGCGAGGCGTTGGGCTCTAACTGAAACCGAGCGAGGCGTTGGGCTTTAACTGAACCCGAGCGATTGCACTGCAGGCTACGCGTTACTGAACTCGAGCGATCGATCGATCCCTTGCTGTTAACTGAACCCGAGTGATTCCTTCGCTAATGCTGCTAATTGAAGCCGATTGATGCTGCCTCTGGATGAACAGTGAGCGTTGTTGGAGGGTTTGGATGAACAGTTCCCGGTGGGGGGTTGGATGAACAGGACCCCGTGGTAGTATAGGCCGTTGCCACTGGATGAACAGTACCTCGATCAATCGAGCTGGTAGAGGGGTGGATGAACATGACCCCGTAGAGGGCTGGATGAACAGGATGACCCCGTGGAGGGCTGGTTGAACAGTAGCTGGTGGAGGGCTGGATGAACAGTAGCTCGTGGAGGGGTGGTTGAATAGGGGCCCATGGAGAGGGCTGGTTGAATAGTAGCCGGTGGAGGAGCGCGCGATGGAGGCTGGATGAACAGGAGCCCGTGGATGAACAGTCGCAGGTGGAGCCCGTGGAGGCTGGAGGAGGTCGATGGTGGAGATGAAAAGTATCCCGTGGAGTCCCATTTTGCAGTACGCCACACCCCTCCCGATGACTAGGACCCCCATTTCGACTGTAGCGCTCCAACACAAGTCCGTTTACTCCGTTTTGTGGTATGCCACACCCCTCCCGGTCAACATGACCCCGTTTTGACCGTAGGAGGTCCAACATAAGTCCGTTTCCTCCATTTTGCGGTACGCCAGACCCCTCCCGATGAACAGGATCCCGTTTCGACCGTGGCCGGTTGAACACAAGGCCGTTTCCTCCGTTCTGCGGTACGTCAGGCCTCGTTTCCATCGGCTGTTCCGTCTAAGCTGGTTGGCTCCCGATGAACACGACGACGCATTTCGTTCCGACCCAGCCTATTGGCACCCCATGAACACGACGACGACGCAGTTTCTCCGTTCCGACCCAGCCATGTGCACGAGCCCTGGCCGTACGTATGCGCGAGTAGGCGTTCGAGACCCTGCCCGTATGTGACACCCCCGATTCAATCGTACACTAATCATACACGCAAACGTGTACGATCAAGATCAGGGACTCACGGGAAGATATCACAACACAACTCTAAAAATAAAATAAGTCATACAAGCATCATAATACAAGCCGGGGGCCTCGAGGGATCGAATACAAGTGCTCGATCATAGACGAGTCGTGAAGCAACAATATCTGAGTACGTACATAAGTTAAACAAGTTGCCATAAGATGGCTAGCACAAACCGATACATATCGAAAGAGGCGCAGACCTCCTGCTTGGGATCCTCCTAACTACTCCAGTCGTCGTCGCCGCAGGCTGCACGTAGTAGTAGGCACCTCCGGGTAGTAGTCGCCATCGACGGTGACGTGTGCTCTGGGCTCCATCGTCCGTCGCAGCAACCGGGTAAATAAAGGGGAAAAGGGGGAACAATGCAACCGTGAGTACTCATCCAAAGTACTACAAGCAAGAAGCTACACTACATATGCATGGATATATGTGTAAAGGGCCATATCGATGGACTGAATCGCAGAATGCCGTAATAAGAGGGGATAGCTAATCCGTCAAGACTACGCTTCGCAGCCTCCGCCTTTGCAGCTTGTTGCGAGAGTAGATCAAGTCCTCCAAGTAGCATCACATAGCAATAATCCTACCCGCGATCCTCCTCGTATCCCCGAGAGAGAGCGACCACCGGGTTGTATCCGCACTTGGAAGGGTGTGTTTTATTAAGTATCCGGTTCTAGTTGTCATAAGGTCAAGGTACAACTCCAAGTCGTCCTGCTATCAAGATCACGACTATTCAATAGATTAACTTCCCTGCAGGGGTGCACCACATAACCCAACACGCTTGATCCCATTTGGCCGGACACACTTTTCTGGGTCATGCCCGGCCACGGAAGATCAACATGTCGCAGCCCCACCTAGGCATAACAGAGAGGTCAGCACGCCGGTCTAAACCTAAGCGCCAGGGTCCAGGCCCACCGCCTGAGCACACACAAGACGCTATGCGTCGCGCCGGAAGAAGACCTAGCCTAGTGGCGTTCCAGTCCAATCCGGCGGGCACCGCTCAGTCGCTGACGTCACGAAATGCTTCGGCTGATACCACGACGCTGAGTGCCCATATCTTTCCCACGTAGTTGGTTAGTGCGTATAGGCCCGTAGCCAGACTCAGATCAAATACCAAGATCTTGTTAAGCGTGTTAAGTATCCGCGAACGCCGAACAGGCCAGGCCCACCTCTCTCCTAGGCGGTCTCAACCTGCCTGCCGCCTCCGCCACAAAGATCCATTCATGGGTGCTCCACCACCGACCCGACTTTAGTCTCCACATGTATCATGTATAAAGTATATAGTATATACCGAGATCACCTCCCGAGTGATCTCGGCCCGATAGTATAGCATGGCGCATTTAACAAGAGTGTAGGGTCACGATGGAACACTAGCATCCTATACTAAGCATGGGATAGCGAGTAAAGGTAACAACAAGGTAGCAAGGACAGGCTATGCAAAGAAGATAGGATTAATCGAAAGCGATAACATGCTACACTACTCTAATGCAAGCAGTATAGAGAAGAGTAGGCGATATCTGGTGATCAAAGGGGGGCTTGCCTGGTTGCTCTGGCAAGAGAGTGGGGTCGTCGGTGACGTAGTCGACCACCGGGGCATCAGCATCGTCACGGGGTCTACCGGAGAGAAGAGGGGGGAGAAACAGTAAATACATAGCAAGAAAGTGCACAACAGGACAACAAGCAGAGCTAGACGTGTTCTAACGTGGTATGAGGTGATACCGGTGAAGGGGGGAAACATCCGGGAAAATATCCCGGTGTTCCGTGTTTTCTACGAGATGAACCGAGGTGAAATGTTGAAGGTTCAATATGCTAGGGGCGCGTGCGCATTTAACGAGTTGCGTGTCCGGATTCGCCTCGCCGTTCGAGCAACTTTCATGTTGAAAATATTTTAATCCGAAGTTACGGATTAAAAGATATGATTTTCTAAAGATTTAATCATTTTCGATTTTATTTAATTATTTATTTAAATCCAACATTATCCGAATAGTAAATGATGACGCCAGCATGACATCGAGTGATGTCGGCAGTCAACGTTGACCATTGACCTGGTCACTTCGACGTGTGGGTCCAGTGGGACCCACCTGTCATTGAGTGCTAATTAACCTATCAGATTAATAAACTAACATAAGTGATTAGGTTAATCAAGTTTAATTAGTTCAACTAAACAAGATTAGTTAAGTTAATTATTTAATTAATTAATTAATTTTAATATTAATTATTTACTTATTATATATTATTATTATCTATTTATCCATTTATTTATTTTTAATTCTTGTTTTTTAGAAAAAAAACGTTCTCAGGGGGGTGGCCCCCCATGTCATTGGCCTAGGGGCCAAACGGTGCGTGCGACGGAGGGCCGACCATAGGCGCAGCGAGGCCAACCGGGGCTGCAGTGGGGCGCCGGCAAGGGCGGTGGCGCGGTGGCCGGCAGGGCTGGATGCGGGTCGTCGCCGACGAGGTCAAGCGGAGTCGGGCGCGGGAGCGCGAGCAGCCTAGGAGGCGCGGGAGGAGGCAGACTCGTGGCGGGGAAGGCAGGGGTCGTGCGGGAGCAGTGCACGGGGGCTGCGGGCGGAGCGGGACGGCGGTGTGGGCAGCATCAGCCGTAGGTGGCACGAACGGCGACGGGCGCGACGGAGCGCGGATAACGCTGGTGGTGCGTGCGCTGCTCACCGCGAGCACGAGCACCAGCGCGCGCGCACGATCAAGGGACGGCAGGCGGCGCTGCCCCGAGCGCAGCAGCAGGAACGAGGGAGAGAGAGGAGGGCGGGGGTTGCTCACGGCGCGGAGTAGGGTTCGGGGCAGCGGGCTCGGCGGAGGTCGGGGAAGTCCGACGAGGGAGAGGACGAGGACGACGTCGGCGGAGGCGGAAGCAGGACGGCGGGGTGGTCGCGGCGTCGTGGCCTCCGGAGAGGTACTCGGGCGGTGGCGCATCCAGATCGGTGAAGAGGGGGAGGCGCAGGAGGGAGACGAGGCGACGGCGGGGGCGGGTAGAGGTGCGGGCGGCGGCGCTGGGCGCGAAGCGTCTTGGCAGAGGGGGGGAAGGGGCGCTCGTCGATGGGGGAAGGGGCTCGTCGATGGGGGAAGGGCGCAGACCGATCCAGATCGGGACGAGGAGAGGAGAGACGGGGAGTGGGAGGAGGGGTTAGGGTTCGTGTCTCTGGGTGAGTTAGTAGGTGAGGTGGGGCGGGTGGGCGGTCCGGCTGGGCCGGCTGTAGTAGCCGAGATGGGTTGAGGCCCAAGGGGGGCGCGGTGGTCACCGGGCCACGGCCCAGTGAGGGGGGGTTCTTCCTTTTTCTTTTCTGTTTGCATTTTCTTTTATTATTTCTCTTCTGTTTTAATTCATTTAAAATATTCAGACACTTTCTAAAATATGTTTTCTTTAATATAATTACCCTTGTAATATTCGCACCCACCGAACAATTTTGTTTCAACTTTTGAAAACGTTTGTTGTTTGACATATTTAGAATTTAAATTTCAAAACGGTTTGAATCATTACGAGGTTAGCAACAAAGAATAACCGGTGACGTGGCATGATTAGCGTGGGGTTACTGTAGCATGATTATCCGGGCGTCACAATTCTCCTCCACTACAAGAAATCTCGTCCCGAGATTTAAGAGGTATAGTAAGGGGGGAGGTTTGGTAACGAATCTAGCGGGACTTCTCATCCTGGCTTGCTCTTCTCGAAGAGGCCGGTCCAATACATTGATGTCTTCATTTCGCTGCTTTAGGTCATCAAGATGAAGTCGGCATCCTTTCTTCGGAATTCCATCGTATTCGAAAGAATAAAGGGTGGGTATTCCGGGGGAACGAACCTCTGCAAGGTTAACTATCTGGTCAATAACATCGGGGAAGGTGGTGGGAAGTAACTCTCGAATTGAAATTTAAGAAAGTATCGAGAGCAAAGTAAGGAGGTATCATGGGAAGTTTCGAGCGGGCAGGCAATCGTTTGATGCCTGTTACAAGGCGTGAAAGGGGTTCAAAGCAACGGGAATAAGTATTGTGTCTGATACCGGAATAGATCACTAGGAAGGTGGCTCGTGATATAAATACAAAGCCAAGCATGGGGAATAACCATTAGAAACAGGATTGTGCAGGTGAGTCAAGTTTCGATCCTGTGAAACTGTGGGTTATGGGCCCACCATGTGGGTTAAAGTAAGAAGGGCAGCGACATCTTGCATGGTCATGCAAGCAAGGCATGTCGAGGCTAGCACATCGATTATGTTGGCAACCACGTCGGTACCAAGGGCGAGGGACGAAGAGAACCATTTTCCCCTTTCGTTGAGCGAGGCGGACCAATAGGCAAAGTTCTCGCCCATCGGTGGCTACCGAATGTCATCAACAAAAGTAACAGGCCTTCTTGACAGAATTGCACTCGAGGTGTTAACATAAGCGAGGGATTAATACTGCTTAGTTCATAATGATCACCAGAAAGGTTAGACAAAACAATGGAAAGGAAAAGGTGTTTATCAGATTAACAACTCAATGGAAAGGGAAATGTGTTTAAACACCTATTTCCGGGGTATATCCTTTCCAAGGACAAGCAGAGCATGATGTACATGAAAGGATAGAAAGTAGAAAACCATTAAGGTAAGGGGAAGGGATTTCATGATATTACCCATACAACGGTGTCTGGATAATTGAGCAAGAAAACATTTAGCATTGACATGGTCAACAGGAAGATCAAACTTTGAAAACAAAAAGGATCCACGAGGAACAACTTATAAAATAGGTCTTACAATTTCCTCCAGGAAGAATGGTTGTCCTTGCAAAAGAAATTATAACGATAGGTCCTCCACCCAGGGGGGGGGGTGCTAGGCATGACATCATGTTACCGGGTCATAAAAGACCAGTGTTATAACTCTTGGAAAAATGTTCCAACCATCATATCTGACCGAGATTCAGATCTGATCGGTGTTAGGATACCTTGGACTCAGGATGCCTGAGAAGGAAAGGTGCAAAACAAATTGTCGAGATGACATTGTAAGATTCTCGGGAAATCTACTACGGAAGCGAGTTCCGAAATAGGAGCTCATCATTAAACCCATGAAGGGATAAGATGGTAGCTGATGATCTCAGCGACAATTCATCGAGGTTTCCAAAAGGATGCATTTCCACAAGTATGTGAACAAGGATATAACATTTGTCAGATCAAATGATATAATGAGATCGGCTCGAGGAAAAACACACCCAATTAAACATCAGTTTAAAGGTGCAACCGTAATGTGGGCTTACAGTAGCATGATCAACGTCGGAATGGTGGTTCAACAACCGATAGGCTAAGAATGAATTATCAATCATTAACTCCAAAGCAATAGGGTTGCTAGAAGTGCAGAATCCAACCAACACCGTTCACTTGTGGGTACCCCGGTTGGAATCAACACGAGGACCAAGAAGAATGGTGATGGTGAGAAGTATCATTATAGCAAGAATTTCTTAAGAGGTGGTGAAATTCTCACCACATTCTTGACAAAAGAGATGGTAATACTTCCAAGGTAAAGAAGAACAAATGCTGGGTAGCAAGGATCTCAGGTATAACACAAAACACGAACAAGTTTGTGTTGAACGGAAGGCAATAAAGTGGTCGATGATAATACAAATCATCGAGGCAAGAATGGTATTTCTCATCAAGAATTCGACTGATATTCTTTAAGGAGTCAAAATTTTGATGATGATTATGATAAATTTTGTCGAGAGATTTCATGAGGATGTAATCGAACAGCGACGACATCAAGTCAAAGGAATGATGAAGCAAGAGGTTATTGGAACCACAGTTACGACACAAACTCGAACTCAAGCTTGTTGTTTAAGGTGAAAGGGTATGGCGAGGAAAATCGACGTAAGCTTAGCTATCATAGCAAATTGGTGCTTCGAGAATAAGGACCAGGTAGCATAGTTAGAATCATCACGACAATGATATAGCCAAACAGGTTAGGAATGGCGTGATCGGGTACAAACTCGTACTTATAGAAGCTTACTGAAGAGTTGTTGAACCGTAGGGCGGACTCGGTTCAGTTATCGGTGTCTTTGAGTGTTTAATAACTCAGAGCCCGTGAAAAATTGGAATCAGTGGGAAGGTAGCACTTGATGAATAACTCATAAGAAGTTATGCAGTTCCATGATAATCTCGAGATACCAAGGAGGTAATACTCGACGACAAATCAAAGTAGAGGTTGGACTGGGGTATTACTCTGTAGAAGACAAGTACTTAAACTTGCCCGGGAAATTGGATCAAAGAAGAACATATGGTCGGAACCATGATTGCAAAGGATCAATTCAATGAAACCAAAGGATATTATATCAAGGAAATAGCTATTATTACAAGAAGCTTCCAGGCTAGGATCTACATCGTGTCCATGGGCATGAACACAAAGTTCAAGGTCGACTCCCACTTCTTCGATGTATAACCTTCCATTCACTCCTCGCTTTGATAAAGGCATTAGTGTTGAAAGTTTTACCTGGTGAAATACCAGATAAGTATGATTCGTGAAATCTTTCGGGTTCACACCGATGAGGGAAGGCGTTGGTTCAATCCCATCGGGGCTTCTTACGAACATATACCATAAGCTTCAAGAGTAAATATCACCAGCTCAAAAGTAGAGCATGGTGGACAAAAGGAAAGGATACAATTTAACAAAGGCATTATGTATCGGAGAAGGACTCACAAGGTGATTAATTATTAAGGCACTGTCAGATATAATAATCCAACAAAGGATATGGCAATCCACAAGTGGAGCCGAGGTGAGTATCGATACCCAATCGAGGAAGAAAGAATGCAAATGCAACAAAGTTATGGATTCATCTGAATAATTCAAAGCTTAAATGCAAAGGAATTATGATTTCCAAAACAAGGGATCATAAGCAGGGCGTTACGATCAAGGATGGATCACTTGAATATACCGAGGCACAATCGATTTACGATAGTTTGGTCGAGAACCAGCTCATGTTCAAAATGACGTCTGAGCCGGAAAGATAATCCTAGGACTCGACTGATGATTGTGAACATTCACCACGTATTGAATCAACGGACTCAAAAATGATGGTGACAAAGGATGCCAATATGATTACTATACTTATGGGATTAATCATAATGAAAGCAAACAAGAGATTCCAGAGCAATAGGTTGCTGAGGATTTTCAGGATATCGAATGGTATTTCGAAGACTTTTGTGTAACACATGAACAACTGGGGGATGAGCGGATACTCGATAAGTGCGAGAATTAAACGTAGGGGTATTCAGGTGACAAAGAACAGCAAGGCAGTAAGCTCAAAGGATTCTCGGAACAACAGAGAGAATTTCGGGGTATCTTGTAATAACAAGATCAACTGGGAGGCATCGTAAGAATGGCGAGTATACGTGGTTATCCACAGGGGTTTATCGATGGAAGGGAATTGCAAAAGCGACTTCATAAGTCTCAAGAGAACATCGGAGAGTATCTTCGGATTCTTCTGGTGCAGCAGACGATCATCTGTAATAAGGGGCTCTCCGGGAGAAAGTATTATCGAGAACCTAGAGTCAGAGTTAGTAAAATCGTTTAACCCGAATAGAAGAGATGTCAGAGTCCCAGAGTATAGGTCGAGAAATAAAAGATCCTACTACCACCCAATGGCGACGTGTGCCCGTAAGACACACAGCCATGTTAGTAAAAGTTTTTGCAACGTCTAGACTCGACTTCGGCCAAGGAGTGTGGAAGGGGGATTCCTACAGGCAGTCGGCTCTAATACCAACTTGTGACGCCCCCGATTCAATCGTACACTAATCATACACGCAAACGTGTACGATCAAGATCAGGGACTCACGGGAAGATATCACAACACAACTCTAAAAATAAAATAAGTCATACAAGCATCATAATACAAGCCAGGGGCCTCGAGGGCTCGAATACAAGTGCTCGATCATAGACGAGTCAGCGAAAGCAACAATATCTGAGTACAGACATAAGTTAAACAAGTTGCCATAAGATGGCTAGCACAAACTGGGATACATATCGAAGAGGCGCAGGCCTCCTGCACGGGATCCTCCTAACTACTCACAGTCGCGTCGCCGGGCTGCACGTAGTAGTAGGCACCTCCGGGTAGTAGTCGCCATCGACGGTGACGTCGCTCTGGCTCCATCGTGCAGTCGCAGAACCGGGTAAAGAAAGGGGGAAAAGGGGGGAACAATGCAACCGTGAGTACTCATCCAAAGTACTCGCAAGCAAGGAGCTACACTACATATGCATGGATATATGTGTAAAGGGCCATATCAGTGGACTGAACTGCAGAATGCCAGAATAAGAGGGGGATAGCTAATCCCGTCGAAGACTACGCTTCTGGCAGCCTCCGCCTTGCAGCTTGTTGCAGAGAGTATACTGAAGTCCTCCAAGTAGCATCACATAGCAATAATCCTACCCGGCGATCCCCTCCTCGTATCCCTGAGAGAGAGCGTGGCACTTGGAAGGGTGTGTTTTATTAAGTATCCGGTTCTAGTTGTCATAAAGTCAAGGTACAACTCCAAGTCGTCCTGTTACCGAAGATCACGGCTATTCAATAGATTAACTTCCTGCAGGGTGCACCACATAACCCAACACGCTTGATCCCATTTGGCGGACACACTTTTACGGGTCATGCCCGCCGCGGAAGATCAACATGTCGCAGCCCCACCTAGGCATAACAGAGAGGTCAAGACGCGGTCTAAACCTAAGCGCCACGAAGTGGGCCCATCGCCTGAGCACACACAAGCGCTATGTCTGTGCCGAAGCGCAGACCTAGCCTAGTGGCGTTCCAAATCCAATATGGCGTCGCCGCTCGATCGTGACGTCACGAAATGCTTGGTGATACCACGGCGCGAGTGCCCATATCTTTCCCACGTAGTTGGTTAGTGCGTATAGGCCCGTGAGCTGACTCGGATCAAATACCAAGATCTCGTTAAGCGTGTTAAGTATCCGCGAACGCCGAACAGGCCAGGCCACCTCTCTCCTAGGCGGTCTCAACCTGCCTGCCGCTCTGCCACAAAGATCCACTCATGGGTGCTCCACCAAATGACCCGACTTTAATCTCCAAATGTATCATGTATAAAGTATGTAGTATATACCGAGATCACCTCCCGAGTGATCTCGGCCCGATAGTATAGCATGGCAGACGGACAAGAGTGTAGGGTCACTGATGGAACACTAGCATCCTATACTAAGCAGTAGGATAGCAGGTAAAGGTAACAACAGAGTAGCAAGGACAGGCTATGCAGCGAAGATAGGATTAATCGAAAGCGATAACATGCTACACTACTCTAATGCAAGCAGTATAGAGAAGAGTAGGCGATATCTGGTGATCAAAGGGGGGGCTTGCCTGGTTGCTCTGGCAAGAGAGTGGGGTCGTCGGTGACGTAGTCGACCACCGGGGCATCAGCATCATCACGGGGTCTACCGGAGAGAAGAGGGGGGAGAAACAGTAAATACATAGCAAGCAAGTGCACAACAGGACAACAAGCAGAGCTAGACGTGTTCTAACGTGGTATGAGGTGATACCGGTGAAGTTGGGGAAACATCCGGGAAAATATCCCCGGTGTTCCGTGTTTTCGGACAGATGAACCGGAGGTGAAATATTGCAGGTTCAATATGCTAGGGACGCGTGGCGGACGAACGGGTTGCGTATCCGGATTCGTCTCGTCGTTCTGAGCAACTTTCATGTTGAAAATATTTTAATCCGAGTTACGGATTAAAAGATATGATTTTCTAAAGATTTAATCATTTTCTGATTTTATTTAATTATTTATTTAAATCCAACATTATCCAGAATAGTAAATGATGACGTCAGCATGACATCAGAGTGATGTCAGCAGTCAACGTTGACCATTGACCTGGTCAATTCTGACGTGTGGGTCGATGGGACCCACTGTCATTGAGTGCTAATTAACCTATCAGATTAATAAACTAACATAAGTGATTAGGTTAATCAAGTTTAATTAGTTCAACTAAACAAGATTAGTTAAGTTAATTATTTAGTTAATTAATTAATTTTAATATTAATTATTTACTTATTATATATTATTATTATCTATTTATCCATTTATTTATTTATTTTTTAATTCTTGTTTTTTAGAAAAAACGTTCTCAGGGGGGTGGGCCCCCATGTCATTGGCCTAGGGGCCAAACGGTGCGGGCGACGGGCGCCGGGCGCCAGCCCGATACGGCGCTCGCCCAGATCGACAGAGGGCCGACCATAGGCGCATCGAGGCCAACCGGGGCTGCAGTGGGGCGCCCGGCCGGCGCGGGGCCTTGATGGCAGCGAGGGTTGATGCGGGTCGTCGCCGACGAGGTCAAGGGGAGTCGGGCGCGGGGGCGCGAGCAGCCTAGGAGGCGCGGGAGGAGGCAGACTTGTGGCGGGGAAGGCACGGGTCGTGTGGGAGCAGTGCACGGGGGCTGCGGGCGGAGCAGGATGGCGGTGTGGGCGGCATCAGCCGTAGGTGGCACGAGCGGCGACGGGCGCGATGGAGCCTGTGCGATAACGCTGCTGGGTCTTGTAGCGATGCTCACCGCGAGCACGAGCACTGGCGGCGCGGCACGATCAAGGGATGATAAGCGCTTGCTGCCCCGAGCGGCGAGCAGGGAACGAGGGAGAGAGAGGAGGGGCGCGGGGGTTGCTCACGGCGCAGAGTAGGGTTCGAGGCAGCGGGCTCGGCGGACGTCGGGGAAGTCCGACGAGGGAGAGGATGAGGACGACGTCGGCGGAGGCGGAAGCAGGCCGGCGGGGTGGTCGCGGCGTCGTGGCCTCCGGCGAGGTACTCGGGCGGTGGCGCATCCAGATCGGTGAAGAGGGGGAGGCGCAGGAGGGAGACGAGGCGACGGGCGGCGGGCGGGTAGAGGTGCGGGCGGCGGCGCGAGGCGCCTCGGGCGTCTTGGCGGAGGGTGGGAAGGGGGCTTCGTCGATGGGGGAAGGGGCGCTCGTCGATGGGGGAAGAGGCGCTCGTGCCGATCCAGATCGGGACGAGGAGAGGAGATACGTGGGGAGTGGGAGGAGTGGGTTAGGGTTCGGTGTCTCCTGGGTGAGTTAGTAGGTGAGGTGGGGTGGGGTGGGCCGGTCCGGCTGGGCCGTCCAGGGTAGGCCAGATGGGTTGAGGCCCAAGGGGGGCGCGGTGGTCAGCTGGGCCAGTCGGCCCAGGTGAGGGGGGGTTCTTCCTTTTTTTTTCTGTTTTGCATTTCTTTTATTATTTCTCTTCTCTGTTTTAATTCATTTTAAAATATTCAGACACTTTCTAAAAATATGTTTTCTTTAATATAATTACCCTTGTAATATTCGGCACCTCCCGAACAATTTTGTTTCAACTTTTGAAAACGTTTGTTGTTTGACATATTTAGAATTTAAATTTCAAAACGGTTTCGAATCATTACGAGGTTAGCAACAGTAACCGAGGTGACGTGGCATGATTAGCGTGGGGTTACTGTAGCATGATTATCCGGGCGTCACACCATATGTACGTATGTGGCCGTATTTTCTTTCTTGCACCCTGGCCGCTGTACGTACGTGTACATGCTACGTGCGCGCCTCTACTACGACACATGCGCGCCTCTACTACAACACGTGCCCTTCTTTGCACGGCCATGGTTCATCACTGCAGCCTGCAGACAGACTGATCGACCAGTATGTACGTACACGTTCGCGAACAGAATGACAACGCTACGTACGCTTCGATCAGGTGGGTCCCGACTGTCAGGCACTTCCTTGTGTGCGAAGATGTAGCTGGTGGGTCCCAGCAGTCAGGGGGCAAATCATTTTTTTTGCCCGTAATATGGACGCACTTCCTTGCGTGCGAAGATGTAGCTGGTGGGTCCCAGCAGTCAGGGGGGAAATATTTCTTTTTGCAAAATACGGTGGCCCATCCGGTGGGTCCCTACTGTTAGGTGGAGGAATCATTATTTTCCGCGTAATAAGGAGGCACTTCCTTGTTGCGGCCGTGGACCCAGCTGTCAGCCTCTTCACGTACAATACTCTTATGATGGAAGTCGTTCCTTGACCATGTTGACCACGCTGCGCCAAGAGCACCACGACGGTGGACGAGGCGAAGCCTAGGAAGGGGACGACGCAGAGCTGGGGAAGACGCGCCAGTGGAAGCCCACGCGGAGAGGAGTACGAGGGTTCACTGGTTTGGTTGCGGTGTGAGGCTGCCGTCGCCGCAGAATAACAGGGGGTGTGGGTGAGTAGAGGCGGATGGCCTGGCCAGCAGTGGGAGTAGTAGGGGGCGGTGAGGCCTCCACGGCATCACAGCCGGCCACGGAAGGCAGGAGCACGCGGCACGACCGGCGCTACTTTGGGCGGCTGGAGCAAGAAGACTAGAGGTTGAAGAAACACTACAACCGTTGGATGGACATCGTACGGTCACTGGAGCTAGAATCATTTGTTGACGTATATAATAAGTAAAAAAATCTTGCATACGCGTCAACTTAATAGGCCCACAAGTCAGACCATTTCCTATTTTTTAATAATTTATATATAGCTCATCGCAACTTCTTATGCAATTTATTGCTGTCCGTTTTTTTGCTGGCCAGGGCCAGGGTTAAAAATTTGAACAAAATTTCGCATATTTCTGTGGGTTCGAAACTATTTTTAATAACGAAATGTCGAGCCAGATTTAAATTACTTTGAATATATATTTAAATTAGGTTAAATCCCAGTGAAATAGGAATCTGAAAATGTGAAATAATTCAGAAATTATAAAGTAATTGCCGATTTGTCATCTATTTTTATATTTACAACCCATTTCATATTACTTTCAAGATTTGCAGGCGTCTTGAAAGAGTTGCAGCCCATCAGGGTGTAGAAAAATAAGTAGGCATGGATTGGGTATTCTTCAGAAAAAATAAACTGGGCTCATTTTCAAAAAAAAAAAGCTGGGCTGGTCATATGGTGAACATAAAATATAAGCCTGGGCTAGACGGGCCACAACCGAGTTGAAACCCTACTCCGTATCAACAATAACAAAAAGAAAGAATACTACTCGAGCAGCTACGTCCCAGGTGTCAGCCAATCTTGTGATGTTCTCTTGTCTATTGACTATATACGCTCACAATGTCGTGGGTCCCAGATGTCAGGAAACCACTAGGAGGAAGCATTTTCTTTTTCCATATGCTGAATGGTGGGCCCCTACTGTCATCCTCTACACGTACTTTTGCCGATTCCTGTTGTCTGTTGACCATGTTGACAACGCGAGAGGGCAGCACCGCGGCGAGCGCACCAAAGCGCGGGGAGGACAATAGCGAGGCCTCAGATGTCGGCGTTAACGACTTAGGAGACGGTGGGGCGGCGATGCGTGCGCTCAGGCGCAGCCAGCCGTGGGAGCCGGAGCAGGAGGTCCCGCCCGCGCTGGTTTGGTTTTGGCAGCTGGAGGAAGACAGGACTGAAGAAACACGACAGACTGTAAAAGCAGCAGGAGTACTTAACAACCTTAACTTAAACCAGCAGGGGCACTTAACAACCATAGCTGAAAGCAATATGAGTACTTATACAGGTTCAACCATACAAAGCACGCCTCAAACAATGTTACTTTGCCTACAGTTAACCAAGGGTGAGGCCGCCAAGCCCCAGGACAAGGCCCAGACGCCACCCCGCGCATCCACAACCTTCTGAAAGCGGCTTCATCTCGCAATGTGGTCAATAAAGAGGATATTCGCTTTACAGCCATGGAAAAGCAGGAACATGATCTTCTGTCCTATTCTCCAAGATGGACGCGCCTTCATTATTTGAGACCACCCATGAATACGTATCTTTTTACCTCCAAGGGGAACGGAGTAGGTCGACATAAACATCCACTACAAAAAAAAGACACATCCGTGACATTTTGGGCCGAACGAATTTTTTTCTGTCATACTTATGACACTTCTATGACAATAATTGTGACAGAACACGATATCATCATAGATGTGGTGGGGTCCTACTTCTATGACAAAAAATCATGACAAAAAATGGGCTTTTCGTCCTGGGCGGGCCGGAGACGCAGCTGCATGACATTCTTTGGGCTGTCCATGACGGAAAAAACTGTGGTAGAAGCGAGGGCGAGGAAAATATCGGGGTGTTCCTGGTTACGGCGGGTAGTCGGGGCCGAGCGATGTGCGTTTCTCTCGTACACGCACGTGCATGGGTGCGAGGCTTTGGGCTCTAACTGAACCCGAGAGAGGTGTTTGGCTCTAACTGAACCCAAGCGATTGCACTGCAGGCTACCCGTTACTGAACCGAGCGATCGATCGAGGCCTGTTAACTGAACCCGATCGAGCGATTCCTTCGCTACTACTGCTAACTGAAGCCAATCAATGCTGCATCTGGATGAACAGTGAGCGTTGCTGGGGGGTTTAGATGAACAGTTCCCAGTGGGGGTGGATGAACAGGACCCCGTGGTGTTACCTCTGGATGAACAGGACCCCGATCGACCGAGCCGGTTGGGGCTGGATTAACAGGACTCCGTGGAGGGCTGGAAGAATAGGACCACCCCGTGGAGGGCTGGATGAACAGTAGACGGTGGAGGGTTGGATGAATAGTAGCCCATGGAGGGGTGCTTGAACAGTAGCCCGTGGAGAGGGCTGGTTGAACAGTAGCCGGTGGAGTAGCGCGCGGTGGAGGCTGGATGAATAGGAGCCCATGGATGAACAGTCGCCGGTGGAGGCTGGAGGAGGTTGACGGTGGATGAATAGTAGCCCGTGGAGGCTGGAGGGGGTCGACGGTGGAGATGAATGATACGTCTCCAACGTATCTATAATTTTTGATTGCTCCATGCTATATTATCTACTGTTTTGGACCATATTAGGCTTTATTTTCCACTTTTATATCACTTTTGGGATTAACCATCGGAGGCCCAACCCAGAATTGCTGTTTTTTTTCCTATTTCAGTGTTTCGAAGAAACGGAATATCAAACAGAGTCCAAACGGAATGAAACCTTTGGGAACGTGATTTTCTCACCGAATACGACCCAGGAGACTTGGACCCTACGTCAAGAAAGCCACGAGGTGGGCACGAGGTAGGGGGGCGCACCTACCCCCCTAGGGGGCGCCCCCACCCTCGTGGGCCCCACGAAGCTCCACCGACGTACTTCTTCCTCCTATATATACCTACGTACCCCCAAACGATTAGATACGGAGCCAAAAACCTAATTCCACCGCCGCAACCTTCTGTACCAACGAGATCCCATCTTGGGGCCTGTTCCGGAGCTCCGCCGGAAGGGGAATCCACCATAGAGGGCTTCTACATCATCACCATAGCCCCTCCGATGAAGTGTGAGTAGTTTACTTCAGACCTTCGAGTCCATAGTTAGTAGCTAGATGGCTTCTTCTCTCTTTTTGGATCTCAATACAATGTTCTCCCCCTCTCTCGTGGAGACCTATTCGATGTAATCTTATTTTTGCGGTGTGTTTGTTGAGACCGATGAATTGTGGGTTTATGATCAAGATTATCTATGAACAATATTTGAATCTTCTCTGAATTCTTTTATGTATGATTGGTTATCTTTGCAAGTCTCTTTGAATTATCAGTTTGGTTTGGCCTACTAGATTGGTTTTTCTTGCAGTGGGAGAAGTGCTTAGCTTTGGGTTCAATCTTGCGGTGTCCTTTCCCGGTGTGATGAGGGGCAGCAAGGCACGTATTGTATTGTTGCCATCGAGGATAACAAGATGGGGTTTTATCATATTGCATGAATTCATCCCTCTACATCATGTCATCTTGCTTAAGGCCTTACTGCTTTTCATTAACTTAATACTCTAGATGCATCTTTGGATAGGGGTCGATGAGTGGAGTAATAGTAGTAGATGCAGGCAGAGTCGGTCTACTTGTCTCGGAGTGATGCCTATATACATGATCATACCTAGATATTCTCATAACTATGCTCAATTCATCAATTGCTCAACAAGAATTGTTCACCCACCGTAAAATACTTATGCTCTTGAGAGAAGCCACTAGTGAAATCTATGGCCCCTGGTCTATTCTCATCATATTAATCTTCCTATGATTTATTATTGCTTTGCTATTTACTTTACCTTTTATTTTACTTTGCATCTTTATACCAAAAATATCAAAAATATTATCTATCATCTCCATCAGATCTCACTCTCGTAAGTGACCGTGAAGGGATTGACAACCCCTATTCGCGTTGGTTGCGAGGAGTTATTTGATTTGTGTAGGTACGAGGGACTGGCGCGTAGTCTCCTACTGGATTGATACCTTGGTTCTCAAAAACTGAGGGAAATACTTACGCTACTGTGCTGCATCACCTTTCCTCTTCAAGGAAATCCAACGCAAGCTCAAGAGGTAGCAAGAAGAATTTCTGGCGCCGTTGCCAGGGAGTCTATGCAAAAGTCAACATACCAAGTACCCATCACAATCCCTTATCTCTCACATTACATTATTTGCCATTTGCCTCTCATTTTCCTCTCCCCTAATTCACCCTTGCCGTTTTATTCGCCCTCTCTTTTCCATTTGCCTTTTTTCTCGCTTGCCTTTTTGTTTGCTCGTGTGTTGGATTGCTTGCTTGTCACTATGGCTCAAGATAATACCAAATTGTGTGACTTTACCAATACAAACAATAATGATTTCCTTAGCACTCCGATTGCTCCTCTTACCAATACTGAATCTTGTGAAATCAATACTGCTTTGTTGAATCTTGTTATGAAAGATCAATTCGCCGGCCTTCCTAGTGAAGATGCCGCTACTCATCTAAATAGTTTCGTTGATTTATGTGATATGCAAAATAAGAAAGGTGTTGATAATGATATTGTTAAATTGAAGCTATTTCGTTTTTCGCTTAGAGATTGTGCTAAAGCTTGGTTTTCGTCTTTGCCTAAAATAGTATTGATTCTTGGAACAAGTGTAAAGATGCTTTTATCTCTAAGTATTTTCCTCCCGCTAAGATCATCTCTCTTAGAAACAATATTACAAATTTTAAGCAACTTGATCATGAACATGTTGCACAAGCTTGGGAGAGAATGAAATTAATGATACGTAATTGCCCTACTCATGGTTTGAATTTGTGGATGATTATACAAAATTTTTATGCCGGATTGAATTTAGCTTCTAGAAATCTTTTAGATTCGGCCGCGGGAGGCACTTTTATGGAAATCACTTTAGGAGACGCTACTAAACTCCTAGATAATATTATGGTTAATTATTCTCAATGGCACACTGAAAGATCTACTAATAAAAAAGTGCATGCGATAGAAGAAATCAATGTTTTGAGTGGAAAGATGGATGAAATTGTGAAATTATTTGCTACTAAGAGTGTTTCTTCTGATCCTAATGATATGCCTTTGTCTACTTTGATTGATAATAATAATGAATCTATGGATGTGAATTTTGTTGGTAGGAATAATTTTGGTAACAACGCGTATAGAGGAAACTTTAATCCTAGGCCTTATCCTAGTAATTCCCCTAATAATTATGGAAATTCCTACAACAACTCTTATGGAAATTTTAATAAGATGCCCTCTGAATTTGAGACTAGTGTTAAAGAGTTTATGAATTCGCAAAAGAATTTTAATGCTTTGCTTGAAGAGAAATTGCTTAAAGTTGATGAATTGGCTAGGAACGTTGATAGAATTTATCTTGATGTTGATTCTTTAAAGCTTAGATCTATTCCTCCTAAGCATGATATAAATGAGTCTCTCAAAGCCATGAGAATTTCCATTGATGAGTGCAAGGAAAGAACCGCTAGGATGGGTGCTACGAAAGATGCCTTTATTATAGCGTGTTCTTCCAATTTCCATGAAAAAAAGATGAAGATCTAAAAGTTATTGATGTGTCCCCTATTAAATCTTTGTTTTGCAATATGAATCTTGATAATGATGAGACTGATTATGATCCACCTTTACCTAGAAGGCGTTCCAAAAATTCGGAGTTTGTAGATTATGATGCTAAAAGTGATAAAAGTGGGATTGAAGAAAGCAAAACCCTAGATGTTGCTAAACCTACTATTTTGGATTTCAAGGAATTTATTTTTGAAATTTGCTCTTTAATTGATTGTATTTCCTTGTTACAATCCGTGCTAAATTCTCCTCATGCTTATAGTCAAAATAAAGCGTTTAATAAACATATCGTTGATGCCTTGATGCAATCTTATGAAGAAAAACTTGAGTTGGAAGTTTCTATCCCTAGAAAACTTTATTATGAGTGGGAACCAACTATTAAAATTAAGATTAAGGATCATGAATTTTATGCTTTATGTGATTTGGGTGCTAGTGTTTCCACTATTCCCAAAACTTTGTGCGATTTGCTAGATTTCCGCGATTTTGATGATTGCTCTCTAAACTTGCACCTTGCGGATTTCACTATTAAGAAACCTATGGGAAGAAACAATGATGTTCTTATTGTTGCAAATAGGAATTATGTGCCCGTAGATTTTATCATTCTTGATATAGATTGCAATCCTTCATGCCCTATTATTCTTGGTAGACCTTTTCTTAGAACGATTGGTGCAATTATTGATATGAAGGAAGGGAATATTAGATTCCAATTTACATTAAAGAAAGGCATGGAACATTTCCCTAGGAATAAAATAAAATTACCATATGAATCTATCATGAGAGCCACTTATGGATTGCCTACCAAAGATGGCAATACCTAGATCTATCATTGCTTTTATGCCTAGCTAAGGGCGTTAAACGGTAGCGCTTGTTGGGAGGAAACCCAATTTTATTTTTAGTTTTTTTGCTTTTGCTTCTGTTTAGGAATAAATAATCCATCTACCTTATGTTTAGATGTGGTTTTATGTTTTTATTAGTGTTTGTGCCAAGTTAAACCTATAGGATCTTCTTGGATGATAGTTATTTGATCTTGCTGTAATTTCCAGAAACTTTCTGTTCACGAAAACAATTGTTAAAAATCACCAGAACGTGATAAAATAGTGATTCCAATTGCTGCTGATCAATAAACAAATTTCCTAGGCCTTCCTATTTTTGCTGAAGTTTTGCAGTCCCATAAGTTCGCGTTAGTTACAGATTACTACAGACTGTTCTGTTTTTCACAGATTCTGTTTTTCGTGTGTTGTTTGCTTATTTTGATGAATCTATGGCTAGTAAAATAGTTTATAAACCATAGAGAAGTTGGAATACAGTAGGTTTAACACCAATATAAATAAATAATGAGTTCATCACAGTACCTTGAAGTGGTCTTTTGTTTTCTTTCGTTAACGGAGCTCATGAGATTTCTATTGAGTTTTGTGTTGTGAAGTTTTCAAGTTTTGGGTGAAATCTTTTGATGGATTATGGAACAAGGAGTGGCAAGAGCCTAAGCTTGGGGATGCCCATGGCACCCCCAAGATAATCTAAGGACACAAAAAAGTCAAAGCTTGGGGATGCCCCGGAAGGCATCTCCTCTTTCGTCTACTTCCATCGGTAACTTTACTTGGAGCTATATTTTTATTCACCATATGATATGTGTTTTACTTGGAGCGTCTTGTATGATTTGAGTCTTTGCTTTTTAGTTTACCACAATCATCCTTTCTGGACACACCTTTTGATAGAGCCATACATGATTTGGAATTTGTTAGAATACTCTATGTGCTTCACTTATATCTTTTGAGCTATATGGTTTTGCTCTAGTGCTTCACTTATATCTTTTAGAGCACGTTGGTGGATTTGTTTTATAGAAACTATTGATCTATCATGCTTCACTTAGATTATTTTGAGAGTCTTAAATAGCATGGTAATTTGCTTAAACAATCCTAATATGCTTGGTATTCAAGATTTGTAAAACTTTCTTTTGAGTGCGTTGAATACTAAGAAAAGTTTGATGCTTGATAATTGTTTTGAGATATGAAGATGGTGATATTAGAGTCATGCTTGTTGAGTAGTTGTGAATTTGAGAAATACTTGTGTTAAAGTTTGTGATGCCCGTAGCATGCACGTATGGTCAACCGTTATGTGATGAAGTCGGAGCATGATTTATTTATTGATTGTCTTCCTTATGAGTGGCGGTCGGGGACGAGCGATGGTCCTTTCCTACCAATCTATCCCCCTAGGAGCATGCGCGTAATAGTTTGCTTTGATAACTTCTAGATTTTTGCAATAAGTATATGAGTTCTTTATGACTAATGTTGAGTCCATGGAGTATACACACTTTTCTTTTTTCCACCATTGCTAGCCTCTCTAATACCGCTCACTTTTCGCCGGTATCATACACCCACCATATACCTTCCTCAAAACAGCCACCATACCTACCTATCATGGCATTTCCATAGCCATTCCGAGATATATTGCCATGCAACTTTCCACCGTTCCGTTTATTATGACACGCTCCATCATTGTCATATTGCTAGCATGATCATGTAGTTGACATAGTATTTATGGCAAAGCCACTGTTCATAATTCTTTCATACATGTCACTCTTGATTCATTGCATATCCCGGTACACCGTCGGAGGCATTCATATAGAGTCATATTTTGTTCTAAGTATCAAGTTGTAATTGTTGAGTTGTAAGAAAAATAAAAGTGTGATGATCATCATTTTTAGAGCATTGTCCCAAGTGAGGAAAGGATGATGGAGACTATGATTCCCCCATAAGTCGGGATGAGACTCCGGACGAAAAAAAAGAAAAGAAAAGAGGCCATAAAAAAGAGAAAAGGCCCAAATAAAAAAATGAGAGAAAAAGAGAGAAGGGACAATGTTACTATCCTTTTACCACACTTGTGCTTCAAAGTAGCACCATGATCTTCATGGTAGAGAGTCTCTCATTTTGTCACTTCCATATACTAGTGGGAATTTTTCATTATAGAACTTGGCTTGTATATTCCAATGATGGGCTTACTCAAATTGCCCTAGGTCTTCGTGAGCAAGCGAGCTCGATGCACACCCACTTACTTTCTTTTGTTGAGCTTTCATATACTTATAGCTCTAGTGCATCCGTTGCATGGCAATCCCTACTCACTCACATTGATATCTATCGATGGACATCTCCATAGCCCGTTAATACGCCTAGTTGATGTGAGACTATCTTCTCCCTTTTTGTCTTCTCCACAACCACCATTCTATTCCACATATAGTGCTATATCCATGGCTCACGCTCATGTATTGCGTGAAGATTGAAAAAGTTTTGAAAATGTCAAAAGTATGAAACAATTTCTTGGCTTGTCATCGGGGTTGTGCCTGATTTAAATACTTTGTGTGGTGAAGATAGAGCATAGCCAGACTATATGATTTTGTAGGGATAACTTTCTTTGGCCATGTTATTTTGAGAAGACATAATTGCTTAGTTAATATGCTTGAAGTATTATTATTTTTATGTCAATATGAACTTTTCTCTTGAATCTTTCAGATCTGAATATTCATACCACAATTAAGAAGAATTACATTGAAATTATGCCAAGTAGCACTCCGCATCAAAAATTCTCTTTTTATCATTTACCTACTCGAGGATGAGCAGGAATTAAGCTTGGGGATGCCTGATACATCTCCAACGTATCTATAATTTTTGATTGCTCCATGCTATATTATCTACTGTTTTTGGACCATATTGGGCTTTATTTTCCACTGTTATATTACTTTTGGGACTAACCTATTAACCGGAGGCCTAGCCTAGAATTGCTGTTTTTTTGCCTATTTCAGTGTTTCGAAGAAACGGAATATCAAACGGAGTCCAAACGGAATGAAACCTTCGGGAACGTGATTTTCTCACCGAATATGACCCAGGAGACTTGGACCCTACGTCAAGCCACGAGGTGGGCACGAGGTAGGGGGTGCGCCCCCACCCTCGTGGGCCCCACGAAGCTCCACCGACGTACTTCTTCCTCCTATATATACCTACGTACCCCCAAATGATCATATACGGAGCCAAAAACCTAATTCCACCGCCGCAACCTTCTGTACCCACGATATCCCATCTTGGGGCCTGTTCCGGAGCTCTGTCGGAAGGGGAATCCACCATGGAGGGCTTCTACATTATCACCATAGCCCCTCCGATGAAGTGCGAGTAGTTTACTTCAGACCTTCGGGTCCATAGTTAGTAGCTAGATGGCTTCTTCTCTCTTTTTGGATCTCAATACAATGTTTTTCCCCTCTCTCGTGGAGATCTATTCGATGTAATCTTCTTTTTGTGGTGTGTTTATTGAGACCGATGAATTGTGGGTTTATGATCAAGATTATCTATGAACAATATTTGAATCTTCTCTGGATTCTTTTATGTATGATTGGTTGTCTTTGCAAGTCTCTTTGAATTATCAGTTTGGTTTGGCCTACTAGATTGGTTTTTCTTGCAATGGTAGAAGTGCTTAGCTTTGGGTTCAATCTTGCGGTGTCCTTTCCCAGTGATAGTAGGGGCAGCAAGGCACATATTGTATTGTTTCCATTGAGGATAACAAGATGGGGTTTTTATCATATTGCATGAATTTATCCCTCTACATCATGTCATCTTGCTTAAGGCGTTACTCTATTTTCATTAACTTAATACTCTAGATGCATGCTAGATAGCGGTCGAGAGTGGAGTAATAGTAGTAGATGTAGGCAGGAGTCGGTCTACTTGTATCGGACGTGATGCCTATATACGTGATCATACCTAGATATTCTCATAACTATGCTCAATTCTGTCAATTGCTCAACAGTAATTCGTTCACCCACCGTAAAATACTTATGCTATTGAGAGAAGCCACTAGTGAAATCTATGGCCCGTGGGTCTATTCTCATCATATTAATCTTCCTACGCTTTATTATTGCTTTGCTATTTACTTTACCTTTTATTTTACTTTGCATCTTTATACCAAAAATACCAAAAATATTATCTATCATCTCTATCAGATCTCACTCTCGTAAGTGACCGTGAAGGGATTGACAACCCCTATTCGCGTTGGTTGCGAGGAGTTATTTGCTTTGTGTAGGTACGAGGGACTCGCGCGTAGTCTCCTACTGGATTGATACCTTGGTTCTCAAAAACGGAGGGAAATACTTACGCTACTGTGTTGCATCACCTTTCCTCTTCAAGGAAATCGAGCGCAAGCTCAAGAGGTAGCAATGAACAGTATCTCGTGGAGTCCCGTTTTGCGGTACGCCACACCCCTCCCGATGAACAGGACCCCCGTTTCGACCGTAGCGCTCCAACAAAAGTCCGTTTCCTCCATTTTGCGGTATGCCACACCCCTCCTGATCAACAGGACCCATGTTTCGACCGTAGGAGGTCCGTTTCCTCCGTTTTGCGGTACGCCAGACCCCTCCCAATGAACAGGATTCCGTTTCGAACGTAGTCGGTCGAACACAAGGCCGTTTCCTTCATTCTGCGGTACGCCGGGCCTCGTTTCCATCAGCTATTCCGTCCAAGCCGGTTGGCTCCCACGCGTTCCGTGGCCTCCCGATGAACACGACGCATTCCGTTGCCTCCCCATGAACACGACGAAGATGCAGTTTCTCCGTTCCGACCCAGCCATGTACACGAGCCCTGGCCGTACGTATGCGCGAGTAGGCGTTCGAGACCCCGCCCGTATATACATACGTGGCCGTATTTTCTTTCTTGCACACTGGCCGCTGTACGTACGTGTACATGCTACATGCACCTCAACTACGACACGTGCACGCTCTACATCGACCAGTATGTACGTACACGTTCGCGACCAGAATGACAATGCTATGTACGCTTCGACAAGGTGGGTCCCGACTGTCAGGCACTTCCTTGCGTGCGAAGATATAGCTGGTGGGTCTCAGCAGTCAGGGGGCGAATCAATTTTTTGCCCGGACGCACTTCTTTGCGTGCGAAGATGTAGCTGGTGGGTCCCAGCAGTCAGGGGGAAACATTTTTTCATGAAATACGGTGGCCCGTCCGGTGGGTCCCCGCTGTCAGGTGCAGGAATAATTATTTTGCGCGTAATAAGGAGGCACTTCCTTGCGGCTGCCGTGGACCCAGCTGTCAGCCTCTCCATGTACAGTACTCTTCCGATGGAAGTCGGTCGTTGACCACATTGACCACGCCGCGCCGAGAGCACGAAGGTGGTGGACGACGGCGAGGCCTAGGAAGGGGATGACGCGGAGCTAGGGAAGACTCGACAGTGGATGCCCACGCGTAGAGGAGTATGAGGGTTCACTGGTTCGCTGCGGTGTGAGGCTGCCGTCACCGCAGAATAACAGGGGGTGTCGGTGAGTAGAAGGATGGCCTGGCCAGCGGTGGGAGTAGTAGGGGCGGTGAGGCCTCCGCCGCATCGTAGCCAGCCACGGGCGGCAGGAGCACGAGGCACGTCCGACGCTGGTTTGGGCGGCTGGAGCAAGAAGACCAGAGGTTGAAGAAGCACTACGGCCGTTGGATGGACATCGTACGGTCACTGGAGCTAGAATCGTGCATATTGACTAAGTTGACAAAGCCCTTCGTCCCCGTCAACTTAGTAGGCCCACAAGTCAGCCTGCCACTATACTGGGTCCCAGCTAGCAGGGGGAGTATTCATTTTTTTGTGCGTAATAAGGAGGCACTTCCTTGCGTGCGAAGATATAGCTGGTGGGTCCGAGCGATCAGCGTCGGTAACGTTTTTTTCGCGAATTACAGAGGCCCTTACAGTGGGTCCCAGATGTCAGGTGGCGGAATCATTATTTTGCGCGTAATAAGGAGGCATTTCCTTGCGTGCGGCTGTGGACCCAGCTGTCAGCCTCTCCACGTATAGTCCACTTCAGATGCATGACGGTCGTTGACCACGTTGACCAGGCCGCGCCGAGAGCACCAGGGCGGTGGATGACGGGGAGGCCTAGGAAGGGAACAACATGGAGCTAGGGAAGACTCGCCGTTGTTTCCCACGAGGAGAATCTGTTGTCGAGGGTTTACTTGTTCGTCTGCCGTCGCTGGAGAATAACAGCAGGTGTGGGTAAGTAGAGGGATGGCTAGGCCAGCGATGGGAGTATGGTGGGGTGCTGAGGCCTGCACGGCAGCACAGCTGGCCGCAGGGAGGAAGAAACAGGCAGTCCCGCCGACGCTTGTTTGAGCGGCTGGAGCAGGAAGAGCAGAGATTGAAGAAGCACGACGACTGTTGGATGGAAATCCAACAGTCGCCGCTTGTGCGTCAACCTTTTTTTAGGAAAGCCTCAAATATGTGGAAAACAACATACATCCCATCTGCCATTATTTCTAATAATTTATAGCCTATTTGCTAA
Source organism: Aegilops longissima (assembly GCA_021605205.1). Taxonomy (NCBI): domain Eukaryota; kingdom Viridiplantae; phylum Streptophyta; class Magnoliopsida; order Poales; family Poaceae; genus Aegilops; species Aegilops longissima. The sequence goes on from CM038681.1 coordinate 507,327,527, forward strand.
TTCTTAAGGTTTTTTTTGGAGCCCATATTCTTTTTGTTAGCATTACAGCCCATATTGTGGCCACGGTTAAAAAATTATACGAAATTTTGCATATTTCGGTGCTGTCCGAACTGTTTTTAATCCCAAAATTTCGAGTCACATTCAAATTGATTTTAAAAATAAATGTATATCAATATAAAATCCAACAAATTGTCCACGCATAAAAATCAATGCAATTTAAAATCTCAAAATGATTTTTTTGAAACTAATTGCTGGTTTGATGTGTTTTAAAAATGTACAACCCAGTTTTCATTACTGATAGGGCATTTTCTCGGCCAGCCGAATGAAGCTCTCCTTGTCTTGAAAGATTTGCAGCCCAACAGGCCCGACAAAGCGACTTACTTGGCAAATCACAAAAAACTGGGCAGGCGTGGACCCACTGCGGCCGTGGACCCACTATCCGCCTCTCCACGTCAAAGACTCTTCCTATGGAAGTTGGTCGTTGACCACATTGACCACGCCGCACCGAGAGCACCAAGGCGGTGGACGACGGCGAGGCCTAGGAAGGGGACGACACGGAGCCAGGGAAGACGCTGCAGTGGATGCCCATGCGGAGAGGAGTACGCGGGTTCACTGGTTCGGCTGCGGTGTGAGGCTGTCGTCGCCGCAGCATAATAGGGGGTGTGGGTGAGTGGAGGGATGGCCTGGCCAGTGTGGGAGTAGTATGGGGGCGGTGAGGCCTCCGCGGCAGCACAACCAGCCACGGGAGGCAGGAGCAGGCGTCATGATCGGCGATGCTTTGGGCGGCTGGAGCAAGAAGACCAGAGGTTGAAGAAGCACTATGGCCGTTGGATGGACATCGTACGGTCACTAGAGCTGAATCGTTCATATTGACTAAGTTGACAAAGCCCTCTGTCCCTGCCAACTTAGTAGGCCCACAAGTCAACGACCCACTATGGTGGGTCCCAGCTAGCAGGGGGGTATTCATTTTTTTGTGCGTCATAAGGACGCACTTCCTTGCGTGCGAAGATATAGCTGGTGGGTCCGACCTGTCAGCGGGGGGAACGTTTTTTTCATGAAATACAGAAGCCCTTCCCGTGGGTCCTAGTTGTCATGTGGATCATTATTTTGCGCGTAATAAGGAGGCATTTCCTTGCGTGCGGCTGTGGACCCAGCTGTCAGCCTCTCCACATACAGTCCACTTCCGGTGGATGTCGTTCATTGACCACGTTGACCAGGCCGCGCCGAGAGCACCAGGGCGGTGGACGACGGCGAGGCCTAGGAAGGGAACGACACGGAGCCAGGGAAGACTCGACAGTTGTTTCCCATGCGGAGGAGTACGAGGGTTTACTGGTTCGTCTGCCGTCCCCGGAGAATAACAACAGGTGTGGGTGAGTAGAGGGATATCTAGGCCAGCGATGGGAGTATGGTGGGGCGGTGAGGCCTGCGCGGCAACATAGCCGGCTGCGGGAGGAGGGAGCAGGCAGTCCCGCCGGCGCTTGTTTGAGCGGCTGGAGCAGGGAAAGCAGAGATTGAAGAAGCACGACAGCCGTTGGATGGACATCCAACAGTCACTGCTCTCGTGTGCATTATTTCTAATAATGTACAACCCATTTGCTAATTCTTAAGAATTTTTTTGGAGCCCATCTTCTTTTTGTTAGCATTACACCCCATATTTTGGCCACGGTTAAAAAGTATATGATTTTTTGCATATTTCGGTGCGGTCAACTGTTTTTAATCCCGAAATATCAATTCACATTCAAACTATTTTGAAAAATAATTTATATAAATATAAAATCCAAATAATTGTCCACGCATAAAAATCAATGGAATTTAAAATCTTGTAATGAAAAAAATTGAAAATTATTCTCGGTTTGATGTGTTTTAAAAATGTACATCCCATTTCTGGGCAAACCGAATGAAACTCTCCTCGTCTTGAAAGATTTGCAGCCCAGCAGGGCTGATAAAGCAAGTAGGCCTCGTTTGGGTACTTCTTTCAAAAAACTAGAACTGGGCTAGCCATTTTCAGCAAGAAGAAAACACAACTGGGTTCATGATGTGGTAAACATAAATAAAACCCTGGCTAGACGGGCCACAACCCCCGCACAGCCCCGTTGTTACCCTGATCCATTGCTAAAACTAGTATAAATAATAACTGCTTGTTCCTAAAAAAAACTGCGCGACCTGCTGGGTCCCTGGTGTCAGCCGCTCTTAGTGTAATTCTCTCGTTTATTGACTATGGTGACAATGGCGTGAGCCCCAGATGTCCAACCATTAGGAGGAACCATATTTTTGGGCTTGTAATATAGAGGCACTTGCTTGCGTACTGCCATGACGCTGGTGGGTCCCTACTGTCATCCTCTGCATGTACAGTCATCTCCTTGTTCCTCTCGGTTGTTGACGACGTTGACAATGCAAGAGGGTGGCGCACCGCGCACGGCGAACTAACCAAGGACACAAGGCGGAGGACGACAACGAGGCCTCAAACGGAACAAACAGGAGCCATGGAAGATGCGCAAGTCTAGTCGCAGGCGGAGGGGAGTACGAGGGTTGACTGGTTCGTGTGCGGGTGCGTGTTGGGGCTGACGTTGCCGGAGAATAACATGACGTGTGGGGGAATAGAGGGAGGGACTGGCCAACATTGGAGGGTACGTACGGTAGGGCGGCGGAGGCGCAGCCAGCCATGGGAGGCGGGAGCAGGCAGAGCCGACGGGGTGGTTTGGTTGGGTGACTGGAGGAAGAAGAAGACAAGAGATAGAAGATACACAACAGATGTTGGATGTCAATCCAACGACTGGTAGGCAGAACCGTTTGTTGACTAGCTAGTAAGTCGACACCACCTTGGATAGGCTATTTCCTCGTGGGTCCCAAATGTCAGAATCCAAATCTGTCACGGTCATGCAGCCTTTCCTATGAAAATTTACAGCCCATTTGATGTGCTAGTTCGAAATAAGTTTGTGGGTGCTGGTGGGGGCTTATCACTTGGCTTCTGTAATGCACAGTGAGCTCAAGCAGACGGCGAGAGTGATGTTATTTCCCTTGGTTGGGATTTTTTAGTTGTTACAATATTTCACTCTAAATTAAACGACTGGCAAGCCATTTGCCTTGCTTTAAAGAAAATATGACAGTCACAGCCGAGTTGGAAAGGTCAAGAACATCTAACTCCAGCTTACAAACTGTACAAAAGCACAAGGGTTAATTGTTCATCAGGTTTACAAAAAACCTAGGTTGAAAAGGGCAACAACATCTAACTCCAGCACTATTTTCGACAGTCACCGTCAAATGGATCGGTTAGGTCCATAGAATGAACATCCTAGGTCGTAAAATTTACTGGATTATGACCACAATATGTTGTAAATAGAAGCCCGACACATTCAGAAGCTCTTTTGCCCACCTGAAACTCCTTTTTTTGCTCTTCCACATACCCATCCGTCAAAACCATGCTGCTGATAAACTTAAGCCTGATGGACAACAGTAACCTCGCGTTCAGCAGGAAGAATGTGACAAATCTAGTGTTTGCACGGTTGGCTACATATTGTTCTAGCGCTATTGTCTTCAATCAAATCTCATTAGAAGTGAGAAAATCCCGATGCTTACGAATCCACCGATTGGTTATAACTTTCTTACCCCATCCTGTTGCCTAAATAGACATGAATATTGAAAACAGTTAAGGTCTAAAAAAACAGTGTCGAAAGAGCAACAGCTGAACGGTTAATTCTAGTACACTATATGCGGGCTTCCAAATGGGCGTGAAATTATCACCTTTATATACAACTTCTCCAGACATGGAAAGCATTGCAGCAAGCCAATAATCTTGTTTAGATCGAACTATTCATTTGGATATATAAGATCTTGACAGAATCCAACACCATTGATAGGCCATCCATGGAGAAACTCTTCATTGAGCATAGACCATAATATTAGTACAAAATGTGTACTCCAAGATGACATATAACTTATGCGCAAAAATTTAAAATGCAGCTTATGGTCACAAGTGTAGATGATAATGTAAAGTACCTGAAGAACTGTGGAGCCAAACACCATATTCAAATGAGCACATATATTATGTATTACACCCAAGGTCTCCAGTTTAGGCGCAGAGAGGACGGCTATTTGCAACGGTGAATAACTAGAATCAAGGATCAACCTTTGAAGTGAAGGGGCATCTTGGATGATGAGCCGCCTTCTATCAAAACAAATTCCAATTCTTACAAGGTTAGGTGACTTTATTTGGAGACAACCGATTCTAACTCTAAAAACAAGCACCAAGCACTCCAGGGCAGGGCGACTGGAGTGGATGATGCTGTGCAATGAGGCCTCCGATATACGAACCCGCACAAGTGAAAGTTTCTTGAGAAATGGGAGTCGAAGGTTTAGTACCAGATTGTCTGGTAGGTCGCACAGCGCAAAGGTGGCGGTGTGGAGAGAGGAGGAAAACCGCGAGATGGACATCGGTGCTGAGGGCACAGGTAGATGGCGTTCGGTATCTGGTAGGTGATTTCCAGGGGAATAGTAGAACTCAAGCAGCTGTAGTTCTATGAATTCAGGGGATTTCAGCCAGGCGTCCACCGTGCATGGCATGGTATGCTTGCTCAGGTAGCATGACGGGATGCAGAGGCTTTGAACGGAGCCTTGGTGGGAGGAGATGATGGCTCTGAGGATTTCAAAATCATTGAAGAGAGATAGCTGATGACAGTCGAGGGGCACGACGCGCCATAGAGGGCGCCACCAGATTGAGAGGACTTGGGTGCAGCAGCAATCCTTGGTGGGGAGAAGCGAGATGATCTCCCCAAGGACGGCGTCCGGGAGATCGCTGATGTGGTCCACCCGAGATTCTACGGGTTCCTGGGATCCGGTGGGGGCGGGGTCGCCGCTTCTCCCCGCAGTGCCGGGTGCGGGATCTACAACATGCGTTGCCGCTGGCGGGAGCCTCATCTTCTTGGTGCTGGGTTCAGCCGACTCCATTTTCCTCGAGGGCGTCGCGTCGCAGTCACGGATTTGAGCAGAGTAACGAATGACGAGCCTAGTTGTAGTGCGAGTGAAGAAGAAGGGGAGCTAGGGTTTTTCTGTAGTAGTGAGGAAGAAGGGGAGCTGGGGTTTTCTATAGGAGTGAGGTGAGGAATTTGGGGGTACGAGTGGAGCGAGCTGACATGAGGTGGGTGGGAGTGAGGAGGAAGAAGAACACCCAGGTGTTTTTGGGGGTGTCTTTGGGTGTGGTAGCGCCTCATTCAAGAAATATATGGACTTTTGAATTGATTTACTATTTACTAGGGTGGATGGGCTGTTTTGTCTTGGGCCCAGAGAAGCAATTACTACTAGTACAGTGGAGACACTCTACAGCTACCCTGAAAAACTATTACTACTAGTACAGTTGATACAATACCGCTTCTGGATCCTCCTAGGTCATCGAAACGTCTCCCTCTACTGAATGCCGTTATACTTTTGTTCACCGCCATGCGGGCCATGTAGTGCGCGGGCCCAAATGCCATCCACCAAATTAGAAGGCAGTATGCAGGCGGAGAGTCACCCCGGTCGTAGCGCAGCAATAACGGGCCGTCGTATCACAAAACCCCACCTCCTCGTAGTCTAAGTTTGACGGACGAAGCAACCATCATTTCACTCTTCGCTGAATCCCCTTCTCCCTCATCATCTTCAAGAAAGGCAACAGTCGCATCTACCACTGTTCTTCTCTCCCAACGAAGGGAAGGTAAGCGGATCCGTGATGTTGGTATATTTTCGTTCACAGAAAAAAAGAACTTTTGCAAAGCAGTAACTGATCCTCACTCTCTTTTTTGTTTCATTGTCATTGCGATTGTGTTTTCCTTTCAGTGGTCTCCTAGTATTCATCAGTTTGATGATGGACCAAGGAGAACCAGGCAAAGATCTACCGATATTGGAGCAGATGCGGGAGGCTGATCCCCACGAGACAGAGAGCTCCAAGAAGATGGAGGCAGCCACCGAGCCGACCCCAGATACGCTCACGGCCACTACCGAGATGGTCAACGCCCCGTTTGAGGTTACAACCCCTGTGCCACTGTAGGAGCAGTTTTCCCCCTTCGAGGATGTGTCCCCCCCCCTCCCCCGCCGAGCTGCCCAAGGTGATTTTCTTCTTTCCCGATCTTGGAAGTATGTGGTGATGAATAATGCAAAATTTTATTAGCTTCGATGCCATGCTATACATAGTGGTTTAAATAACTTGTGTTTCTTATACTGGAAAGTAATTCAGAATTTGTTTCTGTTTCAATTAGAGCCCTGATGCAGACAAGGATTGCGTTGTTGTTCATGTCACTCGCTCTGAGACGGATGACCTGAATATACGCACTGGGAAAACAGATTTTTTAGGCTGTTGGATCTTGGATGCCATTTGTGCTTATACCAATGAAGAGTTGTATTCCAGCCTCACTGTTGTCAGCCGTGTTGTCCAGGGTGTACTGAAGCACAAGAAGTTCAAAGCTACTCCTTCGTTTGTGAGGCATACTGTTCTGGTCAAGCTTACACAGGAAGATGATGCGGCATGCCTCCATAAACAAGTTTATGAGTGGCAAGGCCACAAGGTTGTCTTCATGAAGGTTCATAGGATTGAGCTGCTGCCGGACTTCCTCGATGATGTTCATGGCAAGGTCCGTCTTGTGTCCAGCCCAAATTAGATCGAGGCATGAAATAGTTGCCCGAGCTAGTGTTTAATAGTAGTTTGGATTGTGTCTAATTATCCGAACCTTGCCTGTTATCGAGCCATCTGGCGCTAGTACTCTGTTTGAATCCGTCTATGGGAACTGCTGCTACTTTTGTGTGCCCGTGAATCATCGTAATTGTTGCCGAAACAGATGCGTCCTCACTAGTTTTATCATACGAGCAGTGTGTGTTTTGATGAAATAGAGTACTCGTTTGAGAACTGTGCGCCGACGTATACATAAGTACTTGTAAACACTGTTGGTGCTACCCCACTTGTAAGAAGTTGTGCAAAACACGGCACATTGGCTCAGCTCGCTTCAACACTAGGCTATCGACCAGCTAACAATCAACAATCTGTTGTCTGACATATAAGCAACTATGATCTTGATACAGTGGTTCATGCAGTTAACTGAGGCCACAATGTAAATTCCAAACATTCACACGCTAGTCCAGTGTTCATGTGGAACACTCACATTAAACTCGGCTTCATAGAAAACTTGAAAAGCATAAGTTAAGCAATTTTATACATCTCAATGATTCATAAAACATAACAAACATATACTAGTTCACAGCAAAAGACAAAGTTGTGAGAAGGTTTACATATCAGGAAAAAACAAGCAAGGCTTCTCTGAGCAAAGGGCCTCCCAGCAGGATTAAATTTCCTGGAGTTGACTCTGGTTTTTTCTTGTTGCCACCATCCAGGGTTAGGTTCTCTCATTCCAGAATAACCAATTATAATTGTGTTCTCAGCTGTAATGCTGAACTGAACCATGTAGTGTACTGACCAACTGAAATTCTTGTGCATTCCACTAAATTTAAGCACCACTATTTGCAGAAATAAGCAGACCACAATGCCTCTTGTCCGTGCACCTGTCCAAAAACCGCCCCGCAGCCGTGCCAGCTAGTCCTCGGTCCATGGATGAATTGGTAGAAAGTGCATTCCGGACTAGGATGCAGTTGTTTTCGCTCGTCCCTACACTGAAATCAGGAAGTAAAACGTATGAATCAACTTCTTTTATATTTTGTTGGTCATTCTACCTAGTAACTACCAATGTAGGAATACCTGGAAGACGGGTGGTTAGACGACGACAACGAGGGATAGCCATCTCATTTTGCGCATTTCTACTAAAACTAAGGTGTGTGCTTTTGATTGCGCGGATAGAAAAGATACGGAGACAGACATCCCGAAACGATATGGAGACATACATCCCTGTTTGCGCAAATATGAAATATGGTTATTTAAACAGTAACATATATTTGCAGTGGCGTATGATTAACAACAACATCTATTGTGTTATAATTGGCACTATATTGACAGTATGAAAGTGTCCTTAAGTAAGTAGCATCACATCAACACTGCCACTAGATTAACATGGAGAACAATAGCATTAGTATTACTGTCATGAGAGATAGGTCCACTTCCCCCCACCCTTTCGCCATCCACCATGCTTTCTTCGTCTTTTCAACTAAGAAACCGGTTGGGTAGCTGCTACCACTTGAGCACTGCATTGGTTTTCCCTTGAAGAGGAAAGGGTGATGCAGTAAAGCAGCGTAAGTATTTCCCTCAGTTTTTGAGAACCAAGGTATCAATCCAGTAGGAGGCCACGAACGAGTCCCTCGCACCTACACAAACAAATAAAATCCTTGCAACCAATGCAATAAAGGGGTTGTTAACCCCTTCACGGTCACTTACGAAAGTGAGATCTGATAGATATGATAAGATAATATTTTTTGTATTTTTATGATAAAGAGAAATAAAGATGCAAAGTAAAATAAAAGGCAATAGAAATAGCTAAGTGTTGGAAGATTAAATATGATGGAAAATAGACCCGGGGGCCATAGGTTTCACTAGTGACTTCTCTCGAGAGCATAAGTATTACGGTGGGTAAACAAATTACTGTTGAGCAGTTGACAGAATTGAGCATAGTTATGAGAATATCTAGGTATGATCATGTATATAGGCATCACGTCCGCGACAAGTAGACCGACTCCTGCCTGCATCTACTACTATTACTCCACACATCGACCGCTATCCAGCATGCATCTAGAGTATTAAGTTCAAAAGAACAGAGTAACTGTCACACCCAATATGCGACCCTATCCAAAAGGAACTCGAAGGTCCCACCAAGGATAGACCCGCATATTGAAACGCTTTTGCAAGGTGGATATCATTACATCAACATTACATAATAGATGGGGATACATACATAAGGCACGAATTCCACAAGAATACATCAACATCATATACAAGATCAGCATCCGACTACGGATGAAACATAAACAGAAACTCAAACAATAACCACCCTGCTAGCCCAGGGCTGCCGACCGAACCTATCCCCGATCAAGAAGAAGCGTAAGAAGAACTCCAAACAAGCAAGCATCGCTCTCGCGTCATGATCATCGCACAACCTGTACACTGCAACTGGTGGTGTAGTAATCTGTGAGCCACGAGGACTCAAAGAATCCCATTACCATGGGTATCAAGACTAGCAAAGCTTAAATGGGAAAGGAAGGGGTAAAGTGGTGAGGTTGCAGCAACGACTAAGCATGTATGGTGGCTAACATACGCAAATGAGAGCGAGAAGAGAAACAAAGGAACGGTCGTCAACTAGTAATGATCAAGAAGTGATCCTGAACTCCTACTTACGTCATACATAACCCAAGAAACCGTGTTCTCCTCTCGATCAACCCCGAAAAGAGACACTCACGGTTACTCACACGGTTGGTGTATTTTAGAAGAGTTTGCTTCAAGTTTACTACAACCGGATATTAACAAATTCCCATCTGCCACATAACCGCGGGCACGGCTCTCGAAAGTTTATACCCTGCAGGGGTGTCCCAACTTAGCCCATGATAAGCTCTCGCGATCAACGAAGGATATTCCTTCTCCACGGGAAGACCCGGAATCCCGGCTATAAGACATTTCGGCAGCAATAAAACAAGACCAGCAAAGCCGCCCGGATGTGCCGACAAATCCCGATAGGAGTCGCACGTACCTCGTTCTCAGGGCACACCGGATAAGTCAAGCTACGAGTAAAACCAACCCTCGAGTTGCCCGTGGTGGCCCCAAGAGGTTGCTTTCGGTTCGGACCAACACTCGAAGGAGCACCGCCCGGGGGCTAAAATAAAGATGACCCTCGGGCTCCGGAAACCCAAGGGAAAAAGGGCATAGGTGAGGCAAATGGTAAAACCAATGTTGGGCCTTGCTGGAGGAGTCTTATTCAAAGCGAACTGTAAAGGGGGTCCCATAAATCACCCGACCGCGTTAGGAAAGCAAATCCGGGAACATAATACCGATATGACGAAAACTAGGGCGGCAAGAGTGGAACAAAACACCAGGCATAAGGACGAGCCTTCCACCCTTTACCAAGTATATAGATGCATTAATAATATAAGATATATTGTGATATCCCAACAAGTAAACATGTTCCAACAAGGAACAATATCTCCGTGTTCCAACAAGGAACAAACTTCATCTTCACCTGCAACTAGCAACGCTATAAGAGGGGCTGAGCAAAGCGGTAACATAGCCAATCAACGGTTTGCCAGGAAGGGTGCAAAAGGTTAGAAGCTGACATGACAATTTGGGAGGCTTGAGGAACAAGTGATAGGTAGCGCAGCATAGCGATAGAACGAAACAACTAGCACAGCAATGATAGTAGTGAGATCCAGGGTAGCGGTCATCTTGCCTGAAATCCCGCAAGGAAGAAGAACGAGTCCATGAAGAAGACGAACGGATGAAGCCGAACCAAGCGTAGACGAACGAATCCTCACGATCGCAACGAAACAGGAACTAACAAGAGAAGCACACAACATGGTAAACACACCACACATAGACAAGACATGATGCACAACAAGCATGATGCATGACAAGGCTAGATGAGGCTACTCATGGCAAGAGATGATGCAAACAAGAGCAACACATCAAAGCAAGTTTAAATGAGGCCGGAAACAACATATAACAATTCCGGTAAGTCCTCATATGCAAATTTCGAAATTGGTCCAGATCTGAATAAACCTTATGTTAAAGTTGTTAAACAGCAAGTTAAAATGCACCAAGATGATCTACACGAAATTCTAGTCAAGTTACATATAAAGTTCATTAAATTCGGAACTACGACCTAGAAGATATGAGCAAAACAAGATAAACATGGCATTGATGCAAAATGCACACAAACATCAAGCAAACACCTCAAAACAAGGATGCAACATGATAATATGAAACTACATGCAAAATCAAGCAAGTTTCATATAGAGCACACTCAAAACGGAGCAACGATTCAACACATACACCCTATACAAGGCATAACAACAATCTGTCCAAAACAGCAACTAGGCATATTGCAAGCACCTAAACAACAAGCTACAGAATCCCAACGTGAAAACAAAAGGCATGGGCATGATGTACAGGTAAAGCATGACAAAACATGAACACTGAGATATCTCCAGAAATCACTAGAACATGCTCAAAATGACATGGAAAGATTGCAAATAATAACAGGTTCACAGACTTAGCAGAATTTACAGGACATGGCAGGAATAACATCAGGTTGCAATGTTTAGAGCTATCAAACAATATGTTACAGGAACTTATCATGGCAAACAAAGACATGGAATGAATCTACTAAACCCATAGAACAAAAGTCCTTTACTGACCATGAGCCAAAAGGGATCAGAAGATATGATGGCACCCATGTAAACATGGCAAGTTATATTACAGATTCATACATGGCAGGAACAACAATAAGTAGGCATGTTGGTGAGCTTGAACCGCTCACCACAGAGCAATACATTGCATGGAAAGGAAACTCACAATAAGAAGACATGGCATAGAAGCTATACATGGCAAGAACAACATCATAGCATACACGGATCAACTACAACAACCTTGGCAAAATTGAATAACATGTAAACAATCTGCCAGGAAACATTTTATATCACAAATAGAGCTCGATTGACTCAAGCTATGGCACTCCATAATTGCAAACAAGGGCATGGATTAATAGAGAATAACCATATGCTCAAAACATCCTTACTGAAGTATCTCAAAATAAGCATGGATCTCCCGGTAGCATTAAGTTTACATGGCATAAAAATATCAGCAGAACAGGGGCTGAGATCAGCAACATCATGAAGCCTCGTTTGCATGCTTGTGCTAGTCAACACAGAGATCACAAAAATACATGGCATACACTCCTGTAAATATGGCATGGCATATTACAAAACACATGTAGGACTCAAGTTCATAGGGTGCACACATCAATCATGGCAAAAATGACAAAAGTGCATGTTCTGATAAGAATCTGAAACTAACATCACATAGCCCTCTTTTGACAGCATTTCGGGCATCAAGATGAGCTCAAATGGTAATGATGCAGTGAGATGAAATGATTTACTCGTCGAGGCAAACAATTTGACATATTATAGGCACAAAACGGAGCTACGGATGCAGAGATACGACGCAACAAACATGACATGAAAATTACAAAAATCCTGGGACTTAGAGGTTTTCTCACCCCGAGAGAAAGTCAACGGCACGGGTACCGAGGCTCGTCGGAGTGAGGCCGCCGGAGCTGTCGGGGACGGGGCTGGGGAGGCGGATCCGGGGCTCCTCCGGCCGGATCTCGCCGGATCCGGTCCGGGTCGAGGCAGAGGGGCGACGGGGAGGCGACGGGGCGGCGCGACCACCGGGCGGCGCGCCCACCGGCGACGGGCGGCGGACTTCGCGGTGGCGGGGACCGACGGCTCGCGAGGGCGGGGCCGTGGGGAGGCGACGGCCTGGCGAGGAGCGGCGGAGGCGGCAGAGGCGCTGGGCGGGCTGGCGGCGGCGCGGCGTTACGGCAGGCGCGGCGGCGCGGGCCAGGGGACGGGCGGAGGCCGAGGGGCTCCACCGAGGCACTCGGCGAAGCGGCGGCGCTGGCAAGCGGGTGAGGCGCTGGCCCAGATGCGGCCAGGGCGGGCAGCGGGCGGACGGCGCGCAGGGACAGGTGGCGGGAACCGATTGGGCGCGGCGGCGGGGCGGACATGTCCGCTGCCCGGATTTTGTCCGGCGGCGGCGGGTGGAGTTTGATCTAGGGTTTGCCCGAGATTTCGGGGGAGGTGCTAATTTATAGGTAGAGGGAGCTAGGAGACTCCAAATGAGGTGCGGTTTTCGGCCACGCGATCGTGATTAAACGATCGAGAGCATGGAGGGAGTTTGGTGGGTTTTGGGCCACTTTGGAAGGGTGTTGGGCTGCAAAGAGAAGGAGGCTTTACGGTTACCCGGTTAACCGTTGGAGTACCAAACGACCTACAAATGGCACGAAACTTGACAGGCAGTCTACCGGTGCTATACCAAGGCCACTTGGCAAGACTGGGTCCATTCCGAGAACGTTTAACACCCACTCATGAAAAGGGAGAAGAGGGGGACGCCGGAGGACATAGGAGCGCCGGATTGCAAAACGGACAACAGGGAAAATGCTCGGATGCATGAGACGAACACGTAAGCAATGCAATGCTCATGATGACATGACAAAATGCAACACACAAGCAAATGACATGGCAAAGACGGCGAATAATAGGCGGACACCTGGCGCATCGAATCCGGGGCCTTACAACACTCCTCCACTAACAAGAGATCTCGTCCCGAGATCTTAGGACCGAGACGGAAGGGAAAAGGATGAGGTGAAACAAGAACTCAATAGAAGAAGCAAAAAATCGAGAGCACTCGATAAGAAGAGAGGAACGACGAGAATGACGAGAATCGAAAGCTCACGGAATCAGATAGACTATGAAACAACTCGTTCTAACCGGAGTGGTTAGAATGAGAAAAGAAACGAATAAGACTGAAAGGATTTAGGCAGCACACCGGTTGAACAAGGAAAGAATAGAACATGAGCTTCAGAAGATGGAATGATACTTGATGAAGACATGACACAAAACCTCCGGAAAGAATTGAAAAAGTTGAATGAAAAGAACGGATAAGAATATGACAACTTGTGCCACGAATGAAATTGAAAGCATCTTTAGAAGGAAGGTTTAAACGGAGTTGTTGAGACAATCAACAACGAAAAGAATATGCTTGTTCTGGACTTATAGGTAACATCTCAAGATCATAAGGTGATAACCAGCCACAAACGGAAATGATTGGATAGGTTAGAAGAATGAAGAAATGCAAAACTCCACTTCAGAAGAATATGGAGAATTAATTGCACTTCGAGATGCAGGAAGAAAAGATACTTGAATTTCTCCAACAAAATCTTGATGAACTCTTGAAGAATGAATTAAATCATGAAGAACCACCATGAAGAACTCCGGTACAAAAAGGATGACGAGATAAAATGAATGATGAAATAATAGAAGAGCGTTGCGATGATTTAGATGGAGATTCCGACGAAATGGCCGAGGAAATTTGAACTCCGGAAAAGAAAAGATGGAAAGGCTTGGAACTAGAATTTATTCACCAAGAACAAACTCCGAAGAAAAAGATTAATCACTTGGATGAAATAAGAATAAGATTTATTGTATGCTTATCCTTCATCAATTAAATTGATGACAAGCAATGGATTTTGCATACTACTTATTCTTCTTGAAAAGGATTAAAGGGGAATATAGCACAAAACTTGAGAAAGTCTTCATGAACCACCGGTAGGATTTGAGAGAACGAATGGATTGATATGCTAATGAAGGAAAAGAATCTTGAACGAACCACCGTTAGAACTGAAAAGAATGAAGAAAAAAAGAAAGAATCGCCGGGAAGAATTAGAAGAACCAATAAGCAGGAGGGGAGTTAGATTCAAAAGAACAAAGAGATCATGAGCTGATTAAAGAATACTTGAACGAAGCACCGGGATAAATAGAGAACGACAACTGGAATGATGAGGGCGAAGAATTCTTCTGGAATGATGGCCTCCGAAAAACAACTGCTGACATACTCCGGATGGATGAAAAGAATTTGCATGACTGGAAACAATTAGATAGGATAATATCGAGCTAGCACCATGAATCTCCGGGAGAACTGACAAGATTTAGAAGGAACTCTTCTTCGGTCTTCAAATTATGATGAGAAACACCACCAAAATTACTAAGATACTCCGGGAGAATGGAAAGCAAAGAGGTTGAGCTAACAATGAAAATGATTTGAAATTGATCTTGGAAAAGATCTGACTGATGAAAATTCATTCATACGTCACACTTGAAAAGAATTGAGAATAACTCCGAGGGAATTAGAAGAGTCAGGTAAGATCCTGGGAAAAGACCTGTGGGTTAGGGCCCACTAAAGAAAACACCGTTTGAAAGGGATGTTGAACAGATAGATGATGCACTGGAAGAACTGAAATATTTGACTGAGGTGACAACCTCGAATTAATTCGAACTCGCATTTAATCTCTTGAGATGTCTTCGAACTCCGTAATGATTGAATGGCGAGAGGCAAACGAGCAAGGAGAACACTTGATCGAAGCAAAAGATTGTGATCAACCCAAAACTTGAATTGAGTGCACCGAAAAAGAAAGGGATGAAGAATGACTAACGAGATGAGAATTCACCGTTGAAATGATTGAGGAAAGACTGAAGAGACTCAGACGAATGAAATTGATGGTCAAACAGACTCAAACTCCAGGAAGAAAAAGGGTGGGGGGGGGGGGCGGGAAAAACAAAGGCAACTTGAAGGGGAACCGACGAATATCTTGAAGAGAAAACACCGGTTGAAATCATTGAGGAGAGAGAGCAAAACTTCACACAGTAGGATGGATACTCGATTACGGACTCGGTTTCGAGAAGAAGAAGGGTGGGCGGGTGGGAAAAGAAAACAACTAAGGATTGGACTTGACAACGATGGAGAGGCTCGAGTCGACTTGACGAGAAATGCACCGGATAAAAAGAGCTGAGGAACAACTACCGAAAACCAACTGCGTGAACCTAAAGAAAAATTTGGAGGAAGAGGAGTAATTCAAAACACCTACGCCAAGATTCCTTACGAGCAGCGAAGGGCGGGGAGAGAGTAAAAGAATTCCTACTCTCAATATAACTAGACTCAAAATAGTTTTCTTCTAGGCTCAACAACGCCAAACTACACGATCAATCAAGGGGCTCCTAGGGTCGGTCGAGGCTCGATACCAACTTCACACACCAATATGCACCCTATCCAAAAGGAACTCAAGGTCCCACCAAGGATAGACCCGATATTGAAACGCTTTTGCAAGGTGGATATCATTACATCAACATTACATAATAGATGGGGATACATACATAAGGCACGAATGCCACAAGAATACATCAACATCATATACAAGATCAACATCCGACTACGGATGAAACATAAACCAAACTCAAACAATAACCACCTGCTAGCCCAGGCTGCCGACACGGAACCTATCCCCGATCAAGAAGAAGCGTAAGAAGAACTCCAAACAAGCAAGCATCGCTCTCGCGTCATGATCATCGCACAACCTGTACCTGCAACTGGTGGTGTAGTAATCTGTGAGCCACGAGGACTCAGCAATCCCATTACCATGGGTATCAAGACTAGCAAAGCTTAAATGGGAAAGGAAGGGGTAAAGTGGTGAGGTTGCAGCAGCGACAAAGCATGTATGGTGGCTAACATACGCAAATGAGAGCGAGAAGAGAAACAAAGGAACGATCGTCAACTAGTAATGATCAAGAAGTGATCCTGAACTCCTACTTACGCCGACATAACCCAAGAAACCGTGTTCTCCTCTCGATCAACCCGAAAAGAGACACTCACGGTTACGCATTACGGTTGGTGTATTTTAGAAGAGTTTGCTTCAAGTTTACTACAACCGGATATTAACAAATTCCCATCTGCCACATAACCGCAGGCACGGCTCTCGAAAGTTTATACCCTGCAGGGTGTCCCAACTTAGCCCATGATAAGCTCTCGCGATCAACGAAGGATATTCCTTCTCCCGGAAGACCCGATCAGTCTCGAATCCGGCAACAAGACATTTAGGCAGCAATAAAACAAGACCAGCAAAGCCGCCGGATGTGCCGACAAATCCCGATAGGAGTCGCACGTACCTCGCTCTCGTGGCACACCGGATAAGTCAAGCTACGAGTAAAACCAACCCTCGAGTTGCCCGTGGTGGCCCCAAGCAGTTGCTCGGTTCGGACCAACACTCAAAGGAGCACCGCCCGGGAGGGGGCTAAAATAAAGATGACCCTCGGCTCCGGAAACCCAAGGGAAAAAGGGCATAGGTGAGGCAAATGGTAAAACCAATGTTGGGCCTTCTTTGGAGGAGTCTTATTCAAAGCGAACTGTCAAGGGGTCCCATAAATCACCCGACCGCGTTAGGGACGCAAAATCCGGGAACATAATACCGATATGACGGAAACTAGGGCGGCAAGAGTGGAACAAAACACCAGGCATAAGGCCGAGCCTTCCACCCTTTACCAAGTATATAGATGCATTAATAATATAAGATATATTGTGATATCCCAACAAGTAAACATGTTCCAACAAGGAACAATATCTCCGTGTTCCAACAAGGAACAAACTTCATCTTCACCTGCAACTAGCAACGCTATAAGAGGGGCTGAGCAAAGCGGTAACATAGCCAAACAACGGTTTGCTAGGAAGGGTGCAAAAGGTTAGAGGCTGACATGACAATTTGGGAGGCTTGAGGAACAAGTGATAGGTAGCGCAACATAGCGATAGAACGAAACAACTAGCATAGCAATGATAGTAGTGAGATCCAGGGTAGCGGTCATCTTGCCTGAAATCCCGCAAGGAAGAAGAACGAGTCCATGAAGAAGACGAACGGATGAAGCCGAACCAAGCATAGACGAACGAATCCTCACGATCGCAACGAAACATGAACTAACAAGAGAAGCACACAACATGGTAAACACACCACACATAGACAAGACATGATGCACAACAAGCATGATGCATGACAAGGCTAGATGAGGCTACTCATGGCAAGAGATGATGCAAACAAGAGCAACACATCAAAGCAAGTTTAAATGAGGCCGGAAACAACATATAACAATTTTCGGTAAGTCCTCATATGCAAATTTCGAAATTGGTCCAGATCTGAATAAACCTTATGTTAAAGTTGTTAAACAGCAATTTAAAATGCACCTAGATGATCTACACGAAATTCTAGTCAAGTTACATATAAAGTTCATTAAATTCGGAACTACGACCTAGAAGATATGAGCAAAACAAGATAAACATGGCATTGATGCAAAATGCACACAAACATCAAGCAAACACCTCAAAACAAGGATGCAACATGATAATATGAAACTACATGCAAAATCAAGCAAGTTTCATATAGAGCACACTCAAAACGGAGCAACGGTTCAACACATACACCCTATACAAGGCATAACAACAATCTGTCCAAAACAGCAAATAGGCATATTGCAAGCACCTAAACAACAAGCTACAGAATCCCAACGTGAAAACAAAAGGCATGGGCATGATGTACAGGTAAAGCATGACAAAACATGAACACTGAGCTATCTCCAGAAATCGCTAGAACATGCTCAAAATGACATGGAAAGATTGCAAATAATAACAGGTTCACAGACTTGGCAGAATTTACAGGACATGGCAGGAATAACATCAGGTTGCAATGTTTAGAGCTATCAAACAACATGTTACAGGAACTTATCATGGCAAACAAAGACATGGCATGAATCTACTAAACCCGTAGAAGAAAAGTCCTTTACTGACCATGAGCCAAAAAGGATCAGAAGATATGATGACACCCATGTAAACATTGCAAGTTATATTACAGATTCATACATGGCAGGAACAACAATAAGTAGGCATGTTGGTGAGCTTGAACCACTCACCACAGAGCAATACATGGCATGGCAAGGCAACTCACAGTAAGAAGACATGGCATAGAAGCTATACATGGCAAGAACAACATCATAGCATACACGGATCAACTACAACAACCTTGGCAAAATTGAATAACATGTAAACAATCTGCCAGGAAACATTTTATAGCAAAAGTAGAGCTCGATTGACTCAAGCTATGGCACTCCATAATTGCAAACAAGGGCATGGATGGATAGAGAATAATCATATGTTCAAAACATCCTTATTGAAGTATCTCAAAATAAGCATGGATCTCTCGGTAGCATCAAGTTTACATGGCATAAAAATATCAGCAGAATAGGGCTGAAATCAGCAACATCATGAAGCCTAGTTTGCATGCTTGTGCTAGTCACCACAGAGATCACAAAAATACATGGCATACACCCCTGTAAAGATGGCATGTCATATTATAAAACACATGTAGGACTCAAGTTCATAGGGTGCACACATCAATCATGGCAAAAATGACAAAAGTGCATGTTCTGATAAGAATCTGAAACTAACATCACATAGCCCTTTTCTAACAGCATTTCGGGCATCAAGATGAGCTCAAATGTAAATGATGTAATGAGATGAAATGATTTACTCGTCGAGGCGAACAATTTGACATATTACACGCACAAAACGGAGCTATGGATGCAGAGATACGACGCAACGAACATGGCATGAAAATTACAAAAATCCTGGGACTTGGAGGTTTTCTCACCCCGAGAGAAAGTCAACGGCACGGGTACCGAGGCTCGCCGGAGTGAGGCCGCCGGAGCTGTCGGGGACGGGGCCGGGGAGGCGGATCCGGGGCTCCTCCGGTCGGATCCCGCGGATCCGTCCGGTCGAGGCGAGGGCGACGGGCGGCGCGCCACCGGGCGATCGGCGGCCGGACTTCATGGCGGCGGCGGGCACGGACGGCTCCGGGCAGGGCGGGCCCCGGGAGGCGTCCGCCCTGCGAGGAGCGGCGGAGGCGGCAGAGGGCGCTGGGCGGGCCTGGCGGCGGCGGCCACGGCTGGCGCGGCGGCGGCCGGGAGGCGGAGGCCGAGGGCTCGGCGAGGGCACTCAGCGAAGCCGGCGCTGGCAAGGCGGTAGGCGGCCAGGCTGAGATGCGGCCGGGCGGGCAGCCTCGAGCTCATGAGCATGGCGCGGCGGACGACGGCGCAGGTACAGGTGGCCGGATCCGATTGGGCGCGGGAGCAGGGCGGACATGTCCGCTGCCCGGATTTTGTCCGGCGGCGGCGGGTGGAGTTTGATCTAGGGTTTGCCCGAGATTTCGGGGGAGGGGCTAATTTATAGGTAGAGGGAGCTAGGAAACTCCAAATGAGGTGCGGTTTTTGGCCACGCGATCGTGATCGAACGAACGAGAGCATGGAGGGGAGTTTGGTGGGTTTTGGTCCACTTTGGAAGGGTGTTGGGCTGCAAAGAGAAGGAGGCTTTACGGTTACCCGGTTAACCGTTGGAGTACCAAACGACCTCCAAATGGCACGAAACTTGACAGGCGGTCTACCGGTGCTATACCAAGGCCACTTGGCAAGACTCGGTCCATTCCGAGAACGTTTAACACCCACTCACGAAAAGGGAGAAGAGGGGGACGCCGGAGGACATAGGAGCGCCGGATTGCAAAACGGACAACGGGGAAAATGCTGGGATGCATGAGACGAACACGTAAGCAATGCAATGCTCATGATGACATGACAAAATGCAACGCGCAAGCAAATGACATGTCAAAGACGGCGAATAATTGGCGGACACCTGGCGCATCGAATCCGGGGCGTTACAACACTCCTCCACTAACAAGAGATCTCGTCCCGAGATCTTAGGACCGAGACAGAAGGGAAAAGGATGAGGTGAAACAAGAACTCAATAGAAGAAGCAAAGAATCGAGAGCACTCGAGAAGAAGAGAGGAACGACGAGAATGACGAGAATCGAAAGCTCACGGAATCAGATAGACTATGAAACAACTCGTTCTAACCGGAGTGGTTAGAATGAGAAAAGAAACGAATAAGACTGAAAGGATTTAGGCAGCACACCGGTTGAACAAGGAAAGAATAGAACATGAGCTTCAGAAGATGGAATGATACTTGATGAAGACATGACACAAAACCTCCGGAAAGAATTGAAAAAGTTGAATGAAAATAACGGATAAGAATATGACAACTTGTGCCACGAATGAAATTGAAAGCATCTTTAGAAGGAAGGTTTAAACGGAGTTGTTGAGACAATCAACAACGAAAAGAATATGCTTGTTGTGGACTTATAGGTAACATCTCAAGATCATAAGGTGATAACCAGCCACAAACGGAAATGATTGGATAGGTTAGAAGAACGAAGAAATGCAAAACTCCACTTCAGAAGTATATGGAGAATTAATTGCACTTCGAGATGCGGGAAGAAAAGATACTTGAATTTCTCCAACAAAATCTTGATGAACTCTTGAAGAATGAATTAAATCATGAAGAACCACCATGAAGAACTCCGGTACAAAAAGGATGACGAGATAAAATGAAGGATGAAAGAATAGAAGAGCGTTGCGATGATTTAGATGGAGATTCCGACGAAATGGCCGAGGAAATTTGAACTCCGGAAAAGAAAAGATGGAAAGGCTTGGAACTAGAATTTATTCATCAAGAACAAACTCCGAAGAAAAAGATTAATCACTTGGATGAAATAAGAATAAGATTTATTGTATGCTTATCCTTCATCAATTAAATTGATGACAAGCAATGGATTTTGCATACTACTTATTCTTCTTGAAAAGGATTAAAGGGGAATATAGCACAAAACTTGAGAAAGTCTTCATGAACCACCGGTAGGATTTGAGAGAACGAATGGATTGATATGCTAATGAAGGAAAAGAATCTTGAACGAACCACCGTTAGAACTGAAAAGAATGAAGAAAAAAAGAAAGAATCGCCGGGAAGAATTAGAAGAACCAATAAGCAGGAGGGGAGTTAGATTCAAAAGAACAAAGAGATCATGAGCTGATTAAAGAATACTTGAACGAAGCACCGGATAAATAGTGAACGACAAGCTGGAATGATGAGGGCGAAGAATTCTTCCGAATGATGGCCTCCAAAAACAACTCTGACAAACTCCGGATGGATGAAAAGAATTTGCATGACTGGAAACAATTAGATAGGATAATATCGAGCTAGCACCATGAATCTCCGGGAGAACGGACAAGATTTAGAAGGAACTCATCTTCGGTCTTCAAATGATGATGAGAAACACCACCAAAATTACTAAGATACTCCGGGAGAATGGAAAGCAAAGAGGTTGAGCCAACAATGAAAATGATTTGAAATTGATCTTGGAAAAGATATGACTGATGAAAATTCATTCATACGTCACACTTGAAAAGAATTGAGAATAACTCCGGGGGAATTAGAAGAGTCAAGTAAGATCCTGGGAAAAGACCTGTGGGTTAGGGCCCACTAAAAGAAAACACCGTTTGAAAGGGATGTTGAACAGATAGATGATGCACCGGAAGAACTGAAATATTTGACTGAGGTGACAACCTCGAATTAATTCGAACTCAGACGAATCTCTTGAGATGTCTTCTGAACTCCGTAATGATTGAATGGCGAGAGGCAAACGAGCAAGGAGAACACTTGATCGAAGCAAAAGATTGTGATCAACCCGAAAACTTGAATTGAGTGCACCGGAAAAAGAAAGGGATGAAGAATGACGAACGAGATGAGAATTCACCGGTTGAAATGATTGGGGAAAGACTGAAGAGACTCCGTACGAATGAATTTGATGGTCGAAACAGACTCAAACTCCGGGAAGAAAAAGGGTGGGGAGGCGTGAAAAACAAAGGCAACTTGGAAGGGGATCCGACGAATATCTTGAAGAGAAAACACCGGTTGAAATCATTGAGGAGAGAGAGCAAAACTTCGCACGAGTAGGATGGATACTCGATTACGGACTCCGGTTTCGAGAAGAAGAAGGGTGGGCGGGTGGGAAAAGAAAAACAACTGAGGATTGGACTTGACAACGATGAAGAGGCTCGAGTCGACTTGACGAGAAATGCACCGGATAAAAAGAGCTGAGGAACAACTACCGGAAAACCAACTGCGTGAACCTAAAGAAAAATTTGAAGGGGAAGAGGAGTAATTCAAAACACCTACGTCAAGATTCCTTACCAGAGCGACAAAGGGGCAGAGGAGTAAAAGAATTCCTACTCTCCGATATAACTAGACTCCGAAAATAGTTTTCTTCTAGACTCGACAACGACCAAACTACACGATCAATCAAGGGGGCTCCTAGGGTCGGTCGAGGCTCTGATACCAACTTGTCACACCCAATATGCGACCCTACCAAAAGGAACTCGAAGGTCCCACCAAGGATAGACCCGCATATTGAAACGCTTTTGCAAGGTGGATATCATTACATCAACATTACATAATAGATGGGGATACATACATAAGGCACGAATGCCACAAGAATACATCAACATCATATACAAGATCATCATCCGACTACGGATGAAACATAAACATAAACTCAAACAATAACCACCCTGCTAGCCCAGGCTGCCGACCTGGAACCTATCCCCTGATCGAAGAAGAAGCAGAAGAAGAACTCCAAACAAGCAAGCATCGCTCTCGCGTCACGATCATCGCACAACCTGTACCTGCAACTGGTGGTGTAGTAATCTGTGAGCCACGAGGACTCAGCAATCCCATTACCATGGGTATCAAGACTAGCGAAGCTTAAATGGGAAAGGAAGGGGTAAAGTGGTAAGGTTGCAGCAGCGACTAAGCATGTATGGTGGCTAACATACGCAAATGAGAGCGAGAAGAGAAACAAAGGAACGGTCGTCAACTAGTAATGATCAAGAAGTGATCCTGAACTCCTACTTACGTCAGACATAACCCAAGAAACCGTGTTCTCCTCTCGATCAACCCCGAAAAGAGACACTCACGGTTACGCACACGGTTTGTGTATTTTAGAAGAGTTTGCATCAAGTTTACTACAACCGGATATTAACAAATTCCCATCTGCCACATAACCGCGGGCACGGCTCTCGAAAGTTTATACCCTGCAGGGGTGTCCCAACTTAGCCCATGATAAGCTCTCGCGATCAACGAAGGATATTCCTTCTCCCGGAAGACCCGATCAGTCTCGGAATCCGGCCACAAGACATTTCGCAGCAATAAAACAAGACCAGCAAAGCCGCCGGATGTGCCGACAAATCCCGATAGAAGTCGCACGTACTCGCTCTCGGGCACACCGGATAAGTCAAGCTACGAGTAAAACCAACCTCGAGTTGCCCGTGGTGGCCCCAAGAAGCTGCTCGGTTCGACCAACACTCAAAGGAGCACCGCCCGGGGCTAAAATAAAGATGACCCTCGGGCTCCGAAACCCAAGGGAAAAAGGGCATAGGTGAGGCAAATGGTAAAACCAATGTTGGGCCTTGCTGGAAAAGTCTTATTCAAAGCGAACTGTCAAGGGGGTCCCATAAATCACCCGATCGCGTTAGGGACGCAAAATCCGGGAACATAATACCGATATGACGGAAACTAGGGCGGCAAGAGTGGAACAAAACAACAGGCATAAGGCCGAGCCTTCCACCCTTTACCAAGTATATAGATGCATTAATAATATAAGATATATTGTGATATCCCAACAAGTAAACATGTTCCAACAAGGAACAATATCTCCGTGTTCCAACAAGGAACAAACTTCATCTTCACCTTCAACTAGCAACGCTATAAGAGGGGCTGAGCAAAGCGGTAACATAGCCAAACAACGGTTTGCTAGGAAGGGTGCAAAAGGTTAGAGGCTGACATGACAATTTGGGAGACTTGAGGAACAAGTGATAGGTAGCGCAGCATAGCGAAAGAACGAAACAACTAGCATAGCAATGCTAGTAGCGAGATCCAGGGTAGCGGTCATCTTGCCTGAAATCCCGCAAGGAAGAAGAACGAGTCCATGAAGAAGACGAACGGATGAAGCCGAACCAAATGTAGACGAACGAATCCTCACGATCGCAACGAAACAGGAACTAACAAGAGAAGAACACACCATGGTAAACACACCACACATAGACAAGACATGATGCACAACAAGCATGATGCATGACAAGGCTAGATGAGGCTACTCATGGCAAGAGATGATGCAAACAAGAGCAACACATCAAAGCAAGTTTAAATGAGGCCGGAAACAACATATAACAATTCCGGTAAGTCCTCATATGCAAATTTCGAAATTGGTCCAGATCTGAATAAACCTTATGTTAAAGTTGTTAAACAGCAAGTTAAAATGCATCAAGATGATCTACACGAAATTCTAGTCAAGTTACATATAAAGTTCATTAAATTCGGATCTACGACCTAGAAGATATGAGCAAAACAAGATAAACATGGCATTGATGCAAAATGCATACAAACATCAAGCAAACACCTCAAAACAAGGATGCAACATGATAATATGAAACTACATGCAAAATCAAGCAAGTTTCATATAGAGCACACTCAAAACGGAGCAACGGTTCAACACATACACCCTATACAAGGCATAACAACAATCTGTCCAAAACAACAACTAGGCATATTGCAAGCACCTAAACAATAAGCTACAGAATCGCAACGTGGAAACAAAAGGCATGGACATGATGTGCAGGTAAAGCATGACAAAACATGAACACTGAGCTATCTCCAGAAATCGCTAGAACATGCTCAAAATGACATGGAAAGATTGCAAATAATAACAGGTTCACAGACTTGGCAGAATTTACAGGACATGGCAGGAATAACATCAGGTTGCAATGTTTAGAGCTATCAAACAATATGTTACAGGAACTTATCATGGCAAACAAAGACATGGCATGAATCTACTAATCCCATAGAACAAAAGTCCTTTACTGACCATGAGCCAAAAAGGATCAGAAGATATGATGGCACCCATGTAAACATGGCAAATTATATTACAGATTCATACATGGCAGGAACAACAATAAGTAGGCATTTTGGTGAGCTTGAACCACTCACCACAGAGCAATACATGGCATGGCAAGGCAACTCACAGTAAGAAGACATGGCATAGAAGCTATACATGGCAAGAACAACATCATAGAATACACGGATCAACTACAACAACCTTGGCAAAATTGAATAACATGTAAACAATCTGCCAGGAAACATTTTATAGCAAAAGTAGAGCTCGATTGACTCAAGCTATGGCACTCCATAATTGCAAAAAAGGGCATGGATGGATAGATAATAACCATATGTTCAAAACATCCTTACTGAAGTATCTCAAAATAAGCATGGATCTCACGGTAGCATCAAGTTTACATGGCATAAAAATATCGCAGTAATCAGGGCTGAAATCAGCAACATCATGAAGCCTAGTTTGCATGCTTGTGCTAGTCACCACAGAGATCACAAAAATACATGGCATACACCCCTGTAAAGATGGCATGGCATATTACATAACACATGTAGAACTCAAGTTCATAGGGTGCACACATCAATCATGGCAAAAATGACAAAAGTGCATTTCTGATAAGAATCTGAAACTAACATCACATAGCCCTCTTCTAACAGCATTTAGGGCAGCACGATGAGCTCAAATGTAAATCATGCAATGAGATGAAATGGTGTACTCGTCTAGGTGAACAATTTGACATATTACACGCACAAAACGGAGCTACGGATGCAGAGATACGACGCAACGAACATGGCATGAAAATTACAAAAATCCTGGGACTTGGAGGTTTTCTCACCCCGAGAGAAAGTCAACGGCACGGGTACCGAGGCTCGTCGGAGTTAGGCCGCCGGAGCTGTCGGGGACGGGGCCGGGGAGGTGGATCCGGGGCTCCTCCGCCGGATCTCGCCGGATCCGTCCGGTCGAGGCGAGGGGCGACGGGAGGCGACGGGCGGCGCAGCCACCGGGCGGCGCGCCACCGGCGACGGGCGGCCGGACTTCATGGGGGCGGCGGGCACGGACGGCTCGGGCGAGGGCGGGGCATGGGAGGCGTCCGCCTGGCGAGGAGCGGCGGAGGCGGCAGGGGCGCCGGGCAGGGGCCGACAGCGGCGGCCACGGCCAGCGCGGCGGCGCGGCGCGGGCGACGGGGAGGCCGAGGGGCTCCGGCGAGGGCACTCGGCGAGCGGCAGCGGGCAGGGCGGGCAGGCGCGCCCGTGAGATCGGCCCGGGCGGGCAGCCTCGAACTCGCGCGGCCATGGCGGCGGACGGCGGCGCAGGGATAGGTGGCGGGATCCGATTGGGCGCGGCGGCGGGGCGGACATGTCCGCTGCCCGGATTTTGTCCGGCGGCGGCGGGTGGAGTTTGATCTAGGGTTTGCCCGAGATTTCGGGGGAGGGGCTAATTTATAGGTAGAGGGAGCTAGGAGACTCCAAATGAGGTGCGGTTTTCGGCCACGCGATCATGATCGAACGACCGAGAGCATGGAGGGGAGTTTGGTGGGTTTTGGGCCACTTTGGAAGGGTGTTGGGCTGCAAAGAGGTGGAGGCTTTACGGTTACCCGGTTAACCGTTGGAGTACCAAACGACCTCCAAATGGCACGAAACTTGACAGGCGGTCTACCGGCGCTATACCAAGGCCACTTGGCAAGACTCGGTCCATTCCGAGAACGTTTAACACCCACTCACGAAAAGGGAGAAGAGGGGGACGCCGGAGGACATATGAGCGCCGGATTGCAAAACGGACAACGGGGAAATGCTCGGATGCATGAGACGAACACGTAAGCAATGCAATGCTCATGATGACATGACAAAATGCAACACGCAAGCAAATGACATGGCAAAGACGGCGAATAATTGGCGGACACCTGGCGCATCGAATCCGGGGCTTTACAGTAACGCTTTAAGTAAGATGACATGATGTAGAGGGATAAACTCATGCAATATGATACAAACCCCATCTTGTTATCCTCGATGGCAACAATACAATACGTGCCTTGCTGCCCCTACTGTCACTGGGAAAGGACACCGCAAGATTGAAACCAAAGCTAAGCACTTCTCCCATTGTAAGAAAGATCGATCTAGTAGGCCAATCCAAACTGATAATTCGAAGAGACTTGCA
Organism: Aegilops longissima; assembly: GCA_021605205.1. Classification (NCBI taxonomy): domain Eukaryota; kingdom Viridiplantae; phylum Streptophyta; class Magnoliopsida; order Poales; family Poaceae; genus Aegilops; species Aegilops longissima. Next base: position 507,355,051 of record CM038681.1, read on the forward strand.
AAGATAACCAATCATACATAAAAGAATTCAGAGAAGATTCAAATATTGTTCATAGATAAACTTGATCATAAACCCACAATTCATCGGTCTCAACAAACACACCGCAAAAGAAGATTACATCGAATAGATCTCCACGAGAGAGGGGGAGAACATTGTATTGAGATCCAAAAAGAGAGAAGAAGCCATGTAGCTAATAACTATGGACCCGAAGGTCTGAGGTAAACTACTCACACATCATCGGAGAGGCTATGGTGTTGATGTAGAAGCCCTCCGTGATCAATGCCGCCTCTGGCGGAGCTCCGGAAAAGGCCCCAAGATGGGATCTCACGGGTACAGAAGGTTGCGACAGTGAAATTAGGTTTTTGGCTCCGTATATGGTAGTTTGGGGGTACGTAGGTACATATAGGAGCAAGACGTACGTCGGTGGAGCAACATGGACCCCACGAGGGTGGAGGGCGCGCCCAGGGTGGGTAGGCGCGCCCCCCTACCTCGTGCCTTCCTGGTAGATTTCTTGACGTAGGGTCCAAGTCCTCTGGATCACGTTCGTTCCGAAAATCACGTTCCCGAAGGTTTCATTCCGCTTGGACTCCGCTTGATATTCTTTTCACTAAACTCAAATAGGCAAAAAACAACAATTCTGGGCTGGGCCTCCGGTTAATAGGTTAGTCCCAAAAATAATATAAAAGTGTACAATAAAGCTCATTAATGTCCAAAATAGAATATAATATAGCATGGAACAATAAAAAATTATAGATACATTAGAGACGTATCAGTAGCCATTATCTACTACTTTCCCCCGTTTCCTCTTAGAACCAAGTCCTAGATTCATGCTACAGCTTTCCCACTTTCTTCCCTGTTTGAATCAACTCTTAGAGTCGACTGTATGAACTAGCTTTACCTCTAATAATAGTAAAAGTCTAGGTGGCTTTGGAACAGCGGACGAAAATAGAAAAAGATCCACACGAAGCCAAGTGGGGAGCTGAGGCAGTAGAGCAAGGCAGGTTTTGAAGGAATATATACCTGTGGGTCGTCGGCATGTGGCAAAGACGGCATCGGGAGGCCACATATTGGCCACAATACCACAGGGAGGAAGAAGGGGTCGGAGGCCCTCCAGAGCAGGCGCTCTCTCGGAGAGAATGGCACGGCCGCCGACCGGGACGCACGGGCAGCCGTTGGTCTCCTCCCTCGCCACCGACGACCGCATGAACGATGCACCTACACCCCTGCCCCGATCGAGGTTGTCCGGCCGGATTTGTGACCAGCCGTGAGATGAGAGAGTGAACGAGAGGAACCCTAGTAAAGCAAGCGCTAAGGCTCCTGCTTATATATATAGTGTAGTGATTTTGTTGTACCAGCTTCAAAAAAATGCGCTCCTACGTGTACCCACGAGTGGGTGTGAGAGAACTAGTGCGTGCGTGCACCGCTTCTCTTCGTGAGAGTACAATAAACTATGCCCAAAGAACGTTCGCCACAAGGGTAATAGTATAAGTGTGTGACGTGTGAGCTAAAATAAAATGTGCGCGACGTCTTTTGTTTTTTAGAAGTTTTGAGGGTAGGGTGTGAAGAGCACATATGTGTGTGATGTCTACCTGCAGAGAGATGGTGGGTGCGAGAGGACTCGGGAGGGTGCGTGTGCGTGAGAGAGAGGGGGCACGTATCAATGCAATGCACGTGTCCGTAAATCATTATCCGACAGACGTTCGCCACAAGCCTTTTCCCGATTTAACGCCAGAAGAACCATTAGATCGGCATCCGGCGATGTCGGTTTTGCCATGTCATTTAATAGAACAGCCACCCTCCTACACACAAATCTTCCACGTGAGTGTTAGCAACTGCCGATGCTCCTCCATTCCAAAATGCAGTGCATGTAGCTTTATTGAAAATTCAACCTCGCAAACTTTTACCGAAGTTTTGGTACCAAATTGCACATGTAGAATACCCTGTACATATCATTTCATTCATCTTCGAGAGGTAACTATAAAGGTGGGGGAGGAGTCTACAAAGAAAGATCATCGTATCACCTGCAGCAATTTCAACCATCCTTTGGTGAGGAGGAATATCATAGGAACTCTATATGATATGATTTTTATAGGATTTTTTCCTTTAGAGCCAATTGGTTCATAGGAATAGATTCATATACTCCACATTTCAAAGGAAATAAACATGATATCATTTCTATAGCTTTAGAACCACTTGGTTCATATGAATGGATTCCTATACTCCCATAATTTCAAAGGAAAATAAACATTAGCGTATATTCAATAGAAAAGTTCCTATGATATGAACCAAATTACATCTCTTTTCTAATCCCTCCTCATAGGAATTGAGATACATGGCATCTCTAGATTCAATAGAAAAGTTCCTATGATGTCAACCAATTGACATCTCTTTTCCAATCCCTACTCATAGGAATTGAGATACTCCATGTCATCTCTTTCCCTACAACTTCCATGTATACATCTTCTATTCCTAAATAGCTAGTACAACCTACTAGTAGCTTTTTTCCAAGACATGCAACTATGTCACAAGAACTATATAGTGTGCGAATAACTTGAAAGATGGTCGCTAGATGAAGCTAATCCGACAGTGCAGAGATGGCTAATCCGAGCACTACTGGCAGTTGGATATCATCAACATTCCACCAGATCGCCACATGTACAATTTAGAAGACTCCATGGTTGAACTTAAGCATAATGCACAAACCTCAAAACACAAGCACTTCTCCTTTGTTCTAGAATCTTTTGTATCATAATTGATTTTTTTTCTAAATGAATTGCCATTATTTGTTTTTTTACTTTATGCTTTACAATGCACAACCCCATGAATCTTAACATTTTTATAAAACTAATTGATTTTGAATGAGATGAACTATAAGAACTAAACGAACATCTACATCATGCATATATGACTCAAATCTTTACATGCTATAGTGTGTATTTATTCATAATTTGGTTTCGAAATCTCATGCGTTCAATGCATGTGTACCTTACTAGTTTTGAGTAGAGTAGCAAGTTTCACGCGGCCCCGGGTATATCAAAATGCAGGGCCCATGCATCATTGCCTTTCGGTCGAATCTACGTCCACATTGTTTTGTACGTACTATATCTCCACTGGTCCCCGAACCCAAAATGCTGCCTCGTTCCCCTAAAACCAAGCGGCCCACACATATTTAAGGCGTCGACTCGAACTCAACCCCTCTCCTGTTTACTACGACGTGGCCCGGCACGCCCTAGCAGTACTCCTACAAACCCTACCGCCGCACGCATCATCGGTTTTCTTCAAGAGGACGAGGGAGAAGCCGATTTGTAGTGGAGGCGCTTTCAAAAAAAAAAATGATCTGTAGTGGAGACCCCTACCCTAGGGTGCCCTAGGTAGCTACTGCACGCATCATTGGTTTTCTCTTTTCTTTATGCTCTTGTGCCCTAGAGTGAAATTATGGTTGCTTCATCCGTACAGCTTAATGCGGGAAAGGTGGGGCTTTGTGTTGACCCCTCATCGCTCATTTTCTACTACTGTGGCGCTACGACCGCGGTGCCTCCAATTCCAACCGCTGCTCCGAACTGTAATTTGGTGCATCGCACGTGGAACAAGACGATGGATGAGTCACATGTCGGCCAAAGGGGTCCTGTTAAGTGTGTCGCCATCTCGTGTGCGGACTGACCTTGCTTGAGTCGCTACGCCAACACGACAGGTGCAGCCTACCACTTGGTTTTGCTCCATGGTGAATCCCGACTATATTGATCTAAAAAGATACATACTGAACTACCCTCTCCGTCTCGTTTTTTTAGACGTCTCGGTTTATAGGGCGTGCACGTAGTTCTAGGTCATCCATTTGACTAACTAAATCTGAGTTACTATGTCACAAGAAGTATATCATTGGATTATTAAGCGGATGTAGTTTCTAAACATATACTGTTCATCACATATATAGCCAGTTAAATTATCAACCTAGAATGACGTGCATGCCATGTAAACCGATACAGAGGAAGTATAGTAGTAAAAATGAGGTGATTTTACCGAGCGATCGGTGGGGGAGCATGGCCTGTCATGCGGTCCCACGGGTCATGATGTACAAAGGCGATGCGCGTGTCCCTCTTGAGGCATAAGCAATACTACGTGGTTTGAGATGATGGCGAATCGAAGTGTGAAATAATGGTTGTTTCGTCCGTCTGGGAAGGTGCGGCATTGTGATTTGACGTCTCATTGCTCATTGCTACTACTACTGGGGCGGTACGACTGGGGTGCATCCCCCCTGCTGTTCTGCACTATTATTTGGTGCTTGACACGTCGACCTGGTTGCTATATGTCCCACATGTCGGCGACAGGAAGTACAAAATTCATGAAAGCGAGCGTCCACAGAGGAGTACAAGACACGGCTTGGGTTTTTGCTGCTTCGCGCGATCCATCGATACAAACCCGGACTAAAAAAAGGCGAGGGCGGGTCTTTTCCCGTGCGACAGGCAGGGGAGTTTGGCATAGTCTGTTCGAGGCAAGGAGGCAGGAAGGGAAACAAGCAAATAAAGGTTGAGCGACTTAGTTTTGGGAAAAATCTGATTTTACGGTGTACGTACACACTAGGGTTTATAGGGCTCATCTAAAAAACATTCATTTTTGTTTTATGAGTCTCAATTCTACTACTAGTAGTAGTACCATCACATGTTGGATTTCGAGGTGCGCTAGATCAACCGATGCAAGCAGTGTCAAGAGAAAACTCACCAATGCATGTAGAAGTTCATGGAAATTTAGTGGCCATTCATGCATTCGTTCTAATTAATGCCTCGGTAAACATAAATTCTTGAGAAAAACGAGCGCACTAATTCTTGTGCAAACTAGGAGTACGAAATTAATTCAACCACTCACCGTCTACCTTGGTTGGAGAGATTTTGAAATCGAGCCATAAACTGGAAAGGAGGGAGTAGTAACTTTTGTCTCGATTACTATTTGTGGCCTTATATAGATGCAAAATGTATTTTTTTATAGTGGCCTTGTATAAGTAAATGGAGGGAGTACTAAAGGACATATATATTCCAAACAATATGATAATCTCTCTAACCAAGGTAGTAGGGACGAGGAGTAAACGGAGGGAGTAGTAAAATTTTCTCCTCGTCCTGCGAGCCACCGCACGCATGGGCGAGGGAGCGGGCGTAAGGCGTACATTACTACTACTAGCAAGGAAGTTTCACCTCATCATGCGGGCCACCGCGCCCGTGGGCGGGGTAGACGGCATACTAAGCAAGCCTCTCCTCGTTCCGCGAGTTGACGGGACACATCAAAAGTACTCCAGAGTATAGAGCCTTGCCTCTAAGGTAGGCCCCACATGGTTTGCCTCTTTTTTAACATAACGCGTCACGTCGCAATTTGTTTGTCCACCCGTGGTACACGATCCTCCCTCCACCAAGTGGAAAACCAGTACACGGTCAAATTACCACGTGGGCTGCCTTTTCGTACAGAAATGAGCTCCACCGTGCACCCGCACGGGTGTGGTTGGGAAAGAGACGGGAGTACGTGTGTTGTGCGTGCACCTCTTCTCTTCGTGCACGTCCCCCACCTACGTGGGTGTGTGTGAGAGATACAAACCTAGACAAATGGCTTGTGTGGAATAACTACTCTTTTGAAGCCATTGTAAGAGTGGAAAAAATGGTGAAGGAAGAGATAGGGGAGCGGCGGAGGTGTGCGATTCTTGGCCGGCGTTTGGCCTCATTTAAATAGGAGACTAAATAGACGGCGGACGGGAGGATCTCGGCCGGCGTTGCATTTAATGCCGGCCCGGTCATGAACGGACGTGTGTCCAGAGTGGGTTTCCCGGCTTCCACACGGGCGGGTTTCATGGAGGTGTTTGAATGCGGCAAGGAGGCATGTTCAGCCGGGCGTGCAGCGAGTGGCGCCCTCGACTCTGATGTAGGACACTGCGTCGTTCTTCCACGGACGTGTGGGCTCTTTGGGTACATGGCCTGCATGTCAGTGACTCAACGCAGGCAGCGCACAGCAGAGGAGCCTTTGGTGGGCCAGGGTGGTCAGAAGCGGGCATTTCATAAACCGATGATTGTTCATTGAGTGTGACGTCATCCTTTTCATGTAGGTAAGCCTACTATGTTGATAGCCCTTTCGATACGTTGTGATTCATAAAGACCGCTGCAAACACCAATGTTTTGCTTATCACAGATAAGATTGATTAATACCCGTAACAATCCATGTCCTTAACAAAGGGTGCATGCATGTATAGGTTGAGCGTGTGTCTTGCGTCGTGTGATGTGTGCATGCAAGCGTGCGAGTGTTGTGTGCGTGCAAGGGTACGTTTCAGTGTTGCATGCATGTGTGCGTACCTGCGTGTGTTCGTGAGTGCATGTGTACATGTCAGTGTTGCACGCCTGCATGCGTGCGTGTGTTCGTTATGTGTACGTGTCAGTGTTGCACGCCTGCATGCGTGTGTGTCTTGCATGCGTGCATGTGTACGTGCGGGGTGAGGCTACACGTCAGTCGACTGCCTTTTCATCTCTGGTCATTAGATTTTCCAGCCGTTGGATACGAAATCAAGGGCTTGTAGTTTATCATCAAACTCCACCCCCCTGAGCTACCAGCCACCACCGGCCGAACCACCGGCCCCCGCCGCCCGCGGCCGGCCCGCGCCGCGATGCTGCCCCGCCCGCCCCGAAACCACTCCCCATCACCGATCCGCTGCCGCACCGGCCATCCTCTAGCCCCCTGCCGAGCTTTTTCTTCGGCGATCCCCACCCCACCGCCCAATCAACGCGCCCACCCACCGCCGGCGACTACCAACCAGAGGTCTCACGACTTCGAGTACCCACCGACCACTAATTTATTACCATTTGTATCCTTCATATACGCGCTGGCGGGTGGGCCCTATGGTAATGTGCGCTGCTGAATGGACCATTTGACTGGTCAATTGATCGTGTCATCAACAAATTATGGAGCTGTATGGTGAGCCAGTGACCGTATGATCACCCTAAAATGTATTTTATTAACGCAGTACAGACTCAAACTACCATTTCTTTCTTTCATATACCGGCTGACAGGTGGGCCCCATGGTTACACACCCCGATGGTGCAACACTAGTTGTGACACGTGGAACGTTTGACTGGTCAATTGATTGTGTCATCAACAAAATACGGAGTTGTACGGGTGAGCCAGTGACCGTATAATCATGACATGTATTTTTTTAACATGGTACAGTGTCACGACCGGTTTTTCAATAAAAATATTTATTGAACCACCGACCTATGAAGTCCAATATGAGGAAAATCCTTCATACCGGTAGACAATACTTTGATACAATAAGCCAGTAGCATTACAATATTACAGGGGTCGGACTGAAGATGCCCAACCAATTATTACAACAAGCCAATAATTATACAAGATGGCGGATATGACACAACGGTGCGGTGGTGGAAATACTACTGACTCGAGATAAGAGTGGTTGGCGGAATAACACAACGGGGTGGTTAATAAGTCTCATCAGATCGGGCGGCTCATCGAAAGTTGAGGTGAGGCTCGGCAATTTATTTGGGTGGCGAAGCGGATATATCACAATGACTAGTCCAGGGTTGCACGAGACCGACCGATTCCTCTAGGCGTCGGACTCGCTATCAATTCTTCATCCATGAGATCGCCTTCGTCAGCATCTGGCCAGATCAACAAGCCAGGTGAGTACTTTGAAAGTACTCGCAAGACAGTTCGGACAAAATATATAACAAATGAATGCATGAATGAGTCATGATTAATTTTAACAATGCTCAAATAAATCAGTATAGCAAAAATAAATGTGAAGGGGATCGGCGGTAGTCCGCTCGAAAACCCAACGAAGGATAAACTCAAAACCGATCGAGTGTCTGAAGTGACGCCTCGAAGGGTGAAAATAAGTAAAACATGCCACAGTCGGGTGTCTGGGCGACACCTCATAAAGGGCTTATATTAAAAAAAAATACATGCGTGCCGCAGTCGGACGCCGGAGCGACATCACAGAAAGGGCTTATAATAAAAGTAAATAATAACGATGCCGCAGTCGGACGTGTGAGCGACATCACAGAAAGGGCTTATAATAAAAGTAAATAATAACGATGCTGCAAATGGACGTCCGAGCGACATCACGTAAAGGGCTTATAATAAAAGTAAATAATAACGATGTCATGATCGGACGTCGAGCGACATCATAGAAAGGGCTTATAATAAAATATATAACAACAATGCCGCAATGGACGTCTGAGCGACATCGCAGAAAGGGCTTATAATGAAAATAAATAACAACAATGCCGCAGTCGGACGTCTGAGCGACATCGCAGAAAGGGCTTATAATGAAAATAAGTAACGACAATGCCGCAGCCGGACGTCTGAGTGACATCGCAGAAAGGGCTTATAATTCATTATTTATAACTGACAAGATATAGTGCTCACGGAAAATATTCATCACAAGACAATAAGCGGGTTAGTCCGTTCACAGGAAAGTAAACATTTAATACTCAATGGTTCTCGGGACTTTCTGTCACTGAGACTGACACTTGACAAGATGAGATGATCACGGTATTTGGACATGAATAAGATGAATTCAAGAATTTTGACTCTGCAGAGTTTGTACCAAAATTGTCCACAGCCAACGGATTTCCGTAGTCACGAAGGACTAGTTCTGTTTACGGTATTTCAGAGGAAACACAACTAGCTAGTACACACCCATCATACCTCACGTTGCCAGGAATCACCCTAGACAGCGTTTAAGAAAAACTTTGAGACGGGGAGATCACAATCTCGAGTAGCATGGGATCAAATTTATATCTTGCGCTGCTCTAAGGGTGCCCCCTCTCGTCCCAACCGAAACACCCATGCCCCTGACCAGATGAAAGGCTTTAATCCAGGGCCATGGAACCTTCATCCCGGCCTCTCGATTTGGTGTGTACCAGGAAGTGGTTTGCAACCTACTAGGCCGTATCCCTTGCGGGAAACAGGTGGTAGTAAGGAAAGGAAGACGGACGGGAAACTGACCGATTTATGTTCACACTGGGTCAACGATATGGCATAAGCCTGGCATGCTACAACACTGCCATCTTACCCATACTCATGCCAACTCATGGCCATGCAACAAGTTTCCAGCAAGTCACGGATTTACCGAGCTCATTTGCTTCAATGCTCACGAGATAAACTATCATCGAAAATGCTCATGAACGTGCTATGATACAAAAATAATGCAAACATGCCCAGACACTCATCATATCAAAAGTTCAAACTTTGCTTGCCTGGTTCGGAGTAGTCGGGGTCTAGCTCGGCGAAGTTCGCGGTTCCGTCACCTCCTTCGGTATCTACGGTAAACAAAAATATACGCGCTAACGTAAATACCGTGGGGTACAGAAAGTTGATCCAAATATTTTTCAAATAAATATGACAAAAAACTAGACAGAAAAATAAAGATGACAGAAAAGGAATCAATCAAAAATCATTTTCTGTTTAAAAGTTATAAGAGTTTTGGTCCAAGGACCCATTTGTAATGAAACGAAAAGTTTCGTGGGGCTCTGTGGAAAAGTCCAGGATAACGCTTTAGCTTAAAAGAGACGGCTGTGAGGCTGACAGGCGGGCTCCACCTGTCGGGTTTGAAATTTCAAACAGAGCGCCACGGCGCCCGAGAGGTGCGGTGGTCGCCGGCGGCGATCCACGGCGAGGCAAGGTGATCGGGGGTTACCTTCGAGATCAGTGCACCGTTCCGCGTCTGTGGGTGGTGGTGGTGATCGCCGACGAGCACTGTGTCGATGGCGGCCCTTGCTCGGCGGTTCGGGCGGTCGTGGATCTCGCCGGAGAGAGCTGCGGGGCCAAAATTGAGGTGGGGGTTATCCTACTAGAGGTGGTACGAGGCTACGGGCGAAAGTAGGGCGGCGGAGGTGCCCTCACCGGAGAAAACGATGCCGGAGCCCGAGGCGGACGGAGGTGGCCGGAGTCGAGGAAGAAAGGCCCCTCGAGGCCCCTCCAGTGGCTAGGCGGGGTCTGGTGATGTGGAGGAGTCGTGCGGAGGCGAGAGCAAGCTCGGGGGGGCTATATATAGCCGGCCCGAGTCGGTTGCCGTGAACGGATAATCCGGCAAGTTGATTACGGCGGCGCTGGGGCTGGACGGTCGGCTTAGGAGCTTGAGCATCGCCTAGGTGGGGTAGTGGTGCCATTTTAGGGTCCAGCTCAGCACGGGAGGAAGGTTTACGGCTTGCCCTCGACGGAACGGCCGCACGGCCCGTCGGCGGCAGAGAGCGTGCTCTGCGCGTGCCAACCCACGGCGACGGTGCTGCATGCGTGCGCTGGCAAGGAGGTGGCCACGCGGAGCCACCAGGGCGCTTAGGGCGCCAACGGCGTTATGCCGCAGTTTTGCCCTGTCGCCGTTCACGGTGCTTGGCCGCCGCAAAGCACGCCGGCCGCAGCGGGCCAGGTGCCACCGACGCCGGAAGGCGCCAAGCGCGTGTGGAGCTCCGGACAAGCAGGCCAGGCTGCGAGCATCGAGCCAAACTCACGGTGGGCATGTGATGAAGTTCATCGGAGAAACGACACTGAATTTTCTGAATTTACTGAATATGAACAAAACAAAGCATGCGGTGTTCGACAAAATGATTCGGTATCCAGGCTTTTTTCCTTGAGCTGATTTTTGGTGGAGTGGTCTCTCATTGCAACTAGAGGTTGCCTGAATTTTGGTGGACTTTTGGAGAAGTGTAGATATGAATTTCACCAAATTTGGCAAATCTGGTCCAAACTTGCAAAGGAGTGAAATTTGAAATATTTGAAAAGAAGAAGAGTGGATCAAGATGGTTCTAGGTTGTGGATACCAAGGACTATCCAGGGGTGTGGAGTTGAGGTCAAAATCAAAAGCATTAGGGTACTTGCTTTGCAAATCACCTAGGCTCAAAAGAAAAGACAGAATTATTTTGGGAGGAGAATATTGGAATAAAATCCAAAAATGGATTTTATTAGTTTGGACAGAATGTTTGAGTTGTACCAAAGTGGAAGGAGAGATTTTGGGAAGGTTTTACCATGTGGTGCATGGAAGAATCATGAATGGTTTCAAATATGGGAGAGGATGAAAACTCCTAGAGTTTCCTTTGAAAGAAAATACTCCAAAGATTTTTCTTGAAATTTTGAGAAGAGGGCAATCAGAAGAAAATTTAAAACCAAACACTAGAGTTGAAGGAGATGCAAAATAAAATATTTGCTGAAGGGAAAAGCTTTGAGAGAGATTTTTGGAAGGGTTTTGAGACCTCCTTCAAATCCAACAAAATTTTGAAGAAAACCAAGGAAATTTTTTGGAGTGTCACAACACCTACCCCTTAGGAAAAATCTCGTCCCGAGATTCCAGTTGATCCTCAAATAATTGTGGGTGCTCTGTTCAAGGAAATCCTCTCTTTCCCAAGTGGCTTCACTTTCGTGTGGTTGCTCCAATCGAACTTTGAAGAACTTGGTGGTTTTCTGTCGGGTTCTCCTTTCTGACTCTTCCAAGATTTTTATCGGATGCTCCCGATATGTAAGGTCTGGTTGCACGTCAATGTTTTTATGGGGTACTTGTTTCTCTGGGTTGCTTACGCATTTCCTCAATTGGGAGACGTGGAATACGTCGTGGATGTCGGATAATTCTTCGGGTAAGTCTAGCTGGTAGGCCATCGTGCCCCTTCGTGCTACTATGCAGAATGGTCCGATGAATCTTGGTGCTAGCTTCCCTTTAATCTTGAATCGGTGCAGGCCTCTCATGGGTGATACTCGCAGGTACACAAATTCACCGGGTTCAAAATGGACTTCACGATGCTTCTGATCGTAATAACTCTTTTGTCGACTTTGGGCTGTCTTGAGTCGGTCCTTAATTACCTTGACTTTATCTTCAGCCTCTTTGAGCAGGTCTGGGCCGAAGATATGACTGTCTCCGGTTTCCGACCAGTTTAGCGGGGTACGACATCTTCGTCCGTACAGAGCTTCAAATGGTGCCATTTGCAGGCTGGACTGATAGCTGTTGTTATATCACGAATTCTCGCGTATGGTAAGCTCTCCTCCCAACTGGTCCCATAGGTGAGGACACATGCTCTTAGCATATCTTCTAGAATCTGGTTTACTCGCCACCGCCCATCTGTCTGGGGTGGTATGCGGTCTTGAATGCCACTGAGTTCCCAGAGCTTGTTGTAAGTGATCCCAAAACCGGGAGACGAATTGAGTGCCTCTGTCAGAGATTATTTTCTTTGGGACTCCATGTAGGCAAACGATACGGGAGAGGTAGAGCCTAGCAAGCTTCTGAGTGGTGTGTGTTGTCTTCACGGGGATGAAGTGTGCTACTTTAGTCAGTCTATCAGTGATGACCCATATGGCATCATGTCCGTGTCGTGACCGAGGTAGTCCAACAATAAAGTCCATGCCAATCTCGTCGCACTTCCACTCGGGTATCTTGTTTGGTTGCAACAGCCCGGCCGGTTTCTGGTGCTCGGCCTTGATGCGTTGACAAGAGTCACAACATGCAATAAACGTGGCTATGTCTCTTTTTATACCATGCCACCAAAATGTTTCCTGAAGATCTTTGTACATTTTTGTTCCTCCAGGATGGATTTAATATGGAGCGGTGTGGCCTTCAGCCAGGATTTGCTGTTTAAGGTCATGGATATTTGGTACGCAAAGCCTATTCCAGTACCACAATATTCCTTGCTCATCAATAATGAATTCCGAGGCCTTGCCCAACTTTATCTTCCGTTTTATGCCTTCAATGCTTGGGTGTCCACGTTGAGCCTCTTTAACCTTCTCTACCAGGGTAGGCTGTACTTCTAAGTTTGACACACTGCCTTCGGTGACCACCATCAGGTTGAGCTTTGCGAATTCCTGCTGGAATTCAGGTCTTAAGTCCGGCATGCCGTCGTTGTCCAGACTGGGGTTCCGACTCAGAGCATATGCTACAACATTTGCCTTGCCCGGGTGGTAGTGGATCCCAACATCATCATCCTTTACTAATTCCAACCAGCGTCGCTGCCGTAAATTTAGTTCTGGTTGTGTGAAAATATACTTGAGGCTTTTGTGGTCCATGTATATTTCACAATGATTACGAAGTAAAAAGTGTCTCCATTCCTTGAGTGCATGAATAACTGCGGCTAATTCCAGGTCATGGGTAGGGTAATTTTCCTCATGCTTGCGAAGCTGTCTGGAAACATATGCGACAACCTTGCCTTCTTGCATTAATACGCACCCGAGGCCTTTTCGAGATCGTCACAAAATACCTCAAAATTTTTGTGTATATCCGCACAATTAATATGGTCTTGTCGTGCCGCCTCCTCTTTAGTTCTTGAAACTTTTCTCGCAGGCTTCCGTCCATTCAAACTTCCTGTCTTTCTTGAGCAGTTCGTCATTGGCTTTGCTATGGTGGAGAATCCTTCAATAAATCTCCGGTAGTATCCTGCCATTCCCAAGAAACTTCATACATCCGTCACGCTGGCTGGTGGCTTCCAGCCAAGCACGGCCTTGACCTTTCGGGTCTCTGGCGATACCTTCTTGAGTCAAGACGTGGCCCGTAAAACCTACTTGCTTTAGCCAAAATTCACACTTGCTGAATTTAGCGTACAACTGATTTTTCCCGAGTTCTCCTAGTACAATCCGGAGATGTTCAGCGTGCTCTTTCCGGTGTTTTGGAGTATACCGAATATCATCGATAAATACCACAACAAACTTATCCATAAACTTCATGAATACTTTGTTCATGAGGTGAACAAAATATGCGGGGGCGTTTGTTAGTCCGAATGGCATTACGGTGAACTCATACAATCCGTATCTGGAGGTGAAAGAGGTCTTGGGAATATCTTCGGTTCGTACTTTCAGTTGATGGTATCCCGATCTCAAGTCAATCTTTGAGAACACCTTGGCCTTAGCGAGTTGATCGAATAAATCATTTATTCGTGGCATCGGATATTTGTTCTTGATTGTGACCATGTTTAGCGCTCGATAGTCTATGCACAATCTCAGTGTTCCATCCTTCTTTTTGGTGAATAAAATTGGTGAACCCCAAGGTGAGGAACTGGCTCGTATGTACCCTTTTTCCAACAGTTCCTTTATTTGCTTCTTCAGTTCCACCAATTCGGATAGTGCCATTCTGTATGGTTTCTTGTATATGGGAGCGGTTCTGGGTGCTAGCTCTATGCTGAATTCAATTTCTCTATCTGGTGGCATGCCTGGTAGTTCTTCGGGAAATACATCTGGAAATTCACACACTACTGGCACTTTGCTCAATTCGGAAATATCTACCTTGTTCAATCTCGGTTGCTGGGATATTTTTCTTTCCTTGGCTAAAACCTTTACGGTCTTCCCGTGGTGATGGGTGAGAATTACGGTCCTGTTGAAGCAGTCAATATAACCTTTGTTGGTGGTTAACCAATCCATCCCTAAGATGACATCCAGTCCTTTATTTTCCAATACGATAAGATTTGCGTGAAACTTCAATCCTTCAAACTCGATAACCACATCCTGGCAATAATTCTGGGTAACTTGCTTAATTCTAGGGGACTTGACGATCATATATTTTCCCAAGGGAAGCATCGAAAAATTATTTTGCAAAGCAAAACTTTTCGAAACGAATGAGTGAGAAGCTCCAGAATCAAACAAAACCATGGCAGGTATTGTGTTGACAGGAAACGTACCGAGTACGATTTCTGGGGCATTTCGTGCTTCCTCTTTGGTCACGTGGTTCGGATGACCCTTCCTGTGGTTGTTATTTGGGTTGAAATTGTTGCGCTTTGGCGCCGAATTATTGCTTCCGTTGTTTGGCTTTGGGGTCGAGTTCCTAGGCTTGGGGCACTGCTTGGCATAGTGCCCTTCTTCTCCACAAGCGTAACAGGTAATGCCTGGGCGATATGTGAATTCCTTGTCCCTTGCGTGGAAATTCTTGATTGGGCGTGAGACGCTTGTCGTGGGTTTGGGTGTCCAGTTTTTCTGAACATCTGTCTTGCTCCGGTGGTTGCGGGTGTGTTTAGTCTGGTCCCTCTTCCGCTTGCGGAAATCTTCTAAGTTGCGTCTCTCATTTTCCAAGGTAATGGCCTTATCCACCAGCGTCTTAAAATCTAGAAATGTGTGTACGACCAATTGGCATTTAAGTGCGGGCGTCAGACCATCTAGGAATTTCTCCATCTTTTTATTTTCTGACATACGCTCCTCGTTGGCGTGGCGAGACAGCAGGGTAAACTGACTGTTGTATTCTGACACTGTCATTGTCCTTTGCTTGAGGTCATCAAATTCTCTCTTTTTGATCTTCATAAGACTCTTAGGAATATGTGCCCCACGAAAACCTTCTTTAAATTCCTCCCATGATATATTATTTTCGTTGGGGTGCATGTGTAGGAAATTTTCCCACCATCATGCGGCTGCTCCAGTGAGATAGTGCGGAGCGTAAAGCACTTTCTCAAGATCTGAACACTGGGCAATGATTAATTTTCTCTCCATGTCTCGAAGCCAGTCCTCGGCTTCAAGGGGTTTGTCGGTGTGAGAAAATGTTTGGGGACGTGTCTTCATAGCTCGATAATTTTGATTGCTGCTGATATCGTCCACGGTGATTTCCCATATTGATGACTTGGTTCAGTATTTCCTGATGTTGCTGCTGACTTTGTTCATAAAGACGGCACATTTGGGAAAGTGCCGTTTCACTATCCTGCTGACTTGTCTGTCCTTGTGTGAAATTGTTGCCTGGGGGTGTGCCATAATTTTCCTCTGTCGGAGTTGGCATGGAGCGCGTCCAAGGACGAGACATAGTTCACTTTGGGGATATATTTTGAAACACTCATAAGAAAAGAAATCGAGCTGCAAAAATCAATAAATTCAAGAAGATGCAAAAAGTTGTAATGCTCCAAGATTTTTCAAGAGAAAATACGTTTGCGCACGGAGAAGGACTGTTCATTACATATCTTACACGCAAGCAGTAATTATACTATACGTCACTCAAGATATGCGTACATAAATCCTGACATGTTATTTAGTCTAGTGCACTTCTCCAGATCCAACTTGATGCGCAAACAAACTACTTCTCACAGCCTATTTACATATAAACATATCGTACAAGTCGGTACATCGCATGGCTGCTAAGTGTACTTAGTCGGAGATGGTAAGGATTTCCCTTGGCCTGCCAAGGGTGAGGCGTAGACAGGCTGGGGACTCAACCTCCTCTTCGGAGATAGGCTCCAGACGCGAGGCGCTGCTTGCCGGAGTTGGTGGAGCAGGTGCCTGTCTTGGGACAACTTGAATCTGAGCGGAGTCGAGGGTGGTGCGAGCAACCGGAGTAGGTGCAATGGCGTGGTTGAACTCCTCCGTGGTAGGCAGGCGACGAGTAGCGGTGCGAGCAGCAGGAGCAAACGATGCTGATGACGAGGCGAAAGTCGATGGCGGTGCGGCGCGCAGGAGCTCCCTCTGTTGGCGGCACAGCCATGGATCGAGTCCATGCGGGCGCTACAAAGTCGCCCACCAGGTTGTCGAAGGCTGCCTCCAAAGCCCGGAGATACTCGATGAGCATCTCAAAAGCTTTGTCCCGTTCTCCTCTGGGGCAAGAGAACGCGTAGTGGCAGGTGTATGGCACGTGACATGGCAGGTAGCGGTAGCGACGAGTCTTCATCGAAGGAAGGATATCCACGAGACGAGCTATCGCCTCACGGGCTGCCATCTGCGCAGCATGCTTCTCTGTGGGCATGGCTCTCCCCACGAACCGTAGCGCTCAACTCGTCCTCTCTTGAATTCCACCGCGGCTTGGTGCATGGTCGACGGTCGTTGACCTTGTCTTTGAGAGAGAGAAGAGGCGGGCGCACATCCGCCCCATCGCGACTTGAGCGATGAAGGAGAGAAGCAGCGAACCCATCGGGCATGTTGGCGAACATCTGCGACTCGCATGATCGTTGCCGCCATCTACAAAAGTAGGCAAAAGTCCTGAGTAGTCAAATCATAAATTTATGCTAAGCTGTCGAAATTGTCTACATTTGTGAAAAAAATAAAATAGCTCTATTATGCTAATAACCGATTAGCGATCGCACCTAGTGGCTTCCTCTGATCAGCTGGCTCGGTACCAAGCTTGTCACGACCGGTTTTCAATAAAAATATTTATTGAACCACCGACCTATGAAGTCCAATATGAGGAAAATCCTTCATACCGGTAGACAATACTTTGATACAATAAGCCAGTAGCATTACAATATTACAGGGGTCGGACTGAAGATGCCCAACCAATTATTACAACAAGCCAATAATTATACAAGATGACGGATATGACACAACGGTGTGGTGGTGGAAATACTACTGACTCGAGATAAGAGTGGTTGGCGGAATAACACAACGGGGTGGTTAATAAGTCTACTGCACTGGCGGCTCATCGAGCATTGAGGTGAGGCTCGACGAATTTATTTGGGTGGCGGAAGCGGATATATCAAAATGACTAGTCCAGGGGTCGCACGAGACTGACTGGGATTCCTCTAGGCGTCGGACTCGCTATCGAATTCTTCAGCCATGAGATCGCTTTCACGACATCTGCCAAATCAACAAGCCGGTGAGTACTTTGAAAGTACTACGCAAGACAGTTCGGACAAAAGATATAACAAATGAATGCATGAATGAGTCATGATTAATTTTAACAATGCTCAAATAAATCAGTATAGCAAAATAAATGTGAAGGGATCGGCGTAGTCCGCTCGAAAACCAAAGAAGGATAAACTCAAAACCGATCGAGTGTCCGGTGAATCCTCGAAGGGTGAAAATAAGTAAAACATGCCACAGTCGGGTGTCTGGGCGACACCTCATAAAGGGCTTATATTAAAAAAAAATACATGCGTGCATGATGGACGCGAGCGACATCACGAAAGGGCTTATAATAAAAGTAAATAATAACGATGCAGCGATCGGACGTCGGCGACATCACATAAAGGGCTTATAATAAAAGTAAATAATAACGATGCATGATCGGACGTCTGAGCGACATCACGAAAGGGCTTATAATAAAAGTAAATAATAACGATGCGCAATCGGACGTCTGGCGACATCACGAAAGGGCTTATAATGAAAATATATAACAACAATGCATGATCGGACGTCGGCGACATCGCAGAAAGGGCTTATAATGAAAATAAATAACAACAATGCATGATCGGACGTCTGAGCGACATCGCAGAAAGGGCTTATAATGAAAATAAGTAACGACAATGCCGCAGCCGGACGTCTGAGCGACATCGCAGAAAGGGCTTATAATTCATTATTTATAACTGACAAGATATAGTGCTCACGGAAAATATTAATCACAAGACAATAAGCGGGTTAGTCCGTTCACAGGAAAGTAAACATTTAATACTCAATGGTTCTCAGGAATTTCTGTCACTGAGACAGACACTTGACAAGATGAGATGATCACGGTACTTGGACATGAATAAGATGAATTCAAGAATTTTGACTCTGCAGAGTTTGTACCAAAATTGTCCACAGCCAACGGATTTCCGTAGTCACGAAGGACTAGTTCCGTTTAGGGTATTTCAGAGGAAACACAACTAGCTAGTACACACCCATCATACCTCACGTTGCCAGGAATCACCCTAGACAGCGTTTAAGAAAAACTTTGAGACGGGGAGATTACAATATCGAGTAGCATGGGATCAAATTTATATACGCGCGCTCTAAGGGGTGCCCCCCTCTCGGTCCCAACCGGAAACACCCATGCCCCCTGACCGAATGAAAGGCTTTAATCCAGGGCCATGGAACCTTCATCCCGGCCTCTCGATTTGGTGTGTACCAGGAAGTGGTTTGCAACCTACTAGGCCGTATCCCTTGCGGGAAACAGGTGGTAGTACGGAAAGGAAGACGGACGGGAAACTGACCGATTTATGTTGACACTGGGTCAACGATATGGCATAAGCTTGGCATGCTACAACACTGCCATCTTACCCATACTCATGCCAACTCATGTCCATGCAACAAGTTTCCAGCAACTCACGGATTTACCGAGCTCATTTGCTTCAATGCTCACGAGATAAACCGTCATCGAAAATGCTCATGAACGTGCTATGATACAAAAATAATGCAAACATGCCCAGACACTCATCATATCAAAAGTTCAAACTTTGCTTGCCTGGTTCGGAGTAGTCGGGGTCTAGCTCGGCGAAGTTCGCGGTTCCGTCACCTCCTTCGGTATCTCACGGTAAACAAAATATCTGCGCTAACGTAAATACCGTGGGGTACAGAAAGTTGATCCAAATATTTTCAAATAAATATGAAAAAAACTAGACAGAAAAATAAAGATGACAGAAAAGGAATCAATCAAAAATCATTTTCTGTTTAAAAGTTATAAGAGTTTAGGTCCAAGGACCCATCGTAATAAACGAGAAAAAGTTTCGAGGGGCTCTGTGGAAAAGTCCAGGATAACGTTTCGTTTAAAAGAGACGGCTGTGAGGCTGACAGGCGGGCTCCACCTGTCAGGTTTGAAATTTCAAACAGAGCGCGACGGTGCCCGAGAGGTGCGGTGGTCGCCGGCGGCGATCCACGGCGAGGCAAGGTGATCGGGGGTTACCTTCGAGATCAGTGCACCGTTCCGCGTCTGTGGGTGGTGGTGATGATCGCCGACGAGCACTGTGTCAATGGCGGCCCTTGCTCCGGCGGACGGCGGTTCGGACGGTCGTGGATCTCGTCGGAGAGAGCCGCGGGGCCAATATTGAGGTGGGGGTTATCCTACTAGAGGTGCTACGAGGCTACGGGCGAAAGTAGGGCGGCGGAGGTGCCCTCAACGGAGAGAACGATGCCGGAGCCCGAGACGGACGGAGGTGGCCGGAGTCAAGGAGGAAAGGCCCCTCGAGGCCCCTCTAGTGGCTAGGCGGGGTCTGGTGATGTGGAGGAGTCGTGCGGAGGCGAGAGCAAGCTCGGGGGCTATATAGCCGGCCGAGTCGGTTGCCGTGAAACGGATAAGTCCGGCAAGTTGATTACGGCGGCGCTGTGGCTGGACGGTCGGCTTAGGAGCTTGAGCATCGTCAAGCTGGGGTAGTGGTGCCATTTTAGGGTCCAGCTCAGCACGGGAGGAAGGTTTACGGCTTGCCCTCGACGGAACGGCTGCACGGCCCGTCGGCGGCGAGCGCTTCTGCTGCGTGCCAAGCCACGCCGACGGTGCCGCATCGCGTCTTGGCTGGCAAGGAGGTGGCCACGCGGAGCCACCAGGGCGCTTAGGCGGCGCCCGAGCGGCGTTGCGCCGCGATTTTGCCCCTGTCGCCGTTCACGGTGCTTGCCGCCGCAAAAGCACGCCGCACAGCGGGCTGTGGTGCCACCGACGCTGGGAAGGCGCCAAGCGCGTGTGGAGCTCCGGACAAGCAGGCCAGGCTGCGAGCATCGAGCCAAACGCGCCTGTGGGCATGTGACTGAAGTTACACGGAGAAAGCGACATCAATTTTCTGAATTTACTGAATATGAACAAAACGATTGCATGCGGTGTTCGACAAAATGATTCTGGTATCCAGGATTTTTCCTTGAGCTGATTTTTGGTGGAGTGGTCTCTCATTGCAACTAGAGGTTGCCTGAATTTTGGTGGAATTTTTGGAGAAGTGTAGATATGAATTTCACCAAATTTGGCAAATCTGGTCCAAACTTGCAGTGAGTGAAATTTGAAATATTTGAAAAGAATAAGAGTGGATCAAGATGGTTCTGGATTGTGGATACCAAGGACTATCCAGGGGTGTGGAGTTGAGGTCAAAAATCAAAAGCATTAGGGTACTTGCTTTGCAAATCACCTAGGCTCAAAAGAAAATACAGAATTATTTTGGGAGGAGAAATACCTGGAATAAAATCCAAAAATGGATTTAATTAGTTTGGACAGAATGTTTGAGTTGTACCAAAGCGGAAGGAGAGATTTTTGGGTAGGTTTTACCATGTGGTGCATGGAAGAATCATGAATGGTTTCAAATATGGGAGAGGATGAAAAACTCCTAGAGTTTCCCTTTGAAAGAAAATACTCCAAAGATTTTTCTTGAAATTTTTGAGAAGAGGGCAATCAGAAGAAAATTTAAAACCAAACACTACAGTTGAAGGAGATGCAAAAATAAAATATTTGCTGAAGGGAAAAAGCTTTGAGAGAGATTTTTGGAAGGGTTTTGGAGACCTCCTTCAAATCCAACAAAATTTTGAAGAAAACCAAAGGAAATTTTTTTGGAGTGTCACATACAGACGCAAGGGCTCATATATACGCACAAGCACTCACCGCTATAAGCGCACACATGCAGACCCTACCCCTATGAGCACCTTCGAGAGAGTGAGCCAGCATATGATCTTGAGATTTTACGAAGTCACCATAGGTGCCTCGTAGTCGAGTGGAACGTCTCCTCCCACTGACGCACAACGCCGGAAAATATTGAAATTAACCCAGGATAAATGCGAGCACCGGGACTTTAACCCTGGTGAGCTCGAGAAACCACTGTCCTCCTAACCATCCAACCACATGTTGGTTAGCATGACAAAATGTTTGTGGTGACCATGATGAGCTTATTCTGAAGTCCAGTGACCATATCGTGCTTTCGCTTCAAATACAATGACTGTAAGTGTAAATCGACAAAATCTGAGCACGCATCAAATGCAAAGTCCGTCAGTGTCATCAAGAAAATACGGAGACATATCGTGAGCTAGATACCGTATGATCACCACGAGAATGTATACGGTGACCGTAATGAGCATATTCTGAACTCCAGTGACCGTATAGTGCTTTAGCTTGAAATACAGTGGCCGTCACGCGTGAATGTGTCGTGGGCATGCATACTTTTAGAGGGCCGAGAGATAGTTTGCGTGCGTACGTGAAAGTGGTGTAGAAAGAGGGGATGTCTGGTGGAGACAAGGAGAGATATGCCCTTCGTTTCTCTTTCCCATGACTAATATTTTAGGAGAATATATAAACATTCACAATGCAGAACAAATATTTTTGGATGCACCATGCAATTAACTTTCATGTATAACATTGTACTATTGTATATGCTTATTTTCTTAGTGGCCGATTGCGTGTGTGGTGTGGTGGGTACATCATTTCTAGTTTTGGTGGGTCAACATGAGGACTCATGGGTTGGTTCCATCCTACGCCACATAGGTTGGATCGAGACGCGTTATACGAAGACCCATGTGGAGGACTCGGCGTACAACACGAAGCTAGCTACCATAGTCACGGAGGACTCTATCCCCACTGGTGATAAGCCGACTATATATGATTTGTAACCCTAGGCCCCCAGTATGTTATAGAAGCTTGGGGGCTAGTTCGTCGATAGTATACACACACGCACAATGCCTGGTATTCAAGTGCACTTTGTACACACCCCTATCACTAATATACAGTACCAGGAGTAGGCTTTTTCCTCAACTGCAAGGGTCCGAACTAGGGTAAAACTTTGCCTCGTATTACCATCCAGCCTAACAGTCAGGGATATCCTACCGAATGATATGATGGAATCATATCTGCCAACTACTAAGAGAGAGGTGTGTCTCGGGGGGGGGCAATGTGTGCGAGAGAGGCCTAAAGATAATGTGCATGCGGGAGACACGTAGGCACATATATGTGCGTATAGAGGGCTAGTAGAGACCGTGCGTTTGTATATATGCATGTGAGAGAAATAGTGTTTTCCAACTGAGATTAGTGAAAATAGTGGTACATAGTAGTCAGAAAGAGAGAGAGAGAGAGAGAGACAGAGAGAGAGAGAGATACAGAGAGAGAATGTGCATGACACTCCCCGACACCCCGAGAGAGATTGTGAGCATGTGTGAAAGAGAAATGCCGATGCATATACAGTGTGTGCACTTATGCGGTAGATAGAGAGATATATAGCGCATTTGTGAGAACGGGCTGAGGCATAGTGCATCTACGTGTAAAAGGCGGTTCTACACATTAAATTAAAATATAAATGGCATTATTATTTTTGGATGAGATCATGAATTTTGCAAAATGCGTATGGACGAAAATCGGTCTATCAGACACCCATACTCTATAGAATTCTAGCATGTGCATGTGTTTATTTCATATTATCAATCCATGGAGTGAGAGCAGTTTGAAATACAGGAAATGGATGCTTTTGCAATTCATATATAAACATTAATTAGTGCACTCCATGTTGTTAGTGTGAAGCACTTTATACATTTGTCACTTGCATGGATACATTCCAAATTGATAGCTATGAAATAGAATATATGTCGAATTCAACATAAAGGGGGTTTCAAAGATTCGAATTCATAGGAAGTGCATTCATCTATTTGAAACCGAGATCATGGCATTTGTAAATTAGATGTAAAAGGGGGCATCAATCTTTGTTGTGCATTTGAACATATATATATATATATATATATATATATATATATATATATATATATATATATATATATATATATATATATATATATATATATATATATATATATATATATATATATATCATACGCACGCCTAACTTTTTTTTTTGCAATCAAGGAGATTATATCTGGAACCATTCATGAACTGAGGTAAGTTGCATATTTTTTAATATATACTCGTGTACAATGTATATTCAAATGTACCACCTCCATTCCAAAATAATCGTAGCTTTAGGATTTTCGAGAGTAAAGATTTGTGAAGTTTGACAAATCATGAATGTTCAATTCAAGAGAACTGAAAACGTTAATGCTTCTGCTCCCAAATATTGAACGAAGCGCCAAATAGGCCTCTGGTCACCCGAAACCGCGCGAGACTAATGTTTGGTGGTAGGAAATTACTGTCCTGACTCTGGCCCGTGTAGCCTATCGGCCCGATGTGCAAAGGTCTAAACCGGGGTAGGTTTGTAACTTCACCAAGACGCCAGTATCAACCGCCTCCGAGAGGCATTCATACGCCATGGGCGCATAAACACCCATGCGCTCGGCCGAAATCTATCCCGCCCACATTTGGGACACCTGAGATTACTGTCCTAGCCCAACCCGCAATATGTCCGAAATTTTAGATGGGGCAAAGTTTGTAACTTTCCCCAAATTTCAAACAAGCGCGTCCCAAACCGAAATTTTAGATGGGGGCAAAGTTTGTAACTTCTGTTTCCCCATTCATACTCCGTGGGCGCCAAAACGCCCTCTCCACCAGCCGCGAAACCCCAGCCTCCTCCGTCCTCCACCCCATAGCGCCCAATCCACCGCCGCCCTCCTCCATCACGCCGGAGCCAGTACCCCGACGTCATCGTCCAATGCAACCGCAACCGCAACACCCTCAAGGACTTAGCAGCTGAAGCCGAGGTAGAGCTGCCTCCACGACACCGACGCCGACGTGCGCCGTACCAGAACTACTCCGACCATGCCGTCCTGCGCCTGACTACTGCCGCTCCACTATCGCAACCGTCCACCGCACCGGAGCTGTTCCCGCTAGCCGTCGTTCGCCGCCTCGGATCTGCTTCCCCGCCGCCGACAGACGGCCACCGCACCACACTCAACAACTTGGCCATGGGTTCGTCCAAGGCTGCACTGTCCTACAGAACTTCTCTCTTTCTAGTGAACCACAAGAAGATCATTGGAAAAATAGAAGGAGGACATAACACTGCCAGCAGAAAGAGGTACTCGTCTTCCCTTATTCGTGCAAACCTTACGTCCATGCTCACACCGTACTCATCCCACGAAAGAAACTAGTTGAGCGCTTCTTACTGCATCTTATTCGTGATACTAAATGCACAAGGTTTCCTCCCTTTACTATTTCACCTTTGCTAGAAGTCAGTAGCCCGCCTGGATTTCAATTCAGGGCCAGTCGAACCGCTATTAAAAGAAAAAGAACCCGCTTAGGCGTGCGGAGCACCTAGTCCGCCTGCTTTCCAGGGAAGCGGTGCATCGGTGTCTATCATAGGGGTGTGGGGCGCAGGAGCTGCTTGCGCCCTATCTGGAGGTCGGCAGGGCTTGAATGGATGGCCGGGGGGCGGTGCCAAGCACGGCGGTGCGGTGAGGCCGGGGGGGGGGCAGGCAGGGGACTGGGCCGTTGGTCGCTGGCATTTCGAGGAAGATCGTCAACACTGACTGGCTGGAGGTAGACGAAGGCGATCTGCCCGTTCTTTGTACATCGAACGGTGCAGAAAAAATGGACTGACCTATTTGTTTTCAGTCGAATGTTATTTTCAAAGAATCCTGTAGTAATTTAGTGTGCCATGCATGTTGTAGAGTTATCATATGTCTCCCGTCATTTATTTCTCACCAAACTGCTATCTGCTACCTTTACACTGTACTAATTGTGCACACACTTCACCCATACTCACACTATTGTTTTTTTATGCATTGGTATTTCAGACTCTGACGCAGTGTTGATGAATGCAGAAAAGAAAAGACAGAAGTCGCTCCAGTGTAATTTGAAGATAAGCACTAAGCGTTTCAGCGCTCCAAAGGGTGCAGTGTCAGAAGTTGGAGACAGTAAACATAGCTCTGCAGTTGATGATCTCAATTGCCACACACAACCATCCCAAGTTCTTGCTTTAACTTCGCGCTGTCAAATGTGGTTGCATGTTGCATATGGTGTCTAGCTTGTATTGCTTCCAATTTGGTTAAATTGCATCTGCTTACTTTACAAATTATACCTTTGATAATGACATGCCTTCCTGTTTTTGATACATACTACACTACAAAAAATACACTTCCATGGTGATACGTGTTTGTCACAGTAGGTCACGTTTTCTGTCATGCATGTACATCCATGACAAATTTATGATGAGAATCAAGATAGTCATACTGTCTTTGTCGTAGAAGTGTTCCATGACATTACCAAAATTATCATCACGGAAGTGTCCACTTCCATGACGATAAATCACGCGTCACAGAAGTGCTTTCGTTAAGGGTGACCGACATGTGGCATCCACCGTAACGGAATGCCGTTAAGCTATCGAGTCCGATTTTGGATCTGATAACCCGTTAACAGCCTCGACCAACACGTGTAAAATCATCATTGGCTGGAGGAAACACGTGTCGGCTCACCGTTGGGACAGATGTCATCCACTCATTGGACCCAAAGCGCCCAACAGAGGCCCATTCGTGTGAAAAGGCCGGCCCGTTTGACTTGGTCAAAAGGTGGCGACCGGCCCATGGCAAGCCTGTGAACGACCTGTTCGCATATAGCCTATTTACAGCCCGCTATCCCAGGGCCCGTTTACGGCCTATCGGAATTAGGCCCAGTAGCGTCATCTGGGCCGTCCAATATAATTCCAGCCCGTTTTAACTTCCGGCCCATGTATGGCCCATGACATCTTTTGGCCCATATGAGGCCCTTATTACTCTCGGCCCATTAACGGCCCGTGGTAAAACTGGCCTGTAATGAACAATGTATCACTTTATACCCATTAACGGCACGTGGTGAAACTGGGCCGTAATGAACAGTATATCAATTTATACCCATTATCGGCCCATGATTCCGTTGGGCCGTTTCCAGCCCATGTTATCTTTCGGCCTTCTCGGGGCCCATTTATTCTTGGGTTCATTTCCACATTCATTTATTTACGGCCCGTTACTGTCATTTTCTGCTTGTGGGCCAAATTCAGCCCGTGGTTACAGTCCGCCATTTTGTGGCCCGATAATACGTTGGGCCGTTTTCATGTAAAAAAACCCTGTTTTCATAGAGTTATCAAATATGGCCTATTAACGACCCGTTATTGTCCATGAATAGTACGGCCCATGATTGGCGAAATGATGATACGCCCCGTAGAAGGCCCATGGATCCTATGTCCGTAAAAGGCCCATGAATCGTACGACCCGTAGAAGGCCCATGGATCCTACGACCCGTATAGAAGGCCAATGGATCCTACGGCCTGTAGAAGGCCCATGGATCATACAGCCGCAGGAGGCCCATGGTTACAACAGTCCGTGTGTTGCCATGATTATTTTGTCCTAGTTTCCAAAGATATGTTATTGTGGCCACTAGAAAAACACAGAAAAAGAACTGCAGTGACTACAAGCAAACAACTAAACAAGAAAATAAGGAAATAAATAAGCAAGCAATTAACGCTAGCCTATTACCGCTATTACACATATTACATCCACTGGGCATCAAAGTTTGCCACCAGTGCAAATATAGGGAACAAAGCAACATATTACATACACTAGCCGTCAAAATTGGCCACCAGTGCAAATAAACGCAGCAGCAAAACAAGAGCATAACTGAAACAACTTCAAAAGAGCTCAAGAAACGTGGTATCCACCATGCTGGCAATAAGCTTAGCAAGCTTATTAGCTTTGTCTTGTTTGGCGCTAAAATCCTCCAACGCTTCTTTGTTGCACGGAAAGTATGCATCTGAATGCTCCGGGGACTTCTGCAGTCCTTCCGCTTCTTGTCGCAGCACAACCGATCGATGTCTTTCAGACATAGTTGAGACTCAAGAAACCGAACTGATTCAGACGGTGAGTTTGAATAGCTTATGCAAGCGGTAGTGGCGATAACTCAACACTAAACCAAGACATGACTTTGGGGTTGTCTCACTTTGTCTTGAGATAGTCTTCCTTAGCTGTTTTATCGGCTTTGTTGAGACCAACAAGGATGTGTCACTATCCCGAACCTTATCTGCATTACTTCCTTTACCATTTCTTAATAAGGCACTCTTCCCCAATATTTTGTCAAGATTCTAAAAGAAGAAACAAGCGGACACATAACAGTTTAGCATGTACTAGTATATGAAACTCATTTATTTGAACCAGTTCATTAGTAAGGTGGGCAGATTAAACTACCAAGTCTTCTATTGCCAAGTACTAGTACATAATAAAAGCATCAAACAAACATATATCTATGTCCTATGGTCACTACATTGTCTGGAGGAAACGGCCTTGTGTTCGACCGACCATGTTCGAAACAAGATCCTGTTCATCGGAGAGGTGCAGCGTCCGCAAAACGGAGGAAACGGACCTCCTATGGTCAAAACGGGGGTCCTGTTGATCGGGAGGGGTGTGGCGTACCGCAAAACGGAGGAAACAGACTTGTGTTGGGCGCTTCTGATCGAAACAGGGGTCTTGTTCATCGGGAGGGTGTGGCGTGCATAAAACAGACTCCACGGATCTTGTTCATCTCCACCGTCGACCCCTCCGGCCTCCACGACTCTGTTCATCCACCGTCGACGTCCTCCAGCCTCCACCTGCGTCTGTTCATCCACAGGCTCCTGTTCATCCAGCCTCCACCGCGCGCTACTCCACCGGCTACTGTTCAACCAGCCCTCTCCACGGGCTCCTGTTCAACCACCCCTCCACGGGCTACTGTTCATCCAACCCTCCACCATCAACTGTTCATCCAGCCCTCCACGGGGTGGTCCTATTCATCCTGCCCTCCACGGGGTCCTGTTCATCCAGCCCCAACCGGCTCGATCGATCGGGGTCCTGTTCATCCAGAGGTAACACCACGGGGTCCTATTCATCCAACCCCCCACCACAAAGCGCTCACTTTGTTCATCCAGGCGGCATCGATCGGCTTGATTAGCAGCGATGGCGAAGAATCGCTCGATCGGGTTCACTTAACGACCATCGATCGATCGCTCGGGTTCGATGAACGCGTAGCTGCGCAAAGGCAA
Organism: Aegilops longissima; assembly: GCA_021605205.1. Taxonomy (NCBI): domain Eukaryota; kingdom Viridiplantae; phylum Streptophyta; class Magnoliopsida; order Poales; family Poaceae; genus Aegilops; species Aegilops longissima. The sequence continues at coordinate 507,383,538 of CM038681.1, forward strand.
TCGCTTGGTTCGATTAGAGCCCAACGCCACGCTCGGATTTAGTTAGAGCCCAATGCCTCGCACCCACGCGCGTGCGTGTATGAGAGAAATGCGCATCGCTCGGCCCCGACCACCCACCTAACCGGGAACACCCCGATATTTTGCTCGCCCTCGCTTCTACCAAAGTTTTTTCCATCATGGATGGCCCAAAGGATGTCATGCAGCTGCGTCTCCGGCCCGCCCAGGACGAAAAGCCCATTTTCTGTCATGATTTTTTGTCATAGAAGTCGGAGCCCACCACATCTATGATGATACCGGGTTTTGTCACAATTATCGTCATAGAAGTGTCATAAGTATGACAGAAAAAAAAATTGTTCGGCCCAAAATGTCACGGATGTGTCTTTTTTTTTGTAGTGCTACATATGTCTATTAACCATGTTCGTACATCAAACTAATGCTCTTTTGTATCCCTCGTCAATCACTTATGATGAGACAACGAGCAAGTGGAGTTCTTGTGAGGCGCCATACTCGTTTAAAGAGTGCAAGTGTCATCCTCCCACATGATTCTCAAGAAACAGCAAGGCTAAATGAAGATAGTCAACGTAGCTCTCTAGTTGATGACCGCAATTCCCCACACCACCATCACAGTGCTTTCTCTAACCCAGCATGTGATATGTGGTTGCATGTTGCATACTGTGTCTAGCTTGTAATGCTTCTAATTACGGTAAATTGCATCTGCTTAGTTTACACATTATACCTGTGAATATGACATGCCTTCCTATTTTTGGTACACACTTCATCTATGTGTTAACCTTGTTCTTACATGAAACTACCTCTCTTCTATATCCTGCATCAATCACTTACGATGAGTCACCTTTATTCGTTGCATATTGCATATTATTTCTAGCCTGTTGCCATGTATTGCTTCTAATTTGGTCAAATACATTTTTTAGGGCACCCTTTTAATTTGAAGTGTGATATTGGTTTCATCTTTCATATGGTTTCTAGCTTGCATTGATTCTAACAAGTTCAAGCACCATGTGCTTAGTTTACACTTTATACATCATACATGTCAATATGTCATGCCGTCCTGTTTTTTATACATATTCCATTCTCCTATCATGCGGCTGCCTTACATGAAAGTAGTGTTCGTCAGTATCATGCATCAATGAGTTCTGAAGTGCAAATTTTATTCCTTTTTCTTGTGGGTTTGACTTGACAAGGCAAAATCAAGAAAGAGGAAGGAAAAGAGTAAGGAAGGCGATGATGGTGGTCCTCTGCAGCAACGTAAACGGAGCATCTATACCGATTCTCCTTGTACTAATAGTGCATTACAAGGTCCAAGTCTCCGCTCCCCTACTCCACCATCCAAGGTGCTTGCTCTAACTTGGCAATGTGATATCTGGTTGCATGTTGCATATGGTGTCTAGCTTGTATTGCTCCTGATTAGTGTAAACTGCATCTGCTTAGCTTACACATGATATGTGTGAATATGACATGCTTTCCTGTTTTTGGTACATACTATATCTGTCTATCAAACCATGTTCTTACATGAAACTACTCTTCTCGTGTATCCTGCATGAGTCACTTATGATGGAACACCTTTAACTTGGCAGTGTGATATTGGTTTGCGTCTTGAATATGATTTCTAGCATGTATTGCTTCTAGTTTGATGAACGCCACCTATGACGAGACAGTTTTAACTTGGCAGAGTGATATTGATTGCACCTTTCATATGGTGTCTAGTTTGAAGTGCTTCTAATTTGTTGAAGTGCCTTCTGCTTAGTTACCACATCATAGGTGTGAATATGTCAAGCCGTCCATTTTTTTGATACATATTCCATCCTCGTATCATGACTTTGCCTTTCATCAGAGTAGTGTTCGTCAGTATCATGCATCTATGAGTTCTGAAGAGAAAATTTTATTCCTTTTTCTTGTGGGTTTGACTTGACAAGGCAAAATAAAGAAAGAGGAAGGAAAAGAGTAAGGAAGGCGATGATGGTGGTCCTCTGCAGCAACATAAACGGAGCATCTGTACCGATTCTTCTTGTACTGGTAGTGCATTACAAGGTCCAAGTCTCCGCTCCCCTACTCCACCATCCAAGGTGCTTGCTATAACTTGGCAGTGTGATATCTAGTTGCATGTTGCGTATGGTGTCTAGTTTGTATTCCTCCTAATTAGTGTAAACTACATCTACTTAGCTTACACATGATACGTGTGAATATGACACTCTTTCCTGTTTTTGGTACATACTATATCTATCTACCACACCATGTTCTTACATGAAACTACTCTTCTTGTGTATCCTGCATCAGTCACTTATGATGGAACACCTTTAAGTTGGCAGTGTGATATTGGTTTGCGTCTTGAATATGATTTCTAGCATTTATTGCTTCTAGTTTGATGAATGCCACCTATGACGAGACAATTTTAACTTGGCAAAGTGATATTGCACCTTTCATATGGTGTCTAGTTTGCACTGCTTCTAATTCGTTGAAGTGCCTTCTGCTTAGTTACCACATCATAGGTGTGAATATGTCAAGCCGTCCATTTTTTCGTGCATATTCTATCCTCGTATCATGACTTTGCCTTTCATCAGAGTAGTGTTCGTCAGTATCATGCATGAATGAGTTTTGAAGAGCGAATTATATTCCTTTTTCTTGTCGGTTTGACCTCACAATGCAAAATCAATAAAGCTGGAGGAAATTGGCAAGGCATTGGATGATGGTGGTCCTTTCGAGCAACTGAAACGAAGGTTCTCTACAGATTATACTCCGCCATCCTCCCAACAAGATTCGCAAGACAACGCAAGGCTAAACAGTCAACGTAGCTGTGTAGATGATGAGCACATCTCCCCTACACCACCATCACAGGTGCTTGCTCTAACTTGGCACTATTATATGTGGTTGCATGTTGCGCATGATGTCTAGCTTGTATTGCTTCTAACTTTGTTGAATTGCATCTGCTTACTTTACACATAATGCTTGTGAATATGACACGTGTTCCTGTTTCTAGAACATACGTGTACATGATGAGCACATCTCCCCTACTCCACCATCACAGGTGCTTGCTCTAACTTGGCACTATTATATGTGGTTGTATGTTGCGTATGATGTCTAGCTTGTATTGCTTCTAACTTTGTTGAATTGCATCTGCTTACTTTACACATAATGCCTGTGAATATGACACGTGTTCCTGTTTCTAGAACATACGTGTACATGATGAGCACATCTCCCCTACTCCACCATCGCAGGTGCTTGCTCTAACTTGGAACTGTTATATGTGGTTGTGTTTTCCGTATGATGTCTAGTTTGTATTTCTTCTGATTATGTTGAATTGCATATGCATAGCTTACAACTTATACCTACAACAATCACTTACCCATAAGACACATTTAACTTGGGACTGTGATGTAGGTTGCATCTTGCATTGTCTTCTAGCTTGTACTGCTTCTAATTTCTTGAAATGGCACTTACGACGAGACACTTTTTACCTGATAGAGTGATATTGGTTGCATGTTCATATGGTGCCTAGCTTTCATTTCTTATAATTTTGTTGAAATGCCTTCCGCTTATTGTTTTTTCATACATGTTCCATCCTCCTATCGTACGTGTGAATATGAAACACTGTCTTTTTTGTATATATTCCATCCCCCTATCCTGCGCTTGCCTTACATCAAAGTAGTGTTCGTCTGTATCATGCATTATGCAGAGCTAATTTATTCATCTTCTTGTGGTTTTGACTTCATAAGGCAATATCAGAAAATTGGAAGGAAAAGAGTAAGTTAGGGGACGTTGGTGGTCCTCCGCACCGACGCAAATATAGACTCTCTAGATTTGCCACTGCTACTGCTAATGAAGTTGAAGTCCCAAGTATACATAATGAGTTCATCTCCCGTACTCCACCATCGCAGGTGCTTGCTCTAAGTTGACAGTGTGATAATTGGTTTCATGTTGCATATGTTGTCTAGCCTGTATTTCTTCAATTTTGATTAAATTGCACCTGCTGAGTTCATACGTTATACATGTGCATATGACATGGCGTTCTGTGTCTAGAATACACTACATCTATCTATCATACCATGTTCTTACATCAAAGTACTGCTGTTGTGTATCCCGCATCAATCACTCATGATGGGACACTTTTAACATGGCAGTTTGATAGTGGTTGCATCTTGCATTGATTTCTACGTTGTACTGTTTCTAATTTTTTGAATTTCCACTTATGACAAGACACTTTTAACTTGGTAGAGTAATATTGGTTGCATCTTTCATATGGTGTCTAGCTTGCATTACTTCTATTTTCTTGAAAATCATACCTTAGTTTACACATCATAGCTGTGAATATGTCATGTCGTCCTGTTTTTCTTACATATTCCATCCTCATACGGTTGTCTTACATCAAAGTATTGCTTGTCTGTATCATGCATCAATGAGTTCTGAAGAACGATTTTATTCTTTTGTGTTGTGGGTACGGCTTGACATGGCGAAGTCAAAAAAGAGCAAGGAAAATAATATAGTATGGAGTGGTGTTACTCGTCGGGTGAAATGGAAAAGGATCTGCCATCCATATTCTGCTGATACTTATAGTGCAGTAGAAGGTCCAAGTCCACCGGCTAAATCTACAAACACAGTATCACCTACTCCACCAGCTGCAGCATCCGCTTCAACTGTACCAGCATCTCAACGAGTTACTCGTTCGTTTGCTCCGGAACTGGACAGTTCCCAAGCTGCCTTCACACCTAACACTACTTCCAAAGCACCGCTGACACAACAGGACTTGGCAAGATCAGATGAACCTCATGAGCATCAACACCAAGACGGTACCTGACCGAGTCAAGTTTGATGTACAACAACAAGACTGCATGCTCCTTTATATGTACTCTCATAGTTTGATGTACATTAACACTTTCCATATTCGTTTTTGAACTAGCACCACGACGCAAGCAGAAACAGACATCAGGGATAATGCTTGATAGATTAACAAAATCTAAAGGAGGAAGAGTGGAGATCCATTTTGAGGCAGGTTTAAAAAGGCCACGTGATGCTACAGAGTCAGCCAAGTAAGTATCAGAGGCAGTTGTTGCCGTTAGGTGTCATGCACGTATCCTCCCAACGTGGATCCAATACAGGAATGAGAAAGACAATACCCTGTTTAACACCTTCCTTGACCATTTATCCGTAAGTAATGTTATTCATCGCAATTAGTAATATTGTCGTGCTCTGTCCCATACTTTCTAGCTTCCTCCTAATAAGACTCACATTCTTTTTTCAACAAATGAGGTTCAAGTTGGATCCGAAAGATGATGCAACTAAACAAGCATGCACTCATGTTTTTCAATCAGCTCTGCGACAGTATCGGTACCACCTTAGAAAATCTCACTTTGAAGGCAAGGCTAACAATGAAATCGCCCGAACATCTCCAGTGGAATATATTACAGATGAAGACTAGACAACCCTCGTTAAACACTAGTCTGATCCAAAGTATCAGGTTGGCTATATGTATTTGATTAGACCACATATTGAACTTGTATTTATGTATGTGCCTTACAAGTGTATCTTCTTCTAGGCTAACTGTTTGAAGAACAAGACCAACCGTTCTAAAGTGAGTTTCCAACACACAACAGGATCTCGTAGCTATACTGCACACTGCGAGGCTCTTGTAAATAGCTGCTACTTCCTTATTTTTTTGTTCCATATTATCGTATCTATATTGACTTGTTCCAAATACAAAGGAAAGCCTGTGCGGACCAAAAAGAACCTGAACCGAATGCAGTGAAAATCTTCAAGGATTGCCACACCAGCAATATGAAGGGCATGAGCACACCAGTTCAAGCCGCTGTTGTAAGTCCTTACTCCTCCTGCCTTTGAACTGATGGGTACTATGATGTGTTCATTTAACTACTTGGTTTGCAGCCAATGTCAGTTACTCTGTTCACTTTTATACACAGTTGTCTTAACGTATCATTTCACCTTACATGGTTTAAAAGAGATGAAGGATATTCTTTTGGTCTTGATCTGTATTCTAGTTGTTATGTTCACGTGCGCACACAATGATAAAATAGCCTATTTGTTTTATATTTGTTTGCCCATGATATGAATGATGTCATACTATGTTCATCCTACTTCAAACCATGTCTCTTTATCCTTAGCTGTCAACGAATGTGAGGAAATAGACAATACAGTAGGCATGCTACATGGACATATGTTCCGAAAGTGATTTTATTATGTAGTTGGCACTACAATACATGCTAATGTATTACAGTAGTTCACCAAAATAAGTTATGTATAAACGTGTAACCTACTTTGTTTGTTTCTGTCTCATTAGTAACTTATCTGGTACACTAATCTACAAGTTCAAACTTTCAGGAAGCTATGGAACAAATGACTGAACAACCACAACCACCTGAAGGTGACAAGGCTACCACAAGCACAATGTCACCTGTTGCTGCAGTGCGTCAGTATCTCTCCACTAATAGTGCAAAAAGCACCTTCCTACGTAATTCTGGGTTGGTTGTCAAGGTAACCTCGTCCAAATCGCCTATTGAACAAAATCTTCCTGCTAGACAGAGTGATATATCTGTGCTCTAGACACAAGTCCAATCCCTAATGGACATCGTTTTGGAAACAAGAATAGTGGTTGACAAATGTCGTAAAGATATGAATGGTTTTGAAACCAGACTATCAGACATTCGCTTCGTTGTTCAAGAGCAATGTCGGAAAAAAGGTGAAGATCGTGCTGCTCCGTCAGATTCTACAGCCTGAAACATTAGCACTCAGGTCAAATGATATGTGCTTCTATACATCTGATGGCGCTTTTATCTGCAAGGACTGTAAACTTTATGCCAACAACCTTTTGTTGTATGGTTGGAATTTATTTTGTTGTGATACAACATTTATGATGCTGCCAAAGGCTGCAATAATTATGACACTATTTTTGTATAGTGTAGGTTTATCTTAGTAATGTATTCGGCCAAAAGCTTCGTAGGAGCCCAACATGGCAACATTCGTCGGGCCCATTGCAATTGGGCTAAAAACGATTATGGGCCGAAATTTGCATGTAGCCCACTAAACATATATGGGCCTAAATCAGCATAAGATTTCATATTTTTCTGGTAGGCCTGTGCCCATAGTGGGCCTTTAACAGGCCTAAACATAATTTGGGCCCTCAGTAGCAATAGGCCGTTTACAGGTGTAAATATCTCGAGCCCATAAAAAACATGGGCCTTTAAAAGACCGAAAGTGAGATTGGGCCCTGATTGTGCCAAATAACCCACTAGTCTTAGCAGGCCGAAATGGTGGCCCATTTACGATGCAGATCTTTCACAGGCCGAAATTTGGACGAGCCGTAAATGCGCCGACCTAATACACGGGCCATTAATAGGCCGGAAGTTCAGTCGGGCTAGATTATCGTCATTTTTATATGGGCCGTTAATGGGCCTGATGTGACGTTGGGCCACATATGGCCCATGGATTTCGTCCGACGTTAACAGGCCGAAAATCACAACAGGACAAAAGTGGCCCAAATCTATAGTGGGCCTCTAAGAGGCTGAATGTCAGACATAGCCGAATATGACCCAAATCCTTCACGGTCGTTTATGGGACGAAAGTTTCAATGGCCTGTAAATGGGCCCAAATGAAGTAAGACTTTTAATAGGCCGGAAATACACCGGGCCGTAATTCGGCCCATATACTTAGCGGACTGTTAACGGGCCAGAAGTGACCATGGCCCGCGATGATGACAAGTTTAGGACAGGCCGTTGATGGGACGATTTGACACTAGCCGTATGGGCTGTTGACGGGCCGACCCATTATGGTCTGCAAAATCTTGTGGGCCTTTAGCAGGGCTGGCCCATTGTGGTCTGCTAAATCTTGTGGGCCTTTAGCTGGGCCGACCCATTATGGTCTGCAAAATCTTGTCGGCCTTTAGCAGGGCTGGCCCATTGTGGTCCGCTAAATCTTGTGGGCCTTTAGCTGGGCCGGCCCATTATGGTCTGCAAAATCTTGTGGGCCTTTAGCTGGGCCGGCCCATTAGGGTCCGCTAAATCTTGTGGGCCTTTAGTTGGGCCGGCCCATTTAAACTTTATGGGCCACTTTTGGGCCCGTCCATGTGTCAACATATCATAGGCCCATCTCGACCGTTGGATGAGTGACACCTGTGCCAACGTGGAGCTGACGCGTGGTTCCGTCGGCCAATGAGAATTTTACATGTGGAAAATCGACATTGGTCGTGGCTGTTAGCGGGTTATCGGATCCAAAACCAGACCCGATAGCTTAACAACGTCCCGTTACGGTGGATGCCACATGTCGGTCACCCTTGACGAAAGCACTTCTATGACGCGCGATTTATCGTCATGGAAGTGGACACTTCCGTGATGATAATTTTGGTAATGTCATGGAACACTTCTACGACAACACAGGTATGACTATCTTCATTCTGTCATAAATTTGTCATGGATGTACATGCATGACAGAAAATGTGATCTACTGTGACAAACATGTATCATCACGGAAGTGTACTTTTTTGTAGTGATCATGTTGTGACCAGCGCAAGTCTGACCTGACCATGGTCATGCATCTGTATAGGAACAATAGAACTGGGCACTTTCTGTTTCAAGAAGATCACAGCTGTAAAATTGTGTATAAGCAATTGTTTATGAACAACATATATAATAGAAAACAGCTCGTACCATAAGTTTCTTGACACGGTTGGACCTGTTCAACGAGTACAGCGGTGGCACACATATCCCACGTGGCCTTCCACTATTGAAACGCCCCACAAGGACCTCAAGACGATTAATAAAGTGTAGGAACTTGTGGATGTTGTCCCAGTCAACTTCAGTGCCATCAGTAACAACCAAGTTCTTATAGAATTACAAACGAGCAGCCTGCTTAACTCTGAAAAAACCTACACATGCCACCAATTATAAGAAAATATTAGTTAGAAGTAGCATCTTCGTGAGAGATTAGTTGCTACTTCTAAAGTTAAATTGTGATTAGTTAGACAGAAAAGGTGGATTAAGAAGTAATCGAGGCAACAAGCAAGAACCAGATAGAAAACTAACATGGATGAACAATTGGAACGATGTCAGGGTGGAAGATCATAGTGAAGATGAGACCAGGTTCTGCTATTTCCATCAACATTCGTGCGCCAACTTTCAGTCTGTAACACTTGAGAAAGTTTATCCAAGTTCGGCCATAAAAAAAGCAGCGATCTTCTTGGTTCAGGAAGCCAACTCGAAACTTATATCCATGGCTTATCTTCACCGTGACCATTAAACTGGTGTATGCAGTTATGGCAAGGCCGAGCATCTTGAGTACATGTGTTCTGGCAGAGCAAGGAATGCACTGCAGGAAAAATAATATGAGAACACAATGTATTCCCTATCCAAATCTAGAAATAATTTCCTCCTTCACGTCAGTGTTGACCATCGTACTAGTACCTTTTATCCAAATATAGCAATCCAAAATTCGAAATTAGTCGACAACATGTTCAAAAAACCCCACCCTCCCGGATAGAAAAGAGGATTCTAGGAACATACTGTGCGCATTTTAAAATCCTGTGTTAGGATGAGAAGGAACAAGTGTGCCATCTCGCCGAGGGCACAGAAACCTGTAGGGTCCTCGCACTTTGGGCACTGCAAATGAAACATACTAGATTCAGTAGGAAGAAATATGCATCAACGACGCCGCTGCCATCCTAGGATTACCCGCGACCAAGGGACTTGGATTTATCGGGGATGGATGAAGAATTCGTACCTGGTTCTCCATGAGAAAACTCTATGCAATCTCCGAGAGGGGGTTTTATCTGAACATGTAGACGAGGGAGAAGGGGATTCTGGCCCAGTGAAATATTGCCGCTTCATTCATCCAGCTTACTGCTAAAGCTGGAAAGGTGGGGTGTTTTGTGATTTGACGGTTCATTGGGCATTACTGCGGCGCTATGACCGGGGTGTGTCTACCGTGCAGTTGTGCACTCTAATTTAGTGCATATGGCACGTGGACCCAATTGCTGGATGCCCCACATATCATCGAAAGGAAGTAGAAAGACAGGAGTAACTAGTTACACATAAATATATTTTTGACAGAGAGATACTCCCTCTGTAAAGAAATATAAAAATGTTTTATATCACAACTTTATACATAAGAAAAATCAAGGGGAATACATACAACATATATAATTATAAAAAACAAAGTTTTTCTAACACAACATAGACGAGTTGGTGATGATGGTGTGCCTACCGTCTTGCAATATAGGCCGTCCGATTTATATCTGACGGATAGGAAGGAAACTATGGCAATTTTGCAAAAAGGTACCCACACACCTCTCCACATTTGCAAATAAGGCTTTCCCTCATTCATCCTTTTCTCTCACAAGGTAAAATACTCATACAAATGCATCTTGATGTTACGTGCAACGCATGGGCATTATGGGGGTTCAGCTGAGAATATAATACTCAGACAGGCTCACGGTTCTGGACTTTGGACCACAGTCCGGTGGGCCTGCATGTTTGGGGGCCCATGTGTTCTACCTCAGCACTTTTCATATTGCAAGCGATCGGTACGTTGCTGGTTTTAGATGCTGTCGCAAGGCGAATACACAAAATTGAATACAACACGACATATGTTGGAGTGAAATCGAATGACAGTTCCTAACCAGCAATCAAAGTTACAATTCTATCAGCGATATACATCAAAATCTCTCGGAGGATAGATCAGTTCGGCAGTTGCGTGCTGCTACTGAAGAATTTCAAAGTTGATTTGGACCAGCTCTCCTTGTTGAGAAAGTTCGATTTTGACATCATCCCCTACCGCAAGATATGATTTAGATTTGAACCTTGACCATCCTTTAGCATCAATCATCATGCGACCATCCTTTGTACTTACGGTATATTGAGCAGGTTCATTCAGACCAAGGCTGCGCATGGTAAGAGAAACTTGGCCACGGTCGCCCGGATTGTTGAACGACTCCCTCGTTGCTCTAGGAATTCTCTGTTTGCAAACAAGAAGACATACACAAACAGTTAGATCAACACAGTGAATCATGTAAACAACATGTAAAGAAAAAAGAACTACCCGCAAAAAGAAAGAAAGAAAAAAGAATGAAGCACTTGGGCAGCCAATGCTTACCAAGAAGGTGGACATGTCAGTTTTTGTAACGACTTTGGTATATGAAGTGCGAACTGCAGCCTAGTCTGTTGCCGGTGCAACTGCTCGTTCGGTTGCCGCTGCACGGGCCGGAGCAGATGCAAATGCAAGTGTTGGTGCAGGTGCCGAAGCTGTTGCTGGTGCCCGTGCCAGTGCGATCGGTAGTGCCGCTGCTACTGCCAGAGATGGTGCTCCTTGTAGAGCTGGTGCCGGTGTCGGAGCAGGTGCCGGTGTCGATGCCCGACCCTCCGGTAGATCAGCCTGATCCGCTGACACGGTCGGTGCCCAATCCTCGTCTGGATCAGACTGAGCTACCGCCACTATCAGTGCTAGAGCAACTGCTGATGCTCGATCCATTGCTGAAGGTGGTACCGATGTGCGAGACAGCGGCGATCATGTCTGGTCTGCTATGATCAGCTTTCTAACTTGACTAGGCTCCGTGATCGTGATCCAGTTTTTTTCTTCATTTCTTTTAAATGCGAGAAGAACTAATTGTGGCGTGTTTGTTAAACCAAACTTCCGTTCATCATAGGGATTCAACTTGTACTCAGATAATAGACTGATCCAATTTTTTACAGTAATATAAGTGATGGACAGTGCCTTCGTTACTGACACGACATAAGAAGTGAAACCTGCAAAAATAGCCATCGTAGAGCAAACCAAACGGTTTATTCTGTGATGAATGTCACATGGCAAAACCTGCATCAGAAAATTGCAGCAAAAGAAAGAAAACATGTCATTAAATCAATAAGATTTAGATAGTAAATCAATAAGATTTACTTGATGTGACACGAGTGAATCCTTACTAGGAAATCACTATGTTGAAGTACTAAAGAGAAGATTGATCGTCGAACTACGCATGGCATGCAGGGCCCCCGCCTACTCCCACAAGCAGGACAGCCCAAAGGTCCTGACAAATCGTATGGACCGAACATCCAAGGGACTGGAAGTCCTGGTGGGTGCGATAAACCCTGCAATGCATACAGATATTGGATTGTAACCACAATTGATAAACCGTCCTCACAAAAAAGATGATCTGGATACTTCAAAATATACAAACTAAATTGAGTGGACAGACATTAACATAGACTGTTCTCAGGACTCACCACACACCAAAAGCGGCAGTACTAAACTATACACAAATCAAGTACTGAATAATAGTACTTACTATAGACAAACAAAGTTGCACTAATTAAACTCTGCAGACTATTTCTTGCCACCCACCTATGGGATGAACCCCGCATAACTGGCTAGGCCATGGACTTCGTGAGAGATGTCTACCGGCACCATCACCATCTCGTCAACCTTGGAGAACCTAACAGAGTGGTCTTTCCACTCATAAACATGATGATGAAGACATGCCGCATCAGATTTGTCGGGAAGCTTTACAAGAACCACAACCTTCGTAATCGAAGGCACAACCAGGAAATTGTTGTGGTCAAGTATAGCCTCGAGAACACGCCTGACAATAATGCTACAGGAAAACACTAGTTTAGGACACGTGGCGACAAGGACACAACAGCTGGATAGTTTAGCAGTAGAATTCATCCTCAGGTCTTCCAGTTCACACGGCATGACTTCGAGAACTTCATCGCCACCGCGGACCTGGTTCTAATTCAAATAGAAATCGGATATTTTATTACTACCTCCGTTCAGAAATATAAGATGATTTTCGATATTATACTCCATATATGACTACATATACTCACATAAATGAGTGAACAAAGACACTAGAACATGTCTTCAAAGGCATGAGAGCAGAGGGATTACTTGCAATATCCATAACACAAGTTATTGAGGCAAATATACCCTCTTGAAAGGTAGCATTGTTGTTCATAAAGTAGTTGAAAGTAATCTATAAGAAATCAGTGTCAACCTCTCGCATGTTTTGGTCAAAAGAGGAATTTAAAACCGTCACTTCGCACACGAAAATCACATGCAAGATCACCCAGAAAGTTGTACTACTAGTACTAGTAATGCGTGTTAGATGAAAAACACGATCAAGATCGAGAAAAAGATTGTCAAGAAGAGATATTACATGGACTTGCTTAATGAGGGATCCCCGAGACTGGGGCTTGGACAGGGCGATGGCTTTCAGCTTGTCTGCGGTAGTCTCAGGAGGCCCTTGGCATACTGGAGAGGGATTCGGCTCTTTGGAACTACTCAGCCACCGTAGCTAGTTCAAGGGCTCAAGAACTATGAATACACCCACCAAAGCGGGACTAGGGTTTTACGCATCCTCGCGGCCCGAACCTGGGTAAACGATCCTTGTGCTGATTACTAATCCTGCTCTTCTTGCAACCCTGCACGCCGGCAACCGTAGTAGGGATTCTTTTGATCCCATAGGTGTCGTTTCCCACCGACACTAGTGTAGTAAGATATGACGATAACAAATGATGTTGTGCGGATGTCAACTATATGAACAGTAATGTAGTAACATAATACTGCTTTTTTGATTGTCCGGTCGAGAATGAACGGTGAGATCAATGTTAACAGAACTATGTCTACAGCGCACGGAGAGTACGGTGCTACAGTACTCCACGAAACATGAACTATGAAGCACGAAGTCAGTGTTAGGCAGGGTGTATGAAGGGTGCATGGGATGGGAGAAAAAGTTCCCTTCTCGACCCACTTTTGGGTGTTTGGCAGAGTGCATGAAGGGTGCATGAGTCCACACTAGTATGTTAACACAAATACACAAAGAGGGAACAACTATATTGAGATGAGAATGCAATCAATCACACCCACACGCTTTGTGCTACAGTGACTGATCTGCACCGTCTGAGTTTGATCCAACGGTCATGTTGCACCGAGACATGGACATGCCCATGCAAAGGGCGCCCAAACACCACCGAAGTCCCTCTGCTTCATGAGGCGCACGACGTTGGTGATGCAGGGTGCAACCGCGCACAGAGGCCGCTCCCGGTCGACGGGAGCCAGCTCGTCAAAGACGGCGTCCAATGGCATGAATGGATTCCGGTGATGGAGCCCTGAGAGGATTCGCCCGGCAACGACGATGGCAGCCCACAACCCCTCCTTGTCCAACTCTGCCCCCACCATCGCGCGGAGACGACTCAGCTCCTCAGAGATATAGGTGAAGATGGAGACCAGGTCAGGAAGCCGCAGCTTATTGAAGTCGACGGGGTGGTCGAACGGGTTTAGCCCGACGGCCGGCATGGTCGCGCTGGCACGACGGTAGGCATCACGCAGACGCAACACGTGCGTGGCAACTTGGTCCACCAAGTGGCTGAGGCGACCCAGGACCTCGTCACGATCGGCCCGCTCACGTTCCAGCCGGCTCCCCTGATGGCCTATCGTATCTCCCGCTTTCTGCAGCAACGCCGCCGATGCCTCGAGCATCTTTGTGGTGGACGCCTGCCGCTTTTGATGCTCCGTGAACTCCCGCACATAACGGAGGAGCATGGCACTCCTCTCCTCCTTGAGCTCACGGAGCTCCACGTCCTTGACCCTAAGCTCCACATCCTTGGGCTGGAGCTTGTGTGTCAGGCGCCTCACCTCAGACTCCGTGATCTGCCGCGCCACCATGGCACCAGGTAGAAGCAATGGGGAGAGGAAGCAAAGGGGGCGAAATGGCCGAAAGGCAATGCAATCTACGAGAAGGCGGAGGGAGCCAGCCGAGGAGCGGGGAATCTTTTGGTTTTCACCATGGGAAAATACCATTCGACGACTTCTCACATCAGGGAGCAGTGGGTTTTACAGGCGGAGTCATCATGACTAATTGCTGCCACGCCTGCTCCCGTCAATCAAAAAATTAAAGATCCTGCCACGCCTGCTCCCGTTAATCAAAAATTAAAACTCCCGCCGCACCTAAACACCAGAGCAACACCGCGGTGTATATTTAAATTCACCTGCCAGCAAGGAGATAAAAAAAGGGGGTGAAAAAACAAATGTGGCGGCGGCCTAGCTAATCGGTCGCACTAGCCCAACTAGCTAGCCACCGTGCTTCACTGATGTACTCGGCGGAAAAGGTGGTCTTTCGTGATTTGACGACTCATTTACTTTCTTCGGCGCTGCGACCGAGGAGGACCCAGAAAACGCGCAGTAGGGCGTCCTATGTCTCGGCAAGGAAGAATATAAGCGTGCACCACCCGGGAGGACCCCGAAACGACGCGGTAGGGTGTGCCACGTCTCGGCACGGAGGAAAAATGTGCGTGTAAAAATATACTGTATTAGACGTAGTACCTATGGTTCAACATCGGGACCCAGCCAGTCGGTCGAAAACACCCCACTAGCCACACAACTTCATCATGCTAACGTGGCATGGAGGATAGGTGTGGTTAGCTCCGTCTCGGCCAGCCACAACATCTCTTGTTCTATGCGATTCTTCTATTTTCCATGCTTTTTTAGTTATAATAACACCACGGCAAGCTAGCGCCGGTCTTTGTGTGTGCCCGTGCGTCTAAAGGTTAGACGATGGAGAGGAGAGAGAGATCGCATACCTGGGACCCACCAGTAAGTGATTCAACGGTCATGCACGTGTTGCCGAGGCACTCCCTCTACTCTAGTCAACGTAATACTATATAAAATCAAGTTATGGGACAAAGCCAACAACCGTTGTTGTTTCAGGCTATCGACTTACGCTTTGTAGTCCAGGTTGCCAGTTCGAACCTCGTCTTTCAGATTTGTTAGTTTTAGGTCCAAATTTGATCAATGACAAGTGGGACCCCCATGTGTTGTTCCGATATTTCAGTGTAGGATGGTTTTTTTGAACAAACACTTTGCGCGGTTAGACAAGTACAACATGAGTTACATGTATTTTGCAAGTTTACGAACAAAAATGACAATGACATAGAATATCACATCCACCCCGCAGCTTAGATGCTATGGTGATACGAGTTTTTACATCGTTGGAAGTGAGATCCAATGGCTTGGGAGTAGTCTTTGTAATTATGCCAATTTCCAAACTCGCCAAAGGTTTTTTGCAAATAAAACATTCAGGCCTCGTGTGTGCCGCTGCATCTTGGATCCAACGGCTCCCCATTGCTCATATTAGGTGCTCCCCGTAGCTTAATTAGCAGCGACGGTGATACGAGCATCTAAGTCGTATGATCTGTGATCAGATGGCACATGCGTAGTACTTGTACTTTCTGCGCAATTCCCAAAATCTCTCAGTCATATATTGCAAAAGCATTCAAACCTCCTACTGTGGGCCGTTAGATCTCCGTGAACTCGTATCACCATAGAATCTACGGTGCGGGAGCACCTCATATTCTCCCATGAGAGAAAACATCAAGTGCTCTCGTAGCTTGGATGCTATGGTGATACGAGCTTCGAGGCCGTTTGATCTGGGATGCAATGGCATGTGAGCAGTATTTGTGCTTGTAAGCAGTTGCCGAACTCTTTGGGGGATTTTCTGCAAAAAACTATTCGAACCACCGAGGAGTTGTTGGGTCACAAATCCAACGACTCCGAAGAGCTTGTATCACCAAAGCATCTAAGGTGTGGTAGCACATGATATTCTTACATACAGGAGAATATGATGTCCTCCTTCATCTTAGATGCTACGGTGATACGAGCTTCGAGGTCGTTGGATATGGGATTTGAGGGCATGTGAGTAGTTTTTGTACAAATTGTGTGCAATTCTCAAACTCATTAAGGTTTCCTGTAAAAATATTAAGACATCACGTGAGCTGCTATATCTAAAATCTAAAAGCTCCAAGCAACTCATATCAGCGTATAGCATCTAAGGTGTGGGGGCACATGATATTATCTCGGGGAGGAGGGGGTGCACAACCAATCGGTGTTTTGGAGCTAGGGTGGGGACAAATATAATCTAAAAAATCCTAAACAGAGCTTCAAAAATTTATCTAAGGTCGAGGGGTTAACCCCCGACAATCTACATAGCTCCGCCTAAACACAACATTTGCGTGTACTATAGTACTTGACTTAATATTCATGTTTCAGTTTCCTGTTCATTTTAAAGATTGAATTGAGGACCATGCATGTCTTACATTTTACTCCCTCGTTCCTAAATATTAGTCTTTTAGAGATTTCAAATGGACTAGCACATATGGATGTATATAGACATATTTTAGAGTATAGATTCACTCATTTTGCTCAGTATGTTGTCACTTGTTGAAATCTCTAAAAGACTAATATTTAGGAACAAAAGGAGTATTTTTGAATTCGTGCTATACATGCATGGTTTGGAAAAATAGATGCACTATACTTATTGGATTGTTGTTGTGTTCGTGTGTGTGTGTGTGTGTGTGGTCATATGCTTGATACATACAAAGTTTTCTCACCACCATATTGTTCATCTTTTAAATTTGAATTTGCAATGAAAAACTTACTAGGGATACCCTGAAATGTGAAATCCACGTTGAGATCACTATATCACAAACTCACTCTAATTCAAGAACTCGTCATAAATCAATTACCACGTCGAGATTACTATTTGCAAGGAAAATATGGGCATTGTAATACACATAGATGTGTTCGGCAATTTAAAAGATTCCTTTAGTATTCTCAAATGGTACCCAACGGCGTACCAGCCAGGCCTTGGCTCGTGTTGATCCTAAAAAAACGCGATCGTGTCCTTCTGGTGGCGTGCGTGGTACGCACATTAGCCAACCCCAACCAGTCGAGCCTCCGCGTTTCGAGTCGAAATATCTGGCGGCCAGAATTCGAGCCCTAGGAAATTCCCCTCATGTCCCCGGTCCATAATGACTACCGATGAACAATGGAGAGATGATTTAGTAACTAGACAACATTACCTACCGTGCCGAGCACGGCTCAATTCCCTCGGTCGCTGCACCCTATATGCGTTCTGGGAACGGGGATCCCCAGACTTACCTGCCTGCGGCCCACGGCGTGGCTCCACCAGCAGGCCCGTACGGCCCATCTTCACCAGCAAGCACTCGCCTCGCGAGGCGGACGACGCAAGACCTCCTCAGGAGCGGCCTCACCAAGCTGGCTCGCGAGGAGCGGAGAGATCAAGGCAGGGTGAACCTCGCGAGGTTGCAATGACACAAGTAATGACGACCGCAACCAGGCGGGCGCCCGCGCGTGCAGTGTCCTTGTTTCCTCTTTGGTGCTAAAGGGGCAAGCACAGGCGCGGAGTCCCAAGGCATCAGGCAAAGGTTTCCATATCGGTGCAATGAGACCAAGACCAGCAGGACGGCAGGACGGAGGTCACCGTGGAGCCCAAGACGGCGTCACCACTGTCGGTGTCAAAACTGGCGGACCTCGGGTAGGGCATCCCGAACTATGCGTCTAGGATCGATGGTAACAGGAGACGGGGGACACGATGTTTACCCAGGTTCGGGCCCTCTCTATGGAGGTAATACCCTACTTCCTGCTTTATTGATCTTGATGAATATGAGTGTTACAAGAGTTGATCTACCACGAGATCGTGATGGCTAAACCCTAGAAGTCTAGCCCATGTGAATATGGTAATGAGTATCCTCCTATCGGACTACGCTCTCCGGTTTATACAGACACTGGAGAGATCTAGGGTTACATGGGGTCGGTTACATAAGAAGGAATCTTCATAGTTGGTCACCTAGCTTGCCTTCCATGCCAAGGAGAGTCCATCCGGACACGGGTATAGTCTTCGGCCTTCATATCTTCACAGCCCATCAGTCCGGCCCAATGAATAACAGGCCGGACGCCCGAGGACTCCTTAGTCCAGGACTCCCTCAGTAGCCCCTGAACCTGGCTTCAATGACGAGGAGTCCGGCGTGCAGATTGTCTTCGGCATTGCAAGGCGGGTTCCCCTTTTTCCGAGCTCCAAGATAGTCTTCTAATGCGATGATAGTATCCGGACCTGTCACACACCATACACAACCGCAGAGAGAATATATATATATTTACACGAGTTCCATCCGCCGACATTTTTTGTAACACGACATTACATCTGACCGGTCATAAATTCCAACCGTTATTGTGTTCGACGCCCCATGCCTAGAGACGCGGTTGCCATTGGCATGTCTTCTCAAAGCAGAGATCGTGTCCCCTTATCACGGGATTCTCATTGATGCGGGCATGGGTAACCCAACCATGCCGTTTATACAACCCTTGGGAATAGGCGAATCTTAAGGCGAGCGAGGAGGCGTTTAATATTTGCTGCCTTTATAAGGGGATAAGGATCCCCTCTTCCTCTTCTCACGCTCTCTCTCTGTCTCCACCTTTCCAATCTCGAGCTCTAGCGCCCAAGTTCTCATCTCCTTTCCACTCAAGCAACCATGTCCAGATCCGGTGGTCAGGGCAAGTGGATGGTCTCCTCCATCAAGGAGGATGACATTACTGAGCTTCGGGCGGCCGGATATTTGGCGAAGGAGATCGCCCACCGTCTGCTGGCCGAGGGACAAGTCGTCCCCAAGCCGAAGCCCACCGAGAGGGTAGTATTCATCCCCCATTTCTTCCGCGGGCTAGGGTTTCCACTCCACCCTTTCGTCTGCGGGCTGATGTATTATTATAGGATAGATTTCCATGATCTTTCCCCGAATTCCTTCCTCAACATCTCGGCATTTATCGTCGTGTGTGAGGCCTTCCTCCGCATCCAACCCCACTTCGGGCTGTGGCTCAAAGTCTTCAACGTGAAGCCGAAGGTGGTGGATGGCCAGCACGCGGAGTGCGGAGGAGCCATGGTGAGTAAGCTGTCCAATGTCTCCTGGCCCAAGGGAACTTTTGTGGAGGCAGTAAAGGAGTGGCAGAAGCAATGGTTCTATATCACTGAACCTTGCGGCACCGCCTGGGCCGCAACTGCCGAATTCCGCTCCGGTGCTCCCATGCGACTCACCTCCTGGGTCGAGAAGAGTCTGGACTGGTGTTCACTAATGAGCTGATAGTGCTGCAGATGCGTGTTCAAAGCATGGTGACCAAGAATGTGAAGCTCATCGATGTAATCTAGGTGATGCTAGTTCGCCGGATTCTTCCGTGACAGCGCCGAAGCCGCCCTCTGTGGGAGTTCAATTTGAAGAAGCACCAGACCTTGGTAAGTCTCTTCGAGACTACTCATGAAGGCGCCTGGAAGTTGCTTTTTAAGGGCAACGAGAAGCCACCAGCCATGGATTCAGACCGTGGTCACGATTGTAAACACCCCGGCAGCGAGGTATGTTATTTTTGATGTAACCCCAACTTAATTATTTCGAGGATGATGTGTGAGCTTTTATCATTGCTTTTCAGGACTGGATAGAGAGGGCTAAGCGGATCCAGTGTCCGGCTCCGCTGCCTGAAGAACCAGTCATCCCGCATCTAGCGAAGATGCTGGTGCCGGCGCCATATAAGGCACCGGAGAAGAAGGCCAAGAAGAAGGCAAAGGGGGCCAAGAGTGGCCCCCGTAGCAAGGGCACTTTGGACGTGACGTCTGAAGACGACGAAGCTCATTCCTCTGTCCCTGAGGACAATGACGAGGAAGAGGAGGAGGAAGAAGAAAACAACCCTCCCCCTGAGGAGAGGAAGAAGAGGGCGGCCTCGGCGCATCTGGAGGCGGAAACACCCAAGAAGGGGAAGGGCGTCCCAGCGGTCAACACCGCGTGGGACGTTGGCAGCAGTCCGGAATGACGCCGCCGCACTAAGCCCCAGGCCGCATCGTAAGCGACATGGATCACTCGTGTGCACATCCGGACCTTTCTCTCCATTATCTTGACATAGTTAACTGTACTATTGCAGTCCGGCCCGCGACCTAATCCAACGATCCTCGTCTGGAGGTTCGTTGGCTCCATCAGAGATGGCGAGCATGTCGCCACCGCCTGCTTATTCCCCCGGGGCCAGGGATGACACCGAAGTGTTGACCCAGAGGGCCGCTCTGAACAGGGGAGGAGCCCAGGACGTTGTCCGGGAGGCGCCAAGAGGCGAAGCCTCCACTGCCGGACACATGGGGGAGGCGATCCCCATGGAGACTGGCGAAGAGGGCCGCATCCAGTTCGGCCCTCAGCCGAATACGATTCTGGAGACCCCTATGGCTCCGGAGTCGGGCGAGCAGCCCCCTTTAAAGGAGGGGGGTGCGCCGCTTCCGCCGGTGGCCCCTGTCCATCCAGGGGTGCCGGATAACCTGATGGAGGCGCTACGAGGCGTCTCCGTCGTGGGCGAGCATAGTGTCCTTATGCGTGCGGTGATCGAGAAGGTTTAGACCTCCAAGAGTGGACCGAACGAAGCCTGTAGCAACATGTTAACAGGTTTTGAGGTAAGTGACATAGAAATAGAAAAACCCCATGTAGTCAGTAGCCCCTGAGACACTGTCCGGTATTCGACGAGAAGAACCGGACAGAGGATCGATCCTTTGTTATAGGAGACTAACTTAATATGTACCAATAAGCAGGCGTCACTGTTGGCCGCAACTGCACATGCTACCGAAGTCTCTGAACTGAAGCAGAGGCTGGAGCGGACCGAGAACGAGCTTGGCGAGGTTAAGATTCGGCTCCAGGAAGGGCAAGGTGAGTGACGACTTGTTGTGTGTTCGTAAAGAACAAGCGCTATATGTTGACCGTAGTGTCGTAATATATGTAGGAGCCGCTGTTGGGGAACGTAGTAATTTCAAAAATTTTCCTACGATCACGCAAGACCATGGTGATGCATAGCAACGAGATGAGAGTGTTGTCTACGTACCCTCGTAGACCAGCAACGAAGCGTTGACGCAGCGTAGAGGAAGTAGTCGTACTTCTTCCCGATCCAACCGATCCAAGTACCGAGCGTCGGCACCTCCGAGTTCTGCACACGTTCAGCTCGATGGCGTCCCTCGAACTCCGATCCAGCCGAGTGTTGAGGAGAGTTTCAATCGACGACGGCGTGGTGGCGATGATGATGTTCCACGGCGCGCAGGGCTTTCGCCTAAGCTCCATAGCGGTATATTCGAGGTGTAGTTTGGTGGAAGGGGCACCGCACACGGCTAAGGAACGATCTCAATGATCAACTTGTGTGTCATGGGGTGCCCCTGCCCCTGTATATAAAGGATGGAGGAGGAGGAGGCCGCCAAGGCAAAGGTGCGGCCAGGATATGGATTCCTACTAGGACTCCAAGTCCTAGTAGAGTCCACCAAAGGGGAGGAAGGGAGAAGGAATAGGAGGAGAAGGAGGTGTCCGCCCCTTTTCCTAGTCCAATTCGGACTAGAGGGAGGGGGCGCAGCAGCCTTTTTCCTCTTCCCACTAAAGCCCATCAAGGCCCATTACTTCTCCGTAATCCCGTAACTCCCGGTACTCGAAAAATACCGAATCATTCGAACCTTTCCGAACTCGAATATAGTCGTCCAATATATCGATCTTTACGTCTCGACCATTTCGAGACTCCTCGTCATGTCCCCGATCTCATCCGGGACTCCGAACTCCTTGGTACATCAAAACTCATAAACTCATAATATAACCATCATCGAAACCTTAGCGTGCGGACCCTACGGGTTCGAGAACTATGTAGACATGACCTAGAACTATTCTCGGTCAATAACCAATAGCGGAACCTGGATGCCCATATTGGTTCCTACATATTCTCTGAAGATCTTTATCGGTCAGACCGCATAACAACATACGTTGTTCCCTTTGTCATCGGTATGTTACTTGCCCGAGATTCGATCGTCGGTATCCAATACCTAGTTCAATCTCGTTCTCGGCAAGTCTCTTTTCTCGTTCCGTAATACATCATCTCACAACTAACACATTTAGTTGCAATGCTTGCAAGGCTTATGTGATGTGCATTACCGAGAGGGCCAGAGATACCTCTCCGACAATCGGAGTGACAAATCCTAATCTCAAATATGCCAACCCAACATGTACCTTCGGAGACACCTGTAATGTACCTTTATAATCACCCGATTCGTTGTGACGTTTGGTAGCACCCAAAGTGTTCCTCGGCAAACAGGAGTTGCATAATCTCATAGTCATAGGAACATGTATAAGTCATGAAGAAAAGCACTAGCAACAAACTATACGATCAGGTGCTATGCTAATGGAATGGGTCATGTCAATCAGATCATTCAACCAATGATGTGATCCCGTTAATCAAATAACAACTCCTTGTTCATGGTTAGGAAACATAACCATCTTTGATTAACGAGCTAGTCAAGTAGAGGCATACTAGTGACACTCTGTAGGTTTATGTATTCACACATGTATTATGTTTCCGGTTAATACAATTCTAGCATGAATAATAAACATTTATCATGATATAAGGAAATAAATAATAACATTATTATTGCCTCTAGGGCATATTTCCTTCAGTCTCCCACTTGCACTAGAGTCAATAATCTAGTTCACATCGCCATGTGATTTAACATCAATAGTTCACATCTATATGTGGTTAACACCCATAGTTCACATCGACATGTGACCAACACCCAAAGGGTTTACTAGAGTCATAATCTAGTTCACATCGCTATGTGATTAACACCCAAAGAGTACTAAGGTGTGATCATGTTTTGCTTGTGAGATAATTTTAGTCAACGGGTCTGTCACATTCAGAGCCGTAAGTATTTTGCAAATTTCTATGTCTACAATGCTCTGCACGGAGCTACTCTAGCTAATTGCTCCCACTTTCAATATGTATCTAGATTGAGACTCAGAGTCATCTAGATTAGTGTTAAAACTTGCATCGACGTAACCTTTTACGACGAACCTTTTTTCACTTCCATAATCGAGAAACATATCCTTATTCTACTAAGGATAATTTTGACCGCTGTCCATTGATCTACTCCTAGATCAACAGATCTGGTACACAGCATGACATACTTTATAGAACCTATGGCTGATGCATAGGGAATGACTTTCATTCTCTTTCTATCTTCTGCCGTGGTCGGGTTTTGAGTCTTACTCAATCTCACACCTTGTAACACAGGCAAGAACTCTTTCTTTGACTGTTCCATTTTGAACTACTTCAAAATCTTGTCAAGATATGTATTCATTGAAAAACTTTATCAAGCGTCTTGATCTATCTCTATAGATCTTGATGCTCAATATGTAAGCAGCTTCACCGAGGTCTTTCTTTGAAAAACTCCTTTCAAACACTCCTTTATGCTTTGCGAATAATTCTACATTATTTCGATCAACAATATGTCATTCACATATACTTATCGAAATGCAGTAGTGCTCCCACTCACTTTCTTGTAAATACAGGCTTCTCCAAAAGTCAGAGATAAAACCATATGCTTTGATCACACTATCAAAGCGCTTATTCCAACTCCGAGATGCTTGCACCAGTCCATAGATGGATCATTGGAGCTTGCACATTTTGTTAGCTCCTTTAGGATTGACAAAACCTTCGGTTGCATCATATACAACTCTTCTTTAATAAATCCATTAAAGAATGTAGTTTTGACATCCATTTGCCAGATTTCATAAAATGTGGCAATTGCTAACATGATTCGAGACAGACTTAAGCATCGCTACAATTGAGAAAATCTCATTGTAGTCAACACCTTGAACTTGTCAAAACCTTTTTGCGACAAGTCGAGCTTTGTAGATAGTAACACTACTATCGTGTCCGTCTTCCTCTTGAAGATCCATTTATTCTCAATGGCTTGCCGATCATCGGGCAAGTCAACCAAAGTCCATACTTTGTTCTCATACATGGATCCCATCTCAGATTTCATGGTCTCAAACCATTTCGCGGAATCTGGGCTCATCATCGCTTCCTCATAGTTCGTAGGTTCATCATGGTCTAGTAACATGACTTCTAGAATAGGATTACCGTACCACTCAGTGCGGATCTTACTCGGAAGACCTACGAGGTTTGGTAGCAACTTGATCTGAAGTTTCATGATCATCATCATTAACTTCCTCACTAATTGGTGTAGGAATCACTTTGAACTGATTCTGTGATGAACTACTTTCCAATAAGGGAGAAGGTACAATTACCTCATCAAGTTCTACTTTCCTCCCACTCACTTCTTTCGAGAGAAACTTCTTCTCTAGAAAGGATCCATCTTAGCAACAAATATCTTGCTTTCGGATCTGTGATAGAAGGTGTACCCAATAGTTACCTTTGGGTATTCTATGAAGACGCATTCTCGATTTGGGTTCGAGCTTATCGGTGAAAATTTTTCACATAAGCATCACAACTCCAAACTTTAAGAAACGACAGCTTAGGTTTATCGCTAAACCATAGTTCATACGGTGTCATCTCAACGGATTTAGATGGTGCCCTATTAAACGTGAATGCAGCTGTCTTTAATGCATAACCCCAAAACGATAGTGGTAAATCGGTAAGATACATCATAGATCGCACCATATCAAAATAAAGTACGATTCTGACGTTCGAACACACCATAATGTTGTGGTGTTCCATGTGGCGTGAGCTGTGAAACTATTCCACATTGTTTTCATTGAAGACCAAACTCAGAACTCAAATATTCATCTCCACGATCAGATCGCGAAACTTTATTTTCTTGTTACGATGATTTTCCACTTCACTCTGAAATTCTTTGAACCTTTCAACTATTTCAGACTTATGTTTCATCAAGTAGATATACCCATATCTACTCAAATCATCTTGTGAAGGTCAGAAAATAACGATACTTGCCACGAGCATCAACATTCATTGGATCGCATACATCGGTATGTATTATTTCCAATAAGTCAAGAGCTTGTTCCATTGTTCCGAGAACGGAGTTTTAGTCATCTTGCCCAAAAGGCACGGTTCGCAAGCATCAAATGATTCATAATCAAGTGATTCCAAAAGTCCATCAAGATGGAGTTTTCTTCATGCGCTTTACACCAATATGACCTAAACGGCGATTGCCACAAATAAGTTGCACTATCATTATTAACTTTGCATCTTTTGGTTTCAATATTATGAATATGTGTATCACTATGATCGAGATCCAATGAACCATTTTCATTGGGTGTGTAACCATATAAGGTTTTATTCATGTAAATGAACAACAATTTATTCTCTTACTTAAATGAATAACAGTATTGCAATAAACATGATCAAATCATATTTATGCTCAACACCAAATAACACTTATTTAGGTTCCACACTAATCCCGAAAGTATAGGGAGTGTGAGATGATGATCATATCAATCTTGGAACTACTTCCAACACTCATCGTCACTTCCCTTCAACTAGTTTCTGTTCATTCGAAACTCCTGTTTCGAAGTTACTACTCTTAGCAACCAACCAGTATCAAATACTGAGGGGTTGCTATGAACACTAGTAAAATACACATCAATAATCTGTATATCAAATATACCTTTGTTCACTTTGCCATCCTTCTTATCCACCAAATACTTGGGGTAGTTCCGCTTCAAAGGACCAGTTCCATTGCAGCAAAAGCACTTAGTCTCGTGCTTAGGTCTAGACTTGGGCTTCTTCACTCGAGCAGCAACTTGCTTGCCGCTTTCCTTTGAAGTTCCCTTCTTCCCTTTGCCCTTTTCTTGAGACTAGTGGTCTTGTCAACCATCAACACTTGATGTTTTTCTTGATTTCTACCTTCGCGATTTTAGCATCGCGAAGAGCTTGGGAATTGTTTTCGTCATCCCTTGCATATTATAGTTCATCACGAAGTTCTAGTAACTTAGTGATGGTGACTAGAGAATTCTGTCAATCACTATCTTATCTGGAAGATTAACTCCCACTTGATTCAAGCGATTGAAGTACTCAGACAATCTGAGCACATGCTCACTAGTTGAGCGATTCTCCTCCATCTTTTAGCTATAGAACTTGTTGGAGACTTCATATCTCTCAACTCGGGTATTTGCTTGAAATATTAACTTCAATTCCTGGAACATCTCATATGGTCCATGACGCTCAAAACGTCTTTGAAGTCCCGATTCTAAGCCGTTAAGCATGGTGCACTAAACTATCAAGTAGTCATCATATTGAGCTAGCCAAACGCTCATAATGTCTCGCATCTGCTCCTGCAATAGGTCTGTCACCTAGCGGTGCATTAAGGACATAATTCTTCACAAGCAGCAATGAGGATAAACCTCAGATCACGGATCCAATCCGCATCATTGCTACTAACATCTTTCAATACAATTTTCTCTAGGAACACATATAAAAACATAGGGAAGCAACAACGCGAGCTATTGATCTACAACATAATTTGCAAAATACTACCAGGACTAAGTTCATGATAAATTAAAGTTCAATTAATCATATTACTTAAGAACTCCCACTTAGAAAAATATCCTCCAATTCTCTAAGTGATTGCGTGATCCATATCAACTACACCATGACCGATCATCACGTGTGATGGAGTAGTTTCAATGGTGAACATCAATATGTTGATCATATCTACTATATGATTCACGCTCGACCTTCGGGTCTCCGTGTTCCGAGGTCATATCTTATATGCATAGCTCGTCAAGTATAACCTGAGTATTCCGTGTGCAACTGTTTTGCACCGTTGTATTTGAACGTAGAGCCTATCACACCCGATCATCACGTGGTGTCTCAAAGACGAAGAACTTTCGCAACGGTGCATACTCGGGAGAACACTTCTTGATAATTTAGTAAGGGATCATCTTATAATGCTACCGTCAATCAAAGCAAGATAAGATGCATAAAGGATTAACATCACATGCAATCAATATAAGTGATATGATATGGCCATCATCATCTTGTGCTTGTGATCTCCATCTCCGAAGCACCGCCATGATCACCATCGCCACCGGCGCGACACCTTGATCTCCATCGTAGCATCGTTGTCGTCTCGCCAACTATTGCTTCTACGACTATCGCTACTCCTTAGTGATAAAGTAAAGCAATTACATGGCGTTGCATTTCATACAATAAAGCGACAACCATATGGCTCCTGCCATTGCGATAACTCGGTTACAAAACATGATCATCTCATACAATAAAATATAGCATCACGTCTTGACCATATCACATCACAACATGCCCTGCAAAAACAAGTTAGACGTCCTCTACTTTGTTGTTGCAAGTTTTACGTGGCTGCTACGGGCTGAGCAAGAACCGTTCTCACCTCGCATCAAAACCACAACGATACTTCGTCAAATAGACTCCGCTTTAACCTTCTCAAGGACCGGGCGTAGCCACACTCAGTTCAACTAAAGTGAGAGAGACAGACACCGCCAGTCACCTTTAAGCAACGAGTGCTCACAGCGGTGAAACCAGTCTCGCGTAAGCGTCTGGCGT
This sequence comes from Aegilops longissima, assembly GCA_021605205.1. Taxonomy (NCBI): domain Eukaryota; kingdom Viridiplantae; phylum Streptophyta; class Magnoliopsida; order Poales; family Poaceae; genus Aegilops; species Aegilops longissima. The sequence continues at coordinate 507,411,720 of CM038681.1, forward strand.
AATGTCGGTCCGGGCCGCTTCATCTCACAATACCGCTGAACCAAAGTATGACATGCTGGTAGGTAGTATGACTTGTATCGCCCACAACTCACTTGTGTTCTACTCGTGCATATGACATCAACGCATAAAACCAGGCTCGGATGCCACTTGTTGGGGAACGTAGTAATTTCAAAAATTTTCCTCACGATCACGCAAGACCATGGTGATGCATAGCAACGAGATGAGAGTGTTGTCTCGTGCACTCGTGACCAGCAACGGAAGCGTTGACGCAACGTAGAGGAAGTAGTCGTACTTCTTCCCGATCCAACCGATCCAAGTACGAACGTCGGCACCTCCGAGTTCTGCACACGCTCAGCTCGATGACGTCCCTCGAACTCCGATCCAGCCGAGTGTTGAGGAGAGTTTCACAAGACGACGGCGTGGTGACGATGATGATGTTCCACCGGCGCAGGGCTTCGCCTAAGCTCCGCAACGGTATATTCGAGGTGTAGTTTGGTGGAAGGGGCACCGCACACGCTAAGGAACGATCTCAATGATCAACTTGTGTGTCTATGGGGTGCCCCTGCCCTGTATATAAAGGATGGAGGAGGAGGAGGCCGCCAAGGCAAAGGTGCGGCAGGATATGGATTCCTACTAGGACTCCAAGTCCTAGTAGGAGTCCACCAAAAAGGGAGGAAGGGAGAAGGAATAGGAGGAGAAGGAGGTGTCCGCCCCTTTTCCCTAGTCCAATTCGGACTAGAGGGAGGGGGCGCAGCAGCCTTTTTTTCCTCTTCCCACTAAAGCCCATCAAGGCCCATTACTTCTCCCGTAATCCCGTAACTCCCGGTACTCGAAAAATACCGAATCATTCGAACCTTTCCAACTCTCGAATATAGTCGTCCAATATATCGATCTTTACGTCTCGACCATTTCGAGACTCCTCGTCATGTCCCCGATCTCATCCGGGACTCCGAACTCCTTCGGTACATCAAAACTCATAAACTCATAATATAACCGCATCGAAACCTTAAGCGTGCGGACCCTACGGGTTCGAGAACTATGTAGACATGACCTAGAACTATTCTCGGTCAATAACCAATAGCGGAACCTGGATGCCCATATTGGTTCCTACATATTCTACGAAGATCTTTATCGGTCAGACCGCATAACAACATACGTTGTTCCTTTGTCATCGGTATGTTACTTGCCCGAGATTCGATCGTCGGTATCCAATACCTAGTTCAATCTCGTTCTTGCAAGTCTCTTTTCTCGTTCCGTAATACATCATCTCACAACTAACACATTTAGTTGCAATGCTTGCAAGGCTTATGTGATGTGCATTACCGAGAGGGCCCAGAGATACCTCTCCGACAATCGGAGTGACAAATCCTAATCTCAAATATGCCAACCCAACATGTACCTTCGGAGACACCTGTAATGTACCTTTATAATCACCCGATTACGTTGTGACGTTTGGTAGCACCCAAAGTGTTCCTCGGCAAACGGGAGTTGCATAATCTCATAGTCATAGGAACATGTATAAGTCATGAAGAAAAGCACTAGCAACAAACTATACGATCAGGTGCTATGCTAATGGAATGGGTCATGTCAATCAGATCATTCAACCAATGATGTGATCCCGTTAATCAAATAACAACTCCTTGTTCATGGTTAGGAAACATAACCATCTTTGATTAACGAGCTAGTCAAGTAGAGGCATACTAGTGACACTCTGTAGGTTTATGTATTCACACATGTATTATGTTTCCGGTTAATACAATTCTAGCATGAATAATAAACATTTATCATGATATAAGGAAATAAATAATAACATTATTATTGCCTCTAGGGCATATTTCCTTCAGCCGCGACCAAGGTCGAGGCCCTAAAAAAGGCCCTGGGTGAAGCCAAGGAGAAGGCTGTCCAGCAGCAAGCCGCCCGGAAAAGGCTCAAGGCCCGGGTCAAGGAGGTCCAGCAGGAGCTCCAGGATGCGGTGAAAAAATGCGAGGCCTTGGAGCATGATGCGTTGGTTCAAGGGGCCGAACTTGCCAAGGCTCGTCAGAGCATGGTGACCGCACGGAATGAGGCCCAGGCCGCCCTCCAGGAGATCCAGGAGGCCAAGAAGATCACGGCGGGTAAGGCATTTAAGATGCAAAGCAAGTATGCGGAGAAGCAGTACCTTTTACTAACCCGGGTTCGGAGTTCCCCAGGGGCTTTTGCGGATCTACCATGCACGTATCAGACGCTGTGGACTTCTACCGAGCCGAAGGAGGGGGTTCTATGGAGAAGCTATTCTGGTCGCAGTATGCGATGCCAGAGCATCCCGTGTCTTTCACCGATCAGCTGAAGCAGCTGGTGGAGCTGCACAGGGTGGCCGAACTAGCCATGAAGGATTTGATGATCCTGCCGTGGCCCACCGAAGCTATGCCCGGCAGCTACTTCGGACTCGTGAGGCGGCTAGTGGAAGCCTGTCTACGACTGGACACCATCAAGCGATCGGCCTGCATCGAAGGTGCCCGCATGGCCTTCGCCTGTTGCAAGATGTGGTGGGCGAAGATGAACGTTGTTGACGTGGCCCGAGGGCCGCCCGAGGGCAAGGAGCACCGCACACCCGAGCGATATTTTGCGGATGTCCTAGAAGGGTCTCAACTTGCAGCAGTGCAATGTGGGCAGGACATTATTTTCGAATGAGTACATTCGTGTTTTGTCCATGCCTTGTATGATAAAAACAAAGCTGTTGTGTAATATAATTCTTCTTATGTTTTAATTGTTTCCTCCTATGCGGCCGTGTTGTGTGAAATCTGAGGGTTGGCCAGTCGTCGGCTTCTGCCCTCATGTAGGCAGTACGGAGGTGTTCGGGATGGTATCTAAACAATCTTTATCCAATTATATGGTCCTTGAAGGAGTTGCTTAGCGCTATGAACCAGGCAACCAGACTATGCGGCTTAAATGCCCTCACTTAGCCATAGGAGTTTTATAATAAAACATGTGCGCAGCCCCTGGTATACGAACCAGAGTGCTGTCGGCGCTTGATCGGGAAGTGTCGATCCTTCACGGAATGCGGAAAAAATCTCCAACGATTTGTGACCTTCGAACAGCTGACCGGCTCTCGCCGCATCGTGACAGTCAATTTTCGGCTTTCTCTACTGAGGTGCTCGTCTGGTTAAGGCCAGGGCACAATCACAGTAGTTCTCCCTTTACTACCATATAGCGGAACGTAGGGTAGCAAGCACAGGAGTCGGCAACCCAACTATTGACCAGGACATGATTCGGAGCCGATGCATATAATGCTAAATTGGGGCTGCCAAACTAATATATATATATATATATATATATATATATATATATATATATATATATATATATATATATATATATATATATATTGTTCGGACTTTGTTGCCGTATTATGGGGCGATGGGGAGCCCCTGGCGAATGTGAAACGTACCAAAGTGTACGGATGCAGTTGATAAGCAGATCGAAATAAAATGAAGTAAGAAACAAAAACCACAGAAATTGGGCCGCAAACCATTTTCATTATAACTGGATGGATATGTCAAGGTGTATCTTGTACAAACAGTGTGATAAGCATCTGGGCTATTTGACATGTCGGGATCAAGAGGGCACAGCGTGCGGGTCCTGAGAAATAAGTGGAAATACCGTCAAGAAGAATGTATTGAGGTTACCCTACACACCTATGTTGCTTGCCTCCTTTGTATGCCGATCCTTCAAAGGGACTGGTGATCAGGCCCGTGGGAAAAGGAACCTGAAACAAAAAACAAAAAGGTGAAAGTATGTGTGTCCGGGATCGGTCTATCCGAACTGTAGATCCCGGGTTAGCTTGTGCCTCCGTCGATGTCCATGGGATTTTGAATGCGTAATTATGTACGCGTGGTGCGAATGCCACTACTTCATCGGGACTGGGACAGAGGCCGAATTGCTAATCGAGCTCTTGACGAGCCGCACTATCCTGATGCAGTGTAGTCTGGAACCTCTTAATGATGTCCAGGGGCTCGATAGTCGTACTATGGTGCTGCTTGAGAAGGCCGCTCTGTACCTCTACTGCTAGGGCGGTAGTGTGCTCCTCTGTTCGGAGGGAGCGTTCCGTATTGCCATTGACTGTTATAATGCCTCATGGACCGGGCATTTTGAGCTTGAGATAAGCATAGTGTGGCACTTCGTTGAATCTAGCAAACGCGGTTCGCCCAAGCAGTGTGTTGTAGCCGCTGCAGAAGGGGACGATATCAAAGATTAACTCTTCGCTTTGGAAGTTGTCCGGAGAATCGAAGACCACCTCCAGCGTGATTGAGCCCATACAGCGGGCTTCTACGCCTGGTATGACTCCTTTGAAGGTAGTCTTTGTTGGTTTGATTCGTGAGGAGTTAATGCCCATCTTCCGCACTGTGTCCTGATAGAGCAGGTTGAGGCTGCTACCACCGTCCATCAGGACTCGTGTTAGGTGAAACCCGTCAATAATTGGGTCAAGGACTAGTGCGGCTGAACCGCCGTGGCGGATACTAGTTGGGTGATCTCGACGATCAAAGGTGATCGGGAACGACGACCACGGATTGAATTTTGGGGCGACTGGCTCTACTGCATAGACGTCCCTAAGTGCTCGCTTACGCTCCCTTTTGGGGATGTGTGTAGCGTATATCATGTTCACCGTTCTGACTTGAGGGGGAAATTTCTTCTGCCCCCAGTGTTCCGCTGCCGGGGCTCTTCGTCATCGTCCTCACTTTGTGATCCCTTTTATTTGTTTTCGGCATTTAACTTGCTAGCCTGCTTGAAAACCCAACAATCCCTGTTGGTATGATTGGCTTGCTTATCTGGGGTGCCGTGTATCTGGCACGGACGGTCGAGTATGCGGTCCAGGCTGGAATGTCCTTCGTTGTTTCTTTTGTAGGGCTTCTTCCGTTGGCCGGACTTGGAGCCACTGAATCCGGCGTTGACTATGGTGTCATCGGTGTTGTCGCCATTGCTTCGGCGTTTGTGTCTATTGCGTCGGAGCTTGCCGGTGCTGTTCTTGGCCTCAGTGGGGCCTGCCTTGCTGGCTGTGTTTTTGCTACGAGCTAGCCAGCTGTGCTCACCCGTGCAAAAGCGGGTCATAAGTGTCGTAAGGACTGCCATAGACTTCGGCTTTTCTTGGCCGAGGTGGTGTGCTAGCCATTCGTCACGGATGCTATGTTTGAAAGCTGCTAGGGCCTCGGCATCCGGACAGTCGACGATCTGGTTCTTTTTGGTTAGGAACCTAGTCTAGAATTTTTTGGCTGATTCTCCAGGTTGTTGAACTATGTGGCTTAAGTCATAGGCGTCTGGTGGCCGGACATAAGTACCTTGGAAGTTGTCCAGGAAGGCTTCTTCCAAGTCCTCCCAGCTGCCGATAGAATTTTCAGGCAGGCTGTTAAGCCAGTGCCGAGCTGGCCCTTTAAGTTTTAGTGGGAGGTATTTAATGGCGTGGAGGTCATCTCCTCGAGCGATATGGATATGGAGAATAAAATCCTCGATCCATACAGCGGAATTGGTTGTGCCGTCGTATGATTTGATATTGACGGGCTTGAACCCCTCGGGGAATTCGTGATCCAGTACTTCATCTGTGAAGCAGAGAGGGTGTGTGGCACCTCTGTATCGGGCCGCATCACGGCGTAGCTCTGATGGAGTCCATCTGTGGCATTCGGCCCGGCGTGTGGTTAGGTTTGTCACGTCCGAATAGGTAGCCGTCGTCGTGCCTCGAGGCACGTCCACGCGATCCGTAGATCGATCTTGTATGTCCTGCTCTACTGTCCAGGGTCTGCTGGAGGTCGTACGTGTGACCCCAAACTCTTCCATCTCGATTTTTACAGGGCAGTGGGGCAAGCTGCTGTTCGGCCTGAGTTGCCGCTTTATCCCGACCGCGGGGTGGCCGATCGGCCGCCCTGTCTTGACCACGTGGTGGTCGTTCCGCATTACGCGAGGGAGATATGTGCTACGGTGCCTCCTCATCAAATTGAGGTAGCAGTCTGCGTTTTGGGTAGCTCTTGGCTGGGCGCTTGAGGCCGTATTCTTCGGCTGTCAGGACATCAGTCCATCTGTCGATGAGCAGATCTTGTTCAGCTTGAAGCTGCTGCTGTTTCTTTTTCAGGCTCCTTGCAGTGGCTATGAGCTGAAGCTTAAAACGCTCCTGCTCTAGAGGATCCTCAGGCACGATGAAGTCTTCGTTGCCGAGGCTTGTCTCCTCCTCGGAGGGTGGACGGCAACTATCGTCCTCCGAGACATCTTCTATGTCCTGTTCATCAGGGTTGTCTTGCATGTTGTCATGTTCCTCCTGTTCGGATGCAGCTCCGACAGGGTCTTCATTGTTTTCGGCGTCGCTCGAAGTACTATTTTCTCCGGTGCCATTGTTGCCATCTTTTGAGCGACGAGGCTTAGAATGGCGTTTGGGGCGCCGGCGCTTGGACTGCATCTTAGAGGGTTTATTCGCGTCTGGCTCTTCTTTGTCGTCGCCAGATCCTTTAGGTGTATCAACCATGTACACGTCGTACGAAGAGGTAGCCATCCAACGTCCAGTGAATGGCGGGTCTTGGCCTTGCTCCTTGTCGGCATCGTCTTCCATACCATCGATGTCTTCGGAGCCATAGTCAAGCACGTCGGTTAAGTCATCGACAATGGCAATGAAGTGGGTGGTGGGTGGGAAGCAAAATTCCTCTTCATCCGCCTCCAGCTCAAACCGAACATAGTTCGGCTATGAGTCCTCCTCCAAGGACAAGTTCTTTAAAGAGTTTAGCATGTCACCCAAAGGTGAATGCTGGAAGACGTCTGCGGCGCTAAATTCGAAAATCGATAACCGATCCAGCTCGGTTTCCGCAGGCGTACCTGGTACAGAACGTATAGCCGGAGACGAGTCCGAAGTTCCATTGATGCAAATATTGCGGGATGTAGAGTCCGTGTGTGGCTCCAACGCCGCGGACTTTGTGGCCTCGGATGGCCCAATCTGCTTCGGTTCTAAGGCCGTCGCAGCAACAGGAATCATCTCCTGGATGTAATCCGATGACAGATTTAAGTCATGTTCACCGGGGCATGGGGGAGCGATCGCTGTGGTCTCAAACCCATTGAAGATCAAGTCTCCACGGGTATCCGTGACATAGTTCAACCTTCCAAATCTGACCTGATGGCCAGGGGCGTAGCTATCGACCTGCTCCAGATGGCCAAGCGAGTTGGCCCGCAGTACGAAGCCGCCGGACACGAAGATTTGCCCGGGGAGGAAGGTTTCTCCTCGGATGGTGTCACTATCGACGATTGAAGGGGCCATCGAACCCCTTGTCAACAGCATAGTGGAACTCTCAATGAAAGCACCAATGTTGGTGTCAAAACCGGCGGATCTTGGGTAGGGGGTCCCGAACTGCACGTCTAGGATCGATGGTAACAGGAGACGGGGGACCCGATGTTTACCCTGGTTCGGGCCCTCTCTATGGAGGTAATACCCTACTTCTTGCTTGATTGATCTTGATGAATATGAGTGTTACAAGAGTTGATCTATCACGAGATCGTGATGGATAAACCATAGAAGTCTAGCCTATGTGAATATGGTAATCAGTATCCGCCTATCCGTACTACGCCCTCCGGTTTATATAAACACCGGAGAGATATAGGGTTCCATGGGGTCGGTTACATAACAAGGAATCTTCATAGTTGGTCGCCTAGCTTGCCTTCCACACCAAGGAGAGTCCAATCCGGACACGGGTATAGTATTCGGCGTTCATATCTTCACAGTCCATCAGTCCGGCCCAATGAATAACAGGTCGGACGCCCGAGGACCCCTTAGTCCAGGACTCCCTCAACCACCAGAGCCTTTGTCAGGCGAAGACTGCTTTTGTCAGGATAAGTTGTACTAGTTTTTCCCCTTCAAAATTGGCCGTTGTGGGATCCCTTCCCGCTCAATATTTGGGAAGAGGACCCGGGCACCTATAAATAGGAATAGTCACCACAGAAGAGGGGAGGACGAACCCTTCTCCAGCTCACCAGCACAAGAACACCTCGCCTCAGGAGGCTCTTCTTCTCCTTGTACTGTTCATCCCTAGTCTAAGAGGCAATCCACCACACCACACTTGAGTAGGGTATTACACCACAACGGTGGCCCGAACCAGTATAAATCTTGTATCTCTGTGTTCTTTGGGTTCGGCGAGTTAGTCCGCTAGATCGTGGAGTGCGAGAGCTTGGGAGAGGAGAGATCTTCACACGCACCCCAGTGTTCGAACCTTGAGGGTTTTGCCGGAACCCGTGATCCGACATTTGGCGCGCCAGGTAGGGGGTGCGCCGGGGCTTCGCTCCCTCGATGGCTTCGCCTCCCCGACCGGCTCTCATGGACGGCGCCGCTTCTCCGGCTGGATCGACGGGCGCCCCAAGTAGCCCCATGGGGCTCCAGGCCCTCACCCCTGCCTTGAGGCGGGTACAGTGGCCAACCAAGTTCAGGCCGGAGATGCCGCCCCACTAGGACGGTGCGGCAGATCCGGTGGCCTTCCTGCTGGCGTACAAGGAGGCCGTTATGGAGGCCAGTGGCGAAGACAAAGTCATGGCCAACTGGCTCCCCATGGCCCTCACCGGCGTGCCACGCGCTTGGCTCCTCCATCTGCCGGGATCTTCTGTGGCCTCTTGGGAGGAACTACGTGACCTCTTCATCACACGCTTCGGGGGACGAGCACCCCCGATCGTCGCGGCCCTCCTCGGCGGCTCGCAAGCGCCGCCCTCGGATGGTCAGGCCAAGCCGTTCTTTCGCCAAATCGGTGCCGCCTTCGCGCGGCAGGGGGCTCCCCCGGGTTGGGCAGCGCCCAAGGCCGGCCTGATATTCGACTCGGGGGATCACCCCGCCACCACCATCGATTCGGGCGCGCTCCCGATGCTTTGCACCCCCACCATCAGCAGCGTGGCCGTCACCAAGACCCTCATCGATGGCGGCGCCGGCCTCAACGTGCTCTCTGTGGAGGCTTTTAGCCTCCTCCACGTACCGCTCGAGCGGCTTCGCCCCAGCAAGCCCTTCTCCGGGGTCGGCGGCAGCTCCGCCCACCCCCTAGGGCAGATCCGTCTTCTAGTAACCTTTGGCACGCATGACAACTACTGCACCGAGCTAATCGACTTCGACATCGCCTGCGTCAACCTTCCATACAATGCCATCCTCGGGTACCCGGCACTGGCCCGGTTCATGGCAGCTACTCATCCTGCCTACAACCTCATGAAGATGTCGGGGAGCAAGGGTGTCCTCACTGTGGCCGGGGACACCAAGGAAGCCTTGGAGGCCCTCAAAATCGCTTTCAAGACCACTTCGTCAGCTTGCCCGGCCGGCAAGGTCGAACCCGGAGTCAAGGGGGCTGCGCCAACCAAGAAGAAACAGTTGTGCAGTCAAGGCCAAGCCAAGACGAAGCAAATACCGGTCAACGAGGACAGGGCCTCCGGCGCCACCTTTACCATAGGCGCCGACCTCGTCCCGGATCAAGAAAAGGCGCTGGTGGACTCCCTGAGGGAAAACAAGGAAGTGTTCGCCTGGGAGCCCAAGCAGCTAGTTGGGGTCCCGAGGGGAGTTATTGAGCACCATTCGAAGGTGTGCCCCAACCTGCGCCCTGTAAAGCAGAGAGCACGGCGGCAGTCCACAGAGAAGCAGGCCTTCATCGTCCAGGAAACCCGCGAGCTGGAGGCAGCGGGTGTCATTCGCGAGGTTCGGTACCCAGAATGGCTGGCGAACCCGGTCGTCGTTCTGAAGAAAGGAGGCAAGGAGCGTATGTGCGTCGACTTCACCAACCTCAACAAGGCCTATCCTCAAGACCCGTTCCCGCTGCCGCCCATTGACCAGATTGTTGACTCCACCGCAGAGTGCGACCTGCTTTGCTTCCTGGATGCGTTCTCAGGGTATCACCAGATCAAGATGGCGGTGGAAGACGTGGAGAAGACGGCCTTCCTGACCCCGTGTGGGGTGTACTGCTACACCTGCATGCCGTTCGGACTGCGCAATGCAGCAGCAACCTTCCAGCGGCTGATGCACATTGCCTTGGGGAGGCATCTCGGGAGAAACGCTGAGGCTTATGTCGACGACATCGTGGTGATGTCTCGGGAGGCGAGAACTTTGATTCAGGACCTGGAGGAGACTTTCGCAAGGCTGCGCCAGGTGGACTTACGGCTCAACCCGGAGAAGTGTGTGTTTGGTGTCCCTTCAAGCAAGCTGCTGGGATTCCTCGTGTCACACCGAGGAATCGAGGTCAACCCGGAGAAGATCAGGGTGATTGAAGACATGAGCCCACCGCAAACCCTGAGAGAGATGCAGAAGCTAGCCGGCTGTGTGACCTAGCTGGGACGCTTCATCTCCAAGTTGGGAGAGCGCGCCCTGCCATTCTTCAAGCTGATGAAGAAGAAAGGCCCGTTCAAATGGACCCCTGAGGCCGACCTGGCATTTCAAGACCTCAAGAGATACCTGACCAGCCCGCCGGTGATGGTAGCACCTCGCCCTCTCGAGACTTTGGTGCTCTACCTGTCTGCCACACCCCACTCTGCCAGCACAGTGCTGGTGGCCATCAGAGAGGAGCGTCAAGTCAAGGGCCCTCCAAGTGGAGCCACCGAGCCAAGTAAAGTCGTGCAACACCAGGTGACGCTCCTGAGGCAGTGGTTGCTCCGGCAGATTGTCAAGCTCCTGAAGCTGGAGATCCACGAGAAACACCTCAGTCTCCCGGGGGCACCAAGGAAGCCTTGGCGGCCCTCAAACTCACTTTCAAGACCACTTCGTCAGCTTGCCCGGCTGGCAAGGTCGAACCCGTAGTCAAGGGGAAGGGGGATGCGCTTGCAGATTTTGTGGCAGAATGGACCGACGCCCCGGAGACTGACGCAGGCGAGAGCCAATCCCTCTCACCAGGGAGTGAAGCGCCGGACGGCTGGGTCATGTACTTTGATGGAGCATTCTCGCGCCAAGGTGCGGGGGGTGGAGCAGTGCTCATTTCGCCCACCCAGGACAAGCTCTACTACTGCGTGCAGCTCTGCTTCCAGCAGGGTGAGATGGTCTCCAACAACATTGCTGAGTACGAGGGTTTGATCGATGGTATCAAGGCAGCGGTGGCCTTAGGAGTGAAGCGCCTCACCATCAAGGGGGACTGTCAGCTCCTCGTCAACTTCTCCAACAAGGTGTACGAGCCAAGGGACGAGCATATGGAGGCGTACCTCGCGGAGGTACGCAAAATGGAGAAGCAGTTCCTGGTTCTGGAGTTGCAGCATGTGCCCCGCGACACAAACAAGGAGGCCGACGAGATTGCCAAAAGGGCATCAAAGCGTCAGCCCCAGGAACCAGGAGTCTTCGAGGAGCGTCTCTTCAAGCCCTCAGTGATACGTCCATTTTGCATCATGCTTTTATATCGATATTTATTGCATTATGGGCTGTTATTACACATTATGTCAAAATACTTATGCCTATTCTCTCTTATTTTACAAGGTTTACATAAGGAGGGAGAATGCCGGCAGCTGGAATTCTGGGATGGAAAAGGAGAAAATATTAGAGACCTATTCTGCACAACTCCAAAAGTCCTGAAACTCCACGAAAGTCATTTTTGTAAATAATAAAAAATACTGAGCGGAAGAAATACAAGTGGGGGCCCACACCCTGGCCACGAGGGTGGGGGCGCGCCCTACCCCCCTGGGCGCGCCCCCCTGCCTCATGGGCCCCCTGTTGGCATCTGATGCCCATCTTCTGGTATATGAAGTCTTTCGTATGAAGAAAAATCATAAGCAAGATTTCGGGACGAGACTCCGCCGCCACGAGGCGAAACCTTGGCGGAACCGATCTAGGACTCCGGCAGAGCTGTTCTGCTGGGGACACTTCCCTCCGGGAGGGGGAAATCATCGCCATCGTCATCACCAATGATCCTCTCATTGGGAGAGGGCAAACTCCATCAACATATTCACCAACACCATCTCCTCTCAAACCCTAGTTCATCTCTTGTATCCAATTCTTGTCCCCAAGTCTGGGATTGGTACATGTAGGTTGCTAGTAGTGTTGATTACTCCTTGTAGTTGATGCTAGTTGGTTTATTTGGTGGAAGATCATATGTTCAGATCCTATATACATATTAATACCCCTCTGATTATGAACATGAATATGCTTTATGAGTAGTTACGTTTGTTCCTGAGGACGTGGGAGAAGTCTTGCTATTAGTAGTCATGTGAATTTGGTATTCATTCAATATTTTGATGAGATGTATGTTGTCTATCCTCTAGTGGTGACATGTGAACGTCGACTACGTGACACTTCACCATTATTTGGGCCTATAGGAAGGCATTGGGAAGTAATAAGTAGATGATGGGTTGCTAGAGTGACAGAAGCTTAAACCCTAGTTTATGCGTTGCTTCATAAGGGGATGATTTGGATCCACATGTTTCATGCTATGGTTAGGTTTAACTTAATACTTCTTTTGTAGTTGCGGATGCTTGCAATAGGGGTTAATCATAAGTGGGATGCTTATCCAAGTAAGGGAAGCACCCAAGCACTGGTCCACCCACATATCAAATTATCAAAGTACCGAACGCGAATCATATGAACGTGATGAGAACTAGCTTGACGATAATTCCCATGTGTCCTCGGGAGCGTTTTCCTTTATATAAGAGTTTGTCCAGGCTTGTCTTTTGCTCCAAAAAGGGATTGGGCCACCTTGCTGCACTTTATTTACTTTTATTACTTGTTGCTCGTTACCAATTATCTTATCACAAAACTATCTATTACCTATAATTTCAGTGCTTCCAGAGAACACCTTTCTGAAAACCGCTTACCATTTCCTTCTGCTCCTCGTTGGGTTCGACACTCTTACTTATCGAAAGGACTACGATAGAGCCCATATACTTGTGGGTCATCTAGGCTATTTTCTGGCGCCGTTGCCGGGGAGTGAAGCGCCTTTGGTAGGTGGAATTTGGTAAGCAAAATTTATATAGTGTGCTGAAATTTACTGTCACTTGTTACTATGGAAAGTAATCCTCTGAGGGGCTTGTTCGGGGTATCTTCACCCCGACCAGTAGAGCAAAGAGTTGCTCCTCAATCTACTGAACCTACTGAAAATGAAAATGTCTACTTTGAAATTCCTTCAGGTATGTTGGAAAAACTGCTAGCTAATCCTTTTGCAGGAGATGGAACAATGCATCCTGATGAGCACCTAATATATGTGGATGAAGTTTGTGGATTATTTAAGCTTGCAGGTATACCCGATGATGTTATTAGGAAGAAGGTCTTCCCTTTATATTTGAAGGGAGATGCTTTGACATGGTAATATAGGCTGTGATGATATTGGATCATGGAACTACAAACGATTGAAACTGGAATTTCATCAGAAGTTTTATCCTATGCATCTTGTTCATCGTGATCGCAATTATATATATAATTTTTGGCATCGCGAAGGAGAAAGCATCGCTCAAGCTTGGGGGAGGCTTAAATCAATGTTATATTCATGCCCCAATCATGAGCTCCCAAGAGAAATAATTATTCAAAAATTTTATGCTCGACTTTCTAATAACAATCGCACCATGCTCGATACTTCTTGTGCTCGCTCTTTTATGATGAAGACTATTGAATTCAAATGGGATTTATTGGAAATAATTAAATGCAACTCCAAAGATTGGGACCTCGACGAAGGTAAGGAGTCAGGTATGACACCTAAGTTTGATTGTGTTAAATCTTTTATGGATACCGATGTTTTCCGTAAATTTAGCACTAAATATGGACTTGACTCCGATATAGTAGCTTCTTGCTGTGAATCTTTTGCTGCTTATGTTGATCTCCCTAAGGAGAAGTGGTTTAAATATCATCCTCCCATAGAAGTAAAAGTAGATGCACCTATTAAAGTTGAACAAAATACTATCACTTATAATGATCCTATTGTTCCTACTGCTTATGTTGAGAAACCACCTTTCCCTGTTAGAATAAAGGATCATGCTAAAGCTTCAACTGTGGTTCGTAAAAGCAATATTAGCACTTATACACCTCCTGAGCAAGTTACAGTTGAACCTAATATTGCTATTGTTAAAGATCTCTTGGCTGATAATATTGATGGGCATGTTATTTATTTCTGTGATGAAAACTGCTAGAATTGCTAAACCTTGTGCTAAAGATAAACATAGACCGGTGGTAGGCATGCCTGTTATTTCTGTTAAAATAGGAGAACATTGTTATCATGGCTTGTGTGATATGGGTGCTAGTGCTAGTACTATACCCCATGACTTATACAAAGAAATTATGCATGATCTTGCACCTGCTGAGATAGAAGATATTGATGTTACCATTAAGCTTGCCAATAGAGATACCATATCACCCATTGGAATTGTTAGAGATGTTGAGGTCTTGTGTGGGAAAACTAAATATCCTGCTGATTTTCTTGTTCTTAGTTCCCCACAAGATAGCTTTTGTCCCATTATATTTGGCAGACCCTTCTTCCGGGATTCTCATCAATACGGACGTGGGTAACCCATCCGCGCCATTGATTACGGCGCTTGGGAAATAAGCGAGTTTTACCAGGCTGGTGGGGGACGCATAGCTTCGTCCGTCCATATAAGGGGATAAGGATCCACCCTTTCACCTACGCCTTCTTCCTGCTTTGCTTATCCATTTCACAAGACTCGAGCTCCAAATACCAAGTCCGCACATCCCACCTCAACCTTCTCCAACCATGTCAGGAGCGGGAGGCAGGTGGATGGCCTCCTCTGTCACGGAGGGGCACATCACAAGACTGCGGGAGGCAGGATACTTGTCCGGCGACATCGCGCACAGGCTGCCCGATGCGGGGCAGCTTATTCCAACCCCCGAGCCCCATGAGAGGGTGGTATTTCTCCCCCATTTCCTCCGCGGACTAGGTTTTCCACTTCACCCATTTGTCCGGGGGCTCATGTTCTACTACGGCCGGGACTTCCACGACCTGGCCCCGAATTTCATCCTCAACATCTCGGCGTTTATCGTCGTGTGCGAGGCCTTCCTCTGCATCCAGCCCCACTTCGGCTTATGGCTGAAGATCTTCAACGTCCGGCCGAAGGTAGTGGGCGGCCGTCAAGCGGAGTGCGGAGGCGCCATGGTTGGCAAGATGGCCAAGGTCCTATGGCTCGAGGGCGCCTTTGTGGCGACAATAAAGGGGTGGCAATCGGGGTGGTTCTACATCACCGAGCCACGCGACCCCGAATGGGTGGCGGCCCCCGAATTCAGATCTGGCTTCCCCACACGGCTCTCGTCATGGAAAGAGACGGGCCTGACGTGGGGTAATTCGGAAGAGCTATCTGGACTCTAGACATGCGTCCAAAACCTGGTGGACAAGAATCTCAGGCTTGTCGACGTAATCCAGGTGATGCTCATTCGCCGGATTCTCCCATGCCAACAACGGGCCTTTAACTTGTGGGAGTTCGATCCGGCACAGCTCCGAACCTTGGGCCAGCTCTTCGACACTACGTACGAAGATGCCTGGAAGGTGCTGTTCAAGGGCGCTGAAGCCCCAGCATCGGCTAACAAATATCGCGGATACAGCTCGCGGCGTCCAGCCGGCGAGGTAAGTTATTTTACCCTTTACGGGACTCTTTTTTCATAGATTGACTCTATGTGGGATCTAAAACTCCCTAATCTTTGACAGATCGGTTGAAGACGTCCGGACAGATTAACTGTCCGGCTCCTTTGCCGGAAGACCGGAGGACGCCTCGATTGACGGGCTGCTGGCTCGGCGTCGCATGTGGTGCCGGAGAAGAAGGCTAAGAAGGAGGCCACGGAACTCGCGGAGCTCCGGCTGTGTGTTGTCGATTCGATGCGTAATCTTCTCCTGAGGACGAGGAGGAAGAAGAAGAAACTCCTCCCCCAGCGGGGGAGGAGAAGAAAAGGAAGGCCGCCCCAACTAGGGAGGCCGGAGGGTCCAAGAAGGGAAAAACCCTTCCTCCGGACTTCTCCACCAACGTCGACGACGACGAGGAGGATTGGCCTACAAGGGCCAATCCCCTGGCGAGATCGTAAGTGTCCGGATACCCATGGCTTTTTATTATCGCAGAGTGTTCTCTAATGTCGAACAACCGTGCAGCCCGCCCAAGGGCGAGTTCGCCGATTCATCGAGCGGGTCCCTGGGCTCATCGGAAATGGAGAGTGCTTCGCTTCCGACCGCCTCCTCGCCTCACGCTGCGGATGATGCCGCGGTGGGGCCCCAAGGGGGGCTTGGTCAAGAGGAGGTAGCGCAGGAGGTGCCACAAGACAACCTCCCGGACTCCAGGCGCGAGGGGGGCAAGACCCCCAGGGGCTCTAAGCCCGACCCTCTTCCGGACTCCGTGCCGGAACCATCAGCGGTTCCAAGTCCGCCAGCGATCCTTCGCAAGAAGGGTAAGACGCCGTGTCCTCCGTCCCAACCGGAGGCACCGGATATTATCGGAGGCGCCAACGGCGCCCATCGAGGAGGAGCACCGCACCGTTATGAGTGCGTGATCCGAACAGTTCGTCCGCCAAGAGCGGGCTGACCAAGCTCGCATCAGCCTTCTAACAAAGCTTTGAGGTAAGTTTAGAATATGTAAAAATATTACCGCATAGACAGCAGCCCCTGATGCTTAGTTCGGTGTTCGGAAAGAAAAGATGGACTAAGGATCTAAAAAGATATACGCAGGAGTCTAACATAAATATTTCAATATGGGAATGCAGGCTGCGCTGCTGACCTCTACCGCACTAACTGCGAAGGTCAATGCATTAAAGCAGAACCTCGAGCAGTCCGAGAACGAGCTCGGACAAGCCAATAAGCAGCTCGAGGACAAGGAAGGTAAGTAATACCTTATTAAAGAAATATCATATAGAAAGGTTTCGGTTGCAAAAGATAACAGGAATAACATGGGTACTGCAGGGGCCACGAACGAGGTGGCAACCCTGAAGGAAGCGGTGTCCGTGGCCGAAAACACAGCGGCTGCGGAACGCACCGAGCGAGAGAAGGGGGAGGCGCAGCTGGCCAAGGTACGGCAAGAGCTCCAAGCTCTAGTGGAAAAACACGAGAGTTTGGAGCGTGACTCGAAGACTCGAGAGTCCGAGCTCGCCTCGGCTCTTGAGAGTGCCAAAGCTGCTAAGGCCGAGGCCCAAAAAGCCCTCCAAGAAATTGAGTCGTTGAAGAAGATAGCGGCGGTAAGGCATTCTTTATGCAAAGCAAGCATGTGAAAGTGAATTACCTATTACTTACCCGGATTCGAGCTCTCCAGAGCATTCACAGATTTGCCCCAGAGTGTCTGATGCTGCCGCATTCTACCGCGCCAAGGAGGGGAGCTCGACGGAAAAGGTGTTCTGGTCTCAGTATGCTGAGGCCGAACATCAGGAGCCTCTGAGCGACCAGCTGAAGCAGCTGGTCGAGCTCCACAAGGTCGCCGAACAGGCCATGAAGGGCCTTATAGCTCGGATGTGGCCATTGGAGGCCATGCCCGGAGCTACTTCGGCTTGGTGCAGCGGCTGGTGGATGCCTGTCCACGGATTGAAGTCATCAAGCGCTCCGTCTGCATTGAAGGTGTCCGTCGGGCCCTTGCCTGTGCTAAAGTGCACTGGGGCAAGCTGGATGCGGAGAAGCTTGTGATGGACGGGCCACCGAAGGGCCATGAGCATCGCACGCCCGAAATGAATTATGAGGGCCTCCTGAAGGGTGCCCGCCGAATAGCGGATGAGTGCTCCAAAGATGTAATTTTTGAATAGGCTCGCATTTGTTATCCTGTACGCTGAAAACTTGTTCATATGCGCTAAGCAACGCTTGTTAATTTAAAATATTACCTTATGTGCGGCCGTTTATCAAATTTGAGAGATGGCAAGTCGTTGGGTTCAGCCCCATGCCATGAAAGTGTGGGGTGTTCGATAAACTTGAGCACTCTTGTTCCCATTCTTGGGTCCATCTAGGAGGCGCCAACACAACCAACAAGACAACCGGACTTATAATGCTTGAACACTCTCACTTAGCCATAGAATTCTATAATTTTAAATTTCGCGAAGCCCTAGTATTCGAAGACCGAGTTCGGGCGCTATCCACGCCTTGGCGGACAATTCGGTTCCTCGCCTAAGCGCCATAAGTCTTTAGGGACCCAAAAACCTCTCGAACAGCGATCGGCTCTCGCCTCTATCATGACGGTCAGTTTTAGCTTTCCATCGAGGTGCTCGACCCAGCTCAACTGGGCACAATCGCAGTGGTTCTCCCGTGCTACCTTAGCCGACATAACGGAACGTAAGGTACCAAAACACGGAGCCGTGCAAACCCAACTATTGACCCAAGACATGATTCGAGCCGATTCATATAATGTTATAAGTTCGGGTGCTGCACTTGTGAAAGTGTTCGGACTTATCACACCATAATTTTGGGATACTTAAGCCCTCGGTGTATTGGCCGTACTAAAGTGTACGGTTGCAACATGTCGTGAAATGAACATATGTATATATAAAGGAAGTAGAGCAATAATAAGCAAAAGCTATGTATTGTTTATTCAAAAGGTACTGCAATGAAAGCGAACGATACAAATAGTGCGATAAGCAAGGGATGGACTATCTAACATGTCCTCTCCAGGTAAGCTGGGGATGGTATGTATAACAGGTATAATGCTCGTAATAGAGACCACCGAACACTCGACGTGGCTTTCCGCTTCCCCGCTGTTGCATCGTGAGTTCGGCGATTCAGTGCCGGACAGACTTCTCAAGACGGAGTCCCGAAAGTAAGAAAAAGGAAGAAAAAGGAAAAAAGAAAAAGAATGACACAATCAGGAGCCCCTGGTGCGGTCGAGCCGCATTCTTGGCGTGTCGTGGTCTTGCCCCTCCCCATATGCCTATGGTATCTCCAGAGCGTAATTATGTACGCGTAATACTAGCTTCGTGATTTCGCGAGGGCGGGGGTTGGGGCCGGATTGCTACGCGTGCTTGAATCGTGCCAGGCGGTCTTGTTGTAGGTTACTCCGGCGCTTGGCAAAGTCCGGACGCTTAGTGGCCGGACTCGAGAATTGCTGTGAGAGGCTGCTTTGTACCTCCGCCGAGGGCCGCCTGTGCTCCTCCGCTCGAGAGAGCGCTCAAAGCATTGACCGTGATTACCCTCGAGGTCCCGCATCTTGAGCTTGAGGTATGCGAGCGCGGCACCGCATTGAACTTTGCAAATGCGGTTCGTCCGAGCAAAGGCATGATAGCCGCCATGAATGGGATGATGTCAAGATTAACTCTTCGCTTCGAAGTTATCCGGGATCCAAGACCACTTCGAGTGTAACCGAGCCCGCATAACTGGCCTCTACACCCGCATGACGCCTTTAAAGGTCGCCTTTGTAGGTTTAACTTTGAGGGGTCTATGCCCATTTTGCGACCAGATCCCGATAAAGCAGGTTCAGTTGCTACCGCCGCCCATCAGACTCGTGAGGTGAAATCCACGACAATTGGGTCAAGAACCAATGTGGCGGCCGCCGTGACGGATGCTAGTGGGTGGTCCTTCGATCGAAGGTGATCGGGCAGGAAGACCATGGGTTGAACTGGGCGATCGCTCCATCGCATATACGCCCCTTAGTGCACGCTCGCCTCCCTTTTGGGTATGTGGGTTGCGATATCATGCTCACCGTCCGCACTTGTAGGAAAACCCTTCGTCCTCTATTGTTCGTGGCCGGGCTCTTCCTCGCCATCTCTATGCAGCCCTTGTCATTGAGTTCGCACTTAACTTGCTCGCTTGTTTGAACACCCAACAATCCCTGTTGGTGTGATTGGCTGGTTTTTCGGGGTGCCATGTATCCGCACAAGTGATCGAGTATTCGGTCCAAGTTGATGGGCCCTGGTATTCCTTTTGAATGGCTTCTTCCACGACCGGTTTAGAGCCTCTGAATCCGCATTGACGGCCAGATCTTCAGTGTTATCGCCGCACGCGGCGCTTGTTCTTGTTGCGACGCCGACCGCCATTGCTGTCCTTGGTATCCGAACTATCAAGGTGTTTGGCTGTTGTTGCGCCGAGCTAGCCAGCTGTCCTCTCCCACACAAAAGCGAGTCATGAGGATTGTGAGGGCTGCCATAGATTTCGGCTTTTCCTGTCCTAGGTGCCGGGCAAGCCACTCATCACGGATGTTATGTTTGAAGGCTGCAAGGGCCTCTCAGATCCGGACAATCAACGATTTGATTTTTTCTTTGTGAGGAACCGTGTCCGTAATTGTCCGGCCGATTCTTCCGTTGCTGAATTATGTGGCTAAGGTCATCGGCCCGGTGGTCACATATATGCCCCGGAAGTTATCAAGGAATGCGATTTCGTGTCCTCCCAACAACCAATTGATTCTCGCGGCAAGCTGTTGAGCCAATGCCGAGCTGGTCCTTGCTTGAGGGAGGTATTTGATGGCATGTAGATCATCACCGTGGGCCATGTGGATATGGAGGAGATAGTCCTCGATCGAGACCGCAGGATCTGTGGTACCATCGTATGATTCGATGTTTACGGGTTTGAAGCCCTCCGATTTGATGATCCATTACTTCATCCGTGAAGCATAGTGGTGTGTGGCGCCTCAGATTGGGCTATATGACGACGTAGCTGATATGAGCTTTGTTCATCGTGTTCGCCCGGACGGGTTTGTTGTATCCGCACTACGGTAATCATCCCGCCGTTGCTGCCCACGCGATCCGTAGATCGATCTTGTATGTTTTGCCTTATCCTCCAATATATCTCGCAAGTCCGCACGCTTTTCCCGTGCCTTGGTACTTTTTGAGCGGCGCGGGTGTGGCTTGAGCGGAGGGCCGAGAGGCTTCTTCGTCATGCGCCACGGGTGGCCGGTCCGCCATGTCGTGGCCGGTGACTTGGTTCTTCCTCCTCTCGATCGAGGCAACGCCTGCGCTTGGGGTAGCTTTTGAGGGGCGCTCGAAGTTCATACTCTTCGCTGCAAGGACTTCAGTCCATCCGTCTACCAGCAGTGTCTTGATCAGCTCTAAGTTGTTGCTGCTATTTCTTGAGGCTGCTTTCCGTGGCTATAAGCCCGCGCTTGAAATGCTCCTGTTCGGGATCCTCGTGCACGACAAATTCGTGGTCAGCCGAGGCTTGCCTCATCTTTGAAGGGAGGCGATAATTATTGTCCTCGACTTTTTTCTCGCAAGACCGTCAGTGCGGACTTGCTTCTCCTCCTCCCGCGCTAAGTCCCGCCGAGGGGGTTCTTCAGACCGTCCGGTGTTATTATCTCCCGTGCGCGTAATCACCGCTTTTATTGTGGCTGGATTTAGAGCGGCGCCACGACGCCGGGCGCTTCGCTGTTTCTTGAGGGTCATCCTCCGCTGTTCCATCGCCGCCTCAGCTTTTGGGATGTCCACCATGTATATGTCATATGACGAGGTGGTTTTCCAGGCTCCTGGGCGCAGGGTCTTGGTCGCCTCCGCATCGCCGTCCATACCGCCGATGTCTTCGGAGTCAAGTTCAGCATGTCGGTTAAATCATCGACAAATGGCAACAAAGTGGGTGGTGGTGGGCGTGAATCTCTTCGTCGTCCCGATCTCAACCTTCCTGTCCTAGTCCGCCAGGGCTCTCCGGATAAAGAGAGAGACTTTAGTGAATTCAGGATATCGCCAAAGGGTGAGTGCCAAAGATGTCCGCGGCAAGTGAACTCCATGACCGCGCCAATCGGATTCGACCGGTAGGGGCGCGAGGGTTCGGAGTTCGGAGAGGAGTCCCGCACTGGAGTCGAGGTCTTCGCAGCGATAGGATGGAGTTCGCTCAATCGCCAGAGATTGTAGCCCCGAGGCGGTGTCCAACCACTCGCCCTCGATCGGGAATCCGCCCGGATTAAGGTCGGAGCAGATGCTCAGCGGCCTCTGTGGCACCGCTCGCCGCGCAGAGCTAGACCATGCCCATCGAGACAATGCGGCACGCTTGGTTGCGGTTCAAACCGTCGAAGATCAAGTCTCCGCGATATCGGCCGATAGTTCAAATCTTCCAAATCTGACCTGATGGCTGGGCGAGCTTTCGATCTGCTTCCAGATGGCTGCTTAATTGGCCCGCAGGTAAAGACGCCAACACGAAGATCTGTCCGGGAGAAAAGTCTCACCTTGACCGCGCCGTTGTTGATGATCGAAGGAGCCATCGGGCCTATCGGTGACGACATGCAGGAACTCTCAATGAAAGCACCAATGTCGGTGTCAAAACCGCGGATCTCGGTAGGGGTCCCAAACCGTAGCGCCTAGGTGGATGGTAACAGGAGACAAGGGATATGATGTTTTACCAGTGTTCGCCCTCTCGATGGAGGTAATACCCTTACTCCTGCTTGATTAATATTGATGATATGGGTAGTACAAGAGTAGATCTACCACGAGATCAAGGAGGCTAAACCCTAGAAGCTAGCCTATGGTATGATTGTTGTTCGCCCCACGGACTAAAACCCTCCGGTTTATATAGACACCGGATAGGTTAGGGTTACACAGTAGTCGGTTACAATGGTAGGAGATCTACATATCCGTATCGCCAAGCTTGCCTTCCACGCCAAGGAAGTCCCATCCCACACGGACGAAGTCTTCAATCTTGTATCTTCATAGTCTTGGAGTCCGCCGTGGCCGATAGTCCGCTATCTCGACACCCCCTAGTCCGGGACTCCTCGGGGTCCCTCATCTTCCTTCATGCCCCATGGCGTGGCTCCACCAAAGGGCCCAGACGCCCATCTTCACCAAAGCAAGACTCAAGACCTAGAGGGCCAAGCCTCACCAGGCTGGCTCGCGAGGAGCGGAGAAATCAAGGCAGGGCGAACCTCACGAGGTTCCAATGCCGCAAGCAATGACGACCGCAACCAGGTGGGCGCCCGTGTGTGTAGTGTCCTTGTTTCCTCTTTGGTGCTAAAGGGGAAAGCGCATGCGCAAAGTCCCGAGGCATCAGGCAAAGGTTTCCATGTCGGTGCAACAAGACCAAGACCAGCAGGACGGCAGGACGGAGGTCACCGTGGAGCCCAAGACGGCGTCACCACCAGAGCCTTTGGCAGGCGAAGGCCGCTTTTGTCAGGATAAGTTGTACTAGTTGTTCCCCTTCAAAATTGGCCGTTGTGTGATCCCTTCCCGCTCAATAATTGAGAAGAGGACCCGGGCCCCTATAAATAGGACTAGCCACCACAAAAGAGGGGAGGACGAACCCTTCTCCAGCTCACCAGCACAAGAACACCTCGTCTCAGGAGGCTGTTCTTCTCCTTGTACTATTCACCCCCAGCCCAAGAGGCAATCCACCACACCACACTGGAGTAGGATGTTACTCCACAACGGTGGCCCGAACCAGTATAAATCTTGTGTCTCTGTGTTCTTTGGGTTCGGCGAGTTAGTCCGCTAGAGCATGGAGTGCGAGAGCTTGGGAGAGGAGAGATCTTCGCGCGCACCCCAGTGTTCGAACCTTGAGGGTTTTGCCGGAACCCGTGATCCGACACACCCCAAGGTCACCCGTCAACTGCATTGCCTAGTACTACTACTACTACACCAGGATGAGCACAAAATTGAGCCCGTTTGTTCATGCCTAGTACTTGAGTTAATATATCAAGGACCCCTAAAAAAGAGTTAATATATCAGGAAATGCACCGGTATCGACAGATTATCCTTTTACTCTGCATATATAACTTGTCTGAAGTCTAACTAAGCAAAAAAATTGACCAAATCCTTTCTTAAGAAATACAATGGAGACGTATGCACTACTAGGAAAAGGCTAGCAGCAGCTGGGTTTTAGGTGTATCGATGCGCTGGTGGGCGCTACTAATAAGGCGCCATAGCTAACATATAGCAAGAGCTTGGTCACCGGGCGCCATCGCTACACAAGTGTAGCAGCAGCGCCGTTGTGGGAACACGCCATCGCTAGTAGCTCTAGCGCCCTTCGCAGCAACGCCATCGCTATAGCGCGCCGCTAACTTCTATACACTCGCCATCGCTAATTTAACAGGGTTTTTTGGCATATTTGTTTTGTATTTGAACATGCTTTATAGAAGAATCTTTAGCACATAGAAATGTCATCATGATAAACATACAAATGCTCACGAGACCACGAATATAATCATAGCATATACATACAAATAGTCTCATCATAATCATCATCCAACACAAAGTGGTCTCTCGTCATCATCTCGAAAATAGCGATACAAGTCCTTGATTACTTGCAAATACATCGTCATCCATCTAAACAATGGTATACGCGAGAAGAGCTATCACTTTGAGTACATGAGTTCAGATCCTCTCGCATTAGCGTGAACCTAAACTAACTATCGCTCGTCGCCGTAAACCGAAACCGCAACA
Source organism: Aegilops longissima (assembly GCA_021605205.1). Classification (NCBI taxonomy): domain Eukaryota; kingdom Viridiplantae; phylum Streptophyta; class Magnoliopsida; order Poales; family Poaceae; genus Aegilops; species Aegilops longissima. The sequence goes on from CM038681.1 coordinate 507,435,892, forward strand.
CTCGCTACCGACACTCCGCCACTCATCGTATATATACTCGGCGTAGCACTTCTTCGCCATCGATGATCTATGCACCTGCATCGTCACATGAGTCGATGATATGCAACATATATAGTTGAGCAAATGAAAAGAGACATACTTGACAAAAATAGAAACAACATATCATAAGTATAAATAACAAAGTTCATCGTACCCAAAATGCCCTAACTAGAGTGATCTCCGCTAGTCGAGGAGGAGGACAGTTTAATTACATCACAAATAAAGTTTCACTGCATAACTCAAAGTTTTGTCATACGGAAAGTATGGACTAAATGTACACATTGTCATATATCGACAATCACTCCAACATGTCGTACCATCCATCGAGGTCGTGGAGATAGTCCCCGAGCTTAGTGAAAGGCTTCATGTCGAGACGCTGAGAGGCTATCCATGTTCGGACGCCTTCCTCGACATTTGTCCTTCTTCGAGAACATCCCTGTTTTTCCGATTTACCTCTTTCATGATGATTTGGGCAAGTTCGCTGGATGTTATAGAACTCAGCTCAAGTCGATGATCCTCGATATCTCCTATGTCCTTTGCCCATTGCAGTATATGGGCATCGCCAGATCTAGGTGACATTTGAAGGTTCCGTGATCCCGTCAGATTCCAAAGATGTGGTGTAGGACATAGAATCCATCATTAAGAGAATCGCTCGGTTGCTGGATGCAGCAGAAGTCGGTCTTATGGCGGTATGCCCCGCCGCCCTTCTCTTCTTGTCCCTAACCTGTCCACCCCTTGCTTGGTAGTAAAACATAGCACTATCGAGAACATCTTTGATGTGGTATAATCCTTTTGTGAATGTTCTTCGACGAGTCCAAGTAAAGAGCGTGGGAGAATCGGGGTAGAGGATGATGAGGACGGTAGCGCCACCGCTGCACAAAATAAGTACACCTCAAATTAATTAGCCTCCACCATGCAAATGAATTATTGAAATCGAAGGAAGGATAGCAGCTGATGACTTACACGGATGATAAGGCACGAGAATCGCCTCTGTCCTTATTGGCGAGCATGAAATCGACGATGTAATCCTCACAGATTCACGCCGCTCGCATGCACTCCCAAGAAGCTCTCATGCATGTAGTACGGGTCAATTACCCAGATATGACGATCTGCTCAACCCCAATGATGTAGTTCATGTGCAAGGCATAAAGGCGGACAAACGTAAAATCCAGCTTCTTCACGTGAAACATGTCGAATATGTAATCGAATCGAGGAAGAACTTATCCGCAGGAAGCTGTCGACGCACGACATTTGCCGCTGAAAGTTAACCACGACAAAGGGTATCCTGGATCTTTCGAGGCGATGAGGCATTTCTCTACCCGCAGCACATCGTCATGAAGTCTCCTTAGATCGCCGAATCTGGCCCGTAGCGCTGTTGCAGGTAGGATTGGTTGACCGATATGCCATTTATCCACATCGGGATATCTATACGGTCCTCGGCCGAGGAGCCGAGGCGACCGGATCATAGAATCAGCTTTTTTGCCTTTCTCGCTTCTTCCTAGACTTCTTTACTACCGAAGGTCGCCAATAATACGTTGAGACGGTAATTCAGGCACCGACTCATGACGCCAAACCCCGAGGATGCGCCAGATAGACATACTGTTCAGCGCCATCGTCATCCTCATCCTCATCCATGGCGACGCCATCAACGACTAATGGAGCCTCCTCCTTACCCCCTGCTCGCTATCACCCAACCCGACACCCGACGCTAATTGGGTAGGTGGGTGTTGATGTTCATACCTTGCCGAGGCTGCGCGCTCGTGGGTGTGCCCCGCCCGCCTGCGGGCGAGCACTTTTGGCCACAACAGACCCACCCATTGCAACAATCACCAAGTTGTCGCGTGTCTCCTCGCCATCCACCAAAGAGTGTTGGAGGAGGCAAATTCTGTGGCCCGCTGGACACCGCCATGGAAACCTTGAAGACGCTCGGGGATCGCCGCTTGTGGAACAATGGTTCTTCGCTTCATTATCGCCGCTTTCCCCACGCCACCTTTCCGTCGCCGATGGTGTACAATATGGTGCACGGGTTTCGCGGCCTGCAAAGAAAAGCCTCGCAACGTGAGACATCCGAAAGGCAATGAAAACGGAGATTATACATTTATATTGAAGGGGTCGGTGTGACAGATACCGTGAGGGCGCCGAGCTCAGCCGAAGATTTAAGCACCGCACGAAAGCACGCCCGGTGGGAGCCGCAAAGGGAGCAGGTGCGGAGCGGTGCGGGAGCAAAAAGCTCCTAAGAAATCAGCAAGGGAAAGTCCTCTGCATTTTTTTCTGGATTTTCCTTGTCCAAGTGATAACGCCCGTCACCAAGGAAGTAGACAAATCTGCAACCACCTGTTTTGGCGGCAGCTACCGCTGTTGCGATCGTTCGAGATGATTTCTTCTCAACCACAATCTCAACATTCTTGTCGATGTTTTCTTCAGCTAACCTCCGCTCTTCCTTTCTCTCTCCGTGGTCTCACGATAGTACTTCTTCCACGGGCGCCGCCTCCACACCGCGGCACGCGCCCATACGACGGTCGAGTATCCACCGTTGTCGCTTCAATATGTTCAACGCCTGCTGAATGGAGTGTCCCACTTGGCCTCGCCAATGCCTCAGACGGCGAGTCGCCGACCGCAATCCGTGCTGCTCTCCGCAAAAGGCACAAGGATCGCTTAAATATGACTAATGTGCAAATGAACTGATGAGAAACTAAAATTACCAGAGTCTCATGAACTCCGTAATGACCGGTGTTGTCTCAGAACCTTCTTCACTGGTCCCAACGGTGCCGGCCCTCAAGACATCACGCCTCCTGCGGATGGTGAAATCCGCCAAGGGGTCCGGATGCCCAGCACTCGCATGCTTCAAGGCCCTCCTTGGCTCCATTTGGATTCTCTTTCCGCCAGAATCACGCTGCCCGAGGTGGTGGCTCCCAATGTTCCTCTTTGAAGCCCCTTCATGTACTTAGACTTTTTTGGCAGCTTCACCTCGCAAGCCTCCTTGAATATTTGAATTGCTTCTTCCGTGATTGCCTGATTATCCTTACAATCTCGGAGTAGGGTTCCCGTCGCTGATCTTTGCTTTCACTCGATTTTTCCAGCGCCAACGCGTGGCTAAACTTGGTCATGGCGTGAGGGAGTCTCGACTAGGGTGTCCGGATAGCTTTGACTATCGTCACGGCCGACTCCAAGATATGAAGATACAAGATTGAAGACTTCATTCCGTGTCCGGATGGGACTTTCTCATGTGGAAGGCAAGCTTGGCGACACGGATATGTAGATCTCCTACCATTGTAACCGACTCGTGTAACCCTAACCTATCCGGTGTCTATATAAACCGGAGGGTTTTAGTCCGTGAGGATCTAACAACAATCATACCATAGGCTAGCTTCTAGGGTTTAGCCTCCTTGATCTCGTGGTAGATCTACTCTTGTACTACCCATATCATCAATATTAATCACAGGAGTAGGGTATTACTCCATCGAGAGGGCCCGAACCCGGTAAAACATCATATCCCTTGTCTCCTCGTTACCATCCACCTAGACGCACGCTCGGGACCCCTCTACCGAGATCCGCCGGTTTTGACATCGACATTGGTGCTTTCATTGAGAGTTCCTCCTGTCGTCACCGATAGGGCCCGCTCCTTCGATCATCAATAACGACGCCGTCCAAGGTGAGACTTTTCTCCCGGACAGATCTTCGTGTTCGGGCTTTTGCAATCATGGCCAATTCGCATGGCCATCCGAGCGCAGATCGAAAGCTACGCCTGGCCATCGTGTCAGATTTGAAGTTTGAACTATACGGCCGATATCCACGGAGACTCGATCTTTGACGGATTCGAGCCGCAGCCAAGCATGCCGCACTGCCTCGATGGGCATGATCTAGCTCAGCAATGAAGAGTGCCCCGAGGCCGCACTCAAAGATCCGGCCCGACCCTTAATCCGAGCCGGATTCCCGATCAAGGACGAGTGGTTGGACACCGCCGGGGCTACAATCTCTACGGCGATTGAGCGAACTCCATCCCTGTCCCTGCGAAGACCTCGACTCAGGGTGCCGGACTCTTTCCGATTCCGAACTCCATACGCGCCGCCAATCGAATCCGATTGCGCGGTCACGAGTTCACGGCCATGACATCTTTCTTAACTCGCCTTTGGCGACATCCTGAATTCACGCTCGCCGGACTCGGATACGCCAGAAGGTTGGGATGCGGACGATGAAGAAATTCAAACGCCCACCCACCACCCACTTTATAGCCATCGTCAAAGCTTACACGACGTGCTCGATTGATTCAAGACATCGACGGTATGGACGACGATGTAGAGACAATAATGAAGCAGCACCTATAGGATGTCGACAACCACCTCATCCCATGATGTATACATGGTGGATACACCTAAAGGAAATGAAGACGAGGAACAACGGGACGCCACGGCGATAAATCCTCGAAAATCAGTCGAACGGCAACGTAAACGCCGAACAAAGTCCCGCCAACAAAGACCCAGCCATAGAGCAGGGCTAACCTGTGGACAACGAATAAGTTATCGAAAGCAATCGTCCAACAAGACAACTTGATAAACAATCTGTCCTCGGCGAAGACAACAGTCCGGACGATCTCACGCCGGACAAACTATTGAAGCAAATGACCTCCGTAAAAGGTTCGCGCCATCAAGGTAGCCCGAAAACAAAAGCGAAGCTCAAAACAGCGGAAGATGCACTCAGACCAGATGGAGCAAAGTATTCAGCACCGCAGACAAGTACGGGCGACAATACCAACAAAGAGCTACCCAAAAGAAAGCTACGCCTGATTCGACGAGGAGGCCTTAGAGCCCCCACAATTAAAAAAGTAAGAAGGCCACCCGGTCGGATGGACGACCCCACGGTAAAAAGAGAGCGGCGAATGGCGCCGCACACAATGCAATATGCGATCCGCATAAGGATTCACATCAAAAGGATGGCCCAGCTTAGGTCCATCTATGGGCCAAGAAAGCAGGCTCACAAAGCAATGCAACACGCCAATATTCAAGATCACGGCACACCCAAATATAGGGGCGCCGCACACCCCCTATGTTTCACCGATGAGGTGTTGGATCATGAATTTCCAGCGGGATTCAAACCCGTAAACATAGAGGCATACGACGGAACAACAGACCCTGGAGTTCTGGATCGAGGATTACATCCTCCACATACACATGGCTAGAGGAGATGATCTCCACGCCATAAAATACTTACCCCTTAAACTCAAAGGGCCAGCTCGGCATTGGCTTAAAAGCCTCCCCGAAAACACCATTGGAAGCTGGAAGAGCTCGAGGATGCTTTTGGGCAAATTGGGAACCTATGTCCGCCCCGATGCGCATTTATCTAAGTCACATAACTCAACAGCCGGAGAGTCAGCCCGAAATTCGAACAGGTTCCTTACTAAAAGAACCAAATAGTCGATCGTCCGGACGCCAAGCCTTAGCAGATTTCAAACACAACGTCCCGAGACGTAATGGCTCGCCGCACACCTAGGCCAAGAAAACCAAGAACAATGGCCGCATTAACAAGCCTCATGACCCGCTTATTGCTGGAGAGGACAGCTGGCTAGCAAGATGCGCACCAGCCGACCCAAGTACATCCAAGTCGCATGGAACGGAAACCACGGCGCAACAAGGACCAACGCCGGATTAAACGGAACGGTCCAAAGAGCGTGGCGGTCAACGCCGGATTCAAAAGCTCACGCGTAACAACAAAAACTGCCCTTAAGGACAATAGCGATGAGCTATCCAACTTCAACAAAATCTTGGACAAGATATGTCAAATCCACAGTACTCCTGGGAGGCCTGCTAACCATACCCACAGAAATTGTTGGGTCTTCAAACAGTCCGACAGACGAAACGCCGAACACAAGGGGCTCGACACACCAAGTGAAGATGACGACAAGCACCACAAGCAAAGCCCCGGAAAACAAAAGACTTTCCCACAAGAGGTTAAAACAGTAAACTCACTTCACGTGATCAAAGGGAAAAACAGAGCGGAGCCCACTAAAAGGTGCGCCGCACACTGGTTGTCAAAACCAATCACCTTCGACCATCAGGACTATTCAAAATATCCGAACGCAGATGGACTGCCTTGATATTGATCCTATAATCGACGGATTCCATTTACACAAGTCCTCATGGATGGCGGCAGTGACATAAACCTGATATATAAGGACACAATCCGCAGGATGGGGATAAACCCAACCAAAATTTGCCGTAGCAACACCTCCTTTAAAGGAGTAATGCCAGGCCCATATGCCCATTGTACGGGCTCCATACTGCTAGAAGTTGTGTTCGGTTCATCCGACAACTTCCTTCGCGAAAGATTAATCTTCCATGTCGCCCCATTTCAAAGTAGCCATCAAGCACTATTGGGACGTGAAGCTTTCGCCCGTTTTAACGCAATACCGCATTATGCATCTCTAACACTTAAAATGCCCAGTCCACGCGGCATCATCTCATTAAAAGGGAGCATTAAGTGTTACTCGAGCACGGAAGAACGTGAGACTGCCTTGACAGCCCCACACCTATCCGGCCCCGCTTAGTCAAAGAAACTGAGTAGGTCATTCAAACCCCGACACGGCTAGACGAAGTCCGCGCCTACTAGCGCAGCATCATACAAGGGGCTGCATGCATGTACAACAAGAGACAATAAAGCTCAATCTTATTCACTTCTCCAAATCGTACTGCTTATTTAATGTACATTACATCTTCCGACGATCCTTTTTCTTTCAAACTAAGTTCCTCTCTTTACGATGAACAACGTGCTACACCCGCCCGTGATACGCACAACGGAGACACAAAGCAGACGCAAGAGGGACCCGCTGCAAGGATTCTTTTCAGATTAAGACCTTGCGAAACCTTTTTATCGTCTCTTGTTGATATACATCCCCGGTTCCTTACTATAACCGAGGAGGAGGCTGGCGTTTGGCATTGACCGCACTAGAATTTTTATGCTGCACTGACACCAGGGGCTTAGGGCATTATTCTGCCCATTTTCATAAGGACCGAATACCTTAGGGAGTATTCGCGCCTCGAAGTTAGGGCCTTATATGCATCACCTCCGAATCATGTCTTTGGTCAAATGTTGGGCTGCCCGCCTCTGTGTTTTGCTGCCTTACGCTCCGCTTTCCGCTAACGCGCACTGTGGAGAACTATCGCGATTGTGCCCCGTTCGCCGGGCGAGCACCTCAAGAGAGAAAGCCAAAACTGATCGCCATGATATAGCGAGACTGGTCAACCACTGATGACTCACTAGAATGTTTAGGATTCCTCCGATTAACGAAGGACCGATTTCGTCGAGCACATACGCACTCGAATTCGGAGAGTGCGGTGCCCCTGTGGGCTATATAGTAGCCCCACCCGAACTCCTATGGCTAAGTGAAAGTGATAAAGCATTATAGTCCGTTGTTCGGTTTGCTACGCTATCACCTCCTTAACAGGACCAAGACGTTGGATTATGTGAAAAAGCGCTTTTGTAAACACCCCCACACTATGTGCGTGGGGCTGAAGCCAAGGACTGCCATCTTTCGTGTTATATACACATATACATAAACGGCCGACAGGAGTAGTTTACTACTTGAATGCACAAGTATAAAAGCTCTTATATTGAAAAATTGTTTTCACTAATCATACATGTCATTTAAACATAATATCCTTCGAGCAATCGCGCCTCTATTAAACGAAGCCCGCAGGACTTCTTCAAAGTAGTGCTCGGCAGTACTGCTTCGTCCGAATCTTGGGATGCAACATCGGTGGCCTTCATCTCTGCCCAAGATGTCTTGACACGGCCGAGCCATCCGCGCCCTCAATACACGCCGATCGCTTTTATTAAGGCCAATACGCGTACCGCACTCAAGGAATTGCTGCACTAAACCAAAATAACTCTTCTACTGTGGTCCGCCCGCCACAAATGAGTCATGACATGCTTCATGGCAAGTCCGGATAGTCGATTCAGCTCGCCCATTCGCCAACCGATCGGTCAACGAAAGAAGACGCCCGACTATGGAATTGCGAACCAATATAGCTCTTCCTTCGTGTCTCTTCCGCCTTTGGACGTGCTCAATCACAGGCCCATAGCCGCCGCTAAGTCCGTATAAGCATCCTCCAATCTCCACAACTTGTCCAATTGAGCATACTTTGATCAAGATATTTCTCCGCAGTAAACGGTTTTCCCGCCGCAATTGCCCCGCCCGACTCAGCTCCTCCTTGGCAGCTCTCAGCCGAATGGGCATTCTGGATTCGGCGGCGCCTTTTTCAGGCCCTCTGTTCGCTTGCTCTTTTTTTCAAGAACCTCGCAGCGGTCGGTAGTATCCTTCAATTTTCTGGCCATTTCGGCGATTTCTCTTGCTTTGGCAAAGGAGCAGCCCGCTCGCTTTAGCTCTTCGCTTTTTAAAGCGCTACATTACTATTCCTGGCTTGCTTTTTCGCCGGGCGAGTTCCGCCAGCTCCTCCACAAAGAGCGGCACCATCTGCATTAAGCATACAAATAGTGAGACATGGGCGCAAGCTCCCTTACCAGTGTCCGCATAGAAGTCGTGATACCTTGTGACTCGGTCAAACCGCTTTGTTGACCAGCTGATGTCCGTGATCCGCCTTGGGTTGCCGCCACCTGTTTAGAAGCGGGCGATATGTTATAATCGAGATTCATCCTCGCACATTGTCAATTTTGACAATATACCGAGTCTCGTGGGGCTACTATCTATACAGGCGCATTTTATATGCATAACTGCCGAAGGTACATCATTTTGGCAGACTCTAAACCCCTGCCAAGAAGCTTCGACGGCTTCATGCAAACCGCCTCCGCATGATGCAATTCTTTTCAATCACTGCACTCCATTAGAGCATGGTGATCTTCCGAGATAGCCGCCGCCCGAGCAGATCCTTCAGCTCCTCCGACCACACACCACTTGGCGCTGACCTTCCGCCCCGCCGACTTGGGGAACCCTCCGCGACGACACCTCCGGTCGTCTGCCACATGAGGGTGCGACAGGAGGTGTTTCGCTCCATCATCTCCAAAGAAGATCCCATAAGACGAAGCTCATTGAAGGGCTGAGGTCCCAACTACAAGGTACAATTTCGGTTATCTTCATAAATAAATACAGGATGTTCCTTATCTACAAGACCCTTCTTTCTACTTACGGCTCATTGGAGGGCTGATCCCTAGGGAAATAGTGCGGATGGGTTACTTCCCAGCCGACTCTCCAACTAAGATTCCTTCCCTCTTTGAGGCCTTGACCTCCGGATCTTCCGGCTGTCCTCTTCTCTCCTCGAAAGACGGACTTTAATCCTCCTTCCTTGATAGCCTCCTTCTAGAGGCAGTTGCTTCCCGCTCCCTCCTTCGCCTTCTTCAAAAGGCGCCACCTTCAACATCTTGGTCAGATGGGATCCGCGTGGTCTCCGGAGGGAGCCGGACACCTTATTAACTTTGCCTTGGCAATCCACTCCTGCTCAAAGAAACGGCTCCTTTAAAGGGCATATATATAAGATAAGTGAATGAACAGCTTGTCCGGGTTACAGGACTACTTACTTGAGTATCCGGGCAATTGCAGCTTAGTCCCAAGGCCCCGGCCAGTCCAGACACTTCTCTTGTGATCCAAGAACAGTTTATACATCTCCACGGCGCCGTGCCCATAAAATTTTGGAGAGCTCGTGGTCCCTCCGGATTGAATTCCCATCAGCGGAGGGGGCGACGCTTGCAGGCTGAAGGCGCCGGATCAACATAACCTGTGCCATCGCAATCAGATTGATCTCCTCTCTGGAGGTCTCGAACACGCCCCGCAGCAAGGGAACGCCCTCGGATGGCCCCAGCCGAGCCCCCTTGTTGACCCATGATGCCAGCCGCTGTGGTGGACCCGAGCGAAGGCGGGAGCGCGAATCCATTTGGTGCCCCGGGAGCGGTGATATAAACCACTCCTGCCACAAACCAAGCTACTCTTGAAAAGAGCCTCGTGCCATGGAACATCAGCACATTTGCTTATGACCGCCTCCCAAGACTCGCTTGTTGCCCCAGATCATCCTTGGCTCCACCTTGAAGGTCTTGAGCCACAATCCAAAGTGGGGGTAATATGGAGGAAGGCCTCACATACGACAATGAATGATTTAGATATGGAGGATGGACTCGGATTCAAGTCAAGGAAATCAAGCCCATAATAAAACATGAGCCCCCGCACAAAGGGATCCGTCAGAAGCCTAAACCCGGACGGAAGTGAGACACTAACACCACGCTCGCCGGCTCAGAGTGGGAATGACCTGCCCTGGAGCAGCAGCCTATGCGAGATCTCGCGGTTAGATACCGGCGCTCGCAGCTTTTAGCACATCTTCTTCGGGACGGAGGAAGACATCCATCGGCCGTGTTGGTCGGGGCCGAACATCGTCGAAGGTCCGGGCGCCGAATCTGAAGCTTTGGGTGTTGGAACTCGGCGCGAGGCTAACTCGATGGAGGGTGTAAAAAGAAGAGGGCCTTGGTCTCATTATAAACAGGTTGAATACCAAGAGCCCACCCTGCGGGTCGATTAGGACTCGCCTTTGATAGAGGAGTGCTACCGGGCACGGTTGGGTTACCCACGTCCGTATTGATGGGAATCCCGAATAAGGGGCAACGATCTATGCTTTGATAAGGCGTGCTGGAAACCGCCGCTAAACGCGCTTAAGGTGAAACGGTAAAAACGATTCATATAAAGGCCTGGCGTGGTGTGATGTCACGCCAAGAATACGCCGCCAGATCTGTGCAAAAATTATTCTCTCTACGGTTTTATGTGGAACTTGTTTTGCAGAGCCGACACTATCCTTGTGTTCAAAACCTTCTATGAAGTATTCGAGGAGGAACCCGCCTTTGCAATGCCGAAGACAATATGCCACGGACTCGTCGTCATTGAAGCCCTGGTTCAGTGGCTACCGAGGGAGTCCTGGACTAGGGGTGTCCGGATAGCCGACTATCGTCACGGCCGACTCCAAGACTATGAAGATACAAGATTGAAGACTTCGCCCCGTGTCCGGATGGGACTTTCCTTGGCGGAAGGCAAGCTTGGCGATACGGATATGTAGATCTCCTACCATTGTAACCGACTCAGGTAACCCTAACCTATTCGGTGTCTATATAAACTAAAGGGTTTTAGTCCGTAGGATCTAACAACACCTCATACAAGGGGCTGCATGCATGTACAACAAGAGACAATAAAGCTCAATCTTCTTCACTTCTCCAAATCGTACTCTGTTTATTTAATGTACATTACATCTTCCGCACGATCCTTTTTCTTTCAAACTAAGTTCCTCTCTTTTACAGATGAACAACGTGCTACACCCGCCCAGGATACGGCAACGGAGACACAGTAGCAGACGCAAGAGGGACCCGTTGCAAGGATTCTTTTCAGATTAAGACCTTGCGTAAACCTTTTTTACTGTCTCTTGTTGATATACATCCCCCGGTTCCTTACTATAACCGAGGAGGAGGCTGGCGTTTTGGCATTGACCGCACCAGAATTTTTGCGCGTGCACTGACACTGGGCTTAGGGCATTATTCTGCCCATTTTCATAAGGACCGAATACCTTAGGGAGTATTCGGCCTCGAAGTTAGGCCTTATATGCATCACCTCCGAATCATGTCTTTGGTCAAATGTTGGGTTGCCCGGCTCCTGTGTTTTGCTGCCTTACGCCCGCTTTCACGGCTAACGCGGCACTGTGGAGAACTATCGCGATTGTGCCCCGTTCGGCCGGGCGAGCACCTCAAGAGAGAAAGCCGAAAACGATCATCATGATATAGCGAGAGACGGTCAACCACTCGATGACTCACTAGAATGTTTAGGATTCCTCCGCATTAACGAAGGACCGATTTCGGTCAGCACATACGCACTTCGAATTCGGGAGAGTGCGGTGCCCCTGTGGGCTATATAGTAGCCCCACCTCGAACTCCTATGGCTAAGTGAAAGTGATAAAGCATTATAGTCCGGTTGCACGGTTTGCTACGCTATCACCTCCTTAACAGGACCAAGACGTTGGATTAAGTGTGAAAAAGCGCTTTTGTAAACACCCCACACTATGTGCGTAATGAAGCCAAGGACTGCCATCTTTCGGTTATATACACATATACATAAACGGCCGACAGGAGTAGTTTACTACTTGAATGCACAAGTATAAAAGCTCTTATATTGAAAAATTGTTTTCACTAATCATACATGTCATTTAAACATAATATCCTTCGAGCATCGCGTCTCTATTAAACGAGCCAAGCGGGACTTCTTCAAAGTAGTGCTCGGCGGTACTGCTTCTGTCCAATCTTGGGATGCAACATCGGTGGCCTTCATCTCGCCCAAGATGTCTTGACACGGGCGAGCCATCCGCGCTCCCTCAATACACGCCGATCGCTTTATTGCGTCAATACGCGGTACCGCACCAAGGAATTGCTGCACTAAACCAAAATAACTCTTCGGCTGTGGTCCGCCCGGCCACAAATGAGTCATGACATGCTTCATGGCAAGTCCGGATAGTCGATTCAGCTCGGCCCATTCGGCCAACCGATCGGTCAACGAAAGAAGACGCTCCGGACTATGGAATTGCGACCAATATAGCTCTTCCCTTCTGTGCCCCTTCTGGCCTCGGACGTGCTCAACCGCGTCCATAGCGCTCGCCGCTAAGTCCAGATAAGCATCCTCCAATCTCCACAACTTGTCCAATTGAGCATACTTTGGATCAGTATATTTCCTCCGCAGCAGAAACGGTTTTCCCGCCGCAATTGCCCCGGCCTGACTCAGCTCCTCCTTGGCAGCTCTCAAAGCCGAATGGGCATTCTTGGATTCGGCGGCGGCCTTTTTCAGGCCCTCTTGCTCCGCTTGGCGTTCTTTTTCAAGAACCTCGCAGCGGTCGGTAGTATCCTTCAATTTTCTGGCCATTTCGGCGATTTCCTCTTTGCTTCGGCAGTGAGCAGCCCGTTCGGCTTCTAGCTCTTCGGCCGCCTTTAAAGCGCTACATTACTATTCCTGGCTTGCTCTTTTCGCTGGCGAGCCCGCCGCAGCTCCTCCACAAGAGCGGCACCATCTGCATTAAGCATACAAATAGTGAGACATGGGCGCCAAGCTCCCTTACCAGTGTCCGCATAGAAGTCGTGATACCTTGTGACTCGTCAAACCGCTTTGTTGACCAGCGATGTCCGCATCCGCCTCGTCAAGTGCCGCCACCTGTTTAGAAGCGGCGATATGTTATAATGAGAATTTCATCCTCGGCACATTGTCAATTTTGACAATATACCGAGTCTCGAGGCTACTATCTATACAGGCGCATTTTATATGCATAACTGTCGAAGGTACATCATTTTTATGACCTAAACCCGTCAAGAAGCTTCGACGGCTTCATGCAAACCGCCTCCGCTGGATGCAATTCTTTCAATCACCGCACCCATTAGAGCATGGTGATCTTCCGAGATAGCCGCTCGCCCGAGTAGATCCTTCAGCTCCTCCGACCACACACCACTTGGCGCCGGACCTTCCGGCCCCGCCGGACTTGGGGGAACCCTCCGCGACGACACCTCCGGGTCGTCCGCTTCACATGAGGGTGCGACAGGTGGAGGTGTTTCGCTCTCCATCATCTCCGAAAGAAGATCCCACGAAGACGAGCTCTGCTGGGAAGGGCTGAGGTCCGAACTACAAGGTACAATTTCGGTTATCTTCATAAATAAATACAGGGATGTTCCTTATCTACAAGACCCCTTCTTTCTACTTACGGCTCGCTGGAGGGCTGATCCCCTAGGGGAAATAGTGCGGATGGGTTACTTCCCAGCGCCAGACTCTCCAACGAAGATTCCCTTCCCCTCTTTGAGGCCTTGACCTCCGGATCTTCCGAAGCGGTCCTCTTCTCTCCTCGAAAGACGGGACTTTTAATCCCTCCTTCCTTGATAGCCTCCTTCTAGAGGCAGTTGCTTCCCCGCTCCCTCCTTCGCCTTCTTCAAAAGGCGCGACCTTCAACATCTTGGTCAGCATGGGATCCGGCGTGGTCTCCGGGAGGGGAGCCGGACACCTTATTAACTTTGCCTTGGCAATCCACTCCTGTTCAAAGAAACGGCTCCTTTAAAGGGCATATATATAAGATAAGTGAATGAACAGCTTGTCCGGTTACAGGACTACTTACTTGAGTATCTGGGCAATTGCAGCTTAGTCCTGCGTCCCTCGGTCAGTCCGACACTTCTCTTGTGATCCAAGAACAGTTTATACATCTCCACAGGCGTCGTGCCCATAAAATTTTGGAGAGCTCGTGGTCCCTCCGGATTGAATTCCCATCGGCGGAGGGGCGACGCTTGCAGGGCTGAAGGCGCCGGATCAACATAACTCGTGCATCGCAATCAGATTGATCTCCTCTCTGGAGGTCTCGACACGGCCCCGCAGCAAGGGAACGCCCCTCGGATGGCCCCCCTGCCGAGCCCCTTGTTGACCCATGATGCCAGCCGCTGTGGTGGACCCGAGCGGAAGGCGGGGCGTGAACCCATTTGGTGCCCCGGGAGCGGTGATATAAAACCACTCCTGCTGCACAAACCAAGCTACTCTTGAAAAGAGCCCTCGTGCCATGGAACATCAGCACATTTGCTTATGACCGCCCCTCCAAGACTCGCTTGTTGCCCCAGATCATCCTTGGCTCTACCTTGAAGGTCTTGAGCCACAATCCAAAGTGGGGGTAATATGGAGGAAGGCCTCACATACGACAATGAATGACGAGATATGGAGGATGGACTCTGGATTCAAGTCAAGGAAATCAAGCCCATAATAAAACATGAGCCCCGCACAAAGGGATCCGTCAGAAGCCTAAACCCCGACGGAAGTGAGACACGAACACCACGCTCGCGCCGGCTCGAGGAGTGGGAATGACCTGCCCCGAGCAGGCAGCCTATGCGAGATCTCGCCGGTTAGATACCGGCGCTCGCAGCTTTAGCACATCTTCTTCTGGGGACGGAGGAAGACATCCATCGGCCGTGTTGGTCGGGGCCGAACATCGTCGAAGGTCCGGAGCGCCGGAATCTGAAGCTTTGGGTGTTGGAACTCGGCGAGGCTAACTCGATGGAGGGTGTAAAAAGAAGAGGGCCTTGGTCTCATTATAAACAGGTTGAATACCAAGAGCCCACCCCGTGGTCGATTAGGACTCGCCTTTGATAGAGGAGTGCGGCGAACGGCACGGTTGGGTTACCCACGTCCGTATTGATGGGAATCCGGAATAAGGGGCACGATCTATGCTTTGATAAGGCGTGTGAAACCGCCTCGCTAAACGCGCTAAGGTGAAACGGTAAAAAACGATTCATATAAAGGCCTGGCCGTGGTGTGATGTCACGCCGCGCAATACGTCAGCAGATCTGTGCAAAAATTATTCTCTCTACGGTTTTATGTGGAACTTGTTTTGCAGAGCCGGACACTATCCTTGTGTTCAAAACCTTCTATGAAGTATTCGGAGGAGGAACCCGCCTTGCAATGCCGAAGACAATATGCGCGCCGGACTCGTCGTCATTGAAGCCTGGTTCGTGGCTACCGAGGAGTCTGGACTAGGGGGTGTCCGGATAGCCGGACTATCGTCACGGCCGGACTCCAAGACTATGAAGATACAAGATTGAAGACTTCGTCCCGTGTCCGGATGGGACTTTCCTTGGCGTGGAAGGCAAGCTTGGCGATACGGATATGTAGATCTCCTACCATTGTAACTGACTCTGTGTAACCCTAACCTATTCGGTGTCTATATAAACCAAAGGGTTTTAGTCCGTAGGACGAACAACAATCATACCATAGGCTAGCTTCTAGGGTTTAGCCTCCTTGATCTCGTGGTAGATCTACTATTGTACTACCCATATCATCAATATTAATCAAGCAGGAGTAGGGTATTACCTCCATCGAGAGGGCCCAAACCTGGGTAAAACATCGTGTCCCTTGTCTCCCCGTTACCATCTGCCTAGACGCACAGCTGGGACCCCTACCCGAGATCCGCGGTTTTGACACCGACAGCGTGTTTGTTTATCTTCTTCATTGCGGGTCCTCGTCTGGATCTTCATAATCCTTCTCATTCCGCCCGGAACAAGAATATCTGGTGAAACTTCTTTAGAGGGAGCCTCATATTTTCTATCTTCTGTAGTTTCTCATCATTGATGGTGGCGGTTGTCCGCACGATGCAGCCAATTTGATTGCCATAGCACACGCGCTTCCTCGGGCTCCTTTGGCTCAAAATTGCCGCCGCCCACCTCCGTGACCACCAGTCTAGTAGTCCTGAGTTTGTTAGGAACCCGCTGCTCTTTGCTTTTGGTTCTACACCGCCCGCTCCCGAGGCAGCACCGGTCTCAACGCCGTCTCGATGCGGTCTGAATCTCAGCGCCGTCTCGCCTCAAGACCGGTCTGCGTGTCGGTCTCGGTCCCGATGCCACCGGTGGGCCCAAAGAACAACTTCGTTGATCGTCAAGACGACTAAAATATTCGCTCGCCGCCGTAGACGCTGCCGCAATCACCGTAACCCTGTCCTTCATCGTTGCTAGCCATGTTTCCTATGATTAAATCTAGTCAATTAATTCTAGACCTAATAAAATGAATAATGACATAAAAGGACTATTGTTTTGCAGGAATGTTGACTCCTTCCTGGTGCGGCAAATCCGGCACTCGATATGTCCTAGTTTAGTAGCACAAGTCATGCCAAATTCGGAAAATTTCGCATGACCTTTGCTAAAAAGTGGACATATCGAGAACCTGAAATTTGCTTAATGAAATGAATCAACATTCCGCAAAACATAGGCCACCAACATCATTCCCTCGAAACAACAAAGCCACTTGGGCACAATCGAACAACTTCAATGAAAAGATATAACATGAGCAAACACTATTGAGGAATTTGCATATAACATGGCCACTTCAATGAAAAGATATAATCAACAATAATGGAATATGCAAATGAACATCAATGACATATAGCTATTGTTCTGTTTGACCAAGTTTTTGAAAAGAAAAACAATTCTGTTTTTTGTTTATAGCTAAATGCCATAGCAACTGTTTTTATTTATAGCTAAATACTATTGTTTTTGTCTAAAGCTAAAAGTCTAGGAACTACATTTTCTCTAACCCTTTGACCTCACCAGAATTTCCACAAGAAGACCTTAGTACCTACACCCAATTTCTTCAAAAATATTCAGGTCCATAGTCCAAATAATTCAAATTTCATTTGAATGAAATTTGGAACAAATTCAGGTCCATAGTCAAATATATTTTTATTGCTAAGTGTTTTTGTTTATACCTCTGTTAATTTAAATCTAAATACTACTATTATTTATATACCCTCTATTAGTTTAAAGCTAAATGGAATTACTGTTTAGGAATTTTCATAAAATTGCCCTAGCTAATTTCCTAAAAAATTGCAAATCATTTTTCCTAAATGCTATAAAATGCCTACTGCCTAAAAAATCTGGGTTCATATGAACACCTAGGGTTCATATGAACATCAACACAATATCAACACGTATATATAATTGCCCTAGCGGCAGAAATAGGAGGGTAGGGACAGAGAGGTATAGCCTTACTGGTCGGCGGCGAGGCAGGCTCTGCTCGGGCAGCAGCGTGAGGTCGAGGCGGCAGCGGCGAGCTCGAGGGAGGCGATAGTGAGGTCGACGACGGCCTCGGGCGGCGGCTGTGAGGTCGAGGGGGCCCTGGCATGGCGGCGTGGTCGAAGACGGCGGCGGCGGCGGTGTGGTCGGCGCAAGGCGGGCAATGGCGGTGATGGAGCAGTTGGGGGACAGGGGGGGTAGAGAGGAGGGGGGAAAAGGACTTAGCGAAATTTTGAGCCAGGGCCGCCGGGATTTTAGTCAAACTATCAGCAGCGCGTTTTGCTGAAACGCGCGATAGCTAAGATAGCTATAACGTGTTCGAGAGAAACGCGCTGCAGCTAACCCTTTCTGTTTTCTTTTTCTTTTTCTTTTGTTTTCTATACATTTTCTTTTTTTTCATTTCTCCTTTTTCTATTTCTTTCATTTTCATTTACTTTTCTACTTATTTTTCTATTTATTTTCTTTTACATAGCAGTAGCGCTGTAAAGAAGAAATGCGCTGCTACAATGTTTTTAGCAGTAGCGTGCTTCTGGGAGAAGCGCTGCTACTATTCCTAGCCTACCGGCACTAGTGAGAGAATTTTAGTAGTAGCGCTTTTCTGTGAAGACGCGCTGCTGCTAAAATAATGATTGCAGCGTGGTTTTGCAACAAGCGCTACTACTAAGTAGCGCTAGCGCCGAGTTTTGACCAATGCTACTGCTATACCTCTGTGTATAGCGTTTTCCCTAGTAGTGATGTATCGCTTGAAAATTTATTGCATGATGTAGGTTATGATATTTTTACAAATCCTAGAAAATCCAAAAGTGACCAGAAATTCATGAAACTGAGCATGGTCACGTGATATGGCACAAATATTCCTTCGTAATTTTTTTCTTCAATTTGAGACAAGCTGCTTATGACAAGTTGCACAAATGAAGAGCCAAGGTATTTTGGAACAAAGACCTATCACGTTAAGGAGAACGCTTTCACTATTGAAACCGTGGGTGTTTACGTGCCGCCACGAGTCCCGCTTCTCATCGGCAGGTGCCGTCCAAGCAAGCGTGTGAGTCGACGGGAGGCGTGGGAGCAGACCGCTGCGCCGGCTAACAGGGAGGCGTGCGAGCACACCGCTGCGCAGGTTCACCGGGAGGTGAGCCCTTTGACCAGGCTCCGCCGCCCATCTTCGTCTCAACTGCTCCCACTTTTAATGTCGCCGGCGCCGCAGTTTAAAATCAACCCCGCACTACCCGGCATCGCTATAATCTTCTCTCTTCCTCTCCGATTCTCCTGTCGTCTACCTCCAACCAGCCTGACCTAAACGTACGCCATGCCGCATCACGATGGTCTGCCCTTAGTCTTCCAGTTTAAATACACCTAGCCAGAGTCTCAAGAACATAAGGCGCTTTGGGACGAGCTTGAACCGGCCTTGCGGGAAGACGCCGCGCCTGTCCCCGCTCCCGTTCCGGCTCCCGTCGCCCCGACTGCGCCAGCGCCCATCCCCGTGGCATTGATGGGCTGGGAGCCGCACATTGTCGCCGAGCTTGATGCCACGGGATTCCATGAGGTCCCCGCCGACTTTCACGCGTCTGCACCTGCCAGCGATGCGCCTACTGCATGCGATCGCGCACACCGTGCGCTGCTTTCAGCATCTGCCGCCAATGCGCGCGCTGCGCTGTAATCGACGCGCGCCCGATGTCGGTGCCTGTGCATATGAATGTCTCCGCCGCGCCGTTGCCAGCGCATGTCCCCGCGCAGGTGCTAGTGCCCCCCACAGCGGCATGGATGGCTGTCGTCGACCGCTTCCTTGCACCAACGCCAGTCGGCTCCTCCCGCCAGTTGACTCGCTCCTGGAGACCGAAGTCCAAAACATTGTGGCCTTCCTTGAAGCTAGGGCCAACGTCCAGGAGTACACCAACAACGGTGCAAGACGCCACCGTCGCTGTCAGTAAGTGGCTCGACGACACATAGAGCATGGCAGAGGAGCCTCTTCCCACCGCAAGACGCCCCCGCCGCCACTGCGTAATCTAAATTTGCCATGAAAAACGGTCAGATTTCCATGCTTAAAATCTGAAGGTTTATCATTTTCATTTATTTTAGATCGATCGTCGTATGAATGTAAAGTCGGAGTCAGACTGAATAAAATCTATGGTTTGATCGATTGAATGTTCTGCTAGAGCCGTATAAAATTAAATATAAAACATCATCAAGCCACATGTATTCCTTCTCATCCAACGACCTAGACTGCTTCAATGTCGAGCGCTCAACACGTTTAGCGTGCAGTTAATTTCATGCCAAAAATAGAGCTAATCACATAATAACACGCAAATAATATCCTACTTAATATCCGCATGCACTTAATATACTTCCAAATTAATGTGCATTGCACGTACACATTGACTAGTACTACTAGTACGTGAAACTGGTACCGTAACTTGTGAACGCATCCAGATATGGTCAACTTCAACATCTCCCGCGAGTTCTTCATGTTTTCCCGTGTGTCTAAACGCAGAAGGGGAGGAGAGAGAGAGAGCACACATGGAACCCACCAGTAAGTGAAGGCGAATAGTATGTGCTAACGAGCCGGTCCCACTAATGTACTAAAAATAATATTACATGTTATCCATTAAATAGACTGTGGTAATATAAAAACATTATATGAACAAAGGGGGGTACAACAAACATTGTTGTTCTACATATGTTGCCTATTGATGTGCGGCTTGAAGGCCCTGGTCGCATGTTCGATCCTCGTCCTTTATTTTTTTATTTGTATATGGGGTCCAAATTTGTTTCATGACAGGTGGGCCCCTCGGTGTGTAGTTTGTAGCACTTTAATTTGTGGGTCGAAATTTGTTCCATTCCAAGTGGACTATCGGTTTGTAGTTTTGTAGCTTATTTGTAATAATCATAGTTTTTTGCAATAATACCATGGTGCGGTGTTGAAGGCGAGAAAGGACGTGTGAGAGAGCGATGACCGAGCTAGAGGGAAATCAATTGGGGGGAGGTGCGGTGGTTGCAACGGTGTTTGGAGTAGTTGTGGGCCGAATGCTACGAAAATATAATCTACCACCGGAATAAATTCCTACACAAATTAATCTAAGGTTGGAATCCCCCTCGCAATGTAAATAGCTCCGACTTTGCGAGGGATGGAGAGGTAGCTTCAATGTGTGGAAGATACGGCATGAGAAAGCGAGGTCAATCGAGAGACATATAGATAGAGAGACAAAGTGAATGTGGTCCGACATTCATTGAATATATATATGCTCTGGAGAGATATTGTCCGATTGAGCTTTTGGGAAGAGTGGGGGCTGTAAGATAGAGCTTGAGAGATGATCCAGTCACAAACATGTAGATATATTTTGTGCGTGGGAGGAAGCAAGGTCAATCGATTACATATATAAAGGGAGAGAGATTGAGCGAGTGTGGGTCATCGTGCGATCGAAAGAGTGATGCGGGTTGGAGAGAGTGACCTAGATAGACAATGTGCGTGAGAGAGTATACAATATCAATATGTTGAACTGAGATCAAACATGGAGATATATCGTTTGTGTCCGAGAAAGAGCGAGGTCAATCAAGACATACAAAGAGAAACAGAGAGAGAGAGAGAGGGAGAGAGAGAGATATATATTGAGCAAGCATGGCCCGCCATGATGTCGAAAGAGTGGGGCAGCTTGGATGGACTGACCTAGATAGACAATCTGCGTGAGAGAGTATAAAGTGTGTCGATCGAGGCCCGAACAGGGAGGTATATCATTTGTGTGTGAAAGAAAACGAGGTTAATCGAGACTCAGATAAGAGAGCGAGATTGAGCGAGTGTGGCCTGCCGTGTGGAAGAAAGAGTGAGACAGTCTCGAGGGAGTGACCTAGATAGACAACGTGCGTGCGTGCACACGAGAGGTTGGCGGCTAGAAAGGCAACGCATGTATCTAGCGAGAGAGGGTGGGAGGGAGAGAGAGAGCTCGGCATGGGGTGCAATGGCGGGTGTGTGAGGTAAATACATTTGGTAACAGAGTGGAAAAAGGGGGTTGTATAGTTGAGAGAGTTAGAGATCGAAACATGGAGAGAAAGAATGAACGTGTGTCGGAAACCAATAGCTTCCTAAGGTGGTTAGGAGAGGAAGATTGACCGATACAGGAATTATGTAGCGTGTGTGCCGAGGGGGGAGGGCTAAAAACAACATTTGAACGTAGATAGTACTAGACTTAATATCGACGTTTCAATTCGGTGTATGTTGTAAGAATTGAACTGAGGACCATGCATATGGGTAATTATTTCGAATTCGTGCCATACTAGGTTTGGAAAAGTTGACATTGACTCAATTGTTGTGCTATTTTTGTAGGTCATATGTTTGAATCCATCCAAAAGTTTTCTCACTACCATGGTGTTCATCATATACATATGAATTTGTATTAAAAAGTAGTGTGGATCCAGTGAAATGCGAAATCCACGTTAGAATTGGAGATCTCTATGTGACACACACTCTAATTCAAATAACTAATTATGTGACACACACTCTAATCCATGTTAGCGTGGATACCGTTTCGTTTTTTTCTTCAAATAACTCCTCATTAATTAATTTATAGTATCTCGTTTCGAATGACTAATTATTTACAAGGAAAACACGGGCATGGTAATACATACAGATTCATTTGCAAATGAAAGAAGATTCTTTTGCATTCCCAAATCTCCTCTCAAATGTAGGTGCACCAGGAAGACCAGGGTCGTGTCGTGGTGGTCGCGTGTGTCGTATGGACGCTTAGCACCCAGCCACCCACCCCCTCCCCCCTCCCCCCTCCCCCCCAAAAAGAAGGACGACGACAAAATAAGTTTGCGCTTCCATGATTCAGATTGAAATATCTGGCGGCCCCAATTCCGGCCCTGCAAAATCTCCCTTCTCCACCGTCCACTTCACCAATGGTCTCGTCCGCCGCATCATAGCACTCCGCTGCCACACAAGATCTGCATCCGTGCGCGGCCAGCCAACGCCGGCGCATCACCCTCAACGGCTCTGAAGTGTCCCGCACTCTAGCTAGGCGAGCATGCCCAAACGCCGGCCCAAACTAGGTATCCACACATCACTCCCTTGTGCACTGTTCCGGCGATGTTTGGATATCATTTGATTGCTCTCTTAGCTTACACTCCTATGCAACTTTGACTTTGACTCTTATTTCTTCTGGAGATATCATCTGAAACAAGCAAAACCATTTTTTAGCGAAGCATGACGGCGCTACGGGATCTGGTACACATCCTGCACACTCGTATAACCTTGTAAGTATTTGTCCTCCGGTACAATAGCAAGGTCGATTCCTCTTATTTGATCAACCATTCGCCATGTCAAAAATGCAGAGGGTGATGCAAGGAGCACAAGGCCTGCACATCCAAGCAAGTGGTAACATGGGCTTGTACATGGAACATCCCAAGCGCAAGCAGAGCTGCAGTGAGCCTGTACAACGAGCTAGCATAAGTCCCTGCAATTCATTTAATTCGTACTGGCATGCGTGTATGATTTGTGTGCAGTGGCAGATCCACGAATTCAAGTTACCAGGGGCGAACATTTAACTTAAAAAATACGAAGGCACTTGCACTCCAGAAATCAACATAACTTGAGAAATTTGAAGCTACATGCACTTTGAAAACCAACTAATGATCCGAAGTACTTTTGATTATAAAACACTAAATGATGCAAGCACCAAAAAACACAAAATGCAACATGGTGTACAAGGACTACTAATATGGTCTGTACCTGCTTGAATTATTCGTTCTCTGGCTGAAAATATCAAAGAGTAATTGCACCTATAACCAGTGCGCAAACTGCATATCAATATATCTATCCTGCACAAGTATGCTAATAGTTTCAAACAACATATTAGAAAAGTATTTATGCTACGTTGTCATGATACGGGGACTTTCTGGTAGATGGCCTCGACGTTTCCTCAAGCCATGAAAATGTACTATAATTTGCTTGTCATCAATGCCTGCAAATCTCTATGTCTCTCTCAACATAGCAGATCATCATTAGACACTAAATCCTTCAATGGGAGCTTGCAAAATGCTTGCATTAGATCCCTCATTAGACACTATATGTTCATCACCAGGAGCATGTAAAATGTTTGCACCAAATCCTTCATTAGTAGTCTATTCATTAGACACTTCAGGCTCAAGAACAACATGAGCTTGTATGTTTGCACCGGAAACTTGATTAGATACATCAGAGTCACTCAGTTCAGTATTGATTGGGGGAGTTATAAAATAAGCAGAAATTGGTTTCATTTTCTCATAGATTCCCTACATACAAGCAGTTTTACAACACCGTCAGCTTTAACTATTAGCCAGAAATTGAACAGTTGAATTAGATATAATCAGGGATGTGATGTACCTGCTCGTTGCGCATGCTACTCTTGCAAGCTGCGACTGTCCGTTTGCGCAAGCTCGATGCCATGCCCGTGTTGCCGCTGCTGCCTCCCACACAGGCTACACCCAGGGTTGGATCTTCATCTTCTTGTCCTTTTGTTCGATTGAAGCCCGGGGACTGCCCTCCAACGAGGGCTCGAGGAAGTGTTGTGTCGGTCTGTCCAGCGGCGACTAGGTTAGAAGCGAACTAGACTGGAGGCTGGAGCGAACGAATTGGGATTTTTACCGCTGTCGATCGATATGGGAGGCGCTCCTTTGGGCCACGAGTCTGCTATAGGGCCTGCCTTGCACTTACGTTATTGGCCCATGCAAATTGAAACATTTTTCTTCATTTTTACATTGCCTGCTTGTGCGTTGGGCCGAACAAAACTAGCCCGGGCCAACCTGGACGACTCAAACTAGGTGCACACTTTCCGGCCATCTGAGGCGGCCGCCCATACCAGCCCCTATGGTGGTGTCGCCCCTTTTTATGTGTATGATTGGGGTAGTGAAAAATATTCTAGTGGCGCTTTTGATTTACCCACAGAATGGTTGAATTGCTTGTTTCTATGAACTGAGTTCGCCAATAATGTGAAGGATGTCAGTCTTTTCATCCTATTGTAGATTGCTTAGATCTCGATATGCCAAATGTAATCGCATGAAATATATAGTAAAAGCCAGTGTGATGTGTATGGCTACAACTAGTCTGACTACACGTCCTCATATAACATATCAAGGACGCACCATCTTACCAGATTAACCACTCAATTTACCAATGCAGTGTGGGAAGAAAGAAGTATTGGGACTGCGTATCCAAGCAATTGATGCCATTGAATCCTTCGTAGAACCTTGTAAGCGAAAAAGAAGTTGCAATGTGCCTGTACAATGAGCTAGCGTAAGTTCAGTTATCTTCTTCTCGGAATTATAGTTAGCCACATATTGCAATACGTTGCTTGGCTTAATTTAGTTTGCTACTAATTACATAATGCCGTAGCATGTTAATCCTATTATAGACTGTGCCTATCTATCTGTTTGATACTTACTGTTAAGAATTCCCTGTTTGCCTGAACTTAAATAGCTACTTAAGCACGTAGATAGCTGGTCATATGTACTTCTAGGGTGCAGCAGAATTCACATGTAATTTACGTTCTGATACCCTGTTTGTTTAAATGGTTTGCTGTTATCACTTGTAGCACTAGTAATGTTTGCATGTTCAAAGATAGACAACTGTCAGGTTTATATGAGGGACACCGACTTTTTAACTTATATATGTGTTGGAATCATTTTTCTTACATCAAAGAAATTTACAGATGTCTGTGTTGCTGGTAAACGGTACCGACTTGTTACTTTAATACGTTGCCAAGAACTTGTTAGTTTTACTAGTTTATGTGTAATTAAATACATTGCCAAAACCGGTTAGTTTTACTAGTTTGATGCTAGTTTCTTCTGGCTCTTGCAAAACTTTATTTATTGATTGCTAACATTCAAGTTTGCAGGATCCAACTAAAACTCCATTGGCACAACAGGTATGTTTTCAAAAACTTACTTGTTTACCTGGTTTGCTGTTGTAACTTGTTGCTGTAATCATCTTACCAACTTCAAGTTTTCAGGATCGAATTGGAAGTCCAATTGCACATCAGGTACATTTTCAAAAATATATTTGTGTAACAGGTTTGCTGCTGTAACTTGTTGCTCTAATCAAGTTACTGACTACTCAACTTTTCAGGATCCAAGAGAAACTCCAATGCCACAACAGGTCCCTTTTGCAAAACTTGTTTGTTTAACTGCTTTGCTGCTGCAACCAGTTCCTCTAATCACATTACTGCCTACTCAACTTTTCAAGATCCAAGAGAAACTCCAATGCCACAACAGGTACCTTTTGCAAAACTTGTTTGTTTAACTGCTTTGCTGCTGCAACAACTGGTTACAATGATGTTAATAACTACTTTTCAGCATCCAATTGAAACTCTTTAATTCCTTGTTTGTTTAACTGGTTTGCTGTTATAACTCCCAGTTGAGATGTTTTGCTAACTTCAACTTTTCGGAATCCAGTCGGAACTTTAATGGCAAAACAGGTTAGCCCAAGATCAAAGAGCGAGGTTTCCATGGACGTTGTATCATCCCACAGCAGTGGCACCGGCCCAATCGTGCATCATGAATTGCCAACTGTTGATGCTCTAGAGGCTAAACTAGTGGTAGAAAGAGATTCTGCTTCTGCACTTAGAGATGAAGTTGACATGTTGAGGAAGCAAACAGCACAATCACAAGCAGTACTCAAGACAACCATTAAATATTTGGTGGATTTCAAAATGAAGCAAGCTGAGACTGACCGCATTGTTAAGGTCCTGAAGGAAAAAAGGAAATTAAATTCCCACTTGGTAAATCATAGGTGAAATGTTCTTTCCATCGTTGAAAAACCTTTGTGTTGTTTGTTCATCTAATCAATCAAACCATTTGTTTTAGAGACCATGTAATTATTTTTTTTGTTTTTTGGTTTGTAATTTTATTTGAGCACAAGTCTGTATTAATTGATAAGACTCGGAGAGATTTCATTTTGATTGCTGTGCCAGACCTACAAATATGCCAATCAGGTTGAATGTGCATTCAACAATAATAGTAGTATAGATGGGCCATAAGTGGCACGCATCGGAAAGGGCCAAGATGATGTAGTAGCTTCGCTAAGAAAAGGATGTTGTTCTAGCAAAAAAAAGTACAGCGGCCTGGATTATGCATGTTAGTTGATATTATTGATCCATATACGCTATAAGTGTTTATATGACTGTTAGTTATGTACATTCTTGGTTGATTGACTCAGTATTTGAATCTTGATACATTGCTTGTGTACATATCTAAATGGGAGTACACATTATGCTGCGTGTGACATTTGAGTTGGACATAAAGTGTTCCAAATATTCGAATTCTCCTTAAACTGGATTCTAGCTTCTGAATTTGAGTATCGGCATTTGTAAACATATTCATATATGACAGTGGAATACATCTTTGTCGTGCTTTTGAAGATATATAAAAACACATAGAATGATTTATAAAGATTCGTATAGGAATACAAAATGGATTCGAATTTAGTTGCCAGGGTAAACGTGGATGCTTATTGTCCCAAAATTCTAAAGAAGTAACAAAATGTCCACTCCCACGTCCGCCGCCCGCAGCCAAGTGTTTGGGAGATGGAAATTACTGTCTACCCATTACACGGACAATCCATCGGCCCGATTTCCACTGCTTTCAATAGGGGTAGGCTAGTAACTTCAATTAGACGTGACACGACCGCCTCTGAGCCCATTCCGACACGGTGGGTGCCAAACATAGGCGGCAAAACACATTTGATTCAAGCTCGTCCGAAAGACCTCTGTTTCTCCCTCCATTTCCCCATTCATACACGGTGGGCGGCAAAACAAACTCGACTCAACCGAAATCGATGTAGGCAAATATTTTCAATAGGGGCAGGTTTGTAACTTCACTCAGACGTGACACAACCACCCTACCTGTCAGCCCCGTTCATACACTGTGGGCGCCAACCATGGGTGCCAAAAAACCCTCTCCTCGCCGGAAATCGCTCTGGGCAAATATTGGCGAGATGCGAGATTACCGTCCTATCCCCAACCGACGAGACGTCCAAGTTTTAAATGGGGGCTAAGTTCATAACTTTCCCATATTTCAGACAGGCGCGTCCCAAAAACATGGTTCCCCATACCTCACCCTCCATTTTCCCATTCATACACCGTCCGCGCTAGAACACCATCCCCACACCAGCCTCCTCCATCAGCCACCCCATCCATCGCCGCCGTCCTCCACCCCATCCAGCGCCACCGTCCTTCACCATGCCGGAGCGCCTACCAAGCCCGCGTCGTCCACTGCTAGGGATGGACGTTTCTCATCCACGGCGACGGACCAAGAGCCTTGCATCGCGTCCTCTCGCTTCATCGGCGCCGTCGTCCTCTTTGTCGGGGCCGCTCACACGACCTTCTCTTCCACCGCAATGGGACTTATCCCCTGATGCACCCGTCTACCGTCGCAGATCTTCTTCAACGCCACCGACAACCATCGCACCCCCCGATGCCTACACGGCGCCGCAAGAGAGGTGTTACTTCATATCTCCTCAACTTTTTGATCTCAACCAGAAAATTGATCGTAACTTGGTTACTCTACTTTCTTTTCACCTCTTAGAATTTAGTTCTTAGTTTGAAGCAAACAATGGATGCTAAATATTATTTCTCCGGTTTGCAGCTTTAAATCTTCCATGGCACAGTCATAATATGGTTTAATTGATCATGCTTAGGGTTTAATTGATCATGTTGGTTCCGTGGTGGTTTCTTTAATAGAAATCGGAGGGGAAACCCTCTTTTGCTAAAAAAATGCTTAGGGTTTCCCCTTTATGATCACTATCTGATCGAATACGTGCTTCGTGTCATAATAGCACCGCTCCACCCATCAAGCTAAACAAGCTTAGTTGTTCAAATACTGAATCTGATATTATTAAAACAGAGTCATTTAATTGGTCAGCTAAATGTTCCTAATTTAGTTTCAAAATGCATGTTCGCCGCTCGGTGTGTATCTCTGAGGTGCCCATGGTGCGCCGCCCACCTGGGATTTTGGGTCGTCCCAGCCCCGATTCCCCTCGTTTCTGCTGGCTTGGATATCTACTCTTTGCCGCCTGCCTCGCTTGGCGACTTGCCGTCCCCTGGACGACATGACTCTAGGAGGAGATGCGGACTAGCAGGAGGTCGAGCCGCCGCCCTCACAGCGTCACTCGCTGCCGGGTGCGCCAGCCGTGCCTACCTTCCCAGTCCGCTCAGGCTCGGGCATGCAGCACCCACTAAGCCAACCCGATTTATCCTGAGATACGTCCTCAACACTCAGCACTTCAGCAGTCACTCCTCATCACCCATTTTCTAATTGATTCGTTACTCATTAGGCAGGACTGTCATTAGGGTTTGTTGTGTGTTGAGTGCTACCTACACTTAATGGTTCATATGTATTTCAGTAATCTTTAGTACCTGTAAAGTTCACAGGGTTTCAAAATTCCGGCCCTTGGAACAGACACTAGTCATTTTGGATTGTTGGTCGTAGTGACATTGACCCAGATTACTACTGCAGGTCAGGTTTGTTGACAATTTTACTTGTCTCTCTTACTCATTTGATATGATATCCAATTATTCACGGCGATTAGTTGCAAGCAGTAAGTGCTAGACAAACTTCTTGATTCACATTTTGGACGGTCTCTTACTGCAGTTACAATTCTGCATACTTGTCCTAGTGAGCTCACAAGTAAATGATTGGTTCACTACATCTATGCTTGCCTTCTCATATTTGTTGTCAATATTCTTTTAGGGTGGACCACCCTGTTTCAAAATACTGGAACCGTAGACATGAGTGAATAGTATTTCTCTGTGTGATCTCTTCCATCATGTGTGGGCAACGAACATTGCATTGTATAGAAAGAAAGTGTCATTTCCAGCTTTTACATAGGCTACGATCTTTTACATGGAATACAATCTGCCTACTTGCTTTGTGTCGCACTACCAACACTCCACCCTTGAAGCTAAACATTATGCCACTCATAATTCCTTGGTTTATTTGTTCAAATACGAATTTGATATGATTCTAATGTTCCTACTTCAGTTTTGAAATGTGTGTCTGCCTGTTATAGAGACACAAGGGGTTTGTATTTCTTTGTGTGGTCTGGTCAGCATGGTTGGGGGGTGAACTTTGCATGTGCAGGGTTTTTTAGGGAGACACTCTTCGAGTTGAATCCGCAATGAATTCCATAGATAATCTGACTACTTTTATGTTTTCATGAATCTTAGATTTTGAACAGCATCATAATGATTATGAGCTTGCAAGCATGAAAAGAATAAAGCGGAACAATTCCATGGCTGTCAAACTTGGCATTAAGGGACTGAAATCAAGTCTGGATGCAATGCAATGCAAACGCTCTCCACCTACAGATTCATGCTCAGAATATGATCCTAACGGTGATTCTGAGCTAGAGGGAGAACTAAGTCAATGTAGCTCCCTAGTGGAGGAGTCAGAGGCAGATGCCATATCTTATTCACCCATCAAGGTGCTTGCTCTATCTTTCCACGATTATATTGGTCGCACATATCTTGCAACTGATGCTTTGTATTGCTTCTACTTTGTTGTGCTGCCATTAGCTTAATTTACACATCGTGTATGTGAATACGCCCTGCCTATCCATTTTCAGTACATATTCCATCTGTCATCATACCATATTTATCCATTCAAATGATGTTCTTGTGTATCAGACGTTCAAAAGGAAGAGGGTGATTGCTGATCGCGGAGGAGCACAAGCAAAGTATTTGGAAAAGGTAGTGACACCTGATAAATCAAATAGCCCATTAGGTGTAGTTGCAATATCAACTGACCCGCAAAACACCCCAACTCTAGCAGACTCTAGCCCTACTACACTGTCATTACTGATGCCCCAACTCAGCAGACCCCAACTGCAGCAAACAATATGATGATGCCAGTTGACATAGCACCAGCTCTACGATGCAAAACCCCCATTCCAGCAAAGAGTACACAAAATCTAGTTGCCAAACCCCAGGCGAAGTTTATATTGTTGTCAGGAACTTTGTGCGCATCTTTCCTTCATGGAAAGATTATACCGCAGACATAGAACAATTTCCAGTCTTCCTCCGCAACTTACGCGTAAGTAATGTACTAATGTTATTCATGGTAATTACTGCATATGTTTCTGCTAACAGAAGACACAAGATTTCATTCTTTTAAATAGGCGAGGACCAAACTGGATTGTCAAGACGAGCAAGGGTTGGTTGCGCTTTTCAAGCACTCACTGATGAAGTATTGTTCCTACCTGAGGCAAGTGCACTTCGATGGCAAGCCTCTAAATGAAATTTCCGTAAAGTCTCTGGTGCTACATTTATCCTACAGTGATTGGAATAATCTTGTTACACATTGGTCTCATCTGCAGTGTAAGGTACTGTCTACGATATCACATCACAATTTGAACTACATTTCTGCATTTGCCTTAACGTCTCACTTATACGAAAACTGTTAGCAGAAGAACATTCATTCTCAAGGGACCACAGAATCTCGCAACTATACTACACACTGCATTGCTCTTGTGCTCTTGCCCTATATGACCATACTTACTTTCATAGTTGTTTGATTATGTAGCATCACTGCACATGTTAGCCTCGTTATCGTCCATTTGGTGGACATTATAAGATACGTATGGATTCTTACATAAATTTAGAATCAACCCAATGCTTTTGAAGAGGTTTAGCTCTGCGGTCCTCTTGTAAGGACTGAACGTCGTCTATCACTGTACTTAGATTAACAGCAACTCCCTCCGTCCCATAATATAAGAACGTTTTGTACAGTACACCAGTGTTCAAAACACTCTTGTATTATGGGAAGAGGGATTGGTTCATTGTGTATCATTCTATATCTTATCTCCCTCAACCACCACTTACTAAAAGATATCAGATCTATATTTAATCTTACCAAAAAGCTGAATACATAGACAATGCCAGTGCAGAAGTGTAGCCCATTGGTCTTGTCAGTACATTTTGTCCTGTAACGCTTGTACTTCCAGGGATTGGTAGTTGATTATGTAGCATGAATCTGCATCTTATCTTCATTATCCTCTATCCCTTGCAGTATTATCATATCTATAATTACTCTGTACAAAATGTAGAGTACATGCAATGCTTATGAAGAAGATTCTGTGCTGAAATTCTTGAGTTATCCTTCCCTTGACATGGAGAAGGGCATTATAAATCCGGTGTTAACTGTTAATGTAAGTCAGTCCTTCTAAAGCCTTTATCCTCAACTGCTGTTTAATTTTCTCATACTCCCTAACGTTTACTGCTGTTTAGTTTGCTGTTTCTATCAAAATGCATGTTCGCAAGAACCGTAAGCTCCAAGTTTTACTTGTAAAACCAAATTACTTATTCATACCATGCACATTACTCAATACTCCCTATATGTATGCTTGTTTTTGTGGATATATAATCTAGTGTGTGGTGAAGCAACCCACGTTTGCACCTTGTCATCTCTTGTTTTATCTTACTGATGTGGCTAATGATATGAACAACATGCCATGCACATTAACCAAAATAGATACAATGATTGTCTTTGCCCTTCATCTATGCTTGTTATGTTGACATGGTAATCCAGTAGTGTGGTGAAGCTCCCTGCATTATGAACAATGCCAGATTATGCTATTGATATTTTAAACTTACTCTTTATTTTCTAATTTGAAATTGGATGGAATTGATAGCACAGTTATCATCTTTGTTTATACACGTGGAAAACCTGTCATCTCTCTGCTTGTTTCAGGGTGATATGCCTGACGGCATGCACAAGTCTACTGAAGGCTGTGAGACAAACCCAACATATATTGCAGCAAAGAAGGCAAAACATCTTGAAGATAGTGAGACAACCCCAAAGTCTTGTCTTGATGCAGTGTTCAAGTTACTTGAGACTAGCAGTCAGACAAGCTCACATAATTCACTGTCTAAATCAGTTCGACTTCTTCAGTCCCAAGTTCTAGCAGAAAGGCAGTCTGCAACTCAACTTCGACTTGAAGTCCTATCTCTAAGAAAGATTACGGAGAACACCAATGAGAACCTCATTGCTAAACAGCTACACCTGGAATCTATGACCGACATGCTAGGCCGGTCTCACAGCCTTGCTGAGCAGCTTGTGCGGCAGTTCCCGCGCAAGGCTAACCTTTCTTGAACTGTCTTGGAAGTGGTCTCGGTTCAGTATTATTTTGTTACGCTGCAATGGTGCCTAGTTCTTGTAATCTGCTTCTTCGTTGCGCTTTATGATCACTGGTGGCGAACTTCGATGCCCAGTGGATTTAATATACCATAAATCCTTTATTGTATAGTGTAGGTTTATTCTAAGTTACTATGTCGTAATTTCTTTATGGTATAGAGTAGGTTTGTTCTTAATTCCTACTAGTTACTGCCATCATTCGCTATCTGAAAAAAATCTGATGTAGTCGACCGGGGCGAAATATTCGCCTCTAACGGGCCTGGTTTTTAGAGGGCCACAATTGGGTCGGCCTGCATCTTTCTTGGGCCCGAATGGCCATTGGGGCCTTCACACTTTGCACCAGGCCCACAACTTACTCCGGCATGTATTCGGCCCAAATTTTAGTTGGGCCTTTTGTGGACCCAGCGCTTAGATTGGCCCAGGTAGCGTTGGGCCATTAACAGGCTGAATATTCTACTAGCCTGTTACGGCCTAGAGGAAACCATGGGCCTTTAGCAGGCCGAAATGCATGTTGGGCCTCAATTTTCACTAGTCGTCGACGGGCCTTCAGCAGGCTGAAATGTAGGCCGGGCCTTTTTTGGCCCAGTTATATGATGGGCCGTTACCAGGAAACATATCTTGGGCCTTAGTTGGCCACTGATATCATGGGCCTTTAAGAGGCCGATAGCTTAGTACATGCATCAATAAGCCGAATTATACGGCAGGCCTTTAACAGGCCCAAAGTCACGTTGGGATGAACTGTTGCCACCTTTTCACGAGCCGTTAGTGGGCCGGATGTGGCGTCGGACCATATATGGCCCATGGGCAGCACGGGCCATTCCCAGGCCGAAAGACACACCGGGTTGAAATGGGCCCATGTCTACATCGGGCCTCTAACAGGTCGAAATTCACTGGGCTGTAATTGGGCCCAAATATTCGACGAACAATTAACGGGCCAGATCTGGCTTTGGGCCGTAAATGGGCCTTTATTAAATAGGTTGTTATTGGGCTGGCCCACTAGTACCTGAGTAAGTACTATGGGCCTTTGACTGGGCCGGCCTTTTTAACCTATATGAGTCTCCGTTGGGCCCTGCCACGTGTCGACGTATCATAGGCATGTCTCCTCTAATGGACGGGCGACATCTGGCCCACCAAGGAGCAGACACGTGTTTCCTCCGGCCATTGAGAATTTTACACGTGGAAAATCACCATTGGTCCGGGCTATTAACGGGTTACCAGATCCAAAACACTTGACGAAAGCACTTCTATGACGCGCGATTTATCGTCATGGAAGTGGACACTTCCGTGATGATAATATTGGTAATTTCATGGAACACTTCTACGACAGCACAGGTATGACTATCTTGATTCTGTCATAAAATTATCATGGATGTACATGCATGACAGAAAACGTGACCTACTGTGACAAACACGTATCATCACGGAAATTTCTTTTTTTGTAGTGATGTCTACTACACAACTTTATTCTTGTAGACACGTGTTGGGCCTCCAAGCGCAGAGTTTTGTAGGACAGTAGCAATTTTCCCTTAAGTGGATGACCTAAGGTTTATCAATCCGTGGGAGGCGTAGGATGAAGATGGTCTCTCTCAAACAACCCTGCAACCAAATAATAAAAAGTCTCTTGTGTCCCCAACACACCAAGTACAATGGTAATTTTTATAGGTGCACTAGTTTGGCAAAGAGATGGTGATAAAAGTGTAATATGGATATTAGATATTGATTTTTGTAATAAGAACAATAAAAACAGCAAGGTAGCAAGTAACAGAAGTGATCACAAACGGTATTGCAATGCTTGAAAATGAGGCCTAGGGTCCGTACTTCCGCTAACGCAATCTCCCAACAATGCTAATATAATCGGATCATATAACCACCCAAAGTGCGATGAAGAATCACTCCAAAGTTCCTATCTAGCGGAGAACATAAGAAGAATTTATTTGTAGGGTATGAAACCACCTCGAAGCTTATTCTTTCCGATCGATCTATCCAAGAGTTCGTACTAAAATAACACCAAATAATTTCATATTCGTAATGCTCAATCCAACACAAAGAACCTCAAAGAGTGCCCCAAGATTTCTACCGGAGAAACAAAAGACGAGAATGTGCATCAACCCCTATGCATAGATTACCCCAACATCACCGCGGGAATCCGCGAGTTGAATGCCAAAACACATATCAAGTGAATCAACATGAGACCCCATTGTCACCACGAGTATTCATATGCAAGATATATATCAAGTGCTCTCAAATCCATAAAAGTATTCAATCCTATAACAACAAAATCTCAAAGGGAAAAACTCAATTCATCACAACAAGATAGAGAGGGGGAACACACCATATGATCCGACTATATTAACAAAGCCCGCGATGCATCAAGATCATGACATCTCAAGAACACGAGAGAGAGATTAAACACATAGCTAGCTACTGGTACAAACCCTCAGCCCCGAGGGTGGATGATACGTCCATTTTCATCATGCTTTTATATCGATATTTATTGCATTATGGGCTGTTATTACACATTATATCACAATACTTATGCCTATTCTCTCTTGTTTTACAAGGTTTACATGAAGAGGGAGAATGCCGGCAGCTGGAATTCTGGGCTGGAAAAGGAGCAAATATTAGAGACCTATTCTACACAGCTCCAAAAGCCCTGAAACTTCACGGAGGCAGTTTTTGGAATTAATAAAAAATACTGAGCGAAGAAAGTACCAGAGGGGGTCCACCCACCATCCACGAGGGTGGGGGCGTGCCCTACCCCCCTGGGCGCGCCCCCTGCCTCATGGCCCCCCTGGCAGGCCTCCGGTGCCCATCTTTTGCTATATGAAGTCTTTCACCATGGAAAAAATCAGAAGGAAGCTTTCAGGAAGAAACACCACCGCCACGAGGCGGAACCTTGCCGGAACCAATCTAGGGGCCCGGCGGAGCTGTTCTGCCGGGGAAACATCATTCCGGGAGGGGGAAATCATCACCATCCTCATCACCATCGATCCTCTCAGCGGGAGGGGGTCAATTTCCATCAACATCTTCACTAGCACCATCTCCTCTCAAACCCTAGTTCATATCTTGTATCTAATCTTTGTCTCAAAACCTCAGATGGGTACCTGTAGGTTGCTAGTAGTGTTGATTACTCCTTGTAGTTGATGCTAGTTGGTTTATTTAGTGAAAGATCATATATTCAGATCCTTTATGCATATTAATACCCCTCTAATTATGAACATGAATATGATTTGTGAGTAGCTATGTTTGTTCCTGAGGACATGGGAGAAGTCTTGCTATAAGTAGTCTTGTGAATTTGGTATTCGTTCGATATTTTGATGAGATGTATGTTCTCTCTCCTCTAGTGGTGTTATGTGAACGTTGACTACATGACACTTCACCATTGTTTGGGCGTAGAGGAAGGCATTGGGAAGTAATAAGTAGATGATGGGTTGCTAGAGTGACGGAAGCTTAAACCCTAGTTTATGTGTTGCTTCGTAAGGGGCTAATTTGGATCCACTTGTTTCATGCTATGGTTAGGTTTACTTTAATACTTCTTTTGTAGTTGCGGATGCTTGCAATAGGGGTTAATCATAAGTGAGATGCTTGTCCAAGAAAGGGCAGTACCCAAGCACCGGTCCACCCACATATCAAATTATCAAAGTAACGAACGCGAATCATATCAGCGTGATGAAAACTAGCTTGACGATAATTCCCATGTGTCCTCGGGAGCGTTTTCCTTCATATAAGAGTTTGTCCAGGCTTGTCCTTTGCTACAAAAAGGATTGGGCCACCTTGCTGCACCTTATTTACTCTTGTTACTTATTACCCGTTACAAATTACCTTATCACAAAACTATCTGTTACCTATAATTTCAATGCTTGCAGAGAATACCTTACTGAAAACTGCTTGTCATTTCCTTCTGCTCCTCGTTGGGTTCGACACTCTTACTTATCGAAAGGACTATGATAGATACCCTATACTTGTGGGTCATCTAGACTCTTTTCTGGCGCCATTGCCGGGGAGTGAAGCGCCTTTGGTAAGTGGAAATCGGTAAGGAAAAATTTATATAGTGTGCTAAAATTTACTGTCACTTGTTACTATGGAAAGTAATCCTTTGAGGGGCTTGTTCGGGGTATCTTCACCCCGACCAGTAGAGCAAAGAGTTGCTCCTCAACCTACTGAACCTACTGAAAATGTTTACTTTGAAATTCCTTCGGGTATGATAGAGAAATTGCTAGCTAATCCTTTTACAGGAGATGGAACATTGCATCCCGATTTGCACCTAATCTATGTGGATGAAGTTTGTGGATTATTTAAGCTTGCACGTGTGCCTGAGGATGTTATCAAGAAGAAGGTCTTCCCTTTATATTTGAAGGGAAAGGCATTGACATGGTTTAGGCTATGTGATGATATGGGATCATGGAACTACAACCGATTGAAATTGGAATTTCATCAGAAGTTTTATCCTATGCATCTTGTTCATCGTGATCATAATTATATATACAATTTTTGGCCTCACGAAGGAGAAAGCATCTCTCAAGCTTGGGGGAGGCTTAAGTCAATGTTATATTCATTCCCCAATCATGAGCTCTCAAGAGAAATTATTATTCAGAATTTTTATGCTCGGCTTTCTCTCAATAATCGCTCCATGCTCGATACTTCTTGTACTGGTTCTTTTATGATGAAGACTATTGAATTCAAATGGGATTTATTGGAAAGAATTAAATGCAACTCTGAAGATTGGGACCTCGATGAAGGTAAGGAGTCAGGTATAACACCTAATTTTGATTGTGTTAAATCTTTTATGGATACCGATGTTTTCCGTAAATTTAGCACTAAATATGGACTTGACTCTGAGATAGTAGCTTCTTTCTGTGAATCATTTGCTACTCATGTTGATCTCCCTAAGGAGAAGTGGTTTAAATATAATCCTCCCATTTGAAGTAAAAGTAGTTGCACCTATTAAAGTTGAAGAAAAGACTATCACTTATAATGATCCTGTTGTTCCTACTGCTTATATTGAGAAACCACCTTTCCCTGTTAGAATAAAAGATCATGCTAAAGCTTCGACTGTGGTTCGTAAGAGTAATACTAGAACACCTACACCCCCTGAGCAAATTAAAGTTGAACCTAGTATTGTTGTGGTTAAAGATCTCTTGGCCGATAATATTGATGGGCATGTTATTTACTTCTGTGATGAAGCTGCCAGAATTGCTAGACCTGATAGTAAAAATAAACATAGACCTGTTGTAGGCATGCCTGTTATTTCTGTTAAAATAGGAGATCATTGCTATCATGGCTTATATGATATGGGTGCTAGTGCAAGTGCAATACCCCATCCCTTATACAAAGAAATTATGCATGATATTGCACCTACTAAGATAGAAGAAATTGATGTTACAATTAAGCTTGCCAATAGAGATACTATTTCACCAGTTGGGATTGTTAGAGATGTTGAAGTCTTGTGTGGGAAAGTTAAATATCCTGCTGATTTTCTTGTTCTTGGTTCCCCACAAGATAATTTTTGTCCCATTATATTTGGTAGACCCTTCTTGAATACTGTTAATGCTAGGACAAATTGCAAAAAGGATGTTGTTACTACTGGTCTAGGGGATATGTCTCATGAGTTTAATTTTGCTAAGTTTCATAGACAACCCCATGAGGAAGAATTGCCTAGTAAAGATGAACTTATTGGTCTTGCTTCCATTGCCGTGCCTCCTAATGATCCTTTAGAACAATATTTGCTAGACCATGAAAATGATATGTTTATGGATGAAAGAAGGGAAATAGATGAAGTATTCTTTAAACAGGGACCCATTTTGAAACACAACTTGCCTGTTGAAATCCTAGGGGATCCTCCTCCACCCAAGGGTGATCCCGTGTTGAGCTTAAACCATTACCTGATACTCTTAAATATGCTTATCTTGATGAAAAGAAGATATATCCTGTTATTATTAGTGCTAACCTTTCAGAGCATGAAGAAAATAAATTATTGAAAACTCTGAAGAAGCATCGTGCTGCTATTGGATATACTCTTGATGATCTTAAAGGCATTAGTCCCACTCTATGCCAGAACAAAATAAAATTGGAGAAAGATGCTAAACCGGTTGTTGATCACCAACGACGGTTAAATCCTAAGATGAAAGAAGTGGTAAGAAAAGAAATACTAAAGCTTCTAGATGCAGGTATAATCTATCACGTTGCTGATAGTCTGTGGGTAAGTCCTGTCCATTGTGTCCCTAGGAAGGGAGGTATTTCTGTTGTTCCTAATGATAAAGATGAATTGATCCCACAAAGAATTGTTACAGGTTATAGAATGGTAATTAATTCCCGCAAATTAAATAAAGCTACTAAAAAGGATCATTACCTTTTACCTTTTATTGATGAAATGCTAGAAATTTTATCCAAACTTACACATTTTTGCTTTCTAGATGGTTATTCGGGTTTCTATCAAATACCTATGTCAAAAGAGGATAAAGAAAAGACTACTTTTACTTGCCCTTTAGGTACCTTTGCTTATAGACGTATGCCTTTTGGTTTTGTGCAATGCACCTGCTACTTTTCAAAGATGCATGATGGCTATATTCTCTGATTTTGTGAAAAGATTGTTGAGGTTTTCATGGATGATTTCTCAGTATATGGAACTTCTTTTGATGATTGCTTGAGAAACCTTGATCGAGTTTTGCAGAGATGTGAAGAAACTAATCTTGTCTTGAATTGGGAGAAGTGCCACTTTATGGTTAATGAAGGCATTGTCTTGGGGCATAAAATTTCTGAAAGAGGTATTGAAGTTGACAAAGCTAAAGTTGATGCTATTGAAAAGATGCCATGTCCTAAGGACATTAAAGGTATAAGAAGTTTCCTTGGTCATGCCGGTTTTTATAGGAGGTTCATTAAGGACTTCTCAAAAATTTCTAGGCCTCTGACTCATCTCTTACAAAAAGATGTTCCTTTTGTCTTTGATGATGATTGTGTAGAAGCATTTGAAATACTTAAAAAAGCCTTGATTTCTGCACCTATTGTTCAGCCACCTGATTGGAATTTACCCTTTGAAATTATGTGTGATGCTAGCGATTATGCTGTAGGTGCCGTTCTAGGACAAAGAGTTGATAAGAAATTAAATGTTATCCAATATGCTAGTAAAACTCTAGACAATGCCCAGAGAAATTATGCTACTACTGAAAAAGAATTTTTAGTAGTTGTATTTGCTTGTGATAAGTTCAGACCTTATATTGTTGATTCTAAAGTAACTGTTCACACCGATCATGCTGCTATTAAATATCTTATGGAAAAGAAAGATGCTAAACCTAGACTTATTAGATGGGTTCTCTTGCTACAAGAATTTGATTTGCATATTATTGATAGAAAGGTTGCTGAGAACCCCGTTGCAGACAACTTATCTAGGTTAGAGAATGTTCTTGATGACCCACTAGCTATTGATGATAGCTTTCCTGATGAGCAAATAAATGTCATAAATACTTCTCATAGCACTCCATGGTATGCTGATTATGCTAATTATATTGTTGCTAAATTTATACCACCTAGTTTCACATACCAGCAAAAGAAAAAGTTTTCCTATGATTTAAGACATTACTTCTGGAATGACCCACGACTTTATAAAGAAGGGGTAGATGGCGTTATTAGACGTTGTGTACCTGAGCATGAACAAGAACAGATCCTACACAAGTGTCACTCTCAGGGTTATGGAGGACACCACGCTAGAGATAGAACTGCACATAAGGTATTGCAATCCGGTTTTTATTCGCCTACTCCCTTCAAGGATGCCCGTAAGTTTGTCTTGTCTTGTGATGAATGTCAAAAATTGGTAATATTAGTAGACGTCAAGAAATGCCTATGAACTATTCACTTGTTATTGAACCATTTGATGTTTGGGGCTTTGACTATATGGGACCGTTTCCTTCCTCTAATGGGTATACACATATTTTAGTTGCTGTTGATTACGTTACTAAGTGGGTAGAAGCTATTCCAACTAGTAGTGTTGATCATAACACCTCTATTAAGATGCTTCAAGAAGTTATTTTTCCGAGGTTTGGAGTCCCTAGATATTTAATGACTGATGGTGGTTCACATTTTATTGATGGTGCCTTTCGTAAAATGCTTGCTAAGTATGACGTTAATCATAGAATTGCATCTCCTTACCACCCACAGTCTAGTGGTCAAGTAGAATTGAGTAATAGAGAGATAAAATTAATCTTGCAAAAGACTGTTAATAGATCTAGGAAGAATTGGTCCAAGAAACTTGATGATGCATTATGGGCGTATAGAACTGCATATAAAAATCCTATGGGTATGTCTCCGTATAAAATGGTTTATGGAAAAGCATGTCACTTACCTCTCAAACTAGAAGACAAGGCATATTGGGCCATTAAAGAGCTTAATTATGATTTCAAACTTGCCGGTGAGAAGAGGCTATTTGACATAAGCTCACTTGATGAATGGAGAACCCAGGCCTATGAGAATGCCAAACTGTTTAAAGAAAAGGTTAAAAGATGGCATGGCAAAAGGATACAAAAGCGTGAGTTTAATGTAGGTGATTATGTGTTGCTATTCAACTCTCGTTTAAGATTTTTTGCAGGAAAGCTTCTCTCTAAATGGGAAGGTCCTTACGTTATCGAGGAGGTCTATCATTCCGGTGCCATAAAAATCAACAACTTCGAAGGCACAAATCCGAAGGTGGTGAATGGTCAAAGAATCAAGCATTATATCTCAGGTAATCCCATAAATGTTGAAACTAATGTTATTGAAACCGTAACCCCGGAGGAGTACATAAGGGACACCTTCCAGAATGTTTCAGACTCCTAAAAGGAATAGGTACGTGGTACGGTAAGTAAACCGACTCCAAAACATTCCTAATGGCAATATTTCTCCGTTTTGGAATACTTAAGAAAATAAGAAGTAGTCCGTGAAGGACACGAGGCGTCCACGAGGGTGGAGGGCGCGCCCCCTGCCTCGTGGGCACCTCGTGTGCTCTCCGGACTCCGTTTTCTTGCACGATACTTCTTTTGGTCAGTAAAAATTCATTATATAATCTCCCGAAGGTTTTGACCCTCGTATCACGCAAATATCCTCTGTTTTTGTTTAGAGCTGTTTTCTGTCAGAATTGTGAAGGACAGGCATCATGTCGTCCCCCTTCTCAAACTATGAGGGCAACGATGCTTGGCTAATGAAGATAGAGCTGAAGAGAGAAGAACCCGAGAAGGTCAACAAGGATGATGGGATCAAGAAGGCCATGGAGGATCAAGCTCCGGTAGCAGAAGAAGAAGACATCCTTCAACCTCATCACGATCTTCTTACCCCAATGGAGATTGAAGCTTTCAAGATGATTGAGTTAGCTCGTATACAAAACAAGTATCTCACTCGTGAAAATATTTTGTTGAAGGAGCATATCACCGCACTTAAGGGCATTATCCGCAAATTGGAGGATCTCCTACGCTTGATGTGCGATTATCCACCATCACCACCATCTTCTATGGGTACTCCCCTTGGCAACTGCCAAGCTTGGGGGAGGTGCCCCGGTATCGTATCACCATCACACTCCTATCTTTACCATTTTTCTTAGTCCAATCCTTTTAGTAATATCTTGATCTAGTAGAATAAAGTTTTAGTATGATTTAGTTTTGAGTTTTGCTTTATGATCCTTCTATGTAATCGAGTCTGTGAGCTATATATAATAAAGATTAGCTTTAAGTCAAGGGCTTGATTATCTTGCTATGATCATGAGGGAATTAAAGAAAAAGAAAGAATAAAAAGAAATAAAGAGATCATATTGATCTTATGTAGAGTAATGACTTCACATATAAAAGAGTATGATGAATAAAAGTTGTTGAGAGTTGACAAACATAGTTTTGGTCATCGTTGCAATTAATAGGAAGTAATAAAGAAAGAGAGGTTTTCACATATAAATATACTATCTTGGACATATTTTATGATTGTGAGCACTCATTAAAATGTGACATGCTAAAGAGTTGATGTTGGACAAGGAAGACAACGTAATGGGTTATGTTTTCTTATATCCGAAATAAAGTATATTGTCATTGATCATCCAACATGTTGAGCTTGCCTTTCTCCCTCATGCTAGCCAAATTCTTTGCACCAAGTAGAGATACTACTTGTGCTTCCAAATATCCTTAAAACCAGTTTTGCCATGAGAGTCCACCATACCTACCCATGGATTGAGTAAGATCCTTCAAGTAAGTTGTCATTGTTGCGTGCAATAAAAATTGCTCTCTAAATATGTATGATTTATTAGTGTGGAGAAAATAAGCTTTATATGATCTTGTGATGTGGAAGAAATAAAAGCGACGGACTGCATAATAAAGGTCCATATCACAAGTGGCAATATAAAATGACGTTCTTTCGCATTAAGATTTTGTGCATCCCACCATAAAAGCACATGACAAGCTCTGCTTCCCTCTGCGAAGGGCCTATCTCTTTCTTGTCTTATACCTTATACAAGAGTCATGGTGATCTTCACCTTTCCTTTTTACATTTTATCCTTTGGCAAGCACCTTGTGTTGGAAAGATCCTGATATATATATATATATATCCAATTGGATGTAAGTTAGCATGAACTATTATTATTGACATTACCCTTGAGGTAAAAGGTTGGGAGGCAACACTATAAGCCCCTATCTTTCTCTGTGTCCGATTAAAACTCCATAACCATAAGTATTGCGTTAGTGTTAGCAATTGTTAAAGACTAAATGATAGTTGAGTATGTGGACTTGTTGAAAAGCTCTTATATAGACTCTTTCCGA
This sequence comes from Aegilops longissima, assembly GCA_021605205.1. NCBI lineage: Eukaryota > Viridiplantae > Streptophyta > Magnoliopsida > Poales > Poaceae > Aegilops > Aegilops longissima. The sequence goes on from CM038681.1 coordinate 507,479,385, forward strand.
TGTTATGATAAATTGCAATTGCTTCAATGACCGAGATTATAGTTTGTTAGTTTTCAATGAAGTTTCTGATTCATCCTTGACATTGTGAATAGATTGTTACTTGAGCATAAGAAATCGTATGACAATATTTATATATGTTGCTGTTATAAGAATGATCATGATGCCCTCATGTCCGTATTTTATTTCATCGACACCTCTATCTCTAAACATGTGGACATATTTTTCGTTATCGGTTTCCGCTTGAGGACAAGCGAGGTCTAAGCTTGGGGGAGTTGATACGTCCATTTTGCATCATGCTCTTATATCGATATTTATTGCATTATGGGTTGTTATTACACATTATGTCAAAGTACTTATGCCTATTCTATCTTATTTTACAAGGTTTACATGAAGAGGGAGAATGCAGGCAGCTGGAATTCTAGGTTGGAAAAGGAGCAAATATTAGAGACCTATTCTACACAGCTCCAAAAGTCCTAAAACTTCACAGAGGCAGTTTTTGGAATTAATAAAAAATACTGAGCGAAGAAAGTACCAGAGGGGGGCCACCCACCATCCACGAGGGTGGGGGCGCGCCCCTGCCTCATGGGCCCCTAGCAGGCCTCCGGTGCCATCTTCTGCTATATGAAGTCTTTCACCCTGGAAAAAATCAGAAGGAAGCTTTCGGGACAAAACACCGCCGCCACGAGGTGGAACCTTGGCGGAACCAATCTAGGGGCCCGGCGGAGCTATTCTGCCGGGGAAACATCCCTCCGGGAGGGGGAAATCATCACCATCCTCATCACCATCGATCCTCTCAGCGGGAGGGGGTCAATCTCCATCAACATCTTCACCAGCACCATCTCCTCTCGAACCCTAGTTCATCTCTTGTATCTAATCTTTGTCTCAAAACCTCAGTTTGGTACCTGTAGGTTGCTAGTAGTGTTGATTACTCCTTGTAGTTGATGCTAGTTGGTTTATTTGGTGGAAGATCATATGTTCAGATCCTTTATGCATATTAATATCCCTCTGATTATGAACATGAATATGATTTGTGAGTAGCTACGTTTGTTCCTGAGGACATGGGAGAAGTCTTGTTATAAGTAGTCATGTGAATTTGGTATTCGTTTGATATTTTGATGAGATGTATGTTGTCTCTCCTCTAGTGGTGTTATGTGAACGTCGACTACATGACACTTCACCATTGTTTGGGCCTAGAGGAAGGCATTGGGAAGTAATAAGTAGATGATGGGTTGCTAGAGTGACAGAAACTTAAACCCTAGTTTATGCGTTGCTTCGTAGGGGGCTGATTTGGATCTATTTGTTTCATGCTATGGTTAGGTTTACCTTAATACTTCTTTTGTAGTTGTGGATGCTTGCAATAGGGGTTAATCATAAGTGGGATGCTTCTCCAAGAAAGGGCAGTACCCAAGCACCGGTCCACCCAAAATCAAATTATCAAAGTAACGAACGCGAATCATATGGGTGTGATGAAAATTAGCTTGACGATAATTCCCATGTGTCCTCGGGAGCATTTTCCTTCAAATAAGAGTTTGTCCAGGCTTGTCCTTTGCTACAAAAAGGATTGGGACACCTTGCTGCACCTTATTTACTCTTGTTACTTATTACCCGTTACAAATTACCTTATCACAAAACTATCTATTACTGATAATTTCAGTGCTTTCTGAGAATACCTTACTGAAAACTGCTTGTCATTTCCTTCTGCTCCTCGTTGGGTTCGACACTCTTACTTACCGAAAGGACTACGATAGATCCCCTATACTTGTGGGTCATCAGTGGACTACTCCCTCCTCATCCTGGTGGCCGCCGGGATGATGAAGATGGCCACCGGAGATGATTCCCCCCTCCGTCAGGGTGCCAGAATAGGGTCTAGATTGGTTTTCGGTGGCTACAGAGGCCTGCGGTGGCGGAACTTCTGATCTAGGTTTATTTATGATGGTTTCTCTATTTATAGAATTTTTTGGCGTCAGTTTCACGCGAAATGGGCCTCGAGGTGAGCACAACCCACCGGGGCGAGCCTGGCCCACCAGGCGTGCCCTGATGGGTTGTGCCCTCCTCGTGGCTCTTCTGGCCCTCTAGCGAAGCTTCGGGGGTCTCTTTTGTTCCAAAAAAACCGTCAAAAAGTTTCGGCTCATTTGGAGAACTTTCATTTCTGCACAGAAAACAACACCACAGTAGTTCTGCTGAAAAAAACGTTAGTCCGGGTTAGTCCATGCAAATCATACCGAAACCATATAAAATTGTTGTAAACATGGCATGAATACTTCATAAATTATATATACATTGGAGAAGTATCAGCGCGCCCCTTGTGGCCACCTCGTGGCTTCCCTAACGTGTACTCCAAGTCCTCTGGATGTCTTCTGGTCCAAGAAAAATCATTGCAAAAGTTTCATTTTGTTTGGACTCTGTTTGGTATTCCTTTTGTGCGAAACTCTAAAACAAGGAAAAAACAGAAATTGGCACTAGGCTCTAGGTTAATAGGTTAGTCCCAAAAATAATATAAAATAGCATCTTAATGCAAATAAAACATCCAAAACAGATAATATAATAGCATGGAACAATCAAAAATTATAGATACGTTGGATACGTATCAGCCACTAGTTCATTTGAAGAGTTTTCACACACTTATAGCTCTAGTACATCCGTTACATGACAATCCCTACTCCTCACACCAATATTGATTGTAAGGCCTCTTCATTGCCGAAGATTCAGCTGCATTGGGGTGAAAATTTCTTAGCTTTTGACTTCTATTGAACCTCCATCATCATTCTATTGTCCATTTAAGTGCGAAGATCAAAGCTTATGACTTGGGCACTGAGCGAAGTGCTGAGTAGTTGAAAAGGGAGAGTCGTGGATTCAGTTACTTGACCGATCCTCTAGGTTGTGTTATGGTAAGGTGTTTGGATATGATAAAGTCTTGAGCGATTAGAACCATGAATTTAATACATGTGAGTATTGATTGGAATCATGAAAAGGAAGAGTAATTTTATTTGCACATTTTGATGTTACTTGCTTGTTATTAACTATAGACTATTTCTTTGAATCACTTTTATCCTGAGTTCACCACACTTTATCATTTGATCAAGATTATGCTAGGTAGCATTCCAAATAAAAAATTAACTTTATTTTATCATCTACCCACTTGAGAATGAGCAGGGATTAAGTTTGGAGATGATGATGCATCTCAAATATATCTATAGTTTTTTATTGTTTCATGCTATTATATTATCACTTTTGAATACTTTTTATAGCAATTTATATTATTTTTATGGACTAACATATTAATTCATTGCCTAGAGCCAATTACTGTTTTCGTCATGTTTTTGACTTTCAGAAAATCCATATCTATGGAGGTAAAAAAACCCTAAGGATTCAATATAATTTTATTCACATCATGAAGAATCGTGAAAGTGTCGGGACCTGCGCGCGTGGGGGGGGGGGGGACCAGGGACCCCATACGACCAGGTGGTGTGGCCAAGGGTGGACCGGCACCACTAGGCTGTGTTCCCCCCCTGCGCATCGGCTTTCACCCATTCTTTCGCCTATAAATCCTAAAAATCGAGAAACCCTCGGCACCAATTTTTTTCTGATTTTTTTTTGCCATCACAACTTCCTGTTCTGAAGAGATCCAATCTTAGAGGCCTGTTCTGGCACCCTGCTGAAAGGGGAATCCACCATCAGAGGCTTCTTCATCAATCTTGTTACCTTCATGAACATGTGTGAGTAGTTCCCTCAGGACCTTAATTAGGGTCCATAAGAGTAGTTAGATGGCATTCGCTCTCCCTTGTGATTAAATACAAAGTTCTCCTTAGCTGCCTCACAAGATTAGGATCCATATGGTGTAATCGGTGTTGTGTTTGTTGGGATATGATGAATTTTCGCTTTATGATCAGATTGTTCATTGAATTTTATTGAATCTTTTGAAGTTTCTTTGTTTTATAATTAAGTAGCTATGTATGCTCTCCGATATATTTCTTGTATTTGGCCAAAATTGATTGGTAGTTCATCAGAGGGAGTGGTGCATAGTAGTGGGTTCAACCTTGTGGTGATTCATCCCAGTGACAGAAAGAAAACGAACACGTATTTTATTGTTGCCACTAAGGATAAAATAATGGTTTCCTTATCACGCATGGATGATAGTTTTACTGTCTACATTATGTCATCATGCTGATTGCAATGCTCTATTGTCTAAACTTGATACTTTGAGATGCATTATGGATATCAGTCTTATGGTGGAGTATTAGTTGTAAACGTAGTTGGATAACAGTCTACATATCACGGACGTAATGCCTACATGAGATTATACCATGACTGATCATAGTCATAGCTATAAATTGCAATTTAATCGCTGCTCAACTGTAATTTGTTCACCACACCACACTTGTATGCTTGGGGAGATGCCACTAGTGAACCTATGGCCCCGGGGGTCTATTTTCTTTACTAAAAACATCACCAAAAATACTATTCTTTGCTGCATCATTTTATTTATTTTACCTATCACTCAATTTCCACCATACCGTGCAATTTAATCTTCTAATTAGCACGACAAGAAGCTTGACAACCTTCTTGAAGTGTTAGGAGGCAAGTTTTGTATTGTGTTTTGTGTGCAGGTACCCGTGACTTTGTTTACTAGAAGAACACCTTCTGGTTCGGTAAACCTTGTTTCTCTACTGAAAGAAATACTTATTGCTATGTTACTTCACCCTTATACTTGAGATTTACCCAACTACTCTTATGAGAGACCAAGCATGCATCATGGTCATGATTATGCAAATCTGCCTCAAACTTTGTGAGGAAAGTCACTTAACTCTTGATTGTTTCTTTGCCCAGATTATGAACACAATCATCACTTAAGAACCAACAATGCCACAATAACAAAAGGATGCACGATCGAGTTTCAGAGTTACATGTGTCCAATAAATCTTAAGCCAATCTTCTTCCATGTTGTGGAATTTATCTTCCTACGACCAATCACGAAATTCTGATTCCATGTCTTAGTGCTATACTTTTTGCGCAAGCGTTCATGGAATGAAACTCGTCCTCTTAATCACATCCACAAACATTAAAAACAGTATCAAGCATCGATTTCTAAGGTCCTTTTCCATTTGTTCTTCTTTGTCGCCAATGTACTAGTGGACAGTCTCCAACCAAATATTCTAATTCACCCTGGAACTTTTGCCTTCCAAATACTATGGTCATCAACATCATTTGGAGGAAGGAGACGCCGTGGGAGAATTTTGTCTCTGCATATTAGGAACCAATCTATATGCACTCCTGACCGTAAATATGCCTCACCTTTGAAAATGCCAAGACAAACATTCCTCAATCTCCGAAGACGACAACTTGATATTGCATATTGCATTATAACATCAAAAGAATCACCTTCAAATTCATAAGTCGTCTAGGCGAGCGCTGAGGCCATCAGGGTTTTTACTTACGCTGCCATGTGCACCTTTCTCTTGTGGCATTTTCTACTTTACGCGACTACATGCATGTGTAATGCCGGTGTATGGCGAGTGGGCCCGTTGATGGGCTGCATGGCAGTCACACGGGTGTAGGTACGCTGAGGAGGTGAGCGAATGGATTGTTCCTGATTGTTTTGGACGGTCGGCCGATTACTTTGGGTGTGTGACCACTGTCATCTACGTAGGTCCCTTTTGGGTGGCAATTGTGTATGTGTGTACCCGTGATGTGTTCCTCCCCTTTGAAGTGGGACTGGTGCGGTATGGGCCCGCCGTTCGGTGGTTCGTTGATTTGGGGTATGTTTGTCGTTATGACTTTGACTGTTCGTGGGATGGGCTTCAAGTGCGTTCTCCTCCGGTGGGGCGAGGGTTTGTCGCCATTAGCCCGTTCATGCTGATGTTCCGCTGACCTCCTTTCTTCTTTGGGACACGCTGGGCGGTCGATTGCTGCCTGGTCGGTGCCCCTGTGCGTCTGGTTGCTGTTGTCGTGGTGGGATTGGCCGTCGGCGGCGACGGCGGTTTGCTGGCGGTGGACATGGTCGTCGTTGGTCGTCGACTGCTTTCTTCTGCTGCCTCCTGTTCTTCGGTGTGTGTTGCTTGCATGTGGTCGTATTTGATGGGGAGATTCTAAGATAGGGGATTTGTCTGATTTATTTTGCCATGGTAGTGTGCTTGCTATGGGAGCGGGCAGTCCTTCTTTCTGATAGATTTTGCTAACTCTGTCTTTTTTTATAGCGAGTTGGTGCGTGGACACTCAGGCCTGAGTGGACATGGCGTATATTGGGATGATTGTTGCTGCTGCCTTGTGAGTTCAGTCTTCGCAGGTGTTCCTTCGCCTATTCTAAGTATTGTTATTTTTTCGCCTAAGTGTGCTTTATTTTGTAGTTCATTTTTGTGTGACGTTCAAGTTTTTAGGCATGGTTGTTGGGTTGTGGCTGAAAAGACGGGCAACCACGTTCGGCTGTTAGAAAACCGCATGGGATTGGTGCTGGCGTGTGTTTTTTGCGTGCTTGGTGCTGCAGGGATTCTTCTTCCTGAAAAATGTTGTTACAATTCCTGCTTTGCCGGTGGTCCCTGTTATGAAAGCAACTTGTATTATTAGGAGGCCAATGCCAACATATATACACATATATGAGGATGCCAAAAGGCTACAAGAGGATGCCAAGAGACTAGAATGCAAAAGGCCAAAAGACATCACTTAATATAACTCTAACACCCCCCCTCAAACTCATGGTGGATCCACAACACTGAGTTTGGAGAGATGAAATCCATGTTGCGCTCTAGTCTGAGCCTTCGTGAAGAAGTCCGCTAGTCAGTAACTCGGAAGGCACGTCTTCAAGAGCAACAACATGATCCTGCACAAGAGCACGCACATAAGAAGCATCAACACCAATGTGTTTGGTAAGCTCATGCTTCATGGGGTCCCGCAAATACCGATAGCACTGTGTGGCTGTCGACAAGAGGGTGGTAGGTGTAGTAACAAAACACCAAAATCCTGCAGAACCATCGTAACCAAGTCACCTCACCACAAAGAGCCATAGCTCGCAACTCGCCTCTCGTGACTCGAACGAGAAACTGCAGTCTGCTTTCTTCGCCTTCCGTGAATGAGGGAACCACCAAGAAAGACACAAGAGGCGAAGTGAACGGCGATCCGTAGGATCACTAGCCCACGAAAGCATCCGAATAGGCTCGAGCTGTAACGAGCCGGAACGCGGAAAAAGAGACGATGAGAGATCGTGCACGAAGGTATCGTGAACGCGAAGAAGGTGACTATAGTGAACTGAAGTGGGAGCGAAACAAACCGACTCGTAATATGGACAGGATAGGAAATATCTGGACGAGTGACAGCAAGATACACAAGACTCCCAACAAGATGACTATAACGTGTCGGATCAGACAAGGGCTCGCCATCAGAAGCACGAAGGTGAACATTGAGCTCCATAGGAGTCTCAGTAGTGCGCTCATCACTAAGAGCCGCACGAGTAAGAAGACCCTAGATATACTTTTCTTGGGAAATAAAAAAGCCTGCAAAGGTGGAGGAAACCTCAATCCCAAGAAAGTAACGAAGAGGACCAAGATCAGACATAAGGAACTGCTCATTAAGACGGGCCTTGACAAAGGCAATGTACTCAGAATCGTCGCCGGTGATGATCATGTCATCAACATATAGAAGAAGAAGAGTGTGACCACGAGCAGAAAGGTGGACAAACAACGCTGGATCGTGATCACTGGGTGAAAAACCAGCAGCAGTGACCACAGAGGCAAAACGCTCAAACCAAGCGCGAGGGGCTTGCTTAAGGCCGTAGAGAGAGCGACGAAGACGACAAACCATGCCATCGGGAACTGAATACCCAGGTGGTGGCTGCATATAAACCTCCTCATGCAACTCACCATTAAGAAAGGCATTTTTAACATCAAGCTGTGACACGGACCAGTGGCGAATAGAGGCCACGGCGAGAAGTGTGCGGACAGTGGTCATATGAGCCACAGGAGCAAATGTCTCATCATAATCACGACCATGCTCCTGCTGAAAGCCGCGAGCCACAAGACGAGCTTTATAACGCTCAAGAGAACCATCAGAGCGAGTCTTAATCTTATAGACCCACTTACAAGTTATGGGACGAACATGGGGAGGAAGAGAAACCAGATCCCATGTGCCGTTGCGCTCAAGTGCGGCAATCTCCTCTGCCATCGCAAACTGCCATTCAGGATGAACAAGAGCATCACGATAAGAGGTAGGCTCAAGTACAACCGAAAGGCCATATCGGCTAGGAGAATAGCGGTCAGGAGGAGGGCAAGGTCGAGCCCGAAGACCATAAGTCGGCTGGGACGAGGAAGACGGTGCACCAGAAGTAGATGGCACGTTAGTAGATTCATCCATAACACGTCGACGACGGGTATAATGAAAAGGAAAAGTGGGATGAGAAGGAACCACCGGAGGTGATGGAGATGGAGAAGACATTGGTGATGAAGGTGGAGTGTCATGCAATAAGGAAGGAGAAGAAACGATAGGAGAAGATGGTGTCGGATCTGCAATAGTGGGACGAGAAGGAGGAGTAGGAATATGAGGCATAGAGGGAGGTGTATCAGGAAACGTGAGAAAAGATATATCCTCTACTGAAAAGGTCGAAGAGGATGGTCGTGGGTAGAATGGACGAGACTCATCAAAAGTCACATCCCTAGAGATACGCATCCGTCGACCGACAGGATCCCAACACCGATAACCCTTATGTTCATCATTGTAGCCTAGAAAAACACACTCAACAGACTGAGCGGTTAGTTTGGTGCGTTCTCGGGGGGCAAGGAGAACATAACAAACACAACCAAACAAACGAAGAGCAGAATAATCAGGAGAATGATCAGAAAGACGCTCTAGAGGAATACCTCCCTGTAGAGCAGATGAGGGTTGAATGTTTATGAGATATGTGGCGGTGGAGACAGCCTCAGCCCAGAAATGAGGCGGAAGAGAGGCGGCAATCATCATCGCACGAGCTGTCTCAAGAAGGTGACGATGCTTGCGCTCAGCCACACCATTCTGAGCGTGAGCGCCGGGACAAGAGAATTGAGCAAGAGTACCCTGCTCGGCAATAAAACCACGCAACATTTTGGAGATATACTCGCCAGCAGAATCAGCACGAAACACGCGAATAGGTGTAGAGAACTGAGTGTGGACCATGGCGGAAAAACGCTTATAAATAGAGAGAACCTCGCTACGAGAAGACATGAAGTAAAGCCAAGTGTAGCGAGAGAAATCATCTATAAAAATAATATAGTAGCGATGGCCCCCTTTGGAAGAGAAGGGAGCCGGACCCCACACATCTGAATGTACTAAATCAAAAGGGCGCTGCGACACTGACTCGCTAGTAGGATAAGGTAACTGAACTTGTTTACCAAGCCTACAACCCTGGCATTGTAAGGAGACATCTCCTGAGACAGGCCCCAGAAGACCACGACGAACTAAAGACGATAGTCGAGAACCACAAAGGTGACCAAGTCGATGATGCCATTGCTGGAAGGAGCTGGTAGTTGAAGCGGCAAAGGCAGATGGACTCGCGAGTGTGGTGGTAGCGGAAGGAACATTAAGCCAGTCCAACTCCCAAAGCCCCTGAGAATCACGGCGGCGTGGGCCAGCCCCAACCAGAGCCTTCGTGTGACGATCCTGGATAGTGCAAGAATCAACGTCAAGAATAACACGACAACCAGAATCAGTAAGCTGACCCGCAGAAAATAGGTTCATGGTAAGGCGAGGCACATGAGAAACATCTGGAACATAAAAGGAAGAAGTGGCAAGAGTGCCTCGACTCGCAACAGGAAGAGGAGTACCATCAGCAGTAAGAACATTAATTGGAAAATCGAGAGATCTACGAGAGGACAAGATAGAAGAATCGGAGGACATATGAAATGAAGCTCCAGAATCCAGAACCCATGGGGATGTACCGACTGTAGACAAGTGGTCGCCAAGACTAGAAGCACCAACACAGAGCCTGCAGACTGTCAAGAACCTGAAGCAGCAAGTAGACGCTTGAGCTTCACAATATCTTGCTCAGTCAAGGAGAAAGTAGACGGCGTCGAGGAAGAAGCACGAGTCCCAGAAGAAGAATTGCGCTCCCTATTACGCATATCACGCTTCTTCTTGAAGCGATCCGACTCGGGTGACCATCCTGTTGCAAGAGTCACAATGAGTACGAGGACGAGAGCGGCCTTCACGAGAGCGGGCCTCACTACCCGGAGGAGGGGCGAGCGGCGGAGCACTGGAGCGAGAAGACACTGGTGGAGTAGCACCTCGAGTAGAGAGCACAGAGGGAACCTGAAGCAAACCAGCACCACAGAGGCGAGTCTCCTCAGCACGAAGCTCAGAAAGCACCTCAGAAATAGGAACCCGGCCACGAGCAAACAACTGAGCACGTCGAGGCTCAAACTCCCCACGGAGCCGTGACAAGAACTCATAGACACGCTGAAACTCCAAGTCTGACATCACAGTCTGGCAACACGGACAAGTGCCACAAACAGTAGTGCGAAGGGAGTCAAGCTGGCGCCAGATAGCAGAACTCTGAGTGTAGAACTCATCAATAGTGGAGTCTCCCTGTTGAAGAGCATGCTCCTAACGGACCACAGACAAGTAGAGAGCATCACCAGAGGGCTGATGGCGCTGACGAAGATGAGTCCACATCTCAAAGACAGTACCGAGGCCTATAAACTCAGAAACAAACTGAGGCAAAACACTGGAAGTGAGAACAGTCGCAGCACGAGCATCATCATCACACCACTGAGTGTAAGCAGCCAGATCGTCACGATAAACAGAAAGAGCATTTGAATAATCCAAGACCTCTTGGTCATAAGCGGCATCCGCATCATCAGCAGCAACCCTGGATGCAGCCCTATCAGTATCAGAAGCATCTGCGTCAATAGCCGGTGGTGTCGGCGGTGGGGTAGGAGCCACAGGAGGCACTGGGCGCGGAGGACAGGGGACCTCACCGGAAAGAACACCCCAGAGACGAATGCCACGCATGTGAATGCGCATAAAAGCAACGAACTCAGCATAGTTAGCCCCATCAAATATCACTGGGCAGCGCGGGATGGCAACATAGCCAGATGACGCCATAGACACGCTGAAACAGCAGCAACCACTCACGTGACCACACGAAGCGCCTGCAGTAGCAAGGAAGACAGCAGCCTCGCGGACGGGACCGGCGGCCGGTAGCAGCGGCGCAGATGGGGCGGCGACCGGTGGAGCCGAAGAAGACAACAATGATGCAGACGAGGCCGGCGGGCGGGCGAGGACGGAGCGGTTGACCTCCGATAGCTACTGCCTCTGCTCGATCGAGAGATGAACCGACAGGCGGCTCGAGCAGGCTGCAGCGACGGGCCGGCCTGCAGCGACAGAGCCGCGATCTGGAGTTGAAGATGTCTGGACACGAAACAACAGCAGCAACGCACGCACGCGTGACCACTCGAGCACCTGCAGACGGTAGCAGCGGCGCCGACGAGGCCGGCGGCCGGCAGCTGCGGAAGGCAACAGCGCCGCTGACGAGGCCGGTGGTCGGCAACCGCGGAGGAAGACAAACGGCCGGCGGCGACCTTGGAGGAAGACAAGCGGCCAACGGCTCAATCGATCGGGACGAAATCCGATATAGAATCCAACACAGCAATGGATGAGCTAGCTAGCATGGACGTGAAGCGCCTGTAGCTAGAGATGGACATAGGCAAAAGCAAAATCACGGGCCAGCAGAACAGAGAGCAACGGCGGCCGTGGAGAAGATTGGACCGGAAGCAGCACGAGTTGCGCGTGCGGAAACAAAAAACCTAGAGCTCTAATACCATGTTATGAAAGCAACTTGTATTATTAGGAGGCCAATGCCAACATATATACACATATATGAGGATGCCAAAAGGCTACAAGAGGATGCCAAGAGACTAGAATGCAAAAGGCCAAAAGACATCACCTAATATAACTCTAACAGTCCCTAATTGGTTTGATGGTATATGTTTCACTAATTTTGTTCCTGGCCTATTCATGGTAGATATGTACATTGGGTTGGATTGATCACACGTTGTTTGTTTACTGGCGATCCATTTCCACCTATGCCTCATCTGTTTGTGGAACTGTTCTTCCTGCGTCATTGGTTATTTTTCTAGAGCGATTCATACGTCATTCATTGGTACCTTCTTTTGGATTTACTGCCCTGACTCTTCCTATTGGGTTCATTGGTACTTTCTTCACATGGGTCGAGCCTGCCTAAAATCGTGTACAAATTGCGGCGACAAGGTGTGGCGGAGCGGGCCATCCCTTCTAGTAGAAGTAAATTAGTGTTTCATTCTGACTTATTCGGGATCCATCGGTCTCTTTGGATTTGGATACCATTTCCGAATTTCGCATCACTTGATGAAGTTATTTAGGGATTCTTTGCATTTTTTAGTTTGCAATTATCCATTGGTCTACTTGGTTTTGGATACTTTTACCATTTTCGATCCTCTTCATTTGTTGACGAATTTTTTTATGGGTTCTTTGCATTTTTTGGTTTGCAATTATCCATTGTCTCCTTGGATTTGGATATCTTTACCATTTCTAATCCTCTTCGTTAGTTGGTTCTTTTCATTGCTTGGTTTGCAGTTGCATCAGAAGGCCGTAGAATTTGAATACTATATGGTGGACTCCCTTTGACCTCAGCCGCCGCTGCCTCCAAAAAACTAAGGTTTTCTGCCTCTTGCTAGCGCCGGCGCCGGTCCGTCCCGTCTCTGATGGCCTTAAGACCATGAAGACGGAGTGGATCTCAGCCCTTGCCGGTGGGAGGGCTCCGTTTTTAATTTTTTTTTTCAAGCTTTGTTAGGGTTTGTATCCTACTCAGGAAGGCGAGACGGCGGCGGCTACCTGAAGATGGAATAAAGATCTTCCCGCTTAGCCCCCGTTCCGGTGATGCGTCTAGCATCATCGGTGGGCGTGTGGAGGTGTGTGTCCGGCAGATCTATCTTTGATGGATTTGCTCGGATTTGTTCGTCGTTCGTGTTCGTTCGTGTGTCTTCAGGTTGGACCTTTTGATCTACACTCTTCATCTGCGGCAGTTGCTGTTCTGGTGAGTTGGTTCTATGGGGCCTTAGCACGACGACTTCCCGACTGTCTACTACAACAACGTTCGCCGGCTCCGGCGAGGGAAGGGTGATGACAGCGGCGCGCCTTCGGCTCGCTTCGCTTCAGTGCTTGTAGTCGTCGTTAGGTGGTCTAAGGATCTGGATGTGATGTTTATTATTTCTAGTGTTCGTTGTACTACCATGATTGAAGATGAATAGATTCGAAGTTTTTCTCACGAAAAAAAAGAAGGGCGCAGAATTTTTTTAACTTTTTTGTTTTGAGAAAAGAAGGCCGTAATTTGCTTTTTCGAGACAAAGAAGGCCGTAAATGGATACTCTGTTTGATCTCTGGCCCACCTGGCTGCCAAAATTTGGTCTGGCCCAATTCGTGTCGCTGGTCAAACTCTAGTGGCACGTCAGCTTCAAGGCACGTCAAAGGAGCTTGATCCCGCTTCTCGCCTACATCATCTCCGCTCGTCAAACTCAACTGGACGCACGCAACGCGACGACCATGGCCGCGTCCTCCGCCGCAGCCTCCCCGGAGTCCGACCGCGCAGTCCTCCTCAAGGCCTTCGACGAGGCCCGCACCGGCGTCCGCGGCCTCGTCGAGTCCGGCGTCTCCACCGTCCCCGACCTCTTCGTCCACCCCGACCCCTACGCCTCCGTCCCGCTTGCTCCCCCGGGCGTCTCCATCCCCGTCGTTGACCTTTCCCTCCCCGCGCACCTCGTAGCCGCCGCCGCGGCGGCCGCCCGCGACTGGGGCTTCTTCCACCTCGTCAACCACGAGGCCCTCGTCCCCTCCGGCCACCCCGCGAGGGCCCTCGCCGCGGTGCGCGCCTTCAACGAGCTCCCCGCGCCCGAGCGCGCCGCGCACTACGGCCGGGCCTTGTCCGGCGGGGTCAGCTACTCCTCGAACGTCGACCTGTTCCAATCCCCCGCGGCGAGCTGGCGCGACACCGTCCAGGTGATGTTCGGGCCTACGCCGCCCAACGCCGAACGCATACCGTCGGTGTGCCGCTCTGAAGTCATCGAGTGGGAAGCGCATGCCGCCGCTGTGGCCCGCGCCGTGATGGCGCTGCTCTCCGAGGGGCTTGGGCTCGGGGATGCGGCGCTGGAGGAGACCTCGTGCCTGGAGGGGAAGCTCATGGTCTGCCATTACTACCCGGTGTGCCCCGAGCCTGAGCGCACCATGGGCTTAGTCCCGCACACCGACCCCGGCGTGCTCACCGTCCTTGAGCAGGATGACGTTGGTGGTTTGCAGGTGAAGCACACCAATGGGGACGGGGAGAGCTTCTGGGTGGACGTGAAGCCTGCACCGGGCGCGCTTGTGATCAATGTCGGGGACCTCTTGCAGGTATAATGCACTCTGTCAGCGTCCGAATGCTCGTAACTGGATTCAGTTCTAAATAGTACAGTCCGTAACAACTATGCTCAAGTTATCTTTGAATTTTCTAAAGCACGCATGCTACCAATTCGGCTCAATCCAGATGATTTAGAAACAGGAGGGGAAATACTTGGTAGTGCGCATCTCTTATGAAAACTGGAAAGGCAATGGTTTGAATTTCAGAAATGCCAAAAATCTGATGTTGGAATTTTAGCCATGGCAAATCGAATGTTTTTCATGGCAATTTATGTTGGCGCGAGGATGATAATTTGAACCCATTGCTTGAATTTTGATACTTTCTTCGCCTCATACTAATTGACGCTCAAACAGATGTATCTAGACGTACGGTGGAAGTACTTTACAGCTCAACGCAATTCAACTCAACATTTCACTTGAGTTGGATATGATGTCGTGTTAGTGGTAGATAGTAAGCGGGAGGAATCAATGGATTATTGCTTTCAGGATCACATTAATAATGGATTTGAACCAGTTTCATAATGTCATCACTGCATCTAATCTGTTTATTAATTATTACCCCGTTCTTCGATCAGGTAATGTCGAATGATAAGTACAAGAGCGTCGAACACAGGGTGGTGATGAATTCACGCGAAGAAGCTAGAGTTTCAATTGCCGTCTTCTTCAATCCTGGAAAGCGAGGCGAATCAGTTTTGTATGGGCCGTTGCCAGGGCTGGTTTCTACAGAAAACCCACCAAAGTACAGGCGTTTCGCGATGTCTGAGTTTTTGGGGGCCTTCTTCAAACGAGACCTTGCTAGCAAGGCTCTACTTGAGCACTTCAAACTGTAAGATGAACCAAACGTCACCAAACAATATTTAAGCTTGTGTTACCTGTAAGCATGTAATCATCTCAGTGCCAGTGATGTTCTGCGAGAATGCAGTACAGTTATTTTACCTTACACAATGTGAGTAGTGGTTTTATTTTTCATTGTGTAACCATCGCATGTTTCAGGCATGTAATTATCAAGTGGACCAAAAATGTACACTGTATGTTGTATTCTTTCTGGAAATACCATCACTTGACCAACTGGCCTGAGAAAGTTTGCTATACATATTTTTGTATCTGCCATCCCCAAAAAGGGCAAAAGATAACTCGGCATCTTGACGCACATGTTAATTTCTACTCACTATACTAGTTGCTGGATTAGTAAAAGCGTCATGGACCACTACGGAACCAACACGAAAAAACAACCTCGGCGCTGCGGAATGGTCTCGGCATTTGAATGTCGAAACTGCTGTGCACACGACGCATAGTGTGAACGACTCTTGCACGATGGTCTATCCAGCGATTTGCAAGCAACTTTAGCCATGTATGGACGGCTTCGATGGGTTGTCGTTTGTAAATCGTCCACATACTGTCGTCTGTATAGCAGTGCTGTTTGAATGTTTTGTTTCAGAACAATGGAGCAACGATGCAAACGGCCTAGTGATATATGCATGTTTTACATTGAGAAAAGTATATTTTTTTCATCCCTTCACTGTTGTCGAAGTCTAGATTTGGTCTCTCAACTCTGAAACTAGACAAGGTTCGTCCCTGGTCTCGGTTTTGACCGGTTTTAGTGCAGACTCACCCCGGTTTTGACAGGTGCTAACTCAAATTCACGTACTCTTTTCAAATCCGTGATTTAAAAAAAATCACGTACTTATTTCAAATCAGCGTACTTTCTTCAAGGTTGTGTACTTTTTTCAAATACGTGAACTTTTTATAAATTCACGTGTTTTTTCAAATCCATGTACTGTTTCAATGTTTGAGTAATTTTGTTTCAAATTTCGCGTACTTTTTCAATACATCAGTTCTTATTGAAATTCTTGCAGTTTTTTTTTTGGTTCAGGTAATTTTTTCAAGTTCGAGTACTTTTCTCAAGTTCGTGTAATTTTTCTCCCACTCACTTTTCTCAAACGAGCTCTTTTACGGTGATTCGCGAGTTACAACTCGTAATTTCGTGTAACTCTGTCTCTGTTTTTTTCTAACCGTCGGATCTGAGAAATGACTTAAAGATTTTTTTTATTTTTGTGCAAAGGATAGAGTTGTAAATTAGCAGGTCAATCTAATTGCTAGTCAATCCCTGGCACAGCCCTCGTCGTTGTTAGGCTCCTCAATCCCCTCGCACAGGAGCCGCCGCCAACCCTGCCCTCGACCGTGGCGCCGTCGGCGTCCTATCGCTCGTGCCACTGCCGCCGGCGACCCTCGCACAGCCGCAGCCGCCTGCTCTCCTCTGCTGCCCCAGCGCCCCGAGCATCGCCCCGTCGAATAGGGCCTCCCCACGGCAGCGCCTCCTCCTGGATCAGCCACTGAAGGCCATCAACGCCGGCGACCCAATCCATAGGAAGGTAACCCCGGGGCTTAATCTTCCGCCGCCGCTGCCGCCGAGGATGGCCCTGTTTTTCATGTACATCCTCTGACCCCGCTTCTCCTGCACAGTCGTCCGCCGCCGAGGACGGAGAAGGTCCGTGTCTATAACCGTCCGTCGATTCTGAAAGCTCAACAAGTCAAGTGACCTTGTAGAAAATTTTGGTATGTAAAAGTTTCACTTATGATCAACATGTTCTTGTGGTTAAAATTTAGAAATAGTATCTTAACCAGAATAATCCGAATGATAGAGGTAGTGTCGTACAGGAAATAATCTTTTTTGCAGTAGAAAACAGTCAGTAGATATCATATCTTGTTTAAGTGTTCAGTTGCCGGTTACGGTTTGAACACTGGAGAGTGTGCCTTTTGTTTTCATACAATTCAGTTAGCATGGATGGTGTTTGTGATTGGGTGATGAATTTCACCGTGGCAACTACGGACAAACGTAATATTGGGAAGACTGTGCAGTGTGCTTTTTGTTCCGATGAATACAGTTCTGTTAGCTTGGAGGGACTTTGTGATTGGGTGATAAATTGTAGGTGTAAAGATAAGAATCTGGTTCTAATGGGGCAGCGACAGTTATTTGTTATTTTTGGAAAAAGAGGACCGATGCTTTGCTTCAGAAATATCTTCCCTATAGATTCTAGCGTTTAGTTGATAAAGTTACAGAGAAAAGACTTGTGTGATGTGCAGGTAGCAGGCTGCACAAAATGTTGGGTGGGCAAGGAATTGAAGGATGGAAAAACTTTCGAGCTTCGCTGGAAGTTGCGTGATCGATGAGCTTCTTTTAAACCAGTCGCTTGTTTTGTAAGGGTGTTGGAGTGAATTGATCCCTTACAAGGATAGCTTGCTTTGTTTTGGCAGAGAGCCATCGTTGTTGCTCTGCTTTGCATGTTGTTACGTCTTGCTGATGGTTTATGTTTTTTTCTCTGAACTGGACAAACCTAAGCTTGTGTTATCCGTTTCATGCTGAATGACAGTGGCTCACTTGAGCTCCTTAATTTTATGAAAATATCTATCTTTCGCTCAAAATATCTACTCCTATTGATTTTTAATGAGTGGAACTTAATAGAGTTGGACTTCAGGGATTTATAAGGTTGCAAGTGTCTTTTTATTCTAGCAAAGTTGCTGCCTCATTTATTGAGGAAAGTGTTACTAATACTTTTGACCAAAAGAAGTAGGACTAATGTTTGCTCACATGGTCTCCTATGAACAGTGATTGTGGGCGTCCACGATGGACGTTGCGGTGCAGGGACTTGTTTCAACAGCGGCATTTTGAGGTCATGCATATGAAGATAGGAAATACTGTTGATGAGGTGGAGTTGATTGGAACGGGATGTGTTTGGGATCATATCGGGTTCCCCTGCTGCTATCTCTGCAGAGACGGTTGAGCGAGACCGCAGTTTCTTGTTCTTGCAGATGCATTCTTGGATCATTTCTTCTGACTATAGTGAATGCCTAATCCTACGGTTATATGAGCAGCATTGTTTTGATGAACTAGGCCTTGTGGTTTTCCATCCCTGTAGCTTGATTGCATTCTTCAAATGTGGCAAAGTAACGATCGAGTTGCATTTTTCTATTTGTGGGTTTGTGTGTGTGTGTGTATTGGGGGTTGTATTGCTCGCCTTGTGGTTTACAGAAATTTAGACGGGTGCATGAACTTGTTGGGAGTTGTATTGTCGGGGCTCCTGAAGATTGATAAAGTTGGGGCTGCTAGATTGCACGCCCACAAGTATCTTTCTTAGTTGTCTAGTCCCACAAGTACTGATCTTACTTGTTCGGGATAACTAATTTCAGTTGTCCGGTCCACGCCAAGACCGATCTTAGTCGTCGGGCGGCGGTACCGCTCTTAGTCATTCAGAGCCACAAGTATCGATATTAGTCGGCTGGACCCACAAGTACCGGTCTTACTCGTTTGGGCTCACTAGTATCAATGTTAATCATTTAGGCCCACACATACTAATCTTAGTTGTTAAGGTAGTTGCGAGTCCGGATGACCGGTAATGCTAGTTGTCATCTGCATAACCCATACTAGTAGTTCGGGTTCGATGACCCATAATGCTAGAAGTGGGATCAGATGACCAATAGTTCTAGTTGTGGGACCGGACGACCCATAGTGGTGCTGGTGGACCTAGACGACCCATACTTGAAGTTCTAAGTTCGGACGACCCATAGTGGTGATTGTATACCCGGATGACCCATACTTATAGTTTTGGGTTTAAACGACCCATATCTAGTAGTGGATCGAACTACCCATAGTGTCGCTTGTATGCCCACAAGTAACACTATGGGTCGGGCCGCCAATACCACCTCGTGCCTTTATGTCGTCCGGATCACCAATGCCACTACTAGTCACTCTGGATCGCCTGCTAACAAATAGAACTAAGAATCACTCGGGTCGAGGGGCCCACACATACCGCCGGAGGATGACCCCGGTAGCCCTAAGATCATGAGCCGGACAGGGTGCCTGCTGCCGGGCCGGGTCAAGCCAGTATGCGTCTGTCGATAAAGACCCTGGGGCTCCTCGATCGACTTGCTCGTGGATCGCTGTTCCGCCTCTCTTAGACAACGACACGAGAGGCAAGAATGAACAGCTAGCTCCTTCCTCCTCCACCAAACAGCTAGCTCATTGTGCATATCATACCATTTCAGCAGGACTAGGGGTACCTCCCCCGGAGGGCCACAAACCTAGGTATGTCTTGTGTCTCACACCCGCGCGTCCCTATCTTGCTTCCGGAACCCACCGGCGTCCGCCGGGCATACGAAGCGGGTTTGGGGCGCCCGGCTGTAGTGTTCCAACCCTCACAATACAAGTGCTTCGTTGGTCCATATAAAATGCTTCGGACATACATTGAATTAGATGAGAGGAAATGATTCAGTACCATCATGCTTCCGGTGCATGCTTTCTTTAGTTTTGGAATAGAGAAACCAAAGAATATGGAGGAAGCATAAAAAACTGATCAACGAGGCCTAAACCTGGCGTGATTTGTGGGGGTAGTTGTCAGGAAGCAAACTGCATGTAAACTGCCTAGCAGGCCCACGTTCTATTATTCCATCGTACGGAGTCAATTAGCGAACGAAGGAGCTAATCCTGTGCCGGCCTTAAACATCAGATCCGACGTCCATTTTACTTTCTATCCCACGGCACAGCTTCCCTAATGATTCACTCAAAAGAAAAAAAACTGCCCTAGTGACGGATTTACCCTTTCATAAATTAACTGGTCCCACCTAAATTTTGTAACGGTCCCATCATTATATGTAATTTCACGTTATTTCAATTTCGTAACTCCTATTTTCCCACCGTCAGATAAGGGTGGATGAACGGCTCCTAAAATCGCCAATCACCATAACAGTTGTACATACATTTTTCAGATCCGCGTACTTTCTTTTGAAACTGTCTACCTTTTCCAAGTTCGCGGTCTTTTTCAAATTCAGTGACCTTTTTCCAAATAATGTACGTGAATACTAAAGAAGTACATGAATTTGAAAAAAAATACGCCAACATGGAAGAAGTACGTGAAATTTTAAAAAGTCCACGAATTTGAAAAAAGTATGGGAATTAGAAAATATTACGTGAACTTGGAAAAAGTATGCGGATTTGGAAAAAAGTACATGAGTATTTTTTAAATATCATAGATTTCGAAAAGGTACATGGATTTTGAAAAATTACATGAACTTGGAAAAAGTAAGAGGATTTGAAAAAAGTAACGAATTTCAAACACGTTCACATATTTGAAATAATTATGCAAATTTGAGTCAACACGGTCAAAACCAAAGTGAATCAGCACCAAAACCGGTCAAAAGCTAGTCTAGGGACAAACCTTGTCTTGTTTCAATAGCTAAGGGTGCAATTTATCCGGTTTTGAAATTGAAGGACTAAATCTAGATTCTATCAAGAGTTAAGCGATGAAAAGTATACTTTTCTCTTTTACATTTACAGGACGATTAACTTGTTCGGAAGGTTAGAAAGATTCCTATATTAGACAGGTTAGTAAACAATGCCTAAATACCAGTGAATGTCACATCCATCGAGGTGACATCTGACTAAAAATAAGAGCGTATTCACGGTTCCATGGTTCTCCAAACATTATTCATCGGTGTTTATATGTATCTTAGCGGTTTTCCGTTATCCCAGCTGAGTGATAATGGTCTTTCCCTTGTCCACGATCAGAGGGTGTGGCGCCAAGCCACCGCCCTATGCATTAATTTGAGGGTTATATCGTCCTTAATCGTTGCTTACCTTATTTTAAGTACTCAGCTTATGATCGTGCATCATGTCCAGCATGTGAGGAAGGACGGCATTTTGGTTCACTGTATCCCGTGTGTTACTTGTGCAGGATTAGTGCTCCGTGGAGCTTTACTGTGGGTTTACTTTAGTTACACTTCGTACTACAACAATCTCCGCAGCCATTCTCTGTTCTCAACACTATTCTTGCGTACTGGTTGCTTAGCATGTACTCCATGTGAACATTGTACCTAAAACCTCTCGTTTATTTTCAATCATTTTTAGTTCCGGACAAAAGTGGCTTCTTGGCGTCATCTTGAAGTCAAATTTTGCATCAGAAAGTCAGCCTCAAAAGAGCATAGCTACCCGGCTGACTTCCTGCCCATGATCTCTTCTATATAAAACGTGACCCTTGAGAGACATTCCCTCCACACAACAACCACATCCTTCAGCTCCCTGCTAATCAAGATCAACGAGCCAATATGCCTGCATCTGCATTACTTCTCGTCTCCACAATGGCGAATGCCACCCTGCTTCTCCTTATCACGGTGCTGGCCACGACCAGCGGCATTGTCTCAGCCACGGCAGGCGCCGGCATGAGCCCCGGGCCGCCGGCAAGGAGGAGTCGTTTCCTGCTTGTTGGCGGCGCTGCCCACCTGCCTCTGTCAGCGTACGAGTGCTCGAAGAAGTCGGCTGAAGCATGCCTCGTGACGGGGACGACGTGCTGCAGCGGTCAGTGCGTGGACACCGCCACCAGCGCCCAGCACTGCGGCGGCTGCAACAAGGCGTGCAAGCATGGCCGGACGTGTTGTGGCGGGCAGTGTGTGGATCTGCTATCTGACAAGAAGAACTGCGGCACCTGCTCTAACCAATGCAGCAACAAGTGCAGCTACGGCTTCTGCGACTACGCGCAGTAACCTGAGTTCAACACTATTGTTATTGTCTGCCGTCAAAAGGCATAGCTGAAGATCTGCTCCAATATATAGCGCATGCGCATGCGCATTACAGTTACTTCAAAAGAGAATGTACATGCATAAATGATTAAAAAAATTGTGAGAAGGGCAAAACCATATTCAAATCGAAATTCTCTAGCTTTACAAGACCATCTTTAAAAGTAGAAAATAAAAACATGGGTCCTAGGTATATCAATATTGTCCTCCTCCCGCCCTCGCTGCCGGCGCCTAAGCAATGTTCTACACGTCTCTCAATATCTGAAACACCAGCAGATAACCATTGCCCTAGCTTCGAGGGTGTTCCTGAAATCCACAAATGTTATCACTTGCAAATTCCATATACATACAGTTCAACTGAAAATCCCTAGCAACCTGTGACTAGAGATTTTCTCCTTTTTAACGGCGGATCACGGGATGCAGGCTACCGGATACAACTTGTACCATGTTCCCGCTACCTTGTAAAGAAGCGGTTGAGTCACGAAAGGTGGCGTGTTTTCCATAGGTTCAACCATAGCCCAAGTCCTTTTGGAACAAAGGATGGTGGTGCTTGCTAGAGGTTCTATTAGAGAACTTTTCGATCGAGAGTGAAATAAAAACTAATTCTAGAGTATGGGGGCCGGCTAATTCTTATTAACTCGGTTTTCACGAGCATGCCTATGTTTCTTTTGTCGTTTTTTGAGATACCAGTTGGAATTCGGAAAAGACTGGATTTCTATCGATCCCGTTTTTTCTGGCAGAGTGATGACTTAAAAAGGAAGTATCGACTCATTAAATGGGATATTATTTGTCGACCAAAAGACCAAGGGGGTCTAGGTATCAAAAATCTTGAGGTGAAAAACAGATGTCTTCTCAGCAAGTGGCTGTATAAGTTATCTGTAGAGTCGGAGGCCACGTGGGCGCAGATTCTGCGTAACAAGTACCTTCAGTCCAAAACTTTGTCACAGGTGACAGTGAGGTCGACGGACTCACCTTTTTGGAAAGGGCTGATGAGAGTTAAATCAGTCTTTTTCAACAGAACAAAGTTTCTAGTCGGAAACGGTACTTCCACGAGATTCTGGGAGGATACGTGGCTAGGGGAAACCCCTCGCGCGCTTCAGTATCCTTCCCTTTATAGCATCGTGCAACGAAGAGACGCTTTCATTGCTACCGTGCTTCGGTCCACTCCCCTCAATATCCAATTTAGGAGAACACTTGCCGGAGCACGTTGAGAAGCCTGGCTCCATTTGGTGAGAAGACTGATGGATGTGCAGCTTTCTCAACGGCCGGATACGTTGAGCTGGAAGCTAACCAGGAATGGAGAGTTCACGGTTAAATCTATGTATTTAGATGTGATCAACTCTAGCTCTATTCCTAGTTCCAAACATGTTTGGAATGTCAAAGTACCTTTGAGGGTTAAAGTGTTTATGTGGTTTGTACACAAACAAGTCATTTTAACTAAGGACCAACTGGACCGGTTCTACAAGATGTAGTTTTCGTGATCGCGATGAGACCATCAAACACCTCTTTCTTGATTGTCCAATGGCAAAGGTTCTATGGCGGACTGTTCACATTGCTTTTAATAATACTCCTCCAAATAATATCAACACGTTATTTGGGACGTGGCTTGACGGGATAGAGCCCCAAACAGCGAGACACATTCGTGTAGGAGTATGTGCTTTACTTTGGGCAGTCTGGAACTGCAGGAATGATTTGGTTTTTAACAGAACAACAAATACTCATTTTTTGCAGGTTATCTTCCGAGCCGCTACGTTGATCCGTATGTGATCTCTACTCACTCAGACGGAGGCCAGGGAGCATTTGGTTACTGGATCTACCCGATGGGAGATGGTTGCTCGGGCTATATTCAGCCGGTTTGGATGGCGGTCATGTAATAGGATAGGCAATTAGTTTTCCTGTCTTCATTTTGCCTGTCAGCTGTGGCTTTTATTTTCCGCTCTCCGTGAGCCGTTTTGTGGTTCGTTTGTTTAAGACTTCATGACCTTTGTTGAACTTATTTGCTTATAATAAATGTGGCCGTATGCATCGTTCTGATGCAGAGGCCGGGGTTACACCCCTTTTCCAAAAAAAAATTGTTCTGCATTTGTTGGAACAAAACGGGCAGTACTCAGCAAGCTCAGCCTATGCAGCCAATTTCTGGGGCAGGGAAGTTGCTCCCTAAGCCGCATGCGCCTGGAAATTGAAGGCACCCCTGCAGATTTTCACTTGGCTGGTGGCTAGGAATAGATGCTGGACGTCGGACCCCCTAGCTCAACGTGGACTACCCCACCAGGCATCAGGCCCATTCTACGACCAGCACCAAGAGACCATCAATCGTATCCTCCTAACGTGTGTACTCGTAAGAACTGGCCACTCTTCCTCCGGGCTTTCTTTCCGCACTATTATGGATAGTCAAATAATGGGAAAAGTTGGATTCAATTGTCAACTAGTCCTATCGGCTTTCACCGTTGGTGTTCTTTCCGATCTCAATGCATTTCACCGCTCCACCGGAAATTCCCTGCGCAATATCGGTCAGTCAGAGACCACCGGTTACTGGAACTAGTCCTCCGCGAAAAGTCAGAAATTCTGCGTATTTGTGGGTGGTGATGATGAATGCCCTAGGCAAGCCGGATTGGGCGCCCACTATTCATAGCACCCTTGTCGACTTGTATAAATCTTGCCAAGCCCCTAACATAGACAAGAGGGATGTGCGAACCATGATAGCACTAGGCCTTTGGGTGATGTGGAAACATAGAAACACGGTGGTCTTCAATGGTGCTACTCCATCAACAATCGTGGTGCTCTGGGAAAATGAAGCTGGAAGCAGAGCGTGGAAGCGAGCAGGTCTCCTAAAGGGTGGTCTCACTACATTCTTTGGTGAGGTAGCTAGGCAGGCTAGTGCGAGTAGTTAGCTAGTTTGTTACGATCAATGTGGATGCGGAATGCGATCTTTTAACCGCATTTAAAACCTGGTGGATGGGGCTTTCTCTACCCCTTTCTCCCCTCTTTAATTAATGATACGCACGCTCGTGTGTAGTCTAGAAAAAAGGTTTTAAGACTTACTGCATTGTCACGCCCAATATGCGACCCTATCCAAAAGGAACTCGAAGGTCCCACCAAGGATAGACCCGCATATTGAAACGCTTTTGCAAGGTGGATATCATTACATCAACATTACATAATACATAGGGATACATACATAAGGCACAAATGCCACAAGAATACATCAACATCATATACAAGAGATCAACATCCGACTATGGATGGAACATAAACAGAAACTCAAACAATATCCACCACCTGCTAGCCCAGGCTGCCGACCGAACCTATCCCCGATCAAGAAGAAGCGTAAGAGAACTCCAAAACAAGCAAACATCGCGCTCGCGTCATGATCATCGCAAACCTGTACCTGCAACTGGTGGTGTAGTAATCTGTGAGTCACGAGGACTCAGCAATCCCATTACCATGGGTATCAAGACTAGCAAAGCTTAAGTAGGAAAGGAAGGGATAAAGTGGTGAGGTTGCAGCAGCGACTAAGCATATATGGTGGCTAACTAACGCAAATGAGAGCGAGAAGAGAATCAAAGGAACGGTCGTCAACTAGTAATGATCAAGAAGTGATCCTGAACTCCTACTTACGTCAAACATAACCCAGAAACCGTGTTCTCCTCTCGATCAACCCCGAAAAGAGACACTCACGGTTACACACACGGTTGGTGTATTTTAATTGAGATCAACTTCAGGTTTTCTACAACCGGACATTAACAAATTCCCATCTGCCACATAACCGCGGGCACGGCTTTCGAAAGTTCAAACCTCGCAGGGTGTCCCAACTTAGCCCATGATAAGCTCTCGCGATCAACGAAGAATAGACCTTCTCCCGGAAGCCCGATCAGTCTCGAATCCGGCTACAAGACATTTCGACAAGAATAAAACAAGACCAGCAAGACCTCCGGCGTCGCCGACACCACGATAGTAGCCGCACAGATCTCGCCTCGAGCCACGACCGGATGAACACTACGACGGCAACCGATGATACCCCAAGTTGCCTCGGGCGGCACCGCAAGTGGTTCTAGTTTGGACCAACACTTAGACAAGCATTGGCCCGGGGTAATAAAGATGACCCTCGGGATGCGCGACTCCCAAGGGAAAAAGGCTAGGTGAGGCAAATGTAAAACCAATGTTGGGCCTTGCTGGAAAAGTCTTATTCAAAGCGAACTGTCAAGGGGGTCCCATAAATCACCCGCCGCGTTAGGGACGCAAAATCCGGGAACATAATACCGATATGACGGAAACTAGGGCGGCAAGAGTGGAACAAAACACCAGGCATAAGGCCGAGCCTTCCACCCTTTACCAAGTATATAGATGCATTAATAATATAAGATATATTGTGATATCCCAACAAGTAAACATGTTCCAACAAGGAACAACATCTCCATGTTCCAACAAGGAACAAACTTCATCTTCACCTGCAACTAACAACGCTATAAGAGGGGCTGAGCAAAGCGGTAACATAGCCAAACAACGGTTTGCTAGGAAGGGTGACAAAAGGTTAGAGGCTGACATGGCAATTTGGGATGGCTTGATAAACATGTAATAGGTAGCGCATCATAGCGATAGAACGAAGCAACTAGCATAGCAATGATAGTAGTGAGATCCAGGGTAGCGGTCATCTTGCCTGAAATCCCGCAAGGAAGAGGAACGAGTCCATGAAGAAGATGAACGGATGAAGCCGAACCAAGCGTAGACGAACGAATCCTCACGATCGCAACGAAACAGGAACTAACAATAAGAAGCACACAACATAGTAAACACATCACACATGAACAAGGCATGATGCACAAACAAGCATGATGCATGACAAAGCTACATGAAGCTACTCATGGCAAGGGATGATGCAAACAAGAGCAACATATCAAAGCAAGTTTAAATGAGGCCGGAAACAACATATAACAATTCCGGTAAGTCCTCATATGCAAATTTCGAAATTGGACCAGATCTGAATAAACCTTATGTTAAAGTTGTTAAACAGCAAGTTAAGATGCACCACGATGATCTACACGAAATTCTAGTCAAGTTACATATAAAGTTCATTAGATTCGGAGCTACGGACTAGAAGATATGAGCAAAACAAGATAAACACGGCATTGATGCAAAATGCACACAAACATCAAGCAAAACACCTCAAAACAAGGATCCAACATGATAATATGAAACTACATGCAAAATCAAGCAAGTTTCAAATAGAGCACACTCAAAACGGAGCAACGGTTCAACACATACGCCCTA
Organism: Aegilops longissima; assembly: GCA_021605205.1. Classification (NCBI taxonomy): domain Eukaryota; kingdom Viridiplantae; phylum Streptophyta; class Magnoliopsida; order Poales; family Poaceae; genus Aegilops; species Aegilops longissima. Next base: position 507,506,604 of record CM038681.1, read on the forward strand.
TACAAGTCATAGTAACAATCTGTCCAAAACAGCCACTAGGCATATTGCAAGCATCAAAACAACATGCTACAGTATCTCAACATGATAACAAAAGGCATGGGCATGATGTACAGGTAAAGCATTACAAAACATGAACACTGAGCTATCTCCAGAAATGACTAGAACATGCTCAAAATGACATGGCAAGATTGCAAGTAATAACAGTTTCAGGCATTGGCAGAAATAACATCAGGTTGCAATGTTTAGAGCTATGAAACAACATGCTACAAGAACTTAACATGGCAAACAAAGGCATGGCATGAATCTACTAATTGCATAGAACAAAAATCCTTTAGTGACCATAAGCCAAAAAGGATCAGAAAATATAGTAACACTCATGTCAATATCGAAAGTCTCGTTAGCAGATTCAGCAACATGGCATGTCAAAAACTGATAACAAGTAGGCATGTTTACAAGCTCAATGCACTCACTACAGAGCCTTATATGAAAAACTAAGCATACATACATCAAGAAGACATGGCATAGAAGACATACATGGCAAGAACAAGAACATAGCATATATGGATCAACCACAACAACCTTGGCAAAATTGAATAACATGTATACAATCTGCCAGGAAACATTTGATAGCAAAAGTAGAGCTCGATTGACTCAAGCTATGGCACTCCATAATTGCAACCAAGGGCATGGATGGATATAGCAAGACATGTTTAACAAAACATCCTTACTGAAGTATCTCAAAATATGCATGGATCTTTCGGTAGCATCAAGTTAACATGGCATCAAAATAACAGCAAACAGGGCTGAAAACAGCAATAACAAGACACCTAGTTTGCATGCTTGTGCTAGTCACCACATAGATCACAAAAATACATAGCAAGCACCACTGGAAAGAAGACATGGCATATTACAAAACACATGTAGGACTCAAGTCCATAGGATGCACACATCAATCGTGGAAAAAATGACAAAAGTGCATGTTCTGATAAAAATCAGAAACTAGCATCACATAGCACTCTTCCAACAGCATTTCGGGCATCAAGATGAGCTCAAATGAAAATGATGCAATGAGATGAAATGATCTACTCTTCGAGGCGAACATTTTGACATATTACACGCACAAAACGGAGCTACGATGACAGGGATATGATGCAATGAAAATGGAACAAAAATATCAAAAACTTCGGGGACTTGGACTATTTTTGAGGTCAACCTCTCGTTTTGGATCTGGATCTGGGGGTTGCGGGCACGGACGCCGAGGCGGGGCCGGAGAGTGCTCGCCGGAGCTGCGGGGGAAGGAGGAGGAGGCCGGAGAGGAGCTCGCCGGTCGGGGCACTCCGGCGCCGGGTGGAGGCGGCGGCGGCAGCCGTACGGCCGAACAAGCACCGCAGGCGGGCGGGCGGCGGCCGGGCGGCGAGGCGGCGGCGGCGAGGCGGCGGCGTGGCGGAGGAGGCTTCAGGCCGCGGCGGCGAGGAGGAGCTCGCGCTGGCGGCGCCGGCCAAAGCAGGAGGCGACCGGGCCACGCTGCCGCCTGAACCCGCCGCGCACAAGCGGGCGGCGGGCGGGCAGTGGCCGGCGCCACGTGGCGGCTCCGGAGTGGGCGCGGGCGGCGGCGCTGCAGGTTGGACACGTCCGCGCGACGTGGGCGTGTCCGGCGCGCGAGGGAGATTTTAGGGTTAGGGGAATTTCATCCGCGATTTGGAGGGAAGATGTATTTATAGGTAGAGGAGCTAGGAGAGTCCAAATGAGGTGCGGTTTTCGCCACGCGATCGTGATCGAACGACCGAGAGCATGGAGGGAGTTTGGTGGGTTTTGGGCCACTTTGGAAGGGTGTTGGGCTGCAACAAAGAGGCTTTTGCGGTTACCCTGTTAACTGTTGAGTACCAAACGACCTCCAAATGATCCGAAACTTGACAGCGGTCTACGGTGCTATACCAAGGCCGCTTGACAAACCTCGGCCATTCCGAGAAAGTTTAATACCCGCACATGAAAAGAGGTAAAAGGGGGCGCCGGGAGACATAGGAGTGCCGGATTGCAAAACGGACACCGGGGAAAATGCTCGGATGCATGAGACGAACACGTATGCAAAATGAAAGGCACATGATGACATGATATAAAATGCAGATGATGACATGGCAAAGAGAGACACGCAAGCACATGACATGGCAACGACGGCGAATAACTGGCGGACACCTGGCGCATCGAATCCGGGGCGTTACATGCATGCATTAGGAAACAAGTAGCATTGTAAAATGTGTGCAATCAAACTTTTTAAATTTATGTCTTACTATCAATATATGAAATATATATAACTTAGTTGACTTGATCAAGTGAACTAATAACATTTGTCATGATGCAACCATGAAACACATCTTATACAATTATGTTGCTTCTCTATAAGGCAAGCATTTTGGCCTCTCCTTTCTGAATACTCTTTTCTGTGTTGTACTCTCATTACATATATTTTTTGTTCAAATACTCGTAAAAATTAAAGATAGACGTAGTAGGAAAAATCCCCACTCTTTTCCGTCAAAATAAAACAAAAAAGGCAAGCGTATAAGTTGACATGATAAAGCAGGGCCTAGACTTTGGTTACCAAGTGGCGTGATGCTGGGTTTTGTATGGATATTGGGATATACCAAACTATTATTCTATGAGGTTTCTGATAACAATTGGAATTTATATTTTCAAATAATTTGAAATTCTGGTAACTAGTCGGTTGTCATAAGGCATCCACAAAGTTAGCAACAAATAATGGACCATAGTTAGGCTAACTAGAAATTAAAGTCCCAAATAAATATTGCTACGTAAGCTCAGTTAGCAAAGGGGTTAGTATGGTGACATGGCTCACCTGTTAGATTTGCATCAAGGATTTTATGTTGTTTTTCTAGGGTCACTACTGGAATCGCCCTATACGCCGAGTGCCACAGACACTCGGCAAAGGCCCAAAAACCGCCGGTAACGCCTTTGCCGAGTGTCACCTTTGGCAAAAGCCACCCGGCGTACACCTCTTCGGCAAATAGGAATTTGCCGAGAGACATAACACGGGCACTCGGCAAAGCCTTTGCCGAGAGCTAAACAACCCGTCTCGGTAAAATAAAGCAGCTAACGGATAAGTCCGTTAGCTCCAGACATGTGGGACCACGTAAACTTTGCCGAGAGCCACTCTCAGCAAAAAGAAATACTAGGAGGCTGACACGTGTCATGTCCTGACATGTGGGTCCACAACAACAGGCCGAAGCCCGACTTTGCCGAGAGCCACTCTCGGCAAAGGGAACCAGTAGGAGGCTGACACGTGTCGCCTCCTGACATGTGGGCCCACGACCACAGGCCGGGGGCCAACTTTGCCGAGAGCAATTCTCGGCAAAGAAAACCAGTAGGAGGCTGACATGTGTCGCCCCTTGACATGTGGGTCCATGACAATAGGCCGAGGGCCAACTTTGCCGAGAGCCACTCTCAGCAAAGAGAACCAGTAGGAGGCTGACATGTGTCCCCTCCTAACATATGGGACCATGAGAACAGGCTGAGGGCCAACTTTGCCGAGAGGTCCTCTCGGTAAAGAGAACCAATAGGAGACTAACACGTGTCACCTCCTGACATGTGGGACCACGAGAACAGGCCGAGGGCCAACTTTGCCGAGAGCCCCTCTCGGAAAAGAGAACTAGTAGGAGGCTGACACATGTCACCTCCTGACTTGTGGGACCATGAGAGCAGGCCGAGGGCCAACTTTGCCGAGAGCCACTCTCCGCAATCCTTTTCCCTTTACGGAGAGCCCTCTCGGTAAAGTTGTCAGGGGCACCACAGGTTATTATCGTTTACCGAGAGGCCTCTCGATAAAGGTGTCAGGTTCTACTGGTTGGTACATGTTTACCGAGAGGCCTCTCGGTAAAGGGTGCATTCTGGTCCAGTTTCACAGTCATTATCAAGAGCCACCCTCGGTAATGGTGTGCCCAGGAGCCTTTTTTCCTGTTTATGTTTCTTTCCTGCAGCGGAACATATACAACAGCAGCATATAGTTCATCACACATAGAACATGTCACATATAGGCATCATTGAACAAAAGAAGCAATGATTCTGAAAAACATTCCACATAAAAGCAATAGTGCATAAAAGGTGAAATAGTAGTGAAGACACTCGACTACCACAAGTTTACAAGTCTCAAGATGCAAGAGTTCTCAACATACAAGGAACAGTTTCAAACATAACATAACATGAAGTTCACGCGATTTTGGAGATAGGAGTGATAACATCGACATTAGAAGGCATCATTCCGTTTGCTGCCCCAACTCCACCAACCGAAGTGATAACATCAATATTAGAAGGCATCATTCCGTTTGCTGCCCCAACTCCACCAACTTGAGGTGGAACTACCGGAACATTGTTCGACCCTTGTGATGGGTTGAGCTGTGATGGATTGACCCAATAGTGAGATGAATGCATATGATAATGCCGAAAATGGTGATAGAAATAGTTTGAACGAAACTCGCAACGTTCCAGTCTGGCGTCATTGGCATCTCTGGCACTGGTTGGCCTTGCATGGAATAAAGATTGGCCACCATATGTTGTAAAGACTTCACTAGATCATCTTGTGCCTTCAGCTTGGCCCGATTTTCATCTCGTTCTTTCTCGGTGTCAATCAGTCGAGTCTACAATATGGCAATGCAAATGTCATTCATGTTGAAATGCAAATATGCAACACCATGAAGGATCAATGAAGAAGCACTAACCTGAATATCCTCAATAATGCTCATGGAATGTGGTACGTGACGCTCTACGGTAGGAGTAGAGCCAGTACTCATAGCACGGAGCGTGTTGACTCTCGGAAGGGAGGAGGTTATGATAGAATCGAGGTGAACCGCCATCCGACCATTCGGTCTACCGCCTGCCACGGCAATGGCCACAAGAGGGTCAAACGGTAGCACGTGAGGATCAGCGTCAGGCCCGTACGTCTCCTTCAATTTTTTGGTGTAGTTCTCTCCATCTGACCGGGCTTTAGAGCTGATCCAGTCCCTCTCCGGGTGGAGAGGGTCCTTGTCCTTGTCGTCTTTGGTACGTTTGATGGTCCATGCCTTGAAGTAAGTGATATGCTTGCCAGTGTCTTCTTTCTGCAAAAGAAAGCGACCCAAACAATCAAGGGTATGCTCACAAATGAAAGAGAACATGATGAAAAGAAAAGGATGTGGTTGACTACATGTTTTGAGACGACACCTGGGATGGTGAGGTTGCCTTGATGCTGTCCTCGACCCCCCATCAACTTACAACATTCAGATATTTCTTTGTGTTCATCCTGCCACCCTGGAACTGTCCACCGTTCGACAATCTTCTCCCGGCACGGACGTTTGTCAGCGCACCACTGAGGAATCACCTGTAAATTAAACAAATACATCTTAGTAAGGATTATAATTTTGCGGTAATGTAGGGAATAGCAAGAATCCATCGTTACTTGCCTTGAAGTAATTGTCCCGTGAAAGATGCGTCCCGCGTGCCTCCTGTTTGGAAATCATATGGTTGAGATAGTCCGCGTGATACTTGGCCACTAACCAGACGCGCTCCTCATAGTGCATGTCGTGGACTAGTTTCTTGGCAATATTCTCAACCACCACATTTGCACGATCCTTCTGACCCTCAACGCATGTATAGATATCCTACAAACATGAATACATGTGAGAAGGGTTAAATCATGACTATGGAAAATTTAAACCTTTTGGTATTGACATTTAGGTGTTTGAAAGGACTTACCCAAAAATCGTTGACCACTTGCATGGCTCTGTTATCATAAACCCTCTAACGCATATCCAGGAAATCCGGTGCAAGTTTGTAGTGATCCCATGACCAAGCTGGCTCAATGATACCGTTCGGCAAAGTGACCAGTCCAGGATAATTTAACCTACAAAGACCCCCAATGATGCCACTCGGCGACTGATACGTCTCCAACGTATCTATAATTTTTTATCGTTCCATGCTATTATATTATCTGTTTGGGATGTTTATGGGCTTTATTAAACACTTTTATATTACTTTTGGGACTAACCTATTGACCCAGAGCCCAGTGCAGCCTCTGTTTTTTCCCTTGTTTGATGTTTTGAAGAAAAGGAATATCAAACGGAGTCGAAACGGAATGAAACCTTCTGGAGAAGTTATTTTTGGAAGGAAAGCTACCAGATAAACTTGGAGTGCACGCCGGGAAAGAAACGAGGGAGCCACGAGGTAGGGGGGGCATGCCCACCCCCCTAGGGCGCGCCCTCCACCCTCGTGGGCCCCTCGTGGCTCCCCTGATGTACTTCTTCTCCCTATATATATCCATATACCCTAAAAACTTCGGGGAACAGAATAGATCTGGAGTTCCGCTGCCGCAAGCCTCAGAGCCATCGAAAACCAATCGGACCTGTTCCGCACCTGGGGGGGGAACCTCACCGTGGCCATCTTCATCATCCCGGTGCTCTCCATGATGAGGACGGAGTAGTTCACCCTCGGGGCTGAGGGTATGTACCAATAGCTATGTGTTTGATCTCTCTCTCTCTCTCTCTCTCTCTCTCTCTCTCTCTCGTGTTCTTGATTTGGCACGATCTTGATGTATCGCGAGCTTTGCTATTATAGTTGGATCTTATGTTGCTTCTCCCACTCTACTCTCTTGTAATGGATTGATTTTTCCCTTTGAAGTAATCTTATCGGATTGAGTCTTTAATGATTTGGGAACACTTGATGTATGTCTTACCGTGTGTATCTGTGGTGACAATGGGATATCACGTGATTCACTTGATGTATGTTTTGGTGATTAACTTGCGGGTTCCGCCCATGAACCTATGCATAGGGGTTGGCACACGTTTTCGTCTTGACTCTCTGGTAGAAACTTTGGGGCACTCTTTGAGGTTCTATGTGTTGGTTGAATAGATGAATCTGAGATTGTGTGATGCATATCGTATAATCATACCCACGGATACTTGAGGTGACATTGGAGTATCTAGGTGACATTAGGGTTTTGGTTGATGTGTGTCTTAAGGTGTTATTTTGCTACGAACTCTAGGGTTGTTTGTGACACTTATAGGAATAGCCCAATGGATTGATCGGAAAGAATAACTTTGAGGTGGTTTCGTACCCTACCATAATCTCTCCGTTTGTTCTCCGCTATTAGTGACTTTGGAGTGACTCTTTGTTGCATGTTGAGGGATAGTTATATGATCCAATTATGTTATTATTGTTGAGAGAACTTGCACTAGTGAAAGTATGAACCCTAGGCCTTGTTTCCGAGCATTGCAATACCGTTTGTGCTCAGTGTTATCTTTAGTTACCTTGATGTTTTTATAGTTTCATATTACAATAACCTATATCTACCATACATATTGCACTTGTATCACCATCTCTTCGCCGAACTAGTGCACCTATACAATTTACCATTGTATTGGGTGTGTTGGAGACACAAGAGACTCTTTGTTATTTGGTTGCAGGGTTGCTTGAGAGAGACCATCTTCATTACTGTCCTACAAACCTCTGCACTTGGAGGCCCAACAACGTCTACAAGAAGAAGGTTGTGTAGTAGACATCAAGCAGTTTCTGACGCCGTTGCCGAGGAGGTGAGTGCTTGAAGGTATATCTTTAGATCTTGCAATCGAATCTTTTTGTTTCTTTTTTAGCACTAGTTTAGTTTATAAAAGAAAACTACCATAAAAATGGAATTGAGTTTGTCTCCTACGCTTCATCTTTTTAATATCTATCGTGAGAATGATGGAAAGGAAAACTGTGCCAAAGTTTTAGAAGAAGAATGAATTAAAATGTTTGGCACTAAATATTTGAACGATGAGCATGATGGCAATGTTGTTAGTATGAATTCCTTGAATATCCATGATGCTAATGATATGCAAAGCCACAAGCTTGGGGAAGCTATGTTTGATGAAGATGATATTTTTTGCCCCCCAAGCTTTGATGAACAAATTTACTATGATGAAAGCATGCCTCCTATCTATGATGATTATTGTCATGACACGTATGCTCTAAAGAATAATGATAACCATGAAACTTATCATCTTGATCTTAATTTTCAATCACATGATAGTTATTTTGTTGAGTTTGCTCCCGCTACTATTCATGAGAAGAATTTTGCTTATGTGGAGAGTAGTAAATTTTCTATGCAAGTAGATCATGAAAAGAATGCTTTAGGTGCTGGTTATATTGTTGAATTCATTCATGATGTTACTGAAAATTATTATGAGGGAGGAATATATGCTTGTAGGAATTGCAATAATATCAATTTTCCTCTCTATGTGTTGAAAATCTTGAAGTTATGCTTGTTTTGCCTTCCTATGCAAGTTGATTATTGTTCCCATAAGTTGTTTGCTCAAAAAATCCATATGCATAGGAAGTGGGTTATACTTAAATGTGCTAGTCATATTCTTCATGATGCTCTCTTTATGTTTCAATTCTTATCTTTTATGTGAGCATCATTGAAATCATCATGCCTAGCTAGGGGCATTAAACGATAGCGCTTGTTGGGAGGCAACCCAATTTTATTTTAGTTTCTTGATTTTTGGTTCTGTTTAGTAATAAATAATACATCCAGATTCTGTTTAGATGTGGTTTTGTGTTTTAATTAGTGTTTGTGCCAAGTAGAACCTTTGGGAAAACTTGGGTAAAGTCTTTATGATCATGCTGTAAAAAACACAAACTTTAGCGCTCACGAGATTAGCTAAAACTTTTTACTAGAGAGTGCTATTTAGTTGATTATTTTTGCATATGATTACTAGACAAAATCCTCAGGTCCACCAATTTATTTTAGAATTCTTTGAGTTCCAGAAGTTTGCGTTAGTTACAGATTACTACAGACTGTTCTGTTTTTGACAGATTCTGTTTATCGTGTGTTGTTTGCTTATTTTGATGAGTCTATGGATAGTAAAATAGTTTATAAACCATAGAGAAGTTGGAATACAGTAGGTTTAACACCAATATAAATAAAGAATGAGTTCATTACAGTACCTTGAAGTGGTGTTTTGTTTTCTTTCGCTAATGGAGCTCACGAGTTTTCTATCGAGTTCTGTGTTGTGAAGTTTTCAAGTTTTGGGTAAAGATTCGATGGACTATGGAATAAGGAGTGGCAAGAGCCTAAGCCTGGGGATGCCCAAGGCACCCCAAGGTAATATTCAAGGATAAGCAAGAGCCTAAGCTTGGGGATGCCCCGGAAGGCATCCCCTCTTTCGTCTTCGTTCATCGGTAACTTTACTTGGAGCTATATTTTTATTCACCACATGACATGTGTTTTGCTTGGAGCGTCATTTTATTTTATTTAGCTTTGCTTGCTGTTTTAATGAAATACTAAGATCTGAAATTCTTAAATAAAAGAGAGTCTTCACATAGCTAAATAATTATTTAATTACTCATTGATCTTTACTCATATCTTTTGGAGTAGTTTGTTGTTTGCTCTAGTGCTTCACTTATATCTTTTAGAGCATGGTGGTGGATTTGTTTTATAGAAACTATTGATCTCTCATGCTTCACTTAGATTATTTTGAGAGTCTTAAATAGCATGGTAATTTGCTTAAATAATCCTAATATGCTAGGTATTCAAGATTAGTAAAAAAATTCTTATGAGTGTTTTGAATACTAAGAGAAGTTTGATGCTTGATGATTGTTTTGAGACATGGAGGTAATGATATTAAAGTTGTGCTAGTTGAGTAGTTGTGAATTTGAGAAATACTTGTGTTGAAGTTTGCAAGTCCCGTAGCATGCACGTATGGTAAACGTTATGTAACAAATTTGAAATATGAAGTGTTCTTTGATTGTCCTCTTTATGAGTGGCGGTCGGGGACGAGCGATGGTCTTTTCCTACCAATCTATCCCCCTAGGAGCATGCGCGTAGTGCTTGGTTTTTGATGACTTGTAGATTTTTGCAATAAGTATGTGAGTTCTTTATGACTAATGTTGAGTCCATGGATTATACACACTCTTCTTCCTTCCACCATTGCTAGCCTCTCTTATACCGCGCACCTTTCGCCGGTATCATGCACCCACCATATACCTTCCTCAAAACAGCCACCATACCTACCTATCATGGCATTTCCATAGCCATTCCGAGATATATTGCCATGCAACTTTCCACCGTTCCGTTTATTATGACACGCTCCATCATTGTCATATTGCTTAGCATGATCATGTAGTTGACATTGTATTTGTGGCAAAGCCACCATTCATAATTCTTTCATACATGTCACTCTTGATTCATTGCATATCCTGGTACACCGCCGGAGGCATTCATATAGAGTCATATTTTGTTCTAAGAATCAAGTAGTAATTCTTGAGTTGTAAGTAAATAAAAGTGTGATGATCATCATTATTAGAGCATTGTCCCAGTGAGGAAAGGATGATGGAGACTATGATTCCCCCACAAGCCGAGATGAGACTCCGGACGAAAAAAAATTAAAAAAGAAAAGAAAAAAAGAGGCCATAAAAAAGGCCCAAATAAAAAAACAAAAAAAGAGAGAAAAAGAGAGAAGGGACAATGTTACTATCCTTTTACCACACTTGTGCTTCAAAGTAGCACCATGATCTTCATGATAGAGAGTCTCTCACTTTTTCAGTTTCATATACTAGTGGGAATTTTTCATTATAGAACTTGGCTTGTATATTCCAATGATGGGCTTCCTCAAAATGCCCTAGGTCTTCGTGAGCAAGCGAGTTGGATGCACACCCACTTAGTTTCTTTCGTTGAGCTTTCATATGCTTATAGCTCTAGTGCATCCGTTGCATGGCAATCCCTACTCACTCACATTGATATCTATTAATGGGCATCTCCATAGCCCGTTGATACGCCTAGTTGATGTGAGACTATCTTCTCCTTTTTTGTCTTCTCCACAACCACCATTCTATTCCACCTATAGTGCTATATCCATGGCTCACGCTCATGTATTGCGTGAAGATTGAAAAAGTTTGAAAATGTCAAAAGTATGAAACAATTGCTTGGCTTGTCATTGGGATTGTGCATGATTTAAATACTTTGTGTGGTGAAGATAGAGCATAGCCAGACTATATGATTTTGTAGGGATAGCTTTCTTTGGCCATGTTATTTTGAGAGGACATAATTGCTTAGTTAGTATGCTTGAAGTATTATTATTTTTATGTCAATATGAACTTTTATCTTGAATCTTTCGGATCTGAATATTCATACCACAATTAAGAAGAGTTACATTGAAATTATGCCAAGTAGCACTCCACATAAAAAATTAACTTTTTTATCATTTACTACTCGAGGAGGAGCAGGAATTAAGCTTGGGGATGCTGATATGTCTCCAACGTATCTGTAATTTTTGATTGTTCCATGCTATTATATTATCTGTTTTGGATGTTTATGGGCTTTATTAAACACTTTTATATTACGTTTGGGACTAACCTATCGACCCAGAGCCCAGTGCCAGTTCCTGTTTTTCCCTTGTTTTAGTGTTTTGAAGAAAAGGAATATCAAACGGAGTCGAAACAGAATGAAACCTTCTGGAGAAGTTATTTTTGGAAGGAAAGCTACCGGATAAACTTGGAGTGCACGTCAGGAAAGAAACGAGGGAGCCACGAGGTAAGGGGCGCGCCCACCCCCTAGGGAGCGCCCTCCACCCTCGTGGGCCCCTCATGGCTCCCCTGACGTACTTCTTCTGCCTATAAATATCCATATACCCTAAAAACTTCGGGGAACAGAATAGATCTGGAGTTCCGCCGCAAGCCTCTGTAGCCACCGAAAACCAATCGGGACCCTGTTTCGGCACCCTGCCGGAGGGGGGAACCCTCACTGGTGGCCATCTTCATCATCCCGACGCTCTCCATGAAGAGGATGGAGTAGTTCACCCTCGGGGCTGAGGGTATGTACCAGTAGCTATGTGTTTGATCTCTCTCCCTCTCTCTCTCTCGTGTTCTTGATTTGGCACGATCTTGATGTATGGCGAGCTTTGCTATTATAGTTGGATCTTATGTTGCTTCTCCCCCTCTACTCTCTTGTAATGGATTGAGTTTTCCCTTTGAAGTAATATTATTGAATTGAGTCTTTAATGATTTGAGAACACTTGATGTATGTCTTATCGTGTGTATCTGTGGTGACAATGGGATATCACGTGATTCACTTGATGTATGTGCACACGTTTTCGTCTTGACTCTCTGGTAGAAACTCTGGGGCACTCTTTGAGGTTCTATGTGTTGGTTGAATAGATGAATCTGAGATTGGGTGATGCATATCGTATAATCATACCCACGGATACTTGAGGTGACATTGGAGTATCTTGGTGACATTAGGGTTTTGGTTGATGTGTGTCTTAAGGTGTTATTTTACTACGAACTCTAGGGTTGTTTGTGACACTTATAGAAATAGCCCAATGGATTGATCGGAAAGAATAACTTTGAGGTGGTTTCGTACCCTACCATAATCTCTCCGTTTGTTCTCCGCTATTAGTGACTTTGGAGTGACTCTTTGTTGCATGTTGAGGGATAGTTATATGATCCAATTATGTTATTATTGTTGAGAGAACTTGCACTAGTGAAAGTATGAACCCTAGGTCTTTTTTCCTAGCATTGCAATACCGTTTGTGCTCACTTTTATCTTTAGTTACCTTTCTGTTTTTATAGTTTCATATTACAAAAACCTATATCTACCATCCATATTGCACTTGTATCACCATCTCTTCGCCGAACTAGTGCACCTATACAATTTACCATTGTATTGGGTGTGTTGGAGACACAAGAGACTCTTTGTTATTTGGTTGCAGGGTTGCTTGAGAGAGACCATCTTCATCCTACGCCTCCCACGGATTGATAAACCTTAGGTCATCCACTTGAGGGAAATTTGCTACTGTCCTACAAACTTCTGCACTTGGAGGCTCAACAACGTCTACAAGAAGAAGGTTGTGTAGTAGACATCAGCGACCGTGGCAGACGCCTCTCACCACCTTTTACTAAGCTTCTGCATTACGAAGAGTGAAGTCATATTATATGTGAGGAAATTACAAAAGGTACAATTTATATGGGATGAGTCAAGATAACCACCTACTTCTCTCCCATTGGTTTAATCAACACGTCTCTATGCACATATGGACGTCTTGGAAGCTTTGAAGGACCACACAGCCACACTTTCCCTCTGGAAGTAGTGCTGATAGTCGAACCGCTTGGTTGCCAACCACTCACCTCGTGGTGCTCTGTCACCCGTGAGGGTCCATCCCCACCCTCAGAAACCTGACGAACAACCAGCCTCCTCTCGGCGGTGTCGTCCTCCACCACCTCCTCCTCCTCATCCTCCACCACCTCCTCCGCAAAATCCTCCTTTTCCTCCTCCTCACACGCCTCATCCCCATCCTCTGTTTCCTCCTCCTGAGCACGGTGAAGCACTACATCAGAGGGTCGAGGAGAAGAAAGAGGTGCTCTACTCCGGGCTGCTTTACGTACTCCTCGTCCGCCTCCTCCTCTTGCCTCACCTACTCCCCCTCCTCGTCCCCCTACTCCCCCTCCTAATCCCCCTTCTCGTCCCCCTCCTCGTCCGCCTCCTCCTCCTGCCTCACCTACTCCCCCTCCTGTCCGCCTCCTCGTCCGCCTCCTCCTCCTACCTCACCTACTCCCCCTCCTCGTCCACCTCCTCGTCCGCCTCCTCCTCCTACCTCACCTACTCCCCTCCTCGTCCGCCTCCTCGTCCGCCTCCTCCTCCTGCCTCACCTACTCACCCTCCTCGTCCGCCTCCTACTCCTCCCCCGAGTGGTACTCGACCTTGTTTCGCACGTTTTGTTGAATGGGTGTCTAGACCCGCCAATCCTTTGGCCTTCTTGGCGGCTGTGGCAACCGATGAAGGAGCGGCCACCGCTTTCACCGGTCGAGCAAGTTGATCATTATACAGATCATTCACTTTTTCAAACTTTCCTTTGGAATCTTGTTGCTACCTGTCATGTTTCAATCACCTGATACGAAGAAGAACAAACCAGTTAGTACAGATGATACAACTTGATGTAAATACAATAAATATATCACATATGAAGAATAAATGGAATTGTCACAATAATACATATAGTTGTTTTTTATAGAAAGACTGTAAGGGGAACCCCCTACAGTATAATTGGTGCAACAAACCCAAATTGCAAGTACCATGTCTTGAACCTGGGTGGGCGGGAAGGCATCAACCCCTCCCCACCACTAGGCTATGCCTTGGTCTGCAATACATATAGTTGTTACACACACAAATACATAGAGTTTTTGCACACACGAATACATAGAGTTGTTGCACACACGAATACATAGAGTTGTTACACACACGAATACATAGAGTTGTTACACACACGAATACATAGAGTTGTGACACACATACATAGAGTTCTCACACGATTACATGGAGTTGTTAGAAATAAGGGTCAATATTAGGTGCACCATTTGGATCAGGGCTTTCATCATCGCTATCACGCCCGTTCATACATTCATCCTCGAAGTCTTCAGGGGGCCCCTCATCCTCATGTAGCCCCATGATACGTATCCGTCGTATCTATAATTTTTTATTATTCCATGCCAATATTATTCAACTTTCATATACTTTTTGGCAACTTTTTATATTATTTTTGGGACTAGCATATTGATCCAAAGGCCCAGTGCAGTCCCCTCATTGCATGTTTTTGGTTTCATGAATATCCATATCAAATAGAGTCCAAACGGGATAAAAACGGACGGAGCTTATTTTTCAAAAATATGGAAAATTTGGAAGGAAAATCAACGCGAACCAGGTTCGAGGTGGTCACGAGGCAGGCGCGCCTGCCCTCGGGCGCGCCCCTACCTCGTGAGCCCACCGTAAGGCGGTTGATGCTCTTCTTTTGCCGCAAGAAAGCTAATATTCGGAAAAAAAATCACGGCGAAGGTTTCAGGCCAATGGGAGTTATGGATCTCCATATATACACGAAACGGTGAAATAGAGCCAGAACAGAACGCAGAAACAGAGAGATAGATCCAATCTCGGAGGGGGCTCTCGCCCCTCCCACGCCATGGGAGCCAAGGACTAGAGGGGAAACCCTTCTCCCATCTTGGGAGGAGGTTAAGGAAGAAGAAGAAGGGGGCCTCTCTCCCCCTTGCTTCCGGTGGCGCTGGAGCGCTGCCGGCGGCCATCATCATCACCGCGATCTTCACCAACACCGTCGTCATCTTCACCAACATTTCCATCACCTTCCCATTCTATATTCAGCTGTCCACTCTCCCGCAACCCGCTGTACCCTCTACTTGAACATGGTGCTTTATGCTTCATATTATTATTCAATGATGTGTTGCCATCCTATGATGTCTGAGTAGATTTCCATTGTCCTATCGGTGATTGATGAATTGCTATGATTGGTATGAGTTGCATATTTTATTATTGGTGCTGTCCTATTATGCCCTCTGTGTCGCGCAAGCGTGAGGGATTCCCGCTGTAGGG
The DNA here is from genome assembly GCA_021605205.1 of Aegilops longissima. Classification (NCBI taxonomy): domain Eukaryota; kingdom Viridiplantae; phylum Streptophyta; class Magnoliopsida; order Poales; family Poaceae; genus Aegilops; species Aegilops longissima. Next base: position 507,521,998 of record CM038681.1, read on the forward strand.
TTTGCAATATGTTTATGATTTGCTTATGGTGGGTGGCGTGAGTGATAGAAGCACAGACCCGAGTAAGTAGGTTGTTTGCGTATGGGATAAAGGGGACTTGATAATTTAATGCTATGGTTGGGTTTTACCTTAATGAATATTAGTAGTTGCGGATGCTTGCTAGAGTTCCAATCATAAGTGCATATGATCCAAGTAGAAAAAGTATGTTAGCTTATGCCTCTCCCTCAAATAGAATTGCAATAGTGATTATCGGTCTAGTAACATAGTCAGTTGCCTAGGGACAATTCCACAATTCCTACCACCACTTTTCCACACTCGCCATATTTACTTTAGTTGTGTCTTTATCTAAACAACCCCTAGTTTATATTCACGTGCTCTTTATTATCTTGCAAACTTATCCTATCACACCTACAAAGTACTTCTAGTTTCATACTTGTTCTAGGTAAAGCGAACGTCAAGCATGCGTAGAGTTATATCGGTGGTCGATAGAACTTGAGGGAATATTTGTTCTACCTTTAGCTCCTCGTTGGGTTCGACACTCTTACTTATCGAAAACTGTTGCGATCCCCTATACTTGTGGGTTATCAAGACCTTTTTCTCGGCGCCGTTGTCGGGAGCAATAGCGTGGGGTGAATATTCTCGTGTGTGCTTGTTTGCTTTATCACTAAGTAATTTTATTTGATGTTCTTAGTTGTTCTTTATCTTTAGTTATGGATATGGAACACGAAATACCAAAAAAATTAGGTGTACTTGCTCCTCATGGAGATGGGGAACCTCCTAAAACCCTCGATGCTGGTTATGTGAAAGATATTATGAACTACTTTAATAATCCTGAGAAAACCCCATTTAATTATGTAATGGGAGTAACGTTTGATCAACGTGAATACTTTAGGGATTATCGCTTGACACAAAAAGGGAAACTATTATGGGATCAAATTCATATATTGAAATGGTATGCTTGGCAACTATGCGTGAGTTATGATTATACTTGTTGCTCTAGGATGAAGGCTCCACACCTTCCATTTTCATGCAAATTTAATGATAATAAAACCTTAACTTCTTATGCTAATGGTATATATGATTACTATGATGTGGAACGAATAGAAGAATTTGTTGCTTTTATGGGTGCTTATGAAATTGAATCTATGTGTAAAGAGTTTGAGGATTTTGATGATGCTGTTTATAGATCTGAAAATTTAGCTATCCTCAAATATTGCTATGACAATTATAAATACAATTATGAAATTAATGCACTTATTAAGAAAGTCTCCGCTGTCCAAGAAGAGAATAATATTTTGCAGGAATCTATGGAAGAAGAAATTGATGAAACTATTAGCTCATTGGATGAAAAAGATGAGGAGGAGAGCGAAGAACAAAAGGAGGAAGAGCGGATTGATCACCCGTGCCCACCTTCTAATGAGAGTAACTCTTCAACTCATACATTGTTTAATTCCCCTTCGTGCTTACCGAAGGATGATTGCTATGATGACTATTATGATCCCGTTGATTCTTTTGAAATATTCCTTTTTGATGATGCTTGCTATGCTTGTGGCCAAGATGCCAATATGAATGATGCTTATGGAGATGAACTTGCTATAGTTACTTATGTTAAACATGAAATTCTTGCTATTGCACCCACGCATGATAGTCCTATTATCTTTTTGAATTCTCCCGATTACACTATATCGGAGAAGTTTGTGCTTATTAAGGATTATATTGATGGGTTGCCTTTTACCATTGCACATGATGATTTTTATGAATATAATATGCATGTGCTTGCTGCTCCTACTTGCAATTATTATGAGATAGGAACTATATCTCCACCTCTCTATGTTTCCAACACGATAAAATTGCAAGAAACTGTTTATACTATGCATTGGCCTTTACTTTGTGTGCATGAATTGTTCTTTTATGATATGCCGATGCATAGGAAGAGAGTTAGACTTCGTTGTTGCATGATATATGTTACTTTGTGCTCATTACTAAATTACAAATCATTGCTAATTAAAATTGGCTTTGATATACCTTGGGATCCGGGTGGATTCACTACTTGAGCACTATATGCCTAGCTTAATGGCTTTAAAGAAAGTGCTGCCAGGGAGACAACCCGGTAGTTTTAGAGAGTCATTTATTTCTGTTGAGTGCTTTCATATAGTTTAAAAACAACAAAAATAAAGAGGGGAACCCAAAACTTTTTCAAAAAGGAAAGCGAAAGTGAGAAAGACAAACATTGTTGAAGTGGGAGAGCTCCTTGAACTTTGTTCATGCTCACGGAAACTTTGTGAATCTCGATTACAGAAACTTTTCAACAAAAATAATTATCCCCTTGTACAATTCCACTGTATTATAAAAATAATGTGCCAAGGTTTGCCTTTAGGATGTTTAAAATGCTTGTTGGTTTGTGCGGTGCAGGACAGAAACTTTGTCTGTAGTGCACGAATTTTAATTTTTTACTAGAACGTCAAATGGTTCTGATTCTTTTTGCATTGTATTTATGTACAAATTTTTTATTTTTCCTAATTTTTGAATAACTTTTCAAGTATCATAAATATGGTGAATGTTCAGATTGCTACAGACTGTTCTATTTTTGACAGATTCTGTTTTTGATGCATAGTTTGCTTGTTTTGATGAAACTATCAATTTATATCAGTGGATTAAGCCATGAAAAAGTTATATTACAGTAGACACAATGCAAAAACAAAATATGAATTGGTTTACAACAGTACTTAGAGTGGTGATTTGCTTTATTATACTAACGGATCTTACCGAGTTTTCTGTGGAAGTTTTGTGTGGATGAAGTGTTCGATGATTGAGAAGGTTTCGATGTGAGAAGAAGGAAGAGAGGCAAGAGCTCAAGCTTGGGGATGCACGAGGCACCCCAAGTAAATATTCAAGGAGACTCAAGCGTCTAAGCTTGGGGATGCTGGGAAGGCATCCCCTCTTTCTTCAACAAGTATCGGTATGTTTTCGTATTCGTTTCGTTCATGCGATATGTGCAATCTTGGAGCGTCTTTTGCTTTTAGTTTTCATTTTTATTTTATGCACCATGATGGTATGAGATGGTCCTTGGTTGATTTATATAATGCTCTATGCACTTCACTTATATCTTTTGAGTATGGCTTTATAGAATGCTTCATGTGCTTCACTTATATCATTTGAAGCTTGGATTGCCTGTTTCTCTTTACATAGACAACCGCCATTTGTAGAATGCTCTTTTGCTTCACTTATACTTGTTAGAGCGTGGGCATATCTTTTGTAGAAAGAATTAAACTCTCGTGCTTCACTTATATCTATTTAGAGAGATGACATGAACTGGTCATTCACATGGTTAGTCATAAAATCCTACATAAACTTGTAGATCACTGAATATGATATGTTTGATTCCTTGCAATAGTTTTGCGATATAAAGGTGGTGATATTAGAGTCGTGCTAGTTGAGTAATTGTGAAATTGAGAAAACTTGTGTTGAGGTTTGCAAGTCCCGTAGCATGCACGTATGGTGAACCGTTATGTAACGAAGTCGGAGCATGAGGTGTTTATTGATTGCCTTCCTTATGAGTGGCGGTTGGGGACGAGCGATGGTCTTTTCCTACCAATCTATCCCCATAGGAGCATGCGCGTAGTACTTTGTTTTGATGACTAATAGATTTTTGCAATAAGTATGTGAGTTCTTTATGACTAATGTTGAGTCCATGGATTATACGCACTCTCACCCTTCCATCATTGCTAGCCTCTTGATGCACTGCATTGCCCTTTCTCACCTCGAGAGTTGGTGCAAACTTCGTCGGTGCATCCAAACCCCGTGATACGATACGCTCTGTCACACATAAGCCTCATTATACCTTCCTCAAAACAGCCACCATACCTACCTATTATGGCATTTCCATAGCCATTCCGAGATATATTGCCATGCAACTTCCATCATCATCATATACATGACTTGAGCATTTATCGTCATATTGCTTTGCGTGATCATAAGATAGCTAGCATGATGTTTTCATGGCTTGTCCATTTTTTGATGTCATTGCTACGCTAGATCATTGCACATCCCGGTACACCACCGGTGGCATTCATATAGAGTCATATCTTTGTTCTAGTATCGTGTTGTAATATCAAGTTGTAAGTAAATAAAAGTGTGATGATCATCATTATTAGAGCATTGCCCCATTCAAAAAAAAGAGAGGCCAAAGAAGCCTAAATAAAAAAATGGGGCCAAAGAAGCTCGCAAAAAAAAGGAAAAAAATAAAAAGGGGCAATGTTACTATCTCTTTTTCCACACTTGTGCTTCAAAGTAGCACCATGTTCTTCATGTAGTGAGTATCATATCTTGTGCTTCAAAGTAGCACCATGTTCTTCATATAGATTGTCTCCTATGTTGTCACTTTCATATACTAGTAGGAATTTTCATTATAGAACTTGGCTTGTATATTCCAACGATGGGCTTCCTCAAATGCCCTAGGTCTTCATGAGAAAGCAAGTTGGATGCACACCCACTTAGTTTCAGTTTGAGCTTTCATACACTTATAGCTCTAGTGCATCTGTTGCATGGAAATCCCTACTCCTCGCATTGACATCACTTGATGGGCATCTCCATAGCCCGTTGATTAGCCGCGTCGATGTGAGACTTTCTCCTTTTTTGTCTTCTCCACATAACCTCCATCATTATATTCTATTCCACCTATAGTGCTATGTCCATGGCTCACGCTCATGTATTGCGTGAAAGTTGAAAAGGTTTGAGAAACGTCAAAAGTATGAAACAATTGCTTGGCTTGTCATCGGGGTTGTGCATGATGTGAATATTTTGTGTGGTGAAGATGGAGCATAGCCGCACTATATGATTTTGTAGGGATGAGCTTTCTTTGGCTATGTTATTTCAATAAGACATAATTGCTTGGTTGGTATGCTTGAAGTATTATTGTTTTTATGTCAAACGATAGACTATTGCTTTGAATCACTCGTGTCTTAATATTCATGCCATGATTAGACATATGATCAAGATTATGCTAGGTAGCATTCCACATCAAAATTATCTTTTTATCATTTACCTACTCGAGAACGAGCAGGAATTAAGCTTGGGGATGCTGATACGTCTCCGTCAGATCTATAATTTTTGATTGTTCCATGCCAATATTATTCAACTTTCATATACTTTTGGCAACTTTTATATTATTTTGGGATTAACATATTGATCCAATTGGCTCAAGAGTCCCCGTCATTGCATGTTTTGGTTTCGAAGAATATCCATATCAAACGGAGTCCAAACGGGATAAAAATGGGCGGAGCTTATTTTTGGAAAATATGAAAAATTTGGAAGGAAAATCAACGCGAACCAGTGCCTGAGGTGGTCCCGAGGTAGGGGGGCGCACCCCCTACCCTCGTGAGCCCACCGTAAGGCGGTTGATGCTCTTCTTTTGCCGCAAGAAAGCTAATATTCGGAAAAAAATCACGGCGAAGGTTTCAGGCCAATGGGAGTTACGGATCTCCATATATACACGAAACGGTGAAACAGAGCCAGAACAGAACGCAGAAACAGAGAAATAAATCCAATATCGGAGGGGCTCTCGCCCCTCCCACGCCATGGGAGCCAAGGACCAGAGGGGAAACCCTTCTCCCATCTAGGGAGGAGGTCAAGGAAGAAGAAGAAGAAGGGGGCCTCTCTCCCCCTTGCTTCCGGTGGCGCCGGAGCGTTGCCGGGGGCCATCATCATCACCGCGATCTTCACCAACACCGCCGTCATCTTCACCAACATCTCGATCAGCTTCCCCCTTCTATATTTAGCGGTCCACTCTCCCGCAACCCGATGTACCCTCTACTTGAACATGGTGCTTTATGCTTCATATTATTATCCAATGATGTGTTGCCATCCTATTATGTCTGAGTAGATTTCCATTGTCCTATCGGTGATTGATGAATTGCTATGATTGGTTTGAGTTGCATATTTTATTATTGGTGCTGTCCTATTGTGCCCTCCGTGTCGCGCAAGCGTGAGGGATTCCCGCTGTAGGGTTTGCAATATGTTTATGATTTGCTTATGGTGGGTGGCGTGAGTGACAGAAGCACAGACCCGAGTAAGTAGGTTGTTTGCGTATGGGATAAAAGGGACTTGATAATTTAATGCCATGGTTGGGTTTTACCTTAATGAATCTTTAGTAGTTGCGGATGCTTGCTAGAGTTCCAATCATAAGTGCATATGATCCAAGTAGAGAAAGTATGTTAGCTTATGCCTCTCCCTCAAATAGAATTGCAATAGTGATTATCGGTCTAGTAACATAGTCAGTTGCCTAGGGACAATTCCACAATTCCTACCACCACTTTTCCACACTCTCCATATTTACTTTAGTTGTATCTTTATCTAAACAGCCCCTAGTTTATATTTACGTGCTCTTTATTATCTTGCAAACTTATCCTATCACACCTACAAAGTACTTCTAGTTTCATACTTGTTCTAGGTAAAGCGAACGTCAAGCATGCGTAGAGTTATATCGGTGGTCGATAGAACTTGAGGGAATATTTGTTCTACCTTTAGCTCCTCGTTGGGTTCGACACTCTTACTTATCGAAAACTGTTGCGATCCCCTATACTTGTGGGTTATCACCCCATGTGCCATCGCATAAGTAATGCCAAATCTCGAGGGTCAGAAACATCCTCGTATTCGTCCTTTGCATTATCTACTTCCATGTCATCCATAGCCTCATGTTCCATAGCATCATGTTCGTGATGCACACCATCATCTTCCTCTGCATCATCTTCGTCTTCATCAATGTCTGCTTCTTGAAAGAACTATCCCTCGTATATGTTAGGGTTTATATGGTAATCGTCCTTGTTTGGGGTAGGTACCTTGATACGCGGGGGTACCTTGTACACGATATCCCACTTCAAGAGATCGATATATTCCGTAGATGTGCACACGTATGGGAGAAAAAACACTTGTGTAGCCTGTTGAGCCATAATATAGACATCATTTCCTGCATATTTCGATGCTCGTTCAACTTCGACAAAGCCAATACTAGGGGTTCGTCTCACTTTCTCAGGATTGAGCCAGCTACATTTGAATACGATGGGCTTCACTCCTTGTAAACCACAATCTGCAGCTCATAAATTTCTTCGATGGTTCCATAGTAGTGACGTCCATCTGTCCCTAGACAATAGACTGCACTATTTATTGACCTTCGGTTGGGCCTCGTATTCAAAACCTTTGGCTACTTCTCTCACTTTGGCGTCCATATCAACCTCCTGATATGCCTACAAGATTAATAGGAGGTTGTCTGGTTCATTAGTGGAAGCATTACCGGCACGTAAGATCAACTTGAAGTAACATAAAGTTAGAAAAGTTACTTTTCTTGAGAACCAAGAAATGAAACCGCCATCAGCATTGGCATCTTCAAGAAGGTCTGCTGATTCTTCGTCGCTAGGGGGCTGTGGTAGCTTCCAGAATTCATTCTGGAATTCCCTAGCAATGGGAAGAATTCGAGTTAGAACTCAAGACTAGTGAGTAGTTGTAAATAAAGGTGTTCTACACTTACTTTATGTACGGTTACACTTCTTACATGTTGGTCAAGACATAGATCATAATAGTCGACCACTCAGTAGGTGAAAAGTTCTTGGGCTTCGGTCCACTTGCTTTGCCACCTTGGCCTTCGAAGAGGCTAAGGTCGGAAACATTACTAGTGGGTTCTTCATTGTAACGAGGAGCTGGATTTAACCTAGTCTGAATACTGTCATGATAGTACTTTGTCGTGGTCATGGCCACCTCCTCATTCAGGTATGCCTCGGCTATGGAGGCCTCAATTCGGGCTTTATTCTTACATTTCCCACGAAGATGCTTGAACTCCCGTTCAGGTGCATACTGCCATCGGAACTGCACTGGTCCTCCCATTCTAGCCTCATACGCGAGATGTAAGATCATATGTTGCATCGGATTAAAGAAACCTGGCGGAAATATCATCTCTAACTTGCATAGCAACTCAAGTGCTTGTTCCTCCAACTTTGCAACCACTTCATGAATCTAGTTCTTTGGCACAAAGCTGACGGAAGAAGTAGCTCAACTCTGCCAGCACTCGCCAAATATCCTCTCTGACATACCCTCGAATCATCACAGGCATTATCCGCTCAAGCCATACATGGTAGTTGATAACCCACAAGTGTAGGGGATCGCAACAGCTTTCGAGGGTAAAGTATTCAACCCAAATTTGTTGATTCGACACAAGGGGAGCCAAAGAATATTCTCAAGTATTAGCAACTGAGTTGTCAATTCAGCCACACCTTGAAACTTAATATCTGCAGCAAAGTGTTTAGTAGCAAAGTAGTATGATAGTGGTGGTAACGGTAACAAAAGTAACGGAAGCAAACGTAATATTTTTGGTGTTTTGTAATAATTGTAACAGTAACAACGGGAAAGTAAATAAGCGTAAACCAGTGTATGGAAAGCTCGTAGGCATTGGATCGGTGATGGATAATTATGCCGGATCCGGTTCATCATGTAACAGTCATAACATAGGGTGACACAGAACTAGCTCCAATTCATCAATATAATGTAGGCATGTATTCCGAATATAGTCATACGTGCTTATTGAAAAGAACTTGCATGACATCTTTTGTCCTACCCTCCCGTGGCAGCGGGGTCCTAATGGAAACTAAGGGATATTAAGTCGTCCTTTTAATAGAGAACCGGAACAAAGCATTAGCACATAGTGAATACATGAACTCCTCAAACTATGGTCATCACCGAGAAGTATCCCGATTATTGTCACTTCGGGGTTGTCGGATCATAACACATAATAGGTGACTATAGGCTTGCAAGATAGGATCAAGAACTCACATATATTCATGAAAAAATAATAGGTTCAGATCTGAAATCATGGCACTCGGGCCCTAGTGACAAGCATTAAGCATAGCAAAGTCATAGCAACATCAATCTCAGAACATAGTGGATACTAGGGATCAAACCCTAACAAAACTAACTCGATTACATGATAAATCTCATCCAACCCATCACCGTCTAGCAAGCCTATGATGGAATTACTCACGCACGGTGGCGAGCATCATGAAATTGGTGATGGAGGATGGTTGATGATGACGACGGCGACGAATCCCCCTCTCCGGAGCCCCGAACGGACTCCAGATCAGCCCTCCCGAGAGGTTTTAGGGCTTGGCGGCGGCTCCATATCGTATAACGTGATGATTTCTTCTCTCTGATTTTTTTCTCTCCGAAAGCAAATATATAGAGTTGGAGTTGGCGTCGGAGGGTCTCCAGGGGGCCCACGAGGTAGGGGGGCGCGCCCAGGAGGGGGGGGGGGCACCCCCCCACCCTTGTGGACAAGGTGTGGGCCCCCTGGTCTTCATCTTTGGCGAGGATTTTTTATTATTTTTTCTAAGATGTTCCGTGGAGTTTCAGGTCATTCCGAGAACTTTTGTTTTCTGCACATAAAACAACATCATGGCAATTCTGCTGAAAACAACGTCAGTCCGGGTTAGTTCCATTCAAATCATACAAGCTAGAGTCCAAAACAAGTGGCAAAAGTGTTTGGAAAAGTAGATACGACGGAGACGTATCAACTCCCCCAAGCTTAAACCCTTGCTTGTCCTCAAGCAATTCAGTTGACAAACTGAAAGAGAAAAAAAAACTTTACAAACTCTGTTTGCTCTTGTTGTTATAAATATGTCAAGCCAAGATTCAAATTTTCAGCAAGGATTATAACTAACCACATTTGCAATAATTCTCGTGTCTCATGATTACTCATATCAATGGCATAATCAATCAAGCGAGCCATAATAATAAATCTCGGATGATAACACTTTCTCAAAACAATCATAATATGATATAACAAGATGGTATCTCGCTAGCCCTTTCTGAGACCGCAAAACATAAATGCAGAGCACCTTTAAAGATCAAGGACTGACTAGACATTGTAATTCATGGTAAAAGAGATCCAGTCATAGTCATACCCAATATAAATTAACAGTAATGAATGCGAATGACAGCTGCGCTCTCCAACTAGTGCTTTTAATAAGAGGGTGATGACTCAACATAAAAGTAAATAGATAGGCCCTTCGCAGAGGGAAGCAGGAATTTGTAGAGGTGCCAGAGCTCGGTTTTGAAATAGAGATAAATAATATTTTGAGCGGTATACTTTCATTGTCAACATAACAACTAAGAGATGGCGATATCTTCCATGCTACACACATTATAGGTGGTTCCCAAACAGAATGGTAAAGTTTATACTCCCCCTCCACCAACAAGCATCAATCCATGGCTTGCTCGAAACAACGAGTGCCTCCGACATACATCAGGTCCCAGGGAGAGTTTTGTTTGCAATTAATTTTGATTTAGTTTGCATAAAGCATGGGACTGGGCATCCCGGTGACCAGCCATGTTCTCGTGAGTGAGGAGCGGAGTCCACTCCTCTTGAGAATAACCCGCCTAACATGGAAGATAAGGGCAGCCCTAGTTGATACATGAGCTATTCGAGCATACAAAACAGAATGAGTTCTCGTCCGAAACCCTGAAGTTTAAAAAAGTTTAAAAAACATTGAAGTGCCTGTGTAACAGATGAGTTCTCGTCCGAAACCCTGATACTCCGAAAGAGATAGTCCAGTTTGTACACGAGGTGCGTCCAGTTTTCGCCGTGACCCTCTCTACTCTTTTGCACATGCTATGCGGGTGAAATGATGATACCATGCCAAGTTCCAACATTTTCAGAGTTCATTTTGTAGTGATTTTCAATTTCACCGTCATTTACCTCTCTAAACAAATCGGTAAATGACTGAAAAACAACAAATGATGTCAGAACGTGTTGGAAATTGATGACGTCGCTTTGAATGATGCATACCGAACTTAAAAATAGGCTGGAGTTCAATTTTTTTTAAAAACATTGAAGTGCCCGTGTAACAGATGAGTTCTCGTCCGAAACCCTGATACTCCGAAAGAGATAGTCCAGTTTGTACACGAGGTGCGTCCAGTTTTCGCTGTGACCCTATCTACTCTTTTGCACATGCTATGCGGGTGAAATGATGATACCATGCCAAGTTCCAACATTTTAAGAGTTCATTTTGTAGTGATTTTCAATTTCACCGTCATTTACCTCTCTAAACAAATAGGTAAATGACTGAAAAACAGCAAATGATGTCAGAACATGTTGCAAATTGATGACGTCGCTTTGAATGATGCATACTGAACTTAAAAATAGGCTGGAGTTCAAAAAAGTTTAAAAAACATTGAAGTGCCCGTGTAACAGATGAGTTCTCGTTCAAACCACGATACTCAAAGCAGTTGTCCAGTTTGTACATGAGGTGCGTACAGTTTTCGCCGTGACCCTCTCTACTCTTTTGCACATGCTATGCGGGTGAAATGATGATATCATGCCAAGTTCCAACATTTTTAGAGTTCATTTTGTAGTGATTTTCAATTTCACCGTCATTTACCTCTCTAAACAAATCAGTAAATGACTAAAAACCAGCAAATGATGTCAGAACATGTTGGAAATTGATGACGTCTCTTTGAATGATGCATACCGAACTTAAAAATAGGCTAGAGTTCAAAAAAGTTTAAAAAACATTGAAGTGCCCGTGTAACAGATGAGTTCTCGTCCGAAACCTTGATACTCCGAAAGAGATAGTCCAGTTGGCACACGAGGTGCGTCCAGTTTTCGCCGTGACCCTATCTACACTTTTGCACATGCTATGCGGGTGAAATGATGAAAACATGCCAAGTTCCAACATTTTCGGAGTTCATTTTGTAGTGATTTTCAATTTCACCGTCATTTAGCTCTCTAAACAAATCGGTAAATGACTGAAAAACAGCAAATGATGTCAGAACGTGTTGGAAATTGATGACGTCGCTTTGAATGATGCATACCGAACTTAAAAATAGGCTGGAGTTCAAAAAAGTTTAAAAAACATTGAAGTGCCCGTGTAACAGATGAGTTCTCGTCCGAAACCCTGATACTCCGAAACAGATTGTCCAGTTTGTACACGAGGTGCGTCCAGCTTTCGCCGTGACCCTCTCTACTCTTTTGCACATGCTATGCGGGTGAAATGATGATACCATGCCAAGTTCCAACATTTTCAGAGTTCATTTTGTAGTGATTTTCAATTTCACCGTCATTTACCTCTCTAAACAAATCGATAAATGACTGAAAAACAACAAATGATGTCAGAACATGTTGGAAATTGATGACTTCGCTTTGAATGATGCATACTGAACGCAAAAATAGGCCGGAGTTCAAAAAAGTTAAAAAAACATTAATTATCATAAAAGATACATTGATCATCAATGATCTTTTTGTTGGAAATATGCCCTAGAGGCAATAATAAATTAGTTATTATTATATTTTCTTATTCATGATAATCGTTTATTATTCATGCTATAATTGTATTGACCGGAAACAGCAATACATGTGTGGATACATAGACAACACCATGTCCCTAGTAAGCCTCTAGTTGACTAGCTCGTTGATCAATAGATGGTTACGATTTCCGACCATGGACATTGGATGTCATTGATAACGGATCACATCATTAGGAGAATGATGTGATGGACAAGACCCAATCCTAAGCATAGCACAAAGATCGTAGTTCAGATGCTAGAGCTTTTCCAATGTCAAGTATCTCTTCCTTAGACCATGAGATCGTGCAATTCCGGATACCGTAGGAGTGCTTTGGGTGTATCAAACGTCACAACGAATCGGGTGACTATAAAGGTGCACTACGGTATCTCCGAAAGTGACCATTGGGTTGACACGGATCGAGATCGATTTGTCACTCCGTGTAAACGAAGAGGTATCTCTGGGCCCACTCGGTAGGACATCATCATAATGTGCACAATGTGACCAAGGGGTTGATCATGTGATGATGTGTTACAGAACGAGTAAAGAGACTTGCCAGTAACGAGATTGAACAAGGTATCGGTATACCGACGATCGAATCTCGGGCAAGTACAATACCGCTAGACAAAGGGAATTGTATACGGGATCGATTGAGTCCTTGACATCGTGGTTCATCCGATGAGATCATTGTGGAACATGTGGGAGCCAACATGGGTATCCAGATCCCGCTGTTGGTTATTGACCGGAGAACGTCTCGGTCATGTCTGCATGATTCCCGAACCCGTAGGGTCGACACATTAAGGTTCGATGACGCTAGGGTTATAAAGGAAGTTTGTATGTGGTTACCGAATGTTGTTCGAGTCCGGATGAGATCCCGGACGTCACGAGGAGTTCGGAATGGTCCGGAGGTAAAGATTTATATATGGAAAGTTGTTGTTCGGGTTAGGAAAAAGTTCGGGTTTTTCGGTATTGTACCGAAGCTTCGGAAGGTTCCGGAGGATTCGGAGGGGTCCGGAGGTCCGAAATTGTTCCACCACGTCCAATACAGTAGCATGGGATGTGGGGGCGCCCTAGCCATAATGGGCCAAGGAACCAGCCCCCAAGGCCCATGCGCATGGGAAGGGGAAACCCTAAGGGGAGGGCCTCCACTTGACTTGGGAGGCACTCCTCCCCCTCTTAACCGCCCCAAGTCCCATCTAGGGCTGGCCGCACCCCTGGGGTGGAAACCCTAAAGGGGCGCAGCCCCCTTCCCCTATATATACTTGAGGTTTTGGGCTGCCCAACACAAGAGAACTTCTCCTCTCGTTGGCGCAGCCTGCATCTCTTCTTCCTCCTCTCCCTTGGTGCTTGGCGAAGCCTGCGGGATTGCCACGCCTCCATCACCACCATGCCATTGTGCTGCTGCTGGATGGAGTCTTCCTCAACCTCTCCTCTCTCCTTGCTGGATCAAGGCGTGGGAGACGCCACCGGCTGTACGTGTGTTGAACGCGGAGGTGCCGTCCGTTCGCACTTGATCATCGGTGATCTGAATCACGGCGAGTCGACTCCTTCAACCATGTTCTCATGAACGCTTCCGCTTAACGATCTACAAGGGTATGTAGATGCACTCTCCTTCCCTCGTTGCTAGTTTCTCCATAGATAGATCTTGGTGACACGTGGGAAAATTTTGAATTTCTGCTTTCGTTCCCCAACAAAGGCATCATGAGCTAGGTCTATTATGTAGATTCTTTGCACGAGTAGAACACAAAGTAGTTGTGGGCGTTGATGTTGTTCAATATGCTTACCGTTACTAGTCCAATCTTGTTTCGACGGTATTGTGGGATGAAGCGGCCCGGACCGACCTTACACGCATTTCCACGTGAGACAGGTTCCACCGACCGACATGCACTTGGTGCATAAGGTGGCTAGCGGTGCCGCCTCTCCACTTTAGTCGGAACGGATTCGATGAAAAGGGTCCTTATGAAGGGTAAATAGCAATTGGCATATCACGTTGTGGTTTTGCGTAGGTAAGAAACGTTCTTGCTAGAACCCATAGCAGCCACGTAAAACATGCAAACAACAATTAGAGGACGTCTAACTTGTTTTTGCAGGGTATGCTATGTGATGTGATATGGCCAAGAAGAATGTGATGAATAATATGTGATGTATGAGATTGATCATGTTCTTGTAATAGGATTCACGACTTGCATGTCGATGAGTATGACAACCGGCAGGAGCCATAGGAGTTGTCTTTATTTATTGTATGACCTGCGAGTCATTAAACAACGCCATGTAATTACTTTACTTTATTGCTAACCGGTAGCCATAGTAGTAGAAGTAATAGTTGGCGAGACAACTTCATGAAGACACGATGATGGAGATCATGATGATGGAGATCATGGTGTCATGCGGTGACAATGATGATCATGGAGCCCGAAGATGGAGATCAAAGGAGCAATATGATATTGGCCATATCATGTCACTACTATATAATTGCATGTGATGTTTATTATGTTTATGCATCTTGTTTACTTAGAACGACGGTAGTAAATAAGATGATCCCTTACACAAATTTCAAGAAGTGTTCTCCCCTAACTGTGCACCGTTGCTACAGTTCGTCGCTTCTAAGCACCACGTGTTGATCGGGTGTGATGGATTCTTACGTTCACATACAACGGGTGTAAGCAAGATTTACACACGCAGAAACACTTAGGGTTGACTTGACGAGCCTAGCATGTGAAGACATGGCCTCGGAACACGGAGACCGAAAGGTCGAGCATGAGTCGTATGGTAGATACGATCAACATGAAGATGTTCAGCGATGATGACTAGTCCGTCTCACGTGTTGATCGGACACGGCCTAGTTGATTCGGATCATGTAATCACTTAGATAACCAGAGGATGTCTATCTCGAGTGGGAGTTCATAAGATGAACTTAATTATCTTGAACATAGTCAAAAGACCTTTTGCAAATTATGTCGAAGCTCGCGCTTTAGTTCCACTGCTTAGATATGTTCCTAGAGAAAATATAGTTGAAAGTTGAAAGTAGCGATTATGCGGACGAGAAAGCTTATGTCCTTAATGCACTGCTCGGTGTGTGAACCCCAAACGTTATTTGTAGATGTTACGAACATCGGACATACACGTTTTGATAACTACGTGATAGTTCAGTTGAACGGTTTAGAGTAGAGGCACCAAAGACATTTACGAAACGTCGCAGAACATATAAGATGTTTCGAGGGCTGAAATTGGGATTTCAGGCTCGTGCCCACGTCAAGAGGTATGAGACCTCCGACGATTTTCTTAGCCTGCAAACTAAGGGAGAAAAAGCTCAATCGTTGAGCTTGTGCTCAGATTGTCTGAGTGCAACAATCACTTGAATCGAGTGGGAGTTGATCTTCCAGATGAGATAGTGATGTTTCTCCAAAGTCATTGCCACCAAGCTGCTAGAGCTTCGTGATGAACTATAACATATCAGGGATAGATATGATGATCCTTGAGGTATTCATGATGTTTGACACCGCGAAAGTAGAAATCAAGAAGGAGCATCAATTGTTGATGGTTGGTGAAACCACTAGTTTCAAGAAGGGCAAGGGCAACAAGGGATACTTCATGAAACGGCAAAAACAGTTGCTGCTCTAGTGAAGAAACCCAAGGTTGAACCCAAACCCGAGACTAAGTGCTTCTGTAATGAGAGGAACGAACACTGAAGCGGAACCACCCTAGATACTTGGTAGATGAGAAGGCTGGCAAGGTCGATAGAAGTATATTGGATATACATTATGTTAATGTGTACTTTACTAGTACTCCTAGTAGCACCAGGGTATTAAGATACCGGTTCGGTTGCTAAGTGTTAGTAACTCGAAATAAAAGAGCTACGGAATAAAACGGAGACTAGCTAAAGGTGAGTGACGATATGTGTTGAAGTGTTTCCAAGTTTGATGTGATCAAACATCGCGCTCCCTATACCATCAAGATTAGTATTAAACCAGAATAATTGTCATTTGGTGTTTATGTTGAGCATAGACATGATTGGATTATGTCTATCGCAATACGGTTATTCATTTAAGGAGAATAATGGTTACTCTATTTATTTGAATAATACCTTCGATGGTCTTGCACCTAAAAATGGTTTATTGAATCTCGATCGTAGTGATACACATTTTCATGCCAAATGTATAAGATAGTAATGATAGTACCACTTACTTGTGGCACTGCTATGTAAGTCATATTGGTGAAAAACGCATGAAGAAGCTCCATGTTGATGGATCTTTGGACTCACTCGTTTTGAAAAGATTGAGACATGTGAACCATGTCTATTGGTGTATATGCATGAAGAAACTCCATACAGATGGATCATTTAGACTCACTAGATTTTGAATCACTTGAGATATGCAAATCATACCACATGGACAAGATGACTGAAAAAGCCTCGGTTTCAGTAAGATGGAACAAGATAGCAACTTGTTGGAAGTAACACATTTTGATGTGTGCAGTCCAATGAGTGCTGAGGCATGCAAATGAATATCGTTATGTTCTTACTTCACGATGATTCGAGTAGATGTTGAGTATATTTACTTGATGAAACACAAGTCTGAATTATTGAATGGTTCAAGTAATTTGAGAGTGAAGTTTAAGATCTTCGTGACAAGAGGATAGAATATCTATGATATGATCATAGAGATGAATATCTGAGTTACTGAGTTTTGGCACACAATTAAGACATTGTGCAAATTGTTTCACAATTAATACCGCTTTGAACACCATAGTGTGATGGTGTGTCCGAACATCATAGTTGCACCCTATAAGATATGGTGCGTACCATGATGTCTCTCTTATCGAATTACCACTATCATTCATGGGTTAGGCATTAGAGACAACCACACTCACTTAAATAGGGCACCACGTAATTCCGTTGAGACGACACCGCTTTGGAGAAACCTAAGTTGTCGTTTCTTAAAAGTTTGGGGCTGCGGCGCTTATGTGGAAAAGTTTCAGGTTGATAAGCTCGAACCCAAAGCGGACAAAATGCATCTTCATAGGACACCCAAAACAGTTGGGTATACCTCCTAATTCAGATCCGGAAGCAATAGGGATTGTTTCTTGAATCGGGTCCTTTCTCGAGGAAAAGTTCGTCTCGAAAAGTTGAGTGGGAGGATGGTGGAGACTTGATAAGGTTATTGAACCGTCACTTCAACTAGTGTGTAGCAGGCACGGAAGTTGTTCCGTGGCACCTACACCAATTGAAGTAGAAGCTTATGATAGTGATCATGAAGTTTTGGATCAAGTCACTACCGCACCTCGTGGGGTGACAAGGATGCGTACTACTTACGAGTGGTACAGAATCCTGTCTTGAAGGTCATGTTGCTAGACAACAATGAACCTCACGAGCTATGGAGAAGCGACGGTGGGCCCAAATTCCGACAAATGGTTAGAAACCATGAAATCCGAGATAGGATCCATGTATCAAAACAAAGCATGGACTTTGGTGGACTTGCCCGATGATCGGCAAGCCATTGAGATGAATGGATCTTTAAGAAGAAGACGGACGTGGACGGTAATATCACCGTCTATGAAGCTTGACTTGTGGCGAAGAGTTTTTCACAAGTTCAAGGAGTTGACTACGATGAGATTCTCTCATTCGTAGCGATGCTTAAGTCCGTCGGAATCATGTTAGCATAAGCTGCATTTATAAAATGTGGCAGATGGATGCCAAAACGAGTTTCCTTACCAGTTTTCGTAAGGAAAGGTTGTATGTGATACAATCAGAAAAGTTTTGTCGATCCTAAGGATGCTAAAAGGTATGCTAGCTCCAGCGATCCTTCTAAGGACTGGAGTAAGCATCTCGGAGTTGGAATGTGCGCTTTGATAAGATGATCAAAGATTTTGGGTTTATACAAAGTTTATGAGAAACTTGTATTTCCAAAGAAGTGAGTGGGAGCACTATAGAATTTCGATGAGTATATGTTGTTGACATATTGATGATCGAAATGATGTAGAATTTTCAGAAAGCATATAGGGTTAAAGTGTTTTCAAGTGAAAACCTGGATTAAGCTACTTGAACATTGAGCATCAAGATCTACGAGGATAGATCAAAACGCTCAATAGTACTTTCAAATGAGCACATACCTTGACGTAATCTTGAAAGTGTTCAAGATGGATCGATCAAAGAAGGAGTTCTTGCCTGAGTTGTAAGGTATGAAGTTAAGAGTTAAAGCTCGACCACGGCGTAAAAGAGAGAAAGGATGAAGGTCGCCCCTATGCTTCGACATAGGCTCTATAGTATGCTATGCCGTGTACCGCACCGAAGTGTGCCATGCCATGAGTCACTCAAGGGGTACAAGAATGATCCAGAATGGGGATCATTGGACAGCGGTCAAAATTGTCCTTGGAGTAAATAAGGACATGTTTCTCGATTATGGAGGTGATAAAGAGTTCGGCGTAAAGGGTTACGTCGATGCAAGCTTTAACACCTATCCGAGTGACTCTGAGTAGCAAACCGGATACGTATAGTGGAGCAACCATTTGGAATAGCTTCAAGTGGAGCGTGAAAGCAGAATTTACAATATGACATAGAGAATTGCGAAGTACACACGGATCTGAAAGGTTCAGACCCGTTGACTAAAACCTCTCTCACAAGCAAAACATGATCAAACCCCAGAACTCATTGAGTCTTAATCACATGATGATGTGAACTAGTTTACAGACACTAGTAAACTCTTTGGATGTTGGTCACATGGCGATGTGACCTATCAGCGTTAATCACATGACGATGTGAACTAGATTATTGACTCTAGTGCAAGTGGGAGACTGTTGGAAATATGCCCTAGAGGCAATAATAAATTAGTTATTATTATATTTTCTTATTCATGATAATCGTTTATTATTCATGCTATAATTGTATTGACCGGAAACAGCAATACATGTGTGGATACATAGACAACACCATGTCCCTAGTAAGCCTCTAGTTGACTAGCTCGTTGATCAATAGATGGTTACGATTTCCTGACCATGGACATTGGATGTCATTGATAACGGGATCACATCATTAGGAGAATGATGTGATGGACAAGACCCAATCCTAAGCATAGCACAAAGATCGTGTAGTTCGTATGCTAGAGCTTTTCCAATGTCAAGTATCTCTTCCTTAGACCATGAGATCGTGCAATTCCCGGATACCGTAGGAGTTCTTTGGGTGTATCAAACGTCACAACGAATCGGGTGACTATAAAGGTGCACTACAGGTATCTCCGAAAGTGACCATTGGGTTGACACGGATCGAGATCGGATTTGTCACTCCGTAAACGGAGAGGTATCTCTGGGCCCACTCGGTAGGACATCATCATAATGTGCACAATGTGACCAAGGGGTTGATCACGGGATGATGTGTTACGGAACGAGTAAAGAGACTTGCCGTAACGAGATTGAACAAGGTATCGGTATACCGACGATCGAATCTCGGGCAAGTACAATACCGCTAGACAAAGGGAATTGTATACGGATCGATTGAGTCCTTGACATCGTGGTTCATCCGATGAGATCATCGTGGAACATGTGGGAGCCAACATGGGTATCCAGATCCCGCTGTTGGTTATTGACCGGAGAACGTCTCGGTCATGTCTGCATGATTCCCGAACCCGTTGGGTCTACACACTTAAGGTTCGATGGCGCTAGGGTTATAAAGGAAGTTTGTATGTGGTTACGAATGTTGTTCGAGTCCGGATGAGATCCCGGACGTCACGAGGAGTTCCGGAATGGTCCGGAGGTAAAGATTTATATATGGAAAGTTGTTGTTCGGGTTCCGAAAAAGTTCGGGTTTTTTCGGTATTGTACCGGAAGCTTCGGAAGGTTCCGGAGGATTCGGAGGGTCCGGAGGTCCAGAAATTGTTCCACCACGTCCAATACAGTAGCATGGGCTGTAGGGGGCGCCCTAGCCATAATGGGCCAAGGGAACCAGCCCCCAAGGCCCATGCGCATGGGAAGGGAAAACCCTAAGGGAGGGCCTCCACTTGACTTGGGAGGCACTCCTCCCCTCTTAACCGCCCCAAGTCCCATCTAGGGCTGGCCGCACCCTTGGGGTGGGAAACCCTAAAGGGGCGCAGCCCCTTTCCCCTATATATACTTGAGGTTTTGGGCTGCCCAACACAAGAGAACTTCTCCTCTCGTTGGCGCCCTGCATCTCTTCTTCCTCCTCTCCCTTGGTGCTTGGCGAAGCCTGCTGGATTGCCACGCCCTCCATCACCATCATGCCGTTGTCTTGCTGCTGGATGGAGTCTTCCTCAACCTCTCCCTCTCTCCTTGCTGGATCAAGGCGTGGGAGACGCCACCGGCTGTACGTGTGTTGAACGCGGAGGTGCCGTCCGTTCGGCACTTGATCATCGGTGATCTGAATCACGACGAGTACGACTCCTTCAACCACGTTCTCATGAACGCTTCCGCTTAACGATCTACAAGGGTATGTAGATGCACTCTCCTTCCCTCGTTGCTAGTTTCTCCATAGATAGATCTTGGTGACACGTAGGAAAATTTTGAATTTCTGCTACGTTCCCCAACACTTTTTGTGTACAATCTGAATTGTCAATATGAGTCCTCAACGGTTTAAAAACCGGTGAAGACTCATATTGCGACCACAAATTCTACACATAGAGTTCAATGTAGACCAAGTGCTTATGATAGTTTGAGAAGTAACATATTTAAGGTGGTAAAAATCTTGCTAGGGTAGCGAGGTGGGACTAAAAACAGCCTCCCACAACATCTTTACTACCGGTTCGTGCCACGAACCGGTACTAAAGGTGCTGGCCGGGCCCCATCCTCTTGGTATCGGTTCGTGGCATGAACCGGTACTAAAGGTTCGCCACGAACCGGTACTAAAGATCTTCTCCCGCCTAGCCGTTTGAACCGGCACTAATGGACACATTAGTGTCGGCTCAAATGCAAACCGACACTTATGTGTCTCACATTTGACCATTTTTCTACTAGTGTTAGGAAGGCGAGACGGCGGCGGCTCTCTGAAGATAGAATAAAGGTCTCCCCGCCTAGCCCCGTTCCGTTGATGCGTCTAGCATCATCGGTGGGTGTGTGAAGCTGTGTCTCTGGTGGATCTGTCTTTGGTGGATTTGCTCAGATCTGTTCGTCGATCGTGTTCGTTCGTGCGTCTTCAGGTTGGATCCTTTTGATCTACAGTCCTCATCTGCGGCGGTTGTTGTTCTGGTGCGTTGGTTCTATGGGGCCTTAGCACGACGACTTCCCGACTGTCTATTACAACAATATTTGCCCGGCTCCGGCGAGGGGCGATGATGATGGCGTGCCTTCACTTCGCTTCGGTGTTTATGTCGTCATAGGTGGTCTACGGATCTGGATGTAATGTTTACTATTTCTAGTGTTCGTTGTACTATCATGATTGAAGATGAATATATTGAAAGTTTTTCCAAAAAAAAAGAAGGCCGCAGATTTTTTTTAACTTTTTTGTTTTGAGAAAAGAAGGCCGTTATTTGCTTTTTCGAGACAAAGAAGGCCGTAAATGGATAGTCTCTGTTTGATCTCTGGCCCACCTGGCTGCCAAAATTTGGTCTGGCCCAATTCGTGTCGCTGGTCAAACTCTAGTGGCACGTCAGCTTCAAGGCACGTCAAAGGAGCTTGATCCCGCTTCTCGCCTACATCATCTCCGCTCGTCAAACTCAACTGGACGCACGTAACGCGACGACCATGACCGCGTCCTCCGCCGCAGCCTCCCCGGAGTCCGAACGCGCAGCCCTCCTCAAGGCCTTCGACGAGGCCCGCACCGGCGTCCGCGGCCTCGTCGAGTCCGGCGTCTCCACCGTCCCCGACCTCTTCGTCCACCCGGACCTCTACGCCTCCGTCCCGCTTGCTCCCCAGGGCGTCTCCATCCCCGTCGTTGACCTTTCCCTCCCCGCGCACCTCGTAGCCGCCGCCGCCGCGGCGGCCGCCCGCGACTGGGGCTTCTTCCACCTCGTCAACCACGAGGCCCTCGTCCCCTCCGGCCACCCCGCGAGGGCCCTCGCCGCGGTGCGCGCCTTCAACGAGTTCCCCGCTCCCGAGCGCGCCGCGCACTACGGCCGGGCCTTGTCCGGCGGGGTCAGCTACTCCTCGAACGTCGACCTGTTCCAGTCCCCCGCGGCGAGCTGGCGCGACACCGTCCAGGTGATGTTCGGGCCTACGCCGCCCAACGCCGAACGCATACCGTCGGTGTGCCGCTCTGAAGTCATCGAGTGGGAAGCGCATGCCGCCGCGGTGGGCCCGCGCCGTGATGGCTATGCTCTCCGAGGGGCTTGGGCTCGGGGATGCGGCGCTGGAGGAGACCTCGTGCCTGGAGGGGAAGCTCATGGTCTGCCATTACTACCCGGTGTGCCCCGAGCCTGAGCGCACCATGGGCTTAGTCCCGCACACCGACCCCGGCGTGCTCACCGTCCTTGAGCAGGATGGCGTTGGTGGTTTGCAGGTGAAGCACACCAATGGGGACGGGGAGAGCTACTGGGTGGACGTGAAGCCTCACCGGACGCGCTTGTGATCAATGTCGGGGACCTCTTGCAGGTATAATGCACCCTGTCACTGTCCAAATGCTCGCAACTGGATTCAGTTCTAAATAACTTTCCAGTTTACAGTCAGTAACAACTTTGTTCAAGTTACATTTGAATTATCTAAAGCACGCATGCTATCAATTCAGCTCAATCCAGATAATTTAGGAACAGGAGGACAAATCCCCTTTTATCTATTTTGATGACAAGTATTTGATGAAGGGAGTACTTGGTAGTGCGCATCTCTTATGAAAACTTGAAAGGCAACGGTATGAATTTCAGAAATGCTAAAAATCTTACGTTGGAATTTTAGGCTTGGCGAATCAAACGTTTTTCATGCCAATTTATGTTGGCGCGAGGATGGTAATTTGAACCGATTGCTTCAGATTTTGATACTTTCTTCGTCTCACGTTAATTGACGCTCAAACAGATGTATCTAGACGTACGGTGGGAGTACTTTACAGCTCAACGCAATTGAACTCAACATTTCACTTGAGTTGGATATGATGTCGTATTAGTGGTAGATAGTAAGCGGGAATAGTCAATGTATTATTGCTTTCAGGATCACATTAATAATGGATTTGTACCAATTTCATAATGTCATCATTGCATCTAATCTGTTTATTAATTATCACCCCATTCTTTCATCAGATAATGTCGAATGATAAGTACAAGAGCGTCGAACACAGGGTGGTGATGAATTCACGTGAAGAAGCTAGAGTTTCAGTTGCTGTCTTCTTCAATCCTGGAAAGCGTGGGGATTCGGTTTTTTATGAGTAAATTAAAAAAAAACCACCACATTAAAGGCAAGCATTGCGAAAACCAGTACAATACATTTTTTTTTTACAAAAAACACCGTGTCTATGATAATCTTTTTGCAGAAGACACTGATCGGCGGATAAGCCTCATTTAAGCATGTTTATGACAGGTGGGTCCTGCTTTTCGCTGACGTGGCATAACGTCTTGCCAAAGACAGCGCTAGATAGGTCAAAATGCGAAAACACCCCCAACATTCTTCCCCATGTCCTTGGACTTTGTCCAGCCGCCCGAGAAGAGGAGCTCCTCATCCCGTGCGTCGCCGCAAGTAGCAGCACCACCGAAGCACATGCCGTCGCCGCCGCCCGAGTTAACCGCCGCCGTGCCCACCTGCATACTCTTACCTCCACCAATCTTCTTCCCCTGCCCCTTCTTCCTCCAGGCGGTTGCACGAGGGCGAGGTCACCAGACTCGCCCCTTCCCTGCCGGGACTCCGCTCGGGTCCTCCTCGTATTTCACGTCGTCCTTGCACCACAGGCTACCAGTACGGCGAGCTGCTACCGTCCGCCGCGCCCACCCTAGCGAGCCCCACCACACCATGGCTCCCAGGCGGCCGAATCTCGACGACGCGCTGGATCAAAGTATTTGGTCCGCTACGCCATGGCTCGCTAGTCAGGATCCAGATGCGCGCCGCCGCCGTGATCTGCCGACGGGCGGCCAGCCCCTGCCTCGCCGACACCCACCGACAGTGGGAGAAGCAGGGTCGTCGCCGTTGGATCCAGCGAGTGAAGTCGCGCTGCCGCCCCAGTTTGGCCTCCTGCGCAAGGGATGCAGCGCCACCAGCGTTGACCGCCCCAACCAGCGGAGAGGGATGCACATGGGGCTGATTGCGTTTTTGTTTTTTGTTTCCGGGATGTTTGTGTAAAATCCAAGGACTAGTTTGTAAATTTAGATTACAATTGATCTGGCACAAAATGTAACACCACGTAGGCAAAAAACAGGCCCACCTGTCATAAATAAGCTTAACTGAGCCCGATCCGCCGATCAGTGTTTTCTGCAAAAAAATTACCATAGACACGGTGTTTTTTGCAAAAAAAATGTATTGTAGTGGTTTTCGCAATGCTTACCTTTAAAGTGGTGGTTTTTTGCAATTTACTTGTTTTTTATGGACCGTTGCCAGGGCTGGTTTCTACAGAAAACCACCGAAGTACAGGCGTTTCACGATGTCAGAGTTTTTGGGGGCCTTCTTCAAACGAGACCTTGCTAGCAAGGCTCTATTTGAGCACTTCAAACTGTAAGATGAATCAAACGTCACCAAACAATGTTTAAGCTTGTGTTACCTGTAAGCACGTAATCATCTCAGTGCCAGTGATGTTCTGTGAGAATGCAGTACAGTTATTTTACCTTACACAATGTGAGTAGTGGTTTTATTTTTCATTGTGTAACCATTGCATGTTTCAGGCATGTATTTTTTCACGAATACGCAAAGATTGTGTATCATTGCATTGATAGGAGGGGTGAAAAAATACATAGGGTGAGTGCTACAACGGCCACACGTACACAAGTTGGCGCGGGCACAAGTAGCAGGAGCAGATGGGCTAGGGGCTGCTCATCCCCGATACATCAAGCTATAGCCTATCTCTCAGAGATCATCGCCGCCAAGCCGTTGGCGCCGGCACTAGCCCAAAGGCGAGCGTCTTCCTGAATAGACCGAAGCAAGCTAGCGATGGAGGGGTGCAGCTGGTCGAAGACGCACCCATTCCGGTGCTTCCAGATAGCCCAGGCGGTGAGGGCAATGATGGAGTTTAGACCCTTCCGTAGAGCAGCGGGTGATGTGGAGCACGCGTTGATCCACCAATCCGCGAAAGGCGTGCCCGGGGCCGGGATCGTAGCGGTCGATCTGCACCAAGATAGAACCTCGTGCCAAATTTGGCGGGAGAAGGGGCATGCAGTGAATAGATGGTGCAAGTCCTCGGTGGCCTGGTCACAGAGCACGCACCGGTCGTTGTGCGGTAAGCAACGGCGGGCGAGGCGAGCGGCCGTCCAACACCGATCCTGTAGGGCTAGCCAGATGAAAGCTTTGATGCGGAGGGGGGCCCATGTCTTCCAGGTGAGCTTCCAGGATGCATCCGAGATAGAGCCGTGGAAGAGCGCAAGGTAGCAGGTCTTGGCCGAGTAGACGCCGCAGTCGGTCCATCTCCAGCGCAGCACGTCGTGCCCGGCCGCGAGGGCTTTGGTCTGGAGAGCGCTCCAGAGATCGATGTACTGGACAAGGGCGGCGGGGCCGAGCGCGCCGGCAATGTCGCGCACCCACGTTCGCCCGGGGAGGCCCTCAGCCACCGTCCGGACGCGGCGATGCCGTCGAGAGACCATAGAGAAAACCAGGGGCGCGACCTCAGAAACGGACTTGCCCTCGATCCAGGGTCCGTCCAGAACTTGCAAGAACCCCCATCTAGCACCTCCCAAGTGGTGGAGGCTCTGAAAATCTGCGCGGCCATCGGGTCGTGGGGGAGGCGAAGCATGCTCCAAGGACGCGAGGTGTCAGTGCGCTGGAGCCAAAGCCATCTGGCACGCAGGGCAACACCGGTGCGCTGCAGGTCGCGGATCCCCATGCCGCCAAGGGAGGTGGGGCGGCACACGCGGTCCCAGTTGACGCGGCACTGCCCGCCGCGTGCATCCTTGCGGCCAATCCAAAGGAAGCCGCGAATGATCCGGTTTACCCGCGCGAGGATAGTCTTGTTGACGGCGATGGCGACGAGGATGTGAATGGGCATGGCACAGAGAACGTGTCTGCAGAGCGCAAAGCGATCGCCAAGGGAGAGCATGGATCCAAGCCAAATGGAGAGCTACCTCTCAAGCTTGTCAACAAGCGGCATGTAATTATCAAGTGGACCAGAAATGTACACTGTATGTTGTATATTATCAATTGGCCTGAGAAAGTTTGCTATACATATTTTTGTATCTGCCATCCCCTAAAAGAGCAAAAGATAACTCGGCATCTTGACGTATATGTTAATTCCTACAGTACTCACTATACTAGTTGCTGGATTAGGTAAAACCGTCATGGACCACTACGGAACCAACACGAAAAAAACAACCTCGGCGCTGCGGAATGGTCTCGGCATTTGAATGTCTTGTTTCAGAACAATGGAGCAACGATGCAAACGGCCTAGTGATATAATGCATGTTTTACATTGAGAAAAGTATATTTTTTTCATCCCTTCACTATTGTCGAAATCTAGACTTGGTCTCTCAACTCTGAAACCGAACAAGGTTCGTCCCTGGTCTCGGTTTTGACCTGTTTTAGTGCAGACTCACCCCGGTTTTGACAGGTGCTAACTCAAATCACGTACGCGTTCAAATCCGTGATTTTTTTAAAATTCACATACTTATTTCAAATCAGCGTACTTTCTTCAAGGTCGTGTATTTTTTTCAAATTTGTGAACTTTTTATAATCACGTGTTTTTTTTCAAATCCATGTACTGTTTCAGTGTTTGAGTAATTTTGTTTCAAATTTCGTGTACTTTTTCAATCCATCAGTTCTTATTGAAACTCTTGCAGTTTTTTCTGTTTCAGGTAATTTTTTCAAGTTCGAGTACTTTTCTCAAGTTCGTGTAATTTTTCTCCCATACACTTTTCTCAAATTTACGTACATTTTTCAGATCCGCGTACTTTCTTTTGAAACTGTCTACCTTTTCCAAGTTTGCGGTCTTTTTCAAATTCAGGAACCTTTTTCCAAATAATGTACGTGTATACTAAAGAAGTACATGAATTTGAAATAAAATACGCCAACATGGAAGAAGTACGTGAAATTTCAAAAAGTCCACGAATTTGAAAAAAGTATGGGAATTAGAAAATATTATGCGAACTTGGAAAAAGTATGCGGATTTGGAAAAAAGTACATGAGTATATTTCGAAAAGGTACGTGGATTTTGAAAAATTACGTGAACTTGGAAAAAGTAAGAGGATTTGAAAAAAGTACCGAATTTCAAACATGTTCACATATTTGAAATAATTATGCAAATTTGAGTCAACACGGTCAAAACCAAGGTGAATCAGCACCAAAACCGGTCAAAAAGCGAGTCTAGGGACGAACTTGTCTGGTTTCAGTAGCTAAGGGTGCAAGTTATCCGGTTTTGAAATTAAAAGACTAAATCTAGACTCTATCAAGAGTTGAGAGATGAAAAGTATACTTTTCTCTTTTACATTTACAGGACGATTAACTTGTTCGGAAGGTTAGAAAGATTCCTATATTAGACAAGTCAGTAAACAATGCCTAAATACCAGTGCATGACATCTGACGAAAAATAGGAGTGTATTCACGGTTCCATGCTTCTCCAAACATTATTCATCGCTGTTTATATGTATCTTAGCGGTTTTCCGTTATCCCAGCTAAGTACCGTTTGATCCACGGGTGATGCCTTGATAATGGTCTTTCCCTGTCCACGATCAGAGGGTGTAGCGCCAAGCCACCGCCCTATGCATTAATTTGAGGGTTATATCGTCCTTAATCGTTGCTTACCTTATTTTAAGTACTCAGCTTATGATCGTGCATCACGTCCAGCATGTGAGGAAGGACGGCATTCTGGTTCACTGTATCCTGTGTGTTACTTGTGCAGGATTAGTGGTCCGTGGAGCTTTACTGTGGGTTTACGTTAGTTACACTTCGTACTACGACAATCTCTGCAGCCATTCTCTGTTCTCAACACTATTCTTGCGTACTGGTTGCTTAGCATGTACTTTCTCTGTTCGGAATTACTGATCGTAGAAATGGATTTATCTAGATGTATTTTAGTTCTAGATACATCCATTTTCGAGACAAGTAATTCCGAACGGAGGAAGTACCTGGATTATGGATTGATCAACCTATAATTAATTTTGTGAAATCTCTACACTCCATATGAACATTGTACCTAAAACCTCTAGTTTATTTTCAATCATTTTTAGTTCCGGACAAAAGTGGCTTCTTGGCGTCGTATTGAAGTCAAAATCTGCATTAGAAAGTCAACTTCAAGAGAGCATAGCTACCCTGCTGACTTTCTGCCCATGATCTCTTCTATATAAAGCGTGACCCTTGAGAGACATTCCCTCCACACAACAAGCACATCCTTCAGCTCCCTGCTAATCAAAAGCAACGAGCCAATAAGCCAACCGGCAACCGCCTGCATCTGCATTACTTCTCGTCTCCACAATGGCGAACGCCACCCTGCTTCTCTTTATCATGGTGCTGGCCACGACCAACGGCATTGTCTCAGCCATGGCAGGTGCCAGCGTGAGCCCTGGGCCGCCGGCAAGGAGGAGCCGTTTTCTGCTCGTTGGCGGCGCTGCCCACCTGCCTCTGTCAGCGTACGAGTGCTTAGAGAAGTCGGATGAAGCATGCCTTGCGACGGGGACGACGTGCTGCGGCGGCCAGTGCGTGGACACCGTCACCAGCGCCCAGCACTGCGGCGGCTGCAACAAGGCGTGCAAGCACGGCCGGACGTGCTGCGGCGGACGTTGTGTGGATCTGCTCTCCGACAAGAAAAACTGCGGCACCTGCTCTAACCAGTGCGACAATAAATGCAGCTACGGCTTCTGTGACTATGCGCAGTAATCTGAGTTGAACACTATTGTCTGCTATCGAAAGTCTTAGCTGAAGATCTGCACTATATATAGTGCATGCGCATGCAGAAGCACGGGAGGCATTGAGCTACAGTTTCCCAACGTACCAATTACTATAATTATTGTCAGCCCTTCTAATACGGCCTGAAATTGTGATAATTGGTATTGCTGCCGTTGTAGCAGTGGTATCCGCTAGTAATAATTTTTCTGATTAACTGGAAAAAACTGTCATATCAGTTGATCTACCCGTGAATCAAAACAAAACCGATCAAATCCGAACTTCTTGATATGTTGAGATTGTGACTAATTAGCGATTTGTTAGCCATCCTGCAAGTTTGTCAGTGCAGAACCCATAGTTTCTTCGACATCCTTGAAATGCAATTACAGTTACCTTAAAAGAGAATATACATACATACATGTTTTAAAAATTATGAGAAGGCAAAAAACAGTATATATGAAATTCTGTACATTACCATCTTAAAACTAGAAAACAAAAACATGGTTCTATCAACATTGTCCTCCTCCTGCCCGCCTAAGAAATGTTAGACGACTTCTCCCAATCTCTGGAACACCCGGCCCTTACCGATGGGAGCGCTCTGTTTTTAGATATTTCTTTGAGTTCTGTCAGGGTTTGCGTCCTCCTCGGGAAGCCAAAACGGCGGCAGCTCTTTGGAGATGGACTAAGGTTCTCCTAGCCTACCCCCCATATTGGTGGTGCGCCATCTTTAGAGGGCGTGTGGTGGTCTGTCTCCGACGGATCTCGCAAGATTCGGTCGGTGGTTGTCTTTGGTGGAACTGCTCAGACCCGATCTTCGTTCGTCTATATTCGTGTGTCTTCGGGTTGGATTCTTCTGATCTACGCTTCTCTTCAACGGCGGCGAATGCTGTTCTGGTGCGCTGGTCCTATAGGCCTTAGCACGAAAACTTCCCGATTGTCTATTCAACAAGTTTTTTTCGTCTACAACGAGGGAGGGGTGATGACGGCGGCGTGTCTTCGGGTCTCTTCAATGCTTGTAATCGTTGCTAGGCGGCCTGCAGATCTGGATGCAATTTTTCTTATTTTTGGTGTTCGTTATCTTGCCATGATTGAAGATGAATAATAAAAAAATCCGCAAAAAAGGTAAGCTCAATTAGCAAATGGGTTAGTCTGGTGACATGGCTTACTTGTTGGATTTGCAATAAGGATCTTATGTTGTTTGTCTAGGGTCAGCAAACTTGATCCGACTTTCAGAGGTTGATCGGCACCGTCCATGTATGTGTGGTGTTCCATCTTTAGGTAGTGTCCAGAGTTCGAGAAGGTGAGAATGACAATGGAGAAACCAATCATCATGACGTCAATGGTGTCCCATCTTAGGTTAGTATCAGTGTCACAAACTGGTAGCTTGGATGCAATGGTGTGTTTTTGTCTTGTGATCTGACTTGTTAGTCTATTTCCTAGTTTGACAAACTTTGTATAATGGCACAGCTTTGCGCATAGTTGGCGCAAATACCAAAGTAGAGAGTTTTCTTTTCTCCCAATGTTTTTAGAACATCCAAATGGATAAACCCTTTTTTGAGGGAAAATGTCAAAGGCTTTATAATCCTAAAATAGCAGTTTCAGGAACAAGGTCAACATTTCCACTGCTTCAAAATACGCCGCATATTAGGTTTCATTAGGATGAGTTTTTTACTATTACCTATTAGTATGTATTTATTTTATGTGACATAAAGTTGATGTCATTAGATTCATATTTTAAAGTATATGTTTGTAATTTTGATTGTGTATGACAAATGTTATATACTAATAGTATAATTATTGATCAAACATTTGCCCTAAAGGGACCTTATACACAAGATAATTTTGAACAGAGTGAGTATATGGCAGGTGATAACTAGACACGACGACCAAACCCGAGGCTTACATTTGCTCCTTACCTCGCTTGTGGGCTTGAAAGTTAAATTCTCACCTCCCATGAATAAAAATGACTTCCTGCCAAGCAAGTTGACGGCCATTTAACTCCTTGATGATCACTCCATTGCCCCATATATTATTCGCATGGATATTGTTCACCACTGAAAGACAATCCATAGCCACCACAATCTTGGAAGGAAGATCTTGGCGTATATATATGTTATCGATTTTTCTTTGTCTCAGCTAAGTACAATGTATCGTTTATGTAATTTAACAGAGGATGACTTGATGGCCTTTGCCCTTCTGCATGATTTGAGGGTGTCGCATGCAAAGCCACCACCATGCATGTGCATTAGTCTGAGTGTTGAGTTTATGATACTTAATCGTTGCTTATATATTATTATAATAAGTCTGTGGCTTATCGTCACCTAGCACGTCTAGCATGCGAGCACCGCATGCGTTACATCCGTGCATTAGTAATTCAAAATTAGGGCTACGTGGAGCTTTACTGGCGTTTCTTCGTGCTAAGACAATCTCGCAGCCACAATCTCGCAGCCATTCTCTATGTCAACACTATTGTTGCGAACTGGTTGCTTATCATGTACCTGGATTATGGACTTATCAAACCTTTAACTAATCTTTCTCAAACCTCTACACTCCATGAACATTGTACCTGAAACCCTTCGTTTATTTTCAATCAGTTTTCTCTTCCGGACAAAAGTGGCTTCTTGACGTCATGTTGAAGTCAAATTTTGCATCAAAAGTCAACCTCAAGAGAGCAGAGCTAACCCACTGACTTCCTGCCCATTATTTCTTCTATATAAAGCGCGACCCTTTAGAGACATTCCCTCCACACAGCAAACACATCGTTGAGCTCCCTGCTAATCAAGAGCTAAGGAGCCAATAAGCCAAACACCTGCATCTGCATTACTTCTTCCGGTCTCCACAATGGCAAACGCCGCCCTGCTTCTCCTCATCACGGTGCTGACCACTACCAGCGGCATAGCCACAGCCACGGCCGGCATCAGCGGAACCCAATGGCCATCGGCAAGGAGGAGCCGTTTTCTGCTTATTGGCGGCGTTGCTCACCTGCCTCTACCAGCCTACGACTGCTCGAAGAAGTCGGATGAGGCATGCCTCGCGACAGGGACGACGTGCTGCAGCGGCCAGTGCGTGGACACCACCGCCAGCGCCCAGCACTGCGGCGGCTGCAACAAGGCGTGCAAGCACGGAAGGATGTGTTGTGGCGCGCGCTGCGTGGATCTGCTCTCCGACAAGAAGAACTGCGGCACCTGCTCTAACCAATGCAGCAACAAGTGCAGCTACGACTTCTGCGACTACGCGCAGTAATCTGAGTTCAACACTATTGTTTGCCGTCGAAAGTGTGACGCCCGGATAATCATGCTACAGTAAACTCACGTTGATGGTGCCACGTCACCTCTGTCACTGTAGTTAATCTCGGGTTAATTCAAAACTGTTTCGAAATTCAAATTCAAATGTATGATAGCAATAAAAGTTTTCAAAAATTCTAACTAAAATGTTCGGGGGTTGTCAAATATTATAAAGTTATTTATGGTGAAATAAACACATTTTAATAAAATGCCTAAATATGTTTAAATGAATTAAAACAGAAAAGAAAATAAATAAAAGAAAGAAAATACAAAAGAGAAACAGAAACAAAAAAAAGAAGAAAAGGGGAAGCCCCCCTGGACCAGGCGGCCCAGCTCAACCCGGCCGCAGCCCCCGCCTCCTGGACCGCCACCACCACTGGTCGGCCCACCGCCCATCTCCTCACCGCACCCCCCCTTCCTGTTAAATCGCGCCACATGGCGCTGTCGCCACCGACCCTTCCCACGGCGTCGGGCTGGATAAGGACGCCGACGCCCCTCGGTCTCTCCTCCCACTCGCCCCCACTTCCCCTCGGTCCTTGTGCCTTCCCCTCAGATCCACCGCGCCCCCTCGTTCCCCTCCGTACCGAAGGCCGCCGCCATGGTCAGCGCCATAGCCGCAACCACCCGCGCCTCGCCCGACGTCCACGAGGCACGCCGACGACCTCTACCTCGGCTACGCCGCCATCGAGCTCGAGGAGCACCGCAGCCACGGCTCGGGTCGTCTTCTTCCTCGACGGCCGCCGATCCCTTCCTCCCCGGCGAGCTCTGCTGCTCCTAAGCCACCAAGGGTCTTTCTTGACCGCTCGGTGAGCTCCACCCCGCCCTTCCCTCTCCTTCCTCGCCCATGCGCCCTAGCTAGCTGCCGCCAAGCACCCGAGCGCCCGTCGCGGATCTCGTCGCCGCGCCCTTCCGGTGACCAAATGGTCACGGGCCGAGCCCTTGTGCTCAGCGCGTCGCGCAGCCCCCCTGGCCTTCCGTTAGCCCGGCCTTGAGTCGCCGTGGTCGTCTCGCGCCCAAACCACCTCACCGCCGATGAGCTTGCGCGCTGCTTCCGCCACCACCGCCTCACAAGAATTACCACCAACCGACGCTGCGTCAGATCCCGTTCGAACGCACCGCCCACATGCCATTTTGGCCGCCGGACGGCGAATTCCAGCGAGGTCCGGCGCCCCTCCGACGCGGGAACGCTCACCGGAGCTCCCCAACGCCGACGCCGACGTGGCGCGATGGCCCCGCCATCGTGTCGCCGACCAGATGGGTCTCGAGGGCCCGTTGACTGGTTGACCCAATCAGCGTCCGACGTGGCGCCATCGCCACCGACATGCGGGCCCCATGCCATAAAACAAATAAAACAAATATATAAACTGCTAATTAATTAATTTAATTAACTAAAACCTAATTAGACACGGCGGGTGGGCCCAGAGATTTCTAACTAATTTTAGATTAGTTTAAACTCTGTTTAACCCACTCGTCTATGACATGTGGGTCCCCATGTCGATTTGGACTGGTCAACCACCAGCTTGACCTCTTGAGATCACTCGATGTCATGCCTACGTCATCACACACTGTTTTGGATAAGGTTGGAATTAAATATATAATTAAAATCAGAAAATGATTTAAATCTTTAGAAAATCATATCTTTTAATCCGTAACTTCGGATGAAAATACTTTCTACATGAAAGTTGCTCGTAACGACGAGACGAATCCGGATACGCAATCCGTTCGTCCGCCACACACCCCTAACCTATCGAACCTGCAACTTTCCCCTCCGCCCCCGCTTCAAAACGCTAAACACCGGAATACTTTCCGGATGTTTCTTAACCGAACCACCTCATACCACGTTAGGGCACGCCTAGCATCGTTATTTGTCATGTCATGCATTGATATGCATCTGTTTACATGTTATTCATTGTTTCTTCCCCTCTTCTCTCCGGTAGACTACGAGACCGACGCCGCTGCTGCTTGCCAGACTACGGTGTTGATGACCCTCTCTCTTGCCGAGCAACCAGCAAGCCCCCTTGATCACCAGATATCGCCTACTCTTCTCTATACCGCTTGCATTAGAGTAGTGTAGCATGTTATTGCTTTCGAGATACTCCTATATTTGCTGCATAGCTTGTCCTTGTTACTCTTTGTTGTTACCTTTACCGCAATCCTATATGCTTAGTATAGGATGCTAGTACTTTCATCTGTGGCCCTACATTCTTGTCCGTCTGCGCGTGCTATACTATCGGGCCGTGATCACTCGGGAGGTGATCACGGTGTATACTATATATTATATACATGATACATGTGGAGACTAAAGTCGGGTCGGTGGTGGAGCACCATGAGTGGATCATTGAGGCGGAGCGGCAGGCAGGTTGAGACCGCCTAGGAGAGAGGTGGGCTGGCCTGTTCGGCGTTCGCGGATACTTAACACGCTTAACGAGATCTTGGTATTTGATCTGAGTTGGCTACGAGCTTATACGCACTAACCAACTCGTGGGAAAGATATGGGCACTCGGCGCCGTGGTATCGGCGGAAGCACTTCGACGTCGGACGGAGGGCGCTGCCGGATTGGACTGAACGCCACTAGGCTAGGTCTGCTTCCGGCCGCCCACGCAACGTCTTGTGTGTGCTCGAGGCGATGGACCTGCACTGCGCGCTTAGGTTTAGACCGGCGTCTGGCCTCTCTTGTGCCTAGGTGGGGCTACGAAGTGTTGATCTTCCGTGGCGGGCATGACCCAGAAAGTGTGTCCGCCAAATGGGATCAAACGTGTTGGGTAAGTTGGTGCACCCACAGGAAGTTAATCTATTCAATAGCCGTGATCTTCGTAATGTGACGACTTGGAGTTGTACCTTGACCTTATGACAACTAGAACCGAATACTTGATAAAACACACCCTTCCATGTGCGGATACAACCGTGGTCGCTCTCTCGTGGATATGAGGAGGGATCGCGGGTAGGATTATTGCTATGTGATGTTACTTGGAGGACTTCAACCTACCCTCCTCTACATGCTGCGAGACAGGTGACCGTGGCGTAGTCTTGATAAGACTAGCTATCCCCTCTTATTACGGCATTCTGCAGCTCGGTCCATCGATATGGCCCTTTACACATATATCCATGCATATGTAGTGTAGCTCCTTGCTTGTGAGTACTTTGGATGAGTACTCACGGTTGCCTTGTTCCCCTTTTCCCCTACCTCTACTCGATTGCTGCAACTGCACGATGGAGCCCAGGAGCGACGCCACCGTCGATGACGACTACTACTCGGAGGTTCCTACTACTACGTGCAACCCACGACGACGACCAGAGTAGCTAGGAGGATCCTGCAGGAGGCCCGCGCCTCTTCGATCTGTATCCTAGTTTGTGCTAGCCATCTTATGGAAACTTTTTAACTTATGTCGTACTCAGATATTGTTGCTTCCACGACTCGCCTATGATCGAGCACTTGTATTCGAGCCCTCGAGGCCCTGGCTTGTATTATGATGCTTGTATGACTTATTTTATTTGTAGAGTTGTGTTGTGATATCTTCCCGTGAGTCCCTGATCTTGATCGTACACATTTGCGTGCATGATTAGTGTACGATTAAATCGGGGGCGTCACAAGTTGGTATCAGAGCCGACTGCCTGTAGGACTCCCCTTTCCACACTCCTTGGCCGAAGTCGAGTCTAGACATTGCAAAAACTTTTACTAACTTGGCTGTGTGCCTTACGGGCCCACGTCGCCATCGGGTGGTACTAGGATCTTTTACTCCTCGACCTTTACTCTGGGACTCTGAACTCTCTTCTACTCGGGTTAAACGATTTTACTAACTAACACTAGGATCCCGTGACCACATTCACCCCAAAGTTGGATAAAGCCATAGTTGTTTCTTGGAATTGTATTTTGATCAATTTCCACACTGTCATTTGACTCCTTTGAAACGTCTTTGTTTTCAGATGGAACCCACGAGGCAGGTCGTGCGCCACACGACGGCCATTGGTGCCTCGGGATCACCTGCGGTGCTAGCAGAGATGATGACCTATCTGGGTTATCGCTGGCACCCCGAGTACACCGCCTTTGAGGAGTACCAGACTTTAACCAGAGCGATGCCGAGCCATCGTCCACCTCTACTCTCGGAGTATGACTCCACTCTCAGGCTGCACACCGCACATGGTGTTGGGGTGACTATTGATATGGCAGTCCACGATGCTGCTTATGCTGCTCGACATGTCTTCGTGGAGAGTATCGGAGTTGGACACCTCCCCCTTCAGGCACATTGCTATCGCGTCGATGTTGGTGAGGAGGGTTACTACACTGCTGCCTACTCCATCGTCACCAGAGAGCCTTCTACCATCGAACTTTGTTACGTATGTTGATGGGCTGGATCGAGCTAACCGAGCTCTTCGCCACGAGTTGTACATCACCCGTCGGCACCTTTACCGTGCTCGACGCTATCGCCCCTTTGTCCGATCCAGAGCTGCGCGTTCTGCGATCTACCCAGCCAGACCGTGATGCCCCGGGGTGTCGGTTGGCGGAGGTGGAGGCTACTCTCCGCACTTGGCCCTCTTCGCCCACTTGACGCCGGGTTCGCACGAGTATCCGCGGCCCCAGTCACCGGCGTGGAGGACTATCCGCTGCCGCACTACCAGCTTTCAGGCTACAGCTACCTCCGCAGATACAGCGTGGGACTGATGTAGGCTTGCTTGTTAGTGTTAGATGCATTCGCCATGAGCTCTGCGTGCCGCCTATGATGACTTAGTCTATGTAATGAACTCTATGTAATCGAACTCTATGCATGATCCCTTTTGTAAGATATGCCGACTACTATGTAGTTCCTATCGTCTTTGCTTTCATTATGCATGTTTCATCATGAATGATTCTTGTCCTTTGCTTAATTTCTCAAATGCTGAACTACCTGTTATATATTAGCGGGATGGTTAGACCAGCTGGTCGTGGTCGTGGTGGCAACTTCCCACCACCGCCGAGTACATGGCTGGTATGATCCAACAGCTTGAGATGAATCGCCACCATGGAGAACATGATGGCTCGGTTTCCTCGCCCAAATATGAACCAAGAGCCAAACACAACAACTCTACAGATTTCATCGCTGACCCGGTGTGTACCGCAGCTCAACCCAGCACCGGATGCGATGGTGGCTCCATGACATCACCTATGAGATGGAGTCTGCTGATGTAGCCCTGCTAGCTATGTCTCTTTGCTTCCTTCTTCCCAAGGGACCCGCAGCTCAATGGTGGGACAGCCACAGCGTACTCTGCCAGCTTGGAACACTCATCACTGGCGGACTTCCAAGCTGCCTACCGTGCCGTTTCATCCCTCAAGGGTCATGGACCGTAACCGAATCAGCTGGCCCTTCGGCGATCGCGTGGAAACACCCAGCCCGCAACAACACCGCCAAGCCGATGGTCGAGTGCAGGCCAACCACGTTGACTGAACGAAGCTCAAGACCAACCTGCTCTTCGTGATGGGTACACTTGTAAATTCAGTACCAAAGATGCGTTCTATTTGATACTGGTGCATCGCATTCATTCATGTCAGAAGATTTTGCATGCTTGCACGACATTAAATGTGAAGACATGAATGCTTCACTATTAGTGCACACCCCCGCGGGCCAATGTCGAACCTCCATGATTTGCAACGACGTCCCCGTTGAAATCGAAGGACTGGAACTCCTTGTCTCTCCCATCGTGCTGAAGTCTTGTAGCATTGACCTCATTCTGGGAATGAATTGGTTAAAGGCGCATACTGCTTCCATAGTCTGCGCCACAAAGACCGTCCATCTGCTACACCCTTCAGATGAAATAGTCACTTACAAAGCTCATCTGGTGCAAAATGCCGAGGCAAGGCTTTATGCATTGAATGCCTTGAACGCTGCACCACTCAAGGGTATTGAAAACATTCACTGCTTCGCGACTTCCGGACGTTTTTCTGAAGAACTTCTAGGATTCCCCACCTAGAGCTGTCGAATTCGTCATCGACTTGAAACCGGCACCACTCCTATAGCCAAGCGACCCTACAAGATGCCGCCGCATGAACTCCTTGAGCTCAAGGAGGAAATCGACAAATCTCTTCAAAGTGGTTTCATTCGCCCAAGTTGCTCTCCTTGGGGAGCCCTTCTCTCTTTGTCAAGAAGAAGGATGGGACAAACCGATTGGTCCAAGACCACCGTCCCATAAATCAAGCTACCATTCGAATAAGTATCCTCTTCCTCGGATCAATGATCAGTATGATCAAGCTGGCTGGTTCGTCGGTGTTCTCGAAACTCGACTTGAGGTTGAGTTACCACCAGATCCGTGTTCGTGAGGAGGATATCCCCAAGACCGCCTTTGTGACTCGTTATGGTTCATACGAGTACACCGTCATGTCTTCGGCTTAACCAATGCTCCAGCCACCTTCTCTTGCACGATGAACTATATATTCATGGATTACCTCGACAAGTTCGTGCGTGGTTTATCCGGATGATATCCTGATATTTTCCAAGAATGAAGAAGAACATGTTGAACATCTTCGTCTTGTCTTTGGAAAAGCTACGAGAGCATCAACTCTATGCCAAGTTCTCCAAATGTGAATTCGGCTTCCAAGTGACCTATCTTGGGCATGTCATCTCTAAGGATGGTATTGCCGTCAACCTGAAAGAGTTCAGGCTATTCTCGATTGGACTCCTCCGAAGAGCGTTAAGCAAGTCGGAAGTTTTCTCGGTCTCGCGCCACTATTGCCGTCGATTCGTCGAAAACTTCTCCAAGATTGCCGTGCCTATGACTAACTTTGTTGCATAAGGGCGTCAAGTTCCAATGGATGATAAATGTCGGGAAAGTTTCCGGCACTCAAAGACAAGTTGACTTCTGCCCCATGCTAGCTCCTCCACGATACTAAGAAGGACTTCGTCATTTATCGCGACGCTTCCGTCAAGGATTAGGCGGTGTCCTAATGCAAGAGCGCAAAGTGGTTGCTTATGCCTCTCGACAATTGCGCCCTCACGAAGAGAACTACCCAGTTCACGACCTCGAGC
The DNA here is from genome assembly GCA_021605205.1 of Aegilops longissima. NCBI lineage: Eukaryota > Viridiplantae > Streptophyta > Magnoliopsida > Poales > Poaceae > Aegilops > Aegilops longissima. The sequence continues at coordinate 507,561,468 of CM038681.1, forward strand.
TTACTCTTGTCATTCATGCCTTTGAGCGATGGCGGCATTACCTTCTCGGTAATCGTTGCGAGATCTTCACCGACCACCAAAGTCTGAAGTATCTGTTTACTCAGCCAGACCTGAACCTCCGTCAGCAGAGATGGATGGAGACTGTTGCAGATTTCGATTTGGGTATTTCCTATACACGAGGCAAGGCTAATGTAATGGCTGATGCTTTGAGCCGCAAGTCTTACTGCAACCACCTTCAGGTTCACAAAGTTCAGCTCCTACTTGTTGAAGAATTCAGAAAGCTGAACCTCCATATTGTTCCTCCGGGTGCACTCGCTCCCCCCCTCCGGAGCTTCGCAAGATGAACCTCCATGTTGTTTCCAGGGGTTCTCTCAATACCCTGGTTGCTAAACCAGATCTTGTGGACACCATCAAATGGATACAGAAGTTTGACGATGAAGTCGAGAGGATTAAACTTTATCTCGCGAAGGAAAACCCTCATTCTTCATCAGGGATGACGACGGCACCTTATTCTTCAAAGGTCGCCTAGTGGTACCGAGTAAGAGGGCAAACCTGAATCGACTCCAAAGGTTATGAAATAAGCTCATGATACGCCTTTGTCTATTCATCCCGGTAGCACCAAGATGTACCAAGACATTAAATCGAGATTCCGTGGTCTAATATGAAGCGAGACATTGCTCGTTATGTTGTTGAGTGTGACGTTTGCCGTCGTATCAAAGCGAGAACATCAAAGGCCTCTTGGAACTCGCAACCTATCTCTATTCCTGAATGGAAATGGGACCATGTTGAAATGGACTTTGTCACTGGATTTCCCAAATCGCAGAAAGGTAATGATGCTATTCTTGTCGTCATTGACCGGCTTTCTAAAGTTGCACATTTTCTGGCGGTCAAAGAAATGATCACTGCTAGTCAGCTTGCAACGCTCTACATGTCCAGAATTGTTTCACTTCACGGTATTCCACTGGTTATCAATTCGGACCGTGGCAGCTTATTCACTTCAAGATTCTGGGCAAGTTTTCAAGAAGCTATGGGGACTCACTTATCTTTCAGTACTGCGTTTCATCCGCAGTCACAAGGGCAAGTTGAACGTGTCAACCAAGTTCTCGAAGACATGCTTCGAGCTTGTGTTATTTCCTTCGGCAAGAAGTGGGAGGAATCTCTCCCGTATGCTGAGTTCTCTTATAATAATAGCTATCAAGCTAGTCTGAAGATGGCCCCTTCGGTGTTATATGGACGAAAGTGTCGAACCCTCTCGAACTGGACAGAAAGCGGGAACGTCCACTCTTCGTCCGGATATTATCCAACATGCCAAGAACAAGTCCGCATTATTCGCGAGAATCTCAAGACTGCTTCGCCTCTCGTCAAAAGAGTAATTATGACCGTCATCATAAAGACATGGTCTATCAACTTTGGCGAAAAGGCCTATCTTCGCTTACACCAATGAAGGGTGCTCACCGCCGGGGATCAAGGGCAAGCTAGCTCCTCGCTATATTAGCCCATTCACTATTCTCGAAAGGCGTGGAAAAGTGGCATATCAACTGGAGCTTCCGTCGAACCTTTCTCGGAGTTCACGATGTGTTCCACGTGTCACAACTCCGACGCTGCTTCAAGGACCCAATCCGAGCAAAGGACCATGAAGTGCTCGAATTGCAACAGACCTCTCCTATAAAGAGCATCCGTCCGCATTCTCGACCAAGCTGAACGCCGCACGTCGAAAGGCGATCAAGTTCCTCAAAGTCCGATGGTGAATCACTCAAGACGGCCACACAGGAACGCGAGGATCGTCTTCGTGATGAATACCCCGCACTCTTTCCTTCTACCTCCTAAATCTCGGGACGAGATTTCTTGTAGTGGAGGAGAATTGTGACGCCCGGATAATCATGCTACAGTAAACTCACGTTGATGGTGCCACGTCACCTCTGTCACTGTAGTTAATCTCGGGTTAATTCAAAACTGTTTCGAAATTCAAATTCAAATGTATGATAGCAATAAAAGTTTTCAAAAATTCTAACTAAAATGTTCGGGGGTTGTCAAATATTATAAAGTTATTTATGGTGAAATAAACACATTTTAATAAAATGCCTAAATATGTTTAAATGAATTAAAATAGAAAAGAAAATAAATAAAAGAAAGAAAATACAAAAGAGAAACATAAAAAAAAAGAAAAGGGAAGCCCCCTCGACCAGCGGCCCACTCAACTCGGCAGCCCCCTGCCTCCTGGACCGCCACCACTGGTCGGCCCACCGGCCCATCTCCTCGCACCGCACCCCTTCCTGTTAAATCAGTAGCGCGCTTCTGGCGCTGATGCCACCGACCCTTCGCCACAATCGGGCTGGATAAGGACGCCGACGCCGCGCCCCTCGGTCTCTCCTCCCACTCGCCCCACTTCCCCTCGGTCCTGCGCCTTCCCCTCAGATCCACCGCGCCCCCTCGTTCCCCTCACTGCCCAGCGCCGCCGTCGCCATGGCTGCGCCATAGCCGCTGCCACCGCCACCCAGCGCCTCGCCAAAGACGTCCACGAGGCGCGCCGACGACCTCTACCTCGCTCGCCTCGCCATCGAGCTCGAGGAGCACCGCAGCCACGGCTCGGTCGTCTTCTTCCTCGACGGCGCCAGGCGATCCCTTCCTCCCGGCGAGCTCTGCTGCTCCTAAGCCACCAAGGGTCTTTCTTGACCGCTCGGTGAGCTCCACCCCGTCCTCTCCCCTCTCCTTCCTCGCCCTGCTGCGCCCTAGCTAGCTGCCGCCGAAGCACCCGAGCGCCCCCGTCGCGGATCTCGTCGCTGGCGCCCTTCCGGTGACCAAATGGTCACGGGGCCAAGCCCCTTGTGCTCAGCGCGTCGCGCAGCCCCCAACCTTCCGTTAGCCCGGCGGCTGAGTCGCCGTGGTCGTCTCGCGCCCGAACCACCTCACCGCCGATGAGCTCGCGGCGCTGCTTCCGCCACCACCGCCAGCGCAAATTACCACCAACCGACGCTCGTCGTCTCCCGTTCGAACGCACCCACCAGCGGCCATTTTGGCGCGGACGGCGAATTCGGCGAGGTCCGCGCCCCTCCGCCAGCTGAACGCCACCGGAGCTCCCCAACGCCGACGCCAACGTGGCGCAGTGGCCCCCGCCACTGTGTCGCTGACCAGTGGGTCCTGAGGGCCCCGTTGACTGGGTTGACCCAGTCAACGTGCTGACGTGGCAGCTACTGCCACTGACATGCGGGCCCCATGCCATAAAACAAATATATAAACTTCTAATTAATTAATTTAATTAACTAAAACCTAATTAGACACTGACAGGTGGGCCCACTAGATTTCCTAACTAATTTTAGATTAGTTTAAACTCTGTTTAACCCACTGTCTATGACAGGTGGGTCCCCCATGTCAGTTTTGACTGGTCAACCGACCAGTTGACCTGCTGACATCACTCTGATGTCATGCCTACGTCATCACACACTGTTTTGGATAAGGTTGGAATTAAATATATAATTAAAATCAAAAAATGATTTAAATCTTTAGAAAATCATATCTTTTAATCCGTAACTCGGATGAAAATACTTTCTACATGAAAGTTGCTCAGAACGACGAGACGAATCCGGATACGCAGTCCGTTCGTCCGCCACACACCCCTAACCTATCGAACCTGCAACTTTCCCCTCCGCTCCCGCACTCTGAACGCGAAACACCGAATACTTTCCGGATGTTTCCCATAACCGAACCACCTCATACCACGTTAGGGCACGCCTAGCATCGTTACTTGTCATGTCATGCATTGATATGCATCTGTTTACATGTTATTCATTGTTTCTTCCCCCTCTTCTCTCCGGTAGACTACGAGACCGACGCTGCTGCTGCCGATTCGACTACGGTGTTGATGACCCCTCTCTCTTGCCGAGCAACCAGGCAAGCCCCCCTTGATCACCAGATATCGCCTACTCTTCTCTATCTGCTTGCATTAGAGTAGTGTAGCATGTTACTGCTTTCAGATACTCCTATACTTTCTGCATAGCTTTGTCCTTGTTACTATCATTGTTACCTTTACGCAATCCTATATGCTTAGTATAGGATGCTAGTACTTTCATCTGTGGCCCTACATTGTTGTCCGTCTGCCGTGCTATACTATCAGGCCGTGATCACTCGGGAGGTGATCACGGGTATATACCATATATTATATACATGATACATGTGGAGACTAAAGTCGGGTCGGCTGGTGGAGCACCCGCGAGTGGATCATTGAGGCGGAGCGACAGGGCATGTTGAGACCGCCTAGGAGAGAGGTGGGCCTGGCCCTGTTCGGCGTTCGCGGATACTTAACACGCTTAACGAGATCTTGGTATTTGATCTGAGTTGGCTCTGAGCTTATACGCACTAAACAACTACGTGGGAAAGATATGGGCACTCGGCGTGTGGTATCACCGAAGCACTTGAGACGTCACGACGAGCGGGCGCGCGCGGATTGGACTGGAACGCCACTAGGCTAGGTGCTGCTTCCGGCCGCCCACGCAACGTCAGGTGTGCTCGGGGTGATGGGCCCGCACCCTGCGCGCTTAGGTTTAGACCGGCGTCTGGCCTCTCACAGTGCCTAGGTGGGGCTGCGGCGTGTTGATCTTCCGCGGCGGGCATGACCCAGAAAGTGTGTCCGCCAAATGGGATCAAATGTGTTGGGTAAGTTGGTGCACCCTGCAGGAAGTTAATCTATTCGAATAGCCGTGATCTTGATAACAGGACGACTTGGAGTTGTACCTTGACCTTATGACAACTAGAACCGGATACTTGATAAAACACACCCTTCCAAGTGCGGATACAACGGTGGTCGCTCTCTCGTGGATATGAGGAGGGATGGCGGGTAGGATTATTGCTATGTGATGTTACTTGGAGGACTTCAACCTACCCTCCTCTACATTGCGAGACAGGTGACCAAGCGTAGTCTTCGATAAGACTAGCTATCCCCTCTTATTCGGCATTCTGCAGATTCGGTCCACCGATATGGCCCTTTACACATATATCCATGCATATGTAGTGTAGCTCCTTGCTTGCAGTACTTTGGATGAGTACTCACGGTTGCCTTGTTCCCCTTTTCCCCTACCTCTACTCGATTGCTGCAACAGGACGATGGAGCCCAGAGCGACGCCACCGTCGATGGCGACTACTACTGGAGGTGCCTACTACTACGTGCAGCCCACCGACGATGACCAGGAGTAGCTAGGAGGATCCTGCAGGAGGCCTGCGCCTCTTCGATCTGTATCGCTTTGTTCTAGCCATCTTATGGCAACTTGTTTAACTTATGTCCGTACTCAGATATTGTTGCTTCCGCTGACTCGTCTATGATCGAGCACTTGTATTCGAGCCCTCGAGGCCCCTGGCTTGTATTATGATGCTTGTATGACTTATTTTATTTGTAGAGTTGTGTTGTGATATCTTCCCGTGAGTCCCTGATCTTGATCGTACACATTTGCGTGCATGATTAGTGTACGATTAAATCGGGGGTGTCACAGAAAGTCTTTGCTCAAGATCTGCGCTACGTATAGCTAATATGTGCATGCGCATGCAGACTTCAGAGGCAAAGGGAGGCATTGAGCTACAGTTTACCAACCTATCTATTTACTATAATTATTATTGGAAGGTCAACATGATGGGCCTAACCTCATAGATATTGGAGATGTGGATCTTAAGAAAATATGTTCAGATGATGATCATTCTGATGCTGAATTAGAAATGGATCACTTCACACATCTTAAGAACTTCTTCTCCAAAACAAAAAAGACTAGCTTGAACTCGCCAGGGTTCTTTTGTGGGAAGACAGCTAGTGTACTTGGGAGAAAAAAAGGAACTGCAAAAATAAAGAAAAATGATACGAATGTTCTGGAACGTTAGAGGGATTGAAAAGGGTAGTAAGAAGAATTTTATTAAAGACAACATAAACAATAGAAAGCTGGATTTTATTGGGATTCAGGAAACTATTAAAGATATTTTTTTCCAAAAATGAGGTGCATAATTTGTGTGGGGGGAGAAATTTTGAATGGAGATGGTCCTAGCCAAGGGGGAAATCTGGAGGGATTTTGTGGGCATTAATTGTGACAATTTTGATATTATTAACATGGAAATTGGGGTTTACTTTATAAGAATTTTGGTATATGACAAAAAAAGCAAATTTGAATGGAATCTTATAGTGGTTTATGGTTATGCTCAACCATCTGGCAAAAATGCCTATCTGGCAGAAATGCCCAGATTATATCATGACAATTCCTCTATACCAATGATGATAGGGGGAGATTTCAATATTCTCATAAATAGCACTGAGAAAAACAAACCCACTGGCAATGACCACTCGAGCTTTGTCTTTAATGCCATAGTTGAACAAGCTGTTTTGGGAGAGTTACCTTTGGGTGGGAGAAAATACACTTGGGCTAATAATCAAAGTGACCCCACTAATGAAAAATTATACAGGGTCCTTATTTGTCCTGATTGGGAAGAACATTATCCATTAACTACTGTTCAAGCTTTAGAAAGAGAGTTATCTGATCACACATCACTGATAGTAGATTCTGGAGAGAGAAAAAAGCAATAATACAATATTTAGATTTGAGAATGCTTGGATGGTCAAAGAAGGATTCAAAGAGTTTGTGCATAAAGTGTGGAACATACAAACAACTGGAAACAATATAGAGAGATGGCAGAAGAAATTGAGAATATTTAGACAAAAAGTTAGAGGCTGGATACTGAATTCAGATGCACTGGATAGGAAAATAAAAAAAGATATTTTGTGTAAATTAGATGAGATAGATAAAAGAATAGAGTTAATGGGAATATCTACAGCTAATAGAATTGAGCAAAAAGAATTAAGGGCCCAACTAGGTATATTGATGAAACAAGAGGAGATTAAATGGCTGCAGAGATACAAGGACAGAGAGATCAAGGATAGTGATAATAATACAAAATACTACCATGCCAAAGTGAATGGGTGGAGGAGAAAGAATATAATATTTTCTTTAAATCAGGACGAGGGAGTAATAGAGGGAGATGAAGAATTTATTAAATACATCACTAAATTTTACAAAGACCTATTTGGTCAACCTGAAACCTCTACTGTGAACTTAAACATCCAAGAGGCCCTGGGCATTACAGAAGAACAAGCCAAATTATTGATTGAACCTTTTAGTATGCAAGAACTATATGAGGTAGCGTTTAGTATGGAAAAAAATAAAAGTCCTGGACCAGATGGCTTACCCATTGAATTCTACCAAAACTTCAGGGATTTGGTAAAATGGGAGCTAAAAGGTTTATTGGATGACTTTCACTCTGGTAAACTGGACATATCTAGACTGAACTATGGGATTATTACCCTGGTACCAAAAGTCAAAGATGCTAGGCAAATTCAAAAATTTAGACCTATTTGTCTACTTAATGTGAGCTTCAAAATCACCACTAAAGTGCTGATGAATAGATTGAGTAAGGTAATTATACCAATTATTTCTCCAAATCAAACAACATTTATAAAAGGAAGATACATTATGGAAGGTGTAGTGGTACTACACGAAGCATTAAATACAATACATAAAAAGAAACAAAGTGCTCTCTTATTTAAAGTTGATTTTGAAAAAGCATCTGATAAGATCAAGTGGCCTTTTGTGTATAAAATGCTGAAACTAAAGAAATTCCCTGATAAGTGGTGTGACATGGTGATGCATACCATGGTGTGAGGACATGTAGGGGTGAAAGTGAATGATGAAATTGGGCCTTACTTTAAAACTTTCAAAGGATTGAGGCAAGGGGATTCTCTGTCACCTTTGCTTTACATAGCTGCAGATGCATTAGCCATTATACTGGACAATGCTATGCAGGGGGATTTGTAAAAGGGGTACTCTCTGAACTAAATAACTATGAAGTGAATATGCTACAATATGAAGATGATACAATTTTTTTGTTACAAGATGATGAAGACAGTGCAAAAAATCTAAAGTTCATACTGACAACTTTTGAACAGATGTCAGGATTGACCATAAACTTCCATAAAAGTGAAATCTTTTTATTTGGAGAGGTCGTCAATAAAATGAAATATATCAGGAAATTTTCACTTGTCAGGTGGGGAAAATGCCAATTAAATATCTAGGATTACCTGTAGCTGATATTAGGCTGGGGAATAAGTTCTGGAAGGGAGTTACTGAGAAAATTGAAAAAAGATGTGCATGCTGACAGGGTAGACTCCTCAATATGGCTGGAAGAGTAACCTTGGTGCAGGCATGCCTGACAAATATCCCAATGTTCATGATGTCCTTTTACCCTCTCCTTGTAGGAGTGAGGAAAAAGGCTGATTTTTTTAGGGCTAGACTGGTTTGGCAGGAAGATGAAAACAAAAAGAAATACCACCTGGTCAATTGGAAAACATGTTGTCTACCAAAAGAATTGGGGGGGCTTGGAATCATTAACCTAGATATAATGAACAAAGCCCTTCTAGCTAAGTGGTTATGGAAATTAGAAACTGAAACAGGAACATGGGTGAATATTTTGAAAGCCAAATATATACAGAATAAATGCTTGTCTGGGCTAGAAAAAAAGCCTGGTGACTCTCATTTCTGGAGCAGTTTGATGGAAGTTAGAAAACTTTATTTTCAACATGTTAAAAAGAAGATTGGGGATGGGAACGAAACTAGATTTTGGGAAGACTGGTGGGTAGGATCTAGACCCCTGAAAGATCTTTATCCTAGACTCTACAATATCAGTTTTGACCACAATATTTCAGTGGCAGAAGCTGTGAGCAGGGGATGGCAGGGCTTTAGCTTCAGTAGAGATCTCAACACAGAAAAAAATGAGCTTTGGAATAGCTTGAAACAAAGGTGTGAGGAAGTTAGGATGCATGGGGGAAAAGATCAACCCTTGTGGATGCTCACTAAAAGTAGGAAATTCTCAGTCAAATCCTTATATTCCTTCTTGATCAATGATGGTGCGGGATTTCCACACAAATTCTTGTGGAAAACGAATATACCATCAAAAATCAAAATGTTATTTTAGCTTGTGGCCAGGACAAACATTTTAACAAAAGATAACCTACTCGGGAAAGGATGGAAAGGTTCGAAAGAATGTGTATACTGTGGGATAGAAGAAAACATCGATCACCTATTTTTTTGAATGCTAACCGGCCAGATTGGTCTGGAGTTTAATCAAATGTGCCTTTGATCTTATACGCTGCCCTACCAACCTTAATGACTTCTTGGAAAGGTGGTTGAAAACCTTTAAGAAACCAGAGAAAAATTAGTGTTGGTGGGAAGTGCTGCTATTTTCTAGGCTCTTTGGAAGTGTAAAAATGACATAATATTCAGACTTAAGAAAATACATGATCCAATGATTTTCATTCGTTTGATGTGTAATTGGATTGTGGACTGGTCGATTTTGCAGAAAAAAAGCCGGAGGAAAGACTACTGCAGCTGGGAGCAAAATGTAAGTGCATCTAGTGCCCCTTAGTGATTTTGGTGTATTGAAGACTTATAGGTTAAGGGACTAATGTGTTTATGAGTGTACACAGGTCTATAAGTCTAAGAGGAGTTTGATATTTACAGAGAAAGTCGACCCCTAAAAATGAAATTCTTTGACTGAAGACTTTGGTATTCTGAAGACTTTCTGAAGACTTTGAAAGTGAAGAAATTGGTGTGACCTTGAAGACTTGGTATTCATTCGAGGAACATGAAGCGTGAAGACTTTTGTTTTCGTAGTTTCATTTTCTCTTTCTTGAGTCATAGGAAACACCGTACTATTAAAGGGGGTCGAGGAAATTCTAAGGAAAAATTTCAATGTGATGCTCAACTCAAAATCCTACACCTACCAATTCCTTCAAGTGAAGCCATTGAAATCTCATATGATTCACCAATTTCTTCATGGATGAGACGAAGTTCTTCCGGTCGCTGAGAAATTTGTTCTGACTGAGGAGTTAGGAATTCGCCAGTACGGATTGCCTACACAATGAGAAACATGATAGCCCTGAGGAATTTGAACCTCAAATTTCCGACCGTTGTTGTGCTACGCGCCAGCTGTCCCAAAATATCTTATTCACCTAACGGTCATACCATTGAAGGGCATTTATGTCTTATCATGTCGGGCTGCTCCCTTGGCTATAAATAGCCGCCCCCTACAACCACTAGCTGGTTGGCTGCTCCAAGAGAAACTGACACTTGTCATTTGAGATCATCCCATCCTCCGAGGACTTTGAGTGAAAATCATCAAGTGAGGAAAAACCGAAACCCAAACACCTACAAACCCAAAGTGATTGAGCATCACTGAAGAGATTGATCCTGCGTGGATCCGATGCTTGTTACCTTTGAAGATTGTGCTTCTTCCAGACGGTTAGGCGTCATGGTCTAGAGCATCCAAGAGGAATTGTGGATCGCCGAGTGACCAAGTTTGTGAAGGTTTGGGAGTCGCCTGAAGACTTACCACGAGTGATTGGACGAGGTCTGTGTGACCTTAGTTCAAGGAGAATACGGTGAGTACTTGGTGTCCTGAGCTGCGTGCTCAGGATTGAGTGTCCGGGACTGTGTGTCCTCGAGTTTAAATACTCAGACGCTCCAACCAGACGTATAACTGAGACAACAGTTGGAACTGGTCTACCAAATCATTGTCTTCACCAAGCTTACTGGTTCTATTTCCTAAACTCTTTCATTTCCTCATTACTATGTTAAGTGCTTCATCATATCTGTGTTTGAAGACTTTGACTGAAGACTTTCTCAATTTCCTCAGTTCAATTTCTTCAGTTTGGTTGTCTTCATCTTGTGTTATCCTGTGATTACACTTTCTGTACTCTGTGTTTGTCTTCATTTCATCATGATGACCATGCATGTGTTCTGTTATTCTTACTTCTGAGTACTTATTCCGCTGCAAGTAGTTCTTCGCTAAGGAATTTCCTCACCGGCAATTCCTCAGTGAAGAATTAATAAAAATCGCCTATTCACCCCCCTCTAGTCGATATAACGCACTTTCAATTGGTATCAGAGCAAGGTACTCCCTTATCCTGTGTGATTTTGGTTTAACCGCCTGGAGTTTTAGTTATGTCGACCGCAGGTATGATCAAGGTCTCTGTTGGCTATCCTACCTTCGATGGGACAGACAACCCCTACTGGAAGAATAAGATGCGAATGCATCTTGAGGCAATTGATAACGATCTCTGGTATGTTGTGGAAAATGGTGTTCCCTCTGTCTCACCCTCACTGAACGCTACCGATGTGAAGAGATTCAAGCAACTCGATTCTCAAGCGAAGAATATCATATGTGGCCATCTGAGCAAAGGACAGTATGGAAGAGTGAGTGCTTTGGAAACTGCTAGCTTATCTGGGATAGACTGTCCAAAGTGAATGAAGGAGTCTCAACTCAGTGTGACTCTCGAGTTGATGTTCTTCGCAATCTCTTCAACCGCTTCAAAAGACTTGACAATGAAAATGTTCAACAAACCTTCGATCGCCTCACTGACATCTCAAATGACCTTCAAGCCCTTGGTGCCACTGACATCACCGACCACGAGGTGGTGAAGAAATTGTTGAGATCGCTTGATTCCTCTTTTGATACACTGGCATTGATGATACAAGAACGTGCTGATTACAAGTCACTTGATCCCGCTGATATCCTCGAGAGGCTAAATATTCATGAGTTCCAGCTTGCTGAAAAGAAAGATCTCTATGGTTCGAGCTATGGAAAATCACGTGCCCTGAAGGCCAAGGCAGTGTATGAATCTGAATGTGAAGATTCTGGTAGCAGTCTTGGTGATCCTGAAGAATTGAGCCAGGAGCTAGCACTGCTCGTGAAGAAGTTCCAGAAATTATCAAGACGTGGCCGCTTTGGAAAATCCTCAAGGAGCAGTGATTCCTCATCCAGTTACTACAAGAGGAGGCTATGCCACAAATGCAAGAAACCTGGTCACTATTTTCAAGATTGTCCTCAGTGGGAAAAAGAATTAAAGAAGAAGAAATACAAGGATTACAGTTCTGATGACGCTAAGAAGAAGAAGAAATCGTCAAAATCTTCATCATCAAAATCCTCGAAGTCTTCATCTCACAAGAAGATCAGCTCCAAGAAGGCTCGGGCATTCATTGGCAAGGAAATGGACTGTGAGGCTGAATCTTAGGACATGAGGATGAGGAGGCATCTAAGGAGTCCGAGTCCGGTGTGGCGAGCCTGGCTCTCGCTACTGCATTCGTCAGCAAGTTTATCTTCAACTCTGAAGAAAATGACCTCACCAACAAGGTTGATGAAGACAATGATGACTACGCTCCCACCTATTGCTTCATGGAAAAAGGTGCCAAGGTACTCAAATATACCTCCTCTGAATCTAGTGAGAATGAATCTGATGAAAACCTCAAGCCCAACTACTCTAAACTTGCTAAGATTGCTGTGAAACAACAAAGGGCTTTTGAAAAGGTTCAAAACATGCTAGACAAAAGTGATGATATGTTGGGTGAAGAAATGGATCGCACTAAAGCCTTGACTGAAAATCTTCAAAGACTTTAGTCTAGGTTTGACAGCCTTCAAGGTCATCATAACACTCTCTTGTCTGATCATGAGAAGCTTTCTTATGAATTTCTTGAAAGAAAGCAAGATATTGAGAAGCTAAGAGTGAGTTATGAAGATCTTCAGAAGGAGCGTGATTCATTACTTGCTCAACAAATCAGCGCTGCTCAGGAAGAATTTGTTCCTCCATGCTTAAAATGCATTGAATGTGAATATGCTAATTCTTCACCTGAATGTTCAAATGCTTCAATTGTTACAAATTCTTCACCTGCCTCTGCTATCACTAATTCCTCATCTGAGAACATTGCTAGTATCACCGACGATGCAGGGCTGAAGGAATTGTACATGATAGGCATGTACAAAACCCTCAAAGGGCATCAGACTCTTTGTGATGTGCTTAAAAAGCAGATCCTCAACAGGAACCCTAGGAAAGAGGGTATTGCCTTTGAGAGGAAAATCAATGCTGATGGTACATATTGGAAGCCTGAGCAGTACCCCAAAACCTCGTGGGTTGCTGCAAAGGGACCACCAATTGGTCCATCTAACTTATCTGGCTTTACATGTGAATCTCCTCATTATTCTGATGAGTCATTTGACTCCAACTATAAACTGTTCAAAAATCATAATGGTGAAGTATTTGCTAGATATGTTGGCACGAACTGCAGGAATGGTTCCCCTATGAAGAAAATCTGGGTTCCCAAAAGGTGCCTTGAAAGTCTTCAGGTGAATGTCCTCATGACACCACCTGTGAAGAATAAGAACCCCAGATCAAACTCTTCATATGGACCAAATTCTTCATATGGATCCAAGTCCTCATACGGACCAAATCCCTCACGTGGATCAAATTCCTCAAAAGGATCAAAGTCCTCACATGATTATCATAATGCTAACAACTCTGTTTCGCAGCGTAGAGCTAAGGGCTATGAATATGTGCATTATTCCTCAAACCATTATGTCCATAAGTCCTCGAAGAATTTCTCTGCTTATTCATATGCTTACCCTAACCCCTCTTATGAGAAATGAAATGGTCTGGCTTCTTTGCCACCATTCTCATATGGAGCTCGCAGAGTGATGAACTCTTTGCCGCCCCTTCAGATGTGGGTGGTGAAGAAAAAGAACTAATCTCTTCTGCAGGGTCAGGTCTCCAGACATGCTTTAACATCTGAAGAATTTGCTGGGGGCCTGACCAAAATGCCTGAAAGGATGCAGGCTAATCATGAAGAAATGAACTTTCATTTCACACATCCTCATACTGCTATATCTGTTCTACTGCTTGATGAAATTCATCTGATGAATTTGATATCATATTCTTCACTGATGAAGTATATGAGTTCGTAAGTTGCACTAATTCATCTGCAGGATGATCAACCCAAAGCCACTTAGTCGGTCCTCGATAGTGGATGTACAAATCACATGACCGGTGACAAGAATCTATTGATGGATGCTCCCTTATCACCATTGCATCTGAAGCATATCATCTTCGCTAACAAAGGCAAAAGTCAGGTATTGGGTCTAGGTAAGGTTGCGATCACAAAGGATCGACACATGGACAAAGTCATGCTTGTTGAGTCCTTAGGATACAACCTTATGTCTGTCTAAATGCTTTGTGATCTTGATATGGTTGTTTTCTTTGGCAAGTATCATTGTGTTGTGGTGATGGAAGCTGACAATTCCAAAGTCTTCGAAGGCTTTAGGAGAGGAGACTTGTATATTGTTGATTTCTCTACAGGACTGCAACCAGCCGTGTGCCTACTTGCAAAAGCTTCAGAAGGCTGGCTATGGCATCGGCGACTTGGTCACACAGGCATGAGGAATTTGCACACGCTTGCGAAGAAGAAGCACATCATTGGAATTGAGAATGTCAAATTCCTCAAGGATCACTTGTGTGGAGCCTGTGAAGCTGGAAAAATGACCAAGGCCAAGCATCCAGCGAAGACTATCATGACCACTACTCGACCATTCGAATTGCTTCACATGGACCTCTTTGGTCCTAATCATTACTCAGCATTCACTAATGATGCATCTCTATATGGCTTTGTTATTGTTGATGATTACTCTCGTTACACATGGGTACACATTGTTACTTACAAACATGAAGTGCAGGAAGTCTTCAAACGATTTTCCTCGAGGGCTTCAACCAACTTTGGTGTGAAGATCAAGCACATCAGGAGTGACAATGGAACTGAGTTCAAGAATTCTGGCCTTGATGACGATCTTGATGAACTTGGTATTACTCATGAGTTATCTGCTCCTTATATTCCTCAGCAAAATGGCGCCGTGGAGCGCAAGAACAGAACTCTTGTTGAGATGGCTCGCACTATGCTTGATGAGTACAAGACGCCTCGTCACTTCTGGATTGAGGCAATTTACACTGCATGCCACATCATCAACAGGGTATATCTTCACAAATTCTTCAAGAAGACTGCATATGAACTCCTCACTGACAAGAAACCGAATGTGAGTTATTTCAAAGTCTTCGGTGCTAAATATTGGATTAGAGATCCTCATCACAATGCTAAATTTGCACCGAAAACACATGAAGGTTTTATGCTTGGTTACGGAAAGGACTCGCACACCTACAGAGTCTTCAACAATGTTCTTCACAATATTGTTGAAACTGTAGATGTGCGGTTCGATGAAACTAATGGATCGCAAAGAGAGCACCTACCTTCTGTGATAGATTAACCAACACCTGAGAATTCTATCAAGTTCAAGGCTACTGAGGATGTCATTCCTACTGAAGAATTCATTCCAGAACGTGAAGAACGTCGAGCTGATGCATCCAAGAAAATGTGAAGAAAATGGTGTCAAGAAAATGCTGATCAAATTCCTCAACGACAACCAGCTCATCTTCGCGTTGCAAAAGAAGTGCAAGTTGAAAATATCATCGATGACATTGAAGCACCAGGTCCTCTCACACGCTCAAAAGCTTCACATTTATCTAACTTTTGTGGGCACTATGCTTTTTTCTCTATCACAGAGCCCACTAAGGTAGATGAAGCATTTCTGGAGCCTGAGTGGATTCAGGCCATGCAAGAAGAATTGCATCAGTTCGAGCTCAACAACGTTTGGGAACTGGTCAAACGTCCAGATCCTCGCAAGCATAATATCATTGGCACAAAGTGGATCTACCGCAACAAGAAAGATGAAAATGGCCTTGTGGTGAGGAATAAAGCACGACATGTAGCTCAAGGCTACACACAGGTTGAAGGAATTGATTTCGATGAAACTTTTGCACCTGTTGCTAGACTTGAGGCTATTCGCATATTACTTGCTTATGCTAACCATCATGATATCACTTTATATCAAATGGATGTAAAAAGTGCATTCCTCAATGGTAAGCTTGAGGAAGAAGTAAATGTTGCTCAACCCCCAGGTTTTGAAGATCCAAAGAATCCTGACAAAGTCTTCAGACTCAACAAGGCCCTCTATGGCCTCAAGCAGGCCCCTCGGGCGTGGTATGACACTTTGAAGGAATTCCTCATGAAGAATGGCTTCACACCCGTGATGAATTTGCCTATATGATGAGTGAAGAATATCAAATGTCTATGATGGGAGAGTTGAAATTCTTCTTAGGTCTTCAAATTCGTCAACAGCGCAATGGCATATTCATATCTCGGGAGAAATACCTCAAGGATGTTCTGAGGAAATTCGGCATGCAAGACTGCAAAGGTGTCAGAATTCCTATGCCCACAAATGGCCATCTATTCACTGATGAAAATGGTATTGACTTCGATCACAAGGTATACCGCTCCATGATTGGTTCTTTATTATACTTATGTGCATCTAGGCCAAATATAATGCTTAGTGTTTTCATGTGTGCCCGATTTCAAGCTACACCGAAGGAATCACACCATAAGGCTGTGAAGCATATTCTTCGATATCTAGCTCACACACCAACACTAGGATTATGGTACCCCAAGGGCTCTGCTTTTGATCTCATTGGATATTCTGACTCTGACTATGCTGGTGATCGTGTGGACCGCAAGTCAACATCTGGTACTTGTCATTTCCTCGGACGATCTTTGGTCTGTTGGTCCTCGAAGAAACAGAACTGCGTATCACTGTCTACTGTGGAAGCTGAGTACATTGCTGCTGGTTCTTGCTGTGCTCAATTGCTGTGGATGAAGCAAACTCTCAAGGATGATGGCATCAACGTGAAGAATGTGCCTCTCTACTGTGACAATGAGAGTGCCATCAAGATTGCTCACAACCCAGTTCAACACTCGAAGACAAAGCACATTGAGATTCGTCATCATTTTCTTCGTGATCATGTGTTGAAGGGCGACATCTCCATTGGGCATGTGAAGACTGAAGAACAGCTAGCCGATATCTTCACAAAGCCCTTGGATGAGAAGAGATTTAGCAAGTTGCGGTGTGAGCTAAATATCTTAGAATCTTCGAATGATCTTTGAATAGGACACTCATCCTAACACTTATGCAAAATTGATGACTTAGATGTGCAACACATGAAGAAACGTTTTTCTTCAATCAATGAAGAACAACACTCTAAGTGTGAAGAAATTAATGAAGAATTTGATTCTCGAACCCTCGACAATTGTATGCGGTGTCTGAAATCATCATTCTTATACTGTGGGTCACGCCACCACCAAAGTTGAAAATCTTCAATTTGAGTTTTTCCTTAGTTTTGAAATTCTTCAGTTTTTCAAATTCTTCAACTTTGCAAAATCTTCACTGGTTCCGTCGTTTTTCTTCATTGACTATATATGGGTTTATGTCCTCTACAGCATTCACTTATGGAGATTTCTTCAAGTTGTTCATCTGCTAAGTGAATGTGATCGGACCCTTCCCCCTCTATGCTATACTCAACCCAATCTATTCAGAAATTCTTCATGTGCGTTCTATTTGAAACTCGTTCAAAGTCTTCACTGTGTCCTTGTCAGTTGAAGAATTTGCGAACGAAATTTTTAACTTATCTTATCCAAATTTTCGGCTTTGCCGCTCAAACCGTTCTGCTTCCCACGATAGACTTATCTATTCACCCACGATCTAACACGATCTCCACTTTTCAGTACGTGCGTGACACATGTCATGCGAATGAGAAGGGTCAGAGGCACGTTCGTCCTAAATCTTCGGGCGAACAGTTTTTCACCATGACTATAAATACCCCCTCTCCCCTTCCTCACTTCCTTTACTCCGCTCGACCTCTCTCTCCCGCTCGAGCTTCTCAACCCCTAGCGCCGCCGCTACTCCATCGTCGCCAGTGAGGAAGAGCTTCACTGCCTCGACCTCGTCGCCGTCGTACTCGCGCCGGCCGCGGAAATCTTCACTCCGCCGCCGCCATAGCCATCTTCCTCCGCCGAGTTAGGGCGTGGAAGATCTGCACTGATGAATTTCACCTCTCCATCTCACATTTCGTCGTGTTCTTCGTTCAGGGTAATTAAAAGTTACTTTTAGTGCCCTCTTTGATTCAAATGATTCCTACAAAATCCTAAAAGGTGTTTTATTCTTCAAATCCTCACACACTAAACACCTCACATGTCATCTGTTCTTGATTCGTTTCTCTAAGCATCATTTTTTTCTTCAAGATTCCTCAATTGTGTGGATCTTCGATCTATACAACTCTGGAACCTAAGACAAAGAACGCTTAGTGAAATTCTTCAAGACTCATCTGGTCAAAATTCCTCAAACTTGTTTTTCGGAAAACCTTCTGAGAACGCATATGACCTCTCCAAATTCCTCGCAACTATACTCTGTTCACAGGTACTCATGTCCACTGCTGAATCACTAGGTTCTTATCAACTTAACTCATTTGCAGCGTTCCTCGAAGAAAAGTTGCATACTTCTTCAGAGAATTCGATTGTTCAAATTCCTCAACTGAAGAAAATGGTAGACGGTAAGAAGCCTCAGAAAGGAGGAAAGAAGCCTGAGGTCATGACTGCCTTTGAAATCCCTGATGAGATTTACAAAGACTATTGCACACCTAATGAGGCCAAGTTTGGTAAAGAAAACAAAAATCAGCGCAAGGTGCGCATACAAAGGATTGAAAGGAGATGGGCAAGAGAATGGAGGGAGTACAGGTATGTAACTCCAAAGTACATGAAGAAATTCGCACTCAATCCTCCATGCCCAAGACCACCATTGGCACCTGGCCAAGTAGCAGATCCCACCAGCCTCAAGCGCGGTGAGGATTATCCTGATGAATGGGCAAAGCGCCAAGCCAAGCTAGCCAGGCAAGCCGAAGAAGCAGTGAGGAAATTCAATAAGGACTCTGATGCTGCTGCTACCTCTGCTGAGGCCTCTGCTGTCAAGCCAAAGAAATCTATGGCAAAGAAGCCCGCGCGCAAGCCAAGTGCTTCACCTCCAGTGCCCTCAAGGCGTAGTTCCTTAGCAATGCCCTCACGGCCAGAATGCTCAAAGCCCTCACGGCCAATTCCTCATGCTGCTCCTGCTCCTCCAGAATCTTCAGCTCCTCCGCGAAAGTCTTCGGCCGCTCCGACAAAGTCCTCTGCACCCGTGCATCTTGCCACGTGCCAAAGGACGGCAGGCATCTCCATTGCCTCAGGTGTCTCAGCTAGTTCCTCAGCTGCACCAAATTCTTCAACGGGACCATCCCTGCTGAAGACAAAGGCAACTGCTGGATGAGGTCTTCGCCCTAGTCCTCAAAAGGAGCAAGTCGCCTTCCAAGTTCCGTCTGAAGAAGATGAAGCTGATGATGATAAACTTGCTGAAATCATCAGAGACAGGCAAGTCAGGGCCGCTAGAGCCAAAGGCACCAATGTGCCACTGCTATTGGATCCTAACCGATCCTCGATTATATTGATCTCTGACACAAGGATCCAGACACCCCTATGCCTGATTTCCATTTGACTCCTGGCCAAAGTCACATGCTGACCCATTTCATCTCTGAAGAAAAATGGAAATTTGAGAAGGCCAGGCAGATCAAGAAGGCACAATATAGGAAAGAAAAGTTTTTGAAGACCAATGTTGTCTCTATGACAACTGATGAGCTTATCAAAATACAGTCTGAAATCAAAGCCCTCAGCAATAACTTCAATGCATACTATGCTGATTGGCAAGGTGCTAAAGTCAGATTTGTTAAACTGACTGAGAAATTCACCTCCAATGTTGCAGCTTCATCGCAACAGGAAATTCCTCAGGCTGAAGCTTCTGCTCAGCAAACTAAAGAACATGCCAGCATCGCTGATGACTTTCAGACTGCTGAAGAAAATGTTAGTTCCAGGGCTGATGACTGCATTCCAGCCGCTGAAAAAATTGCCAGGGCATCCACTAATGGTGCGACTGAAGAAAATGAAGAAGTCAGGGCAACTGCATCAGTTGTGCCTGAAGAAAATCAACCAGATTCCTCTGCTCCTCCTGCGCCTACACCAACTCCAATCCTTCCATCTGCATTAGATGTGAAGAAGACCAAGGCTGCAGAGCGTGCAGCTGTGAAGAAAAGGAAAGCATCAGCTGCTTCAGATTCCTCAACTCCAAAGAAAATGAAGCCTTTGACAAGTTCATTTGCAAATCCAATTGATGCTGTTCCGATCTCAACCATGCCATCAAACGACCTTGTTCCTTTTGGTGAAGAATATGTGATCCCTAGCGGATTTGATGAAGAAAATCATTCTGCTGCTTCGTCAGAGAAGATTGATGAAGAAATTGAAGTGTATGCTATCCCTTCAACACATGTTGTCTCCTTGCCCATGCCTCAGTTCACATCTGAAGAGGCTGGCATTGAAGAAATAGAAGATGAAGACGTGGATATTGGGTGCACTACGCCAGTAATGAATGATGACTTTTGGGAAAGTCAGCACCCCAATTCTCCACTCTTCACCCCTTTACAGCAAATACCTCAGTCCCCTGCACAAACCGTTCAACTGGGCTCTGAAGAAACTCACCCCACTTCATCTGTGCGTGAAGAAATTCCAGCCACTAGTGCTGAAGAAACTGCTGCTGCTGATCATTTGAACACGCAGACTGCCACTGAAGAGGAACCAGAAATTCCTCAGCCTGAAGAACCTCAGATTGCGATTCCTGAGGTCGTGATGCAACTCACTGACACTCCACTGCCAAAGCCAAAGGATCCATTCTCAAGGAAGCAAAAGTTCAAGGCTGAAGATTTCTTCAGCGAGCATGTGTTCTTCACAGATTACAACCCCTATGACTCTGCTCGCATAAGGAAGAGGCGTTTCTTGACGGCCAGCCAGGCCAATTTCTGTTCCTAAGTGCTGTTCAACAAAGACAAAGTCTTCGACCATGCACACATTCCTCATGTGGACATGGAATCTCTGCCGGGCTTCGAGCCAGTCCTCAGTGTTCTTCACGATGCTGGACTGTTAAATTTCACTGACATATGTGATTGGAATGAAGAACTCATTCTTCAATACTTTGCGACGCTGCACATCACAGGAAATTCTGAAGATGTGAACTCATGGGTGCTGGACTGGATGTCAGAAAACACTCACTACAAGGCACCAGCTACTGAATTGCTTCGTGCCCTACCACTCAGTTCTCCCCTTGAAGGTGCTCCTTGTGTCTACAGTGAATCTGAGCTTACAAATCAGTACATGCAAGTTCCGATGAAGCCTTTGAAGCCAGGGCAGGCCCCACGAACCAAATTCCTCGTCAAGGAATTACTGTATGTGCCTCGGACTGTCTATCGCATTTTGACGAAGACATTGAGTCCTATCAAAGGCCACGAATCGAATGAAGAAGAAGTCGTTGGCATCATGAAGAATCTGCTTTTCAATATCATTCATGGCGTTCCAGTCAACTTCCATGATTTCTTCATGAGGACTCTGGCCAATGTCGCTATGTCACCTTTTGAGCTGAAGCCTTATGCACCTTGGATTATGAGATTCATCAGAACAAGGTCTTCACTCAATTACAAAGCTGATACTCTGAATCACTGCAGCTACTTGCCTCCGATTGAAGTCCTCAAACAGACATTTTCCTCAGCTGATGACAAAGGCAAGGCCGCTGCTGTGATAGATGAAGGCATTCGTCCATTGGATGGTCAATTTCGCAAGGCTGCATCCTACTCAACCAATGATGACTCTGCCACCCATGACTCTGCCGCCAACACAACCAAGCCAAATCCTCAAGGCACAGGACCCAGGGTGATGACTGAACGTGAGCTTCTCCTCAGTCTTCATCAGAAAGTTGATCGCAATCATAAATGGGTCAAGCGTCAGTATGGTTGAATTCTTCACAACATGAACTCAATCCATAATGCAGTGAAGAAAAATCAATACTACCTCCGTGAAACTTTCACCCGTACCTGGGCTATTTTGTCTCATGTCTACAACGAAGAAGATCTGAAGAAAATGGGTCTCATGGAAGAATTTGACTGGTCTGCACCTCCACCGAAGAAATACAAGAAGGTCAAGGTTCCTTCCTTGGTGGCCATCTCCTATTCTTCATCGCGCGACACTGATGAACATGAAGACTTGGACGACACTGCGGCAGGCCCTACTACGACAAACGACCCCGACAACGCTGGCGCTCCTCCATCAACTTGATATTCTTCAGGGGCGTTAGTCCTCAGTTTCGATGACAAAGGGGGAGAAAGTTGAGTTAGTCTTCAAGCAGGTCTATTATATGGGCGTTTTTTGCTAAGTTACACCTCTCGCTCTTCTGAAACTTTATTGGATCGAGTTGTAATCTTAAACCCGATGGTGCTATGATACTTTTGATATGTCCTTCTGCATGCTTATTCCTCGCTATATGTTAATACACGTATGCTGAATTACATCAGTCACCATATTTCATCATGCATTTAAAATTCTTCATATTATATGTCAAATGCATGTATGAATTACAAGATATAGGGGGAGATCTCCATGATTCAACTCTTCAAGTGTGCATTGCCTCAAAAGAAAATTCCTCACTATGCACATCTTCAGGGGGAGTTCTTCTATATCTTGCAATCAAATTCCTCAATATCAGTATTTACACTTCATATGTTTATCCCCGTTGAAAACTTAACCTATATTGTCATCAATCACCAAAAAGGGGGAGATTGTAAGTGCATCTAGTGCCCCTTAGTGATTTTGGTGTATTAAAGACTTATATGTTAAGGGACTAATGTGTTTATGAGTCTACACAGGTCTATAAGTCTATGAGGAGTTTCATATTTACAGAGAAAGTCGACCCTAAAATGAAGTTCTTCGATCAAGACTTTGGTATTCGAAGACTTTCAAGACTTTGAAAGTGAAGAAATTGGTGTGACCTTGAAGACTTGGTATTCATTCGAGGAACATGAAGCGTGAAGACTTTTGTTTTCGTAGTTTCATTTTCTCTTTCTTGAGTCATAGGAAACATCGTACTGTTAAAGGGGGTCGAGGAAATACTAAGGAAAAATTTCAATGTGATGCTCAACTCAAAATCCTACACCTACCAATTCCTTCGAGTGAAGCCATTGGAAATGTCATACGATTCACCAATTTCTTGATGTGAGAGACGAAGTTCTTCAGTCACGAGAATTTGTTCTGACTGAGGAGTTCGGAATTCGCTAGTGCGGATTGCCTACACAGTGAGGAACATGATAGCCCTGAGGAATTTGAACCTCAAATTTCCGACAATTGCTGTGCTACGCGCCAGCTGTCCTAAAATATCTTATCCACCTAACGGTCATATTATTGAAGGGCATTTATGTCTTATCATGTCGGGCTGCTCCCTTGGCTATGAATAGCCGCCCCCTACAACCACTAGTTGGTTGGCTGCCCCGAGAGAAACTGACATTTGTCATTTGAGAGCATCCCATCCTCCGAGGACTTTGAGTGAAAATCATCAAGTGAGGAAAAACCGAAACCCAAACACCTACAAACCCAAAGTGATTGAGAATCACTGAAGAGATTGATCCTGCGTGTCTGACGCTTGTTGCCTTTGGAGACTGTGCTTCTTCCAGACGGTTAGGTGTCATGGTCTAGAGCATCCAAGAGGAATTGTGGATCGCCGAGTGACCAAGTTTGTGAAGGTTTGGAAGTCGCCTGAAGACTTACCACGAGTGATTGGACGAGGTCTGTGTGACCTTAGTTCAAGGAGAATACGGGGAGGACTTGGTGTCTTGAGCTGCGTGCTCAGGACTGGGTGTCCGGGACTGTGTGTCCTTGAGTTTAAATACTCAGCCGCTCCAACCAGACGTACAACTGAGATAGCAGTTGGAACTGGTCTACCAAATCATTGTCTTCACCAAGCTTATTGGTTCTATTTCCTCAACTCTTTCATTTCCTCATTACTGTGTTAAGTGCTTCATCATATCTGTGTTTGAAGACTTTGACTGAAGACTTTCTCAATTTCCTCAGTTCAATTTCTTCAGTCTGTTTGTCTTCATCTTGTGTTATCCTGTGATTACGCTTTCTGTACTCTGTGCTTGTCTTCATTTCATCATGATGACCATGCCTGTATTCTGTTATGCTTACTTCTGAGTACTTATTCCGCTGCAAGTAGTTCTTCACTAAGGAATTTCCTCACCGGCAAATTCCTCAGTGAAGAATTAATAAAAATCGCCTATTCACCCCCCCTCTAGTTGATATAACGCACTTTCACAAAACTAATCGAGCAGGTGGCAAGTGAGATTTACAAGGCAACGCAGGGGTGGAGACTTGGGAGTTCGACGGCTGGAGGCCTGACCAGCGGAGGAAGAAGCCTGGCGTTTCCCCCTGTTTTGTTCTGGCTTGTAATCTTGAACTTGCATAAATAACTAGGTGGCACCTGATGTATGCGATGCATTATCCCTTTTGTAAAAGCGTGGGCGGTAGTGATTAGTCTTTAGTTCTTATTATGGCTCATTGTGATGCGGTTGGAACCTGTTGAATCTTGACTTTGTTCGCTTTTGGTTTCATTAATGAAATCGGAGGGAAACCTCTTTTATTCAAAAAAAAAATTTATTATTGACAACCCTTCTAGTACTGCATGAAATTGTGATAATTGGTATTGCTGCCGTTGTAGCAGTGGTGTCTGCTAGTAATGTTACTGATTAACTACAAAAATTGTCATATCAGTTTATCTACCTGCAAATCAGAACGAAACTGGTGAAATACAAACATCTCGACACGTTGAGATTGTGATTAATTAGTGCTTTGTTAACTATCTGCAAGTTCGTGAGTGCGGAGCCACGGTTTAATCAACATCCTTGTAATGATACTATTACAGTTACTTCAAAAGAGAATGTAAACACATAAATGATTAAAAAATTGTGAGAAGGCCAAAACCATATACATATTGAAATTCTCTAGCTTTACAAGACCATCTTTAAAATTAGAAAATAAAAACATAGGTCCTGGGTATATCAGTATTGTCCTCCTCCTGCCCTCTCCGCCGGCGCCTAAGCAATGTTCGACGACATCTCTCAATCTCTGGAGCACCATCAGATAACTGTTTCCCTAGCTTCGAGGGTGTTCATGAGATCCACAAATGTTATCACTTGCAAATTCCATAACATACAGTTCAACCAAAAATCCCTAGCAACCAGTGACTAGGGGTTTTCTCCTTTTAACAGCGGATCACTTGATGCAGGCTACCGGATACAACTTGTACCATGCTCCCGCTACCTTGAAAGGAAGTTGTGGAGTCGCGACAGGTGGCGTGTTAAGTTCAACCGTAGCTCAAGTCCTTTTGGAACAAATGATGGTGGTGCTTGCTATAGGTTCTATTAGAGAACTTTCCGATCAATGGTGAAATAAAAACTAATTCTAGAGAATCATTGTTCTGCATTTGTTGGAACAAAACGGCCAATACTCAGCAAGCTCAGCCTATGCAGCCAATTTCCGGGGTAGGGAAGTTGCTCCCTAAGTTGTATGCACCTGGAAATTGAAGGCACCCCTGCAATGCAGATTTTCACTTGGCTGGCTGCTAGGAATAGATGTTGGACGTCAGACCGCCTAGCTCGACGTGGACTACCCCGCCAGGCATCATGCCCATCCTGCTACCAACACCAAGAGACCATCAATCATGTCCTCCTAACGTCTGTACTCGCAAGAACAGTGTGGACAGTGATGATGAATGCCCTAGACAAGCCGGATTGGGCGCCCACTATTCATAGCGCCCTTGTCGACTAGTATAAATCTTGCCAAGCCCCTAACATAGACAACGGGGATGTGCGAACCTTGATAGAAATAGGCCTTTGGGTCATGTGGAAACATAGAAATAATGTGGTCTTCCATGGTGCTACTTCATCAACAATCGTGGTGTTTTGGAAAATTCAAGCTGGAAGCAGAGCGTGGAAGCAAGCAGGTCTCCTAAAGCATGATCTCACTACATTCTTGGTGAGATAGCTAGGTGTGACGCCCCTGATTCAATCGTACACTAATCATACACACAAATGTGTACGACCAAGATCAGGGACTCACGGGAAGATATCACAACACAACTCTAGACACAAATTAAAATAATACAAGCTTTATATTACAAGCTAGGGGCCTTGAGGGCTCGAATACATCAGCTTGAATACAAACAAGTCAGTGGAAGCAACATTATCTGAGTACAGACATGAGTTAAACAAGTTTGCCTTAAGAAGGCTAGCACAAAAGCAACATCGATCGAAAAGGCAAGGCCTCCTGCCTGGGAGCCTCCTAACTACTCCTGGTTGTCGGCGGCCTCCACGTAGTAGTAGGCACCCTCAGGGTTGTAGTAGTCATCGGTGGTGGCATCTGGCTCCTGGACTCCACCATCTGGTTGCAACAACCAGAAAGAAGATAGAAGGGGGAAAAGGGGTAGCAAAGTGATACGTCCCCGTCGTATCTACTTTTCCAAACACTTTTACCCTTGTTTTGGACTCTAACTTGCATGATTTGAATGGAACTAACCCGGACTAACGCTGTTTTCAGCAGAATTGCCATGGTGTTATTTATGTGTAGAAACAAAAGTTCTCGGAATTACCTGAAACTCCGCAGAACTTATTTTGGGAAAATATTAAAAATATTGGCAAAAGAATCAAGGCTAGGGGGCCCCACCACCTGTCCATGAGGGTGGGGGCGCGCCTGCCCCCTGGGCGCGCCCCCTCTTGTGGGCCCCCTGTTGCTCCACCGACCTCAACTCCAACTCCATATATTGTTGTTCGGGGAGAAAAAAATAAGATAGAAAGATTCATCGCGTTTTACGATACGGAGCCGCCGCCAAGCCCTGAACTCTCTCGGGAGGGCTGATCTGGAGTCCGTTCGGGGCTTCGGAGAGGGGAATCCGTCGCCATCATCATCATCAACCATCCTCCATCACCAATTTCATGATGCTCACCGCCGTGCGTGAGTAATTCCATCGTAGGCTTGCTGGATGGTGATGGGTTGGATGAGATTTATCATGTAATCGAGTTAGTTTTGTTAGGGTTTGATCCCTAGTATCCACTATGTTCTGAGATTGATGTTGATATGACTTTGCTATGCTTAATGCTTGTCACTAGGGCCCGAGTGCCATGATTTCAGATCTGAACCTATTATGTTTTCATGAATATATGTGAGTTCTTGATCCTATCTTGCAAGTCTATAGTCACCTACTATGTGTTATGATCCGGCAACCCCGAAGTGACAATAATCGGGACCACTGCCGGTGATGACCATAGTTTGAGGAGTTCATGTATTCACTATGTGTTAATGCTTTGGTCCGGTACTCTATTAAAAGGAGGCCTTAATATCCCTTAGTTTCCAATAGGACCCCGCTGCCACGGGAGGGTAGGACAAAAGATGTCATGCAAGTTCTTTTCCATAAGCACGTATGAGAATATTCGGAATACATGCCTACATTACATTGATGAATTGGAGCTAGTTCTGTGTCACCCTATGTTATGACTATTACATGATGAACCACATCTGGCATAATTCTCCATCACCGATCCAATGCCTATGAGCTTTTCACATATTGTTCTTCGCTTATTTAGTTTTCCGTTGCTACTGTTACAATCACTACAAAGCCCAAAAATATTACTTTTGCTACCGTTACCGTTACTCCCATATTACTTTGCTACTAAATACTTTGCTGCAGATACTAAGTTATCCCGGTGTGGTTGAATTGACAACTCAACTACTAATACCTGAGAATATTCTTTGGCTCCCCTTGTGTCGAATCAATAAATTTGGGTTGAATACTCTACCCTCGAAAACGGTTGCGATCCCCTATACTTGTGGGTTATCAAGACTAATTTCTGGCGCCGTTGCCGGGGAGCATAGCTCTATTCTTTGAGTCACTTGGGATTTATATCTGCTGGTCACTATGAATAACTTGAAAGACGAGAAAACAAAATTTATCCCTCAACTACGAGGGAAGGTAAGGAACTGCCATCTAGCTCTGCACTTGATTCACCTTCTGTTTTGAGTAAGCTTGCGACACCTAAACCTGCTTCTGCTACTAATTCTGATATGTCGCATGTTATTGATGATGCCACTTCTGCTATGCATGATACTTATGATGAAGCTACTTCTATGCTTGATACCACTATGCCACTTGGTGAATTTCTTGATGAACAACTTGCTAGGGCTAGAGAGAATGAAATTATTGAAACTAATAATATTAATGAAAGTGATGATGAAGATTCTCCCAATAAATATGAATTGCCTGTTGTGCCTGAGGGCTATGTCATGGATGAAGAAACTAAAAGAGACTTCCTTGCTTGCAATTATAGAAGTGATCTTAAGAAATTATTAGCTAGCTGAAACAAAAAACTCTGAATGCTAGAATGAAATATGATCCTGCTTAAGCTACTTCACCTATCTTTTTTACTGATAAGGATTATGAATTCTCTGTTGATCCTGATATAATTACTTTGGTTGAATCTGATCCTTTCTATGGCTATGAATCTGAAACTGTTGTGGCACATCTTACTAAATTAAATGATACAGCCACCCTGTTCACTAATGATGAGAGACCTCGCTACTTTTATATCCTTAAAATATTTCCGTTCTCATTAAAGGGTGATGCTAAGATATGGTTTAATTCTCTTGATCCTAGTTGTGTGCGTAGTCCCCACGATATGATTTATTACTTCTCTGCTAAATATTTCCCTGCTCATAAGAAACAAGCTGCTTTAAGGGATATATATAATTTTGTGCAAATTGAAGAAGAGAGTCTCCCACAAGCTTGGGGGAGGCTTCTCCAATTACTTAATGCTTTGCCTGATCATCCTCTCAAGAAAAATGAAGTACTTGATATCTTTTATAACGAACTAACCGATGCTTCCAGACACCACCTGGATAGTTGTGTTGGTTCTGTTTTCAGGGAAAGAACACCGGATGAAGCTGAAATTCTATTAAATAATATGTTGGCTAATGAAAATAATTGGACACTTCCTGAGCCAATTCCTGAACCAACTCCTAAGCCAACTCCGAAGAAGAGGGGTGTTCTATTTCTCAGTCCTAAAGATATGCAAGAGGCAAAGAAATCTATTAAAGAAAATGGTATTAAAGCTGAAGATGTGGATAATTTACCTCCTATTGAAGAAATACATGGTCTTAATTTACCGCCTGTTGAAGAAATATATGATCTTAATCCATTACCAATTGAATAAACTCATGGTCTTGATAACCCGACACAGGTAGTAAAGGTAAATTCTCTCTATAGATATGATAAAGCTGAAATCCCACCTATGAAATTTGCTAGCCAATGCTTAGATGAGTTTGATAACTTTATGGTTAAGCAA
The DNA here is from genome assembly GCA_021605205.1 of Aegilops longissima. NCBI lineage: Eukaryota > Viridiplantae > Streptophyta > Magnoliopsida > Poales > Poaceae > Aegilops > Aegilops longissima. Next base: position 507,590,536 of record CM038681.1, read on the forward strand.
GAAGATTTTAATGCTTATGTTGGTAGACAATTGAAATACAATTCCGATATGCTTGAACACTTGGGTGATTATATGTCTAGAGTTAAGGGTGAACTTAAACTCATTAGTAAACATGCTTCTATGGTTACCACTCAAGTAGAATAAGTACTTAAGGCTCAGAATGATTTGCTCAATGAATTGAATAGTAAAAATAATGATTTTGCTGTTAGAGTGGCTACTAGAACTGGTAAAATGACTCAAGAACCTTTGTATCCTGAAGGCCATCCTAAGAGAATTGAGCAAGATTCTCAGAGAAATAATATACATGCACCTAGTCCTTCTAAAAAGAAGAAAAAGAAAAATGATAGGACTTTGCATGCTTCTAGTGAACCTATTGTGAAACACCGAGAATCCAAATGATATTTCTATTTCGATCTTTGAAACACAATCTGGTAATGAACATGAACCTAGTGATAATGTTAATGATGATGTTCATGTTAATGCTCAACCTAGCAATGACAATGATGTAGAAATTGAACATGTTGTTGATCTTGATAACCCACAATCAAAGAATCGACGTTATGATAAGAGAGACTTTGTTGCTAGGAAGCATGGTAAAGAAAGAGAACCATGGGTTTAGAAACCCATGCCTTTTCCTCCTAAGCCATCCAAGAAAAAGGATGATGAGGATTTTGAGCGCTTTGATGAAATGATTAGACCTATCTTTTTGCGTATGCGATTGACTGATATGCTCAAAATGAATCCTTATGCTAAATATATGAAAGAAATTGTCACTAATAAAAGAAAGATACCGGAAGCTGAAATTTCCACCATGCTTGCTAATTACACTTTCAAGGGTGGAATACCTAAGAAACTAGGAGATCCAGGAGTACCAACTATACCATGCTCCATTAAAAGAAATTATGTTAAAACTGTTTTATGTGATCTTGGAGCCAGTGTTAGTGTTATGCCTCTCTATTTATATCGTAGACTTGATTTGAATAAGTTGACACCTATTGAAATATCTTTGCAAATGGCTGATAAATCAGCTGCTATACATGTCGGTATTTGTGAGGATGTGCCTGTTGTGGTTGCAAACGTTACTATTTTAACGGACTTTGTTATTCTTGATATTCCCGAGGACGATAGTATGTCTATTATTCTTGGAAGACCCTTTTTGAATACTGCAGGGGTTGTTATTGATTGCAACAAAGGCAATGTCACTTTTCATGTTAATGGCAATGAGCATACGGTACACTTTCCGAGGAAACAACCTCAAGTCCACAGTATAAATTCTATTGGAAATACTTCATCGATCATTATTGGAGGTTTTGAATTTCCTCTTCGTACTGTGAAAAAGAGATATGATATTCTTATTATTGGGGACGTACATATCCCCGTTGAGGTAACATAGTGTTATTCAAAATTTCTCCGGTTTCATGCGATTCAGAATGAGTTTGTTAACAAGACTTGATCAACCTTGTTAGTCGATTCCTTTTGATGAGCATGAGATGGATGAAGTTAGAAGGCACAACCTTCTGTACCCTCCTTTCACTTTCTGTTATTTAGTTGAAATAAGGTAAAAATAGTATTTTTTTGTCTGTTTTCTGAATTATCCGTGCAATATAAAAATACCCCAAAAATAAAAGTTCTCCAAATGCCCTGCCAATTTAATATGATTTTTCTAGAATATTTGAGAATATCTGACACTGAGAACACAGCAGGGGAGCAAGCACACAGCCACGAGGTCGAGGTGCGCCCACCTCTGGCGCGCCTACCTCGTGGGCCCATGGTGGCTCCCTCCACTTATTCCTGCACCCACACACTTCTTCTTCCTCCCAAAAAAATCACCATCCAGCTCAAGCACGAGTTCTAGCTCATTTTGCTGCGATTTTCGATCTCCTTGCTCAAAGCACCTCTCACAAAACTGCTTTGGGGGATTGTTCCTTGGTATGTGACTCCTCCATTTGTCCAATTAGTTTTTGTTCTAGTGCTTTATTCATTGCATATTTGTGCTGCCTAGGTGACCATGTTCTTGAGCTTACATGCAAAATTTATATGGTTCCAAGTAGTTCTAATGCATGATATAGGATCTAGGCACTTGTAGGAGTAGTTGCTATCAATTTTGTTGAGCTTGGTTCACTTTTATTCGAAGTTGCTAAAAATTTCAGAATCTTTCAGAAAATAATGAAGAGATTTTTGAGGGGCTCATCGAGCCGAAACTCGAAGGAAAAGCAAAGTGAAGAAGCAGAGAGGCCCAAATATAATCTGCCTCGCATCGGGAAGGTTCGGCCGTGTGAATGGCCTTCCAATGATTTCTTGAGAGCAGCCGGGATTTATGATGATTTTTATGAATTGGCTGAGAATGCAAGCCTCACTGACTTCCTCCTCGACCAACGCGAACAGTATCTCTTACTCACCAATACTTTGGTGCAAAACTTCTACTATTATCATAAGGAATCACCTCCTTCAGTAGAGTTTCATTTATATGATGTGGTTAAGAAGATGTCACTAGATGAATTTTGCAGGGTTTGCAAAATACCTTTCGAGGGTAGTTTAGAGGAACCACATCGTAAAGATGTGGACGGGTTTATTGACACTATTACTGTAGGGGAAACTAGAAAGGTTTCCGATGCAAGAATCACTAGCATACATTTTCCTGTTTTACGCTACTTTGCAATATTTGCTAGTCGTTGCTTAATTGGTCGCGGAAACTGTGGAAACCTTAGTGTTCCTGATATTATTATTTTGTTCCATGGTTTATTCTGTGACGACTCTGTTAGTATGGGCGGTATTATTGCCAAACGGTTAAGTCTGAACCGTACAAAGGGCCCCATCTTTTGAGGTGTTTATGCTTCACGCCTTGCTGCATACTATAACATACCTATTAGGCACTATGAAAAAGAAGAAAAAATGTTGCCTACTGTTTATTTAAATTATAAGAGCATGGTAGCGCATGATTTTATTGTTAAAAATAGGGAAAGGGAGCTTAAATACAAATTGTTCTTTGATAAATGTCACCCTGACTATTACCTTGCCTGCTCCTTCCTTGTTTGATTTGTCTGCAGGCCAGTATCTCGTTCCGCTGGTGGCCATTCATGCCTACCGGAACCCTACATCAGCCACAGAGCCAAGTCGGAACCACAAAGGGATCCTTCACGACAGTCTAATTACCAGTGGGATCCGGAGATGAATGCCAACCAGTGGCAATCAGAGTCTTCTCCATCTCAGTACGACCCCAACTACAACTTTGGATATCCGCCAGGACAACCGTGGCCATAAACCAACTTAGGCCAAAAGCCTAATCTTGGGGGAGTACGTATTTCTCACCGACATTACATTTATGTTCACACACTCATTGCTAGTTGTCGGTGCTCATACTTTTTCACTGTAATATCCATGCTAGTTTATTTTCCTTTTTATGCTTTCTTCTTGTGTGTTTGTTAAACCTTAAGAAAAACCAAAAAAATTAGTTATAGCTTTTAGCTAGTTTACTTTTCTTGCTGTAGTAGTAATAATTAAAAAGAAAATTCAAAAAGATTTCTCTATCTTCTTTTGCTTGTTGGGAGCTTTCCCGTGTAAATAGTTTTATTTCTTTTCTTTTCTTTGGGGGTCGATAGGAGAAGACCATGATGAAATTGTTAAAGTGGCTCTTATATGCATTATTGTTGATTTAACCAAGAGCCCATATTGCCTTGTCTTCTCCTGTTTATTGAATGCTCGTATATTCCAGCTTAGTCCAATGCACGCGCACTATTATTATTATTCACATCGTTCGGTCGGGCAAGTGAAAGGCAATTATGACGATATATGATGGACTGACTGAGATGAGAGAAGCTGGTATAAACTCGACCTCTCTTGTTTTTGTAAATATGATTAGTTCATCGTTTCTGATTCAGCCTATTATGAATAGACATGTTTGCAATGACAATTAGAGATTATAGTTACTTATGCCATGCTTAATTAGCTAGGAGTTTATAATGGTTTACCTTGCATGCCAACATGCTATTAAAATGGTTGTGATGTGGTATAGTAGGGTGGTATCCTCCTTTGAATGATTTAAGTGACTTGACTTGGCACATGTTCAAACATGTAGTTGAAACAAATCAACATAGCCTTCACGATATTTATGTTCATGGTGGATTATATCCTACTCATGCTTGCACTCAATGTTTATTAATTTTAATGCATGTTCATGACTGTTGTCGCTCTCTAGTTGGTCGCTTCCCAGTCTTCTGCTAGCCTTCACTTGTACTAAGCGGGAATACTGCTTGTGCATCCAATCCCTTAAACCCCAAAGTTATGCCATATGAGTCCACCATACCTTCCTATATGCGGTATATACCTGCCGTTCCAAGTAAATTTGTATGTGCCAAACTCTAAACCTTCACATGAAATTCTGTTTTGTATGCTCGAATAGCTCATGTATCAACTAGGGTTGTCCGTATCTTCCATGCTAGGCGGGTTATTCTCTAGAGGAGTGGACTCCGCTTCTCACTCACGAGAAAATGGCTGGTCACCGTGATGCCCAGTCCCATGCTTTATGCAAATCAAATCAAAATAATTGCAAACAAAACTTCCCCCGGGACTGTTGTTAGTTGGAGGAACTCGTTGTTTCGTGCAAGCCATGGATTGATGCTTGTTGGTGGAGGGGGAGTATAAACTTTACCATTCTGTTTGGGAACCGGCTATAATGTGTGTAGCATGGAAGACATCGACATCTCTTGGTTGTTATGTTGACAATGAAAGTATGCCGCACAAAATATTATTTATCTCTATTTCAAAGTCGAGCTCTGGCACCTCTACAAATCCCTGCTTCCCTCTGCGAAGGGCCTATCTATTTACTTTTATGTTGAGTCATCACCCTCTTATTAGAAAGCACCAGCTGGAGAGCACCGCTGTCATTTGCATCCATTACTATTAATTCATATTGGGTATGACTATGACTGTATCTCTTTTACTATGAATTACAATATTTAGTCAGTCCTTGATCTTTAAAGGTGCTCTGCATTTATGTTTTGCGGTCTCAGAAAGGGCTAACGAGATATCATCTTGTTATATCATATCATGATTGTTTTGAGAAAGTGTTGTCATCCGAGATTTACTATTATTGCTCGCTAGTTGATTATGTCATTGACATGAGTAAACATGAGACCTAATGTTATTGTGAATGTGCTTAGTCATAATCTTAGCTGAAAACTTGAATGATGGCTTTACATATTTATAACAACAAGAGGAAACAGAGTTTGTAAAAGTTTTTCTTTATTACTTTCAATTTATCAACTGAATTGCTTGAGGACAAGCAAAGGTTTAAGCTTGGGGGAGTTGATACGTCTCCGTCGTATCTACTTTTCCAAACACTTTTGCCCTTGTTTTGGACTCTAACTTGAATGATTTGAATGGAACTAACACGGATGATCTTTGTTTTCAGAGAATTGCCATGGTGTTATTTATGTGCAGAAACAAAAGTTCTCGGAAATACCTGAAACTCCACGGAACTTATTTTTGGAAAATATTAAAAATATTGGCGAAAGAATCAAGACCAGGGGGGGCACCACCTGTCCACGGGGGTGGGGGCGCGCCTGCCCCCCTGGGCGCTCCCCCTGCCTCGTGGGCCCCCTGTTGCTCCACCGACCTCAACTCCAACTCCATATATTCGTGTTCGGGGAGAAAAAAATTAGAGAGAAAGATTCCCTGCATTTTACAATACGGAGCCGCCGCCAAGCCCTAAACTCACTCGGGGGGCTGATTTGGAGTCCGTTCGGGGCTCCGGAGAGGGGAATCCATCGCCATTGTCATCATCAACCATCCTCCATCACCAATTTCATGATGCTCACCGCGGTGCGTGAGTAATTCCATCGTTGGCTTGCTGGACGGTGATGGGTTGGATGAGATTTATCATGTAATCGAGTTAGTTTTGTTAGGGTTTGATCCCTAGTATCCACTATGTTCTTAGATTGATGTTGCTATGACTTTGCTATGCTTAATGCTTGTCACTAGGGCCCGAGTGCCATGATTTCATATCTGAACCTATTATGTTTTCATGAATATATGTGAGTTCTTGATCCTATCTTGCAAGTCTATAGTCACCTACTATGTGTTATGATCCGGCTACCCTGAAGTGACAATAATAGGGACCACTCCCGGTGATGACCATAGTTTGAGGAGTTCATGTATTCACTATGTGTTAATGCTTTGGTCCGGTACTCTATTAAAAGGAGGCCTTAATATCCCTTAGTTTGCAATAGGACCCCGCTGAAACCGGAGGGTAGGACAAAAGATGTCGTGCAAGTTCTTTTCCATAAGCATGTATGACTATATTCGGAATACATGCCTACATTACATTAATGAATTGGAGCTAGTTCTGTGTCACCCTATGTTATGACTATTACATGATGAACCACATCTGGCATAATTCTCCATCACCGATCCAATGCCTACGAGCTTTTCACATATTGTTCTTCGCTTATTTACTTTTTCGTTGCTTCTGTTACAATTACTACAAAACCCAAAAATATTACTTTTGCTACCGTTACCATTACTTCCATACTACTTTGCTACTAAATACTTTGCTGCAGATACTACAAAGCAACCGTGAGTACTCATCCAAAGTACTCGCAAGCAAGGATCTACAATACTTATGCATCGGTATCAATGGAAGGGGTAGTATCTATGGACTGAACTGCAGAATGCCAGAAGAGAAGGGGAAAGCCTAGTCCTATCAAAGACTGGCATCTTCAACATCTTCAGCGGTCTTGCAACATTAGAAGAGTGCAGTCTAGCATAAAGTAAAGTAGTAGTAGTGTCATCAACCTCACCCAGAGATCCTTCCTCGACTCCCAGCGAGAAAGCAATCCCAGAGCCATACTATCCATTTCTCATATCAATTTTTCATCTCAAGTATCCAGTTCTAGTTGTATCGATCGGGATACAACTCCGAGTGTCTGTTACCGTAGGACAGGCTATCGATAGATGTTTTCTTCCCTGCAGGGTGCTACCTCTTGAGCACTGCTTTGGCTTTCCCTTGAAGAGGAAAAGGTGATGCAGCAAAGTAGCGTAAGTATTTCCCTCAGTTTTTGAGAACCAAGTTGTCAATCTAGTAGGAGACTACACGCAAGTCGTCTCGTACCTACACAAACAAATAAGAACCTTGCAACCAACGCGATAAAGGGGTTGTCAATCCCTTCACGGCCACTTGCAAAAGTGAGATCTGATAGAGATAATAAGATAAATATTTTTGGTATTTTTTATGATATAGATTGAAAGTAAAGATTGCAAAGTAAAATAGATTGGAAACTTATATGATGGAAAATAGACCCGGGGGCCATAGGTTTCACTAGTGGCTTCTCTCAAGATAGCATAAGTATTACGGTGGGTGAACAAATTACTGTCTAGCAATTGATATAAAAGTGCATAGTTATGAGAATATCTAGGCATGATCATGTATATAGGCATCACGTCCGCGACAAGTAGACCGAAACGATTCTGCATCTACTACTATTACTCCACACATCAACCGCTATCCAGCATGCATCTAGAGTATTAAGTTCATAAGAACAAAGTAACGCATTAGGCAAGATGACATGATGTAGAGGGATAAACTCAAGCAATATGATATAAACCCCATATTTTTATCCTCGATGGCAACAATACAATGCGTGCCTTGCTGCCCCTGCTGTCACTGGGAAAGGACACCGCAAGATTGAACCCAAAGCTAAGAACTTCTCCCATTGCAAGAAAGATCAATCTAGTAGGCCAAACCAAACTGATAATACATAAAAGAATTCAGAGGAGATTCAAATATTGTTCATAGATAATCTTAATCATAAACCCACAATTCATCGGATCCCGACAAACACACCGCAAAAAGAATTACATCAAATAGATCTCCAAGAAGATCGAGGAGAACTTTGTATTGAGATCCAAAGAGAGATAAGAAGCCATCTAGCTAATAACTATGGACCCGAGGTCTATGGTAAACTACTCACACATCATTGGAGAGACTATGGTGTTGATGTAGAAGCCCTCCGTGATCGATTCCCCCTCCGGCGGGGCGCCGGAAAAGGCCCCAAGATGGGATCTCATGAGTACAGAAGGTTGCGGCGGTGGAAATAGGGTTTCGTGGTGCTCTCGGATGTTTTTGGGGTATATGAGTATGTATAGGCGAAAGAAGTCGGTCAGGGGAGCCACGAGGGGCCCACGAGGGTGGGGGGCGCGCCACCCCCTGGGTGTGCCCTCCTGCTTCGTGGCCTCCTCGTTTCTTTCTTGACGTCCACTCCCAGTCTCCTGGATTGCGTTTGTTCCAAAAATCACTCTCCCGAAGGTTTCATTCCGTTTGGATTCCGTTTGATATTCCTTTTCTGCAAAACACTGAAATAGGCAAAAAAAAGCAATTTGCACTGGGCCTTTGGTTAGTAGGTTAGTCCCAAAAATAATATGAAAGTGTATAATAAAGCCCATTAAACATCCAAAACAGATAATATAATAGCATGGAACAATCAAAATTATAGATACGTTGGGGACGTATCAAGCATCCCCAAGCTTAATTCCTTCTCGTCCTCGAGTAGGTGAATGATAAAAACAGAATTTTTGATGTGGAATGCTACCTAGCATATTTTTCAATGTAATTTTCTTTATTGTGGCATGAATGTTCAGATCCGAAAGATTGAAGATAAAAGTTTAATGTTGTCATAAAAATAATAATACTTCAAGCATACTAACTAAGCAATTATGTTTTCTCAAAATAACATGGCCAAAGAAAGTTCATCCCTACAAAATCATATAGTTTGGTCATGCTCCATTTTCGTCACACAAGAATGCTCTCATCATACACAACCTCGATGAAAAGCCAAACAACTGTTTCATACTTTAGTAATCTCAAACTTTTTTCAACTTTCACGCAATACATGAGCGTGAGCCTTGGACATAGCACTATGGGTGGAATAGAGTATAATGATGGGGGTTATGTGGAGAAGACAAAAAAGGAGAAAGTCTCACATTGACGCGGCTAATCAACGGGCTAGGGAGATGCCCATCAATTGATGTCAATGCAAGGAGTAGGGATTGCCATGCAACGAATGCACTAGATCTATAAATGTATGAAAGCTCAACAAAAGAAACTAAGTGGGTGTGCATCCAACTTGCTTGCTCATGAAGACCTAGGGCATTTGAGGAAGCGCATTGTTGGAATGTACAAGCCAAGTTCTATAATGAAAAATTCCCACTAGTATATGAAAGTGACAAAACAAGAAATTCTCTATCATAAAGATCATGGTGCTACTTTGAAGCACAAGTGTGAAAAAAATGATAGCATTGTCCCTTTTTATTTCTTTTTTGAGCTTTTTTTATTTGGCCTTTCTTCTTATTCTCTTTTTTTATTGGGGACAATGCTCTATTAATGATTATCATCACACTTCTATTTACTTACAACTCAATGGTTACAACTCGATACTAGAACAAAATATGACTATATGAATGCCTCCGGCGGTGTACTGGGATGGGCAATGAATCAAGAGTGACATGTATGATAAATTATGCATGGTGGCTTTGCCACAAATACGATGTCAACTACATGATCATGCAAGGCAATATGACAATGATGAAGCGTGTCATAATAAATAAAACGGTGGAAAGTTGCATGGCAATATATCTTAGAATGGCTATGGAAATGCCATAATAGGTAGGTATGGTGGTTGTTTTGAGGAAGATATAAGGAGGTTTATGTGTGATAGAGCGTATCATATCACGGGGTTTGGATGCACCAGCGAAGTTTGCACCAACTCTCAAGGTGAGAAAGGGCAATGCATGGTACCGAAGAGGCTAGCAATGATGGAAAGGTGAGAGTGCGTATAATCCATGGACTCAACATTAGTCATAAAGAATTCACATACTTATTGCAAAAATCTACAAGTCATCAAAAACAAGCATTACGCGCATGGTCCTAGGGGGATAGATTGGTAGGAAAAGACCATCGCTCGTCCCCGATCGCCACTCATAAGGATGACAATCAAAGAACACCTCATGTTTCAAATTTCTTACACAACGGTTACCATACGTGCATGCTACGGGACTTGCAAACTTCAACACAAGTATTTCTCCAATTCACAACTACTCAACTAGCATGACTCTAATATTACCATCTTCATATCTCAAAACAATCATCAAGTATCAAACTTCTCATAGTATTCAATGCACTTTTTATGAAAGTTTATATTATACCAATCTTGGATGCCTATTATATTACGACTAATTTTATAGCCAAAGCAAATTACCATGCTGTTCTAAAGGACTCTCAAAATAATATAAGTGAAGCATTAGAGATCAATAATTTCTATAAAATAAAACCACCACCGTGCTCTAAAAGATATAAGTGAAGCACTGGAGCAAAATTATCTAACTCAAAAGATATAAGTGAAGCACATAGAGTATTCTAACAAATTCTGATTCATGTGTGTCTCTCCGAAAAGGTGTGTACAGCAAGGATGATTGTGGTAAACTGAAAAGAAAAGTCTCAAATCATACAAGACGCTACAAGCAAAACACATATCATGTGGTGAATAAAAATATAGCATCAAGTAAAGTTACCGATGGACGAAGACGAAAGAGGGGATGCCTTCCGGGGCATTGATACGTCTCCAACATATCTATAATTTATGAAGTATTCATGCTATTATATTATCTGTTTTGGATGTTTATGCGCTTTACTAAACACTTATATATTATTTTTGGGACTAACCTATTAACCGGAGGCCCAGCCCAAATTGTTGTTTTCTTGCCTATTTCAGTGTTTCGAAGAAAAGGAATATCAAACGGGGTCCAAACAGAATGAAACCTTCGGGAGAGTTATTTTTGGAGCGGAAGCAATCTAGGAGACTTGGAGTAGGCGTCGGGAAGCTTGAGGAAGCCACGAGGCATGGGAGGCGCGCCTACCCCTCAGGCGCGCCCCCACCCTCGTGGGCCCCTCGTGGCTCCCCTGACCGACTTCTTTCGCCTATATATATATCCATATACCCTAAAAACATCGAGGAGCACAACAGATCGGGAGTTCCGCCGCCGCAAGCCTCTGTAGCCACCAAAAACCAATCGGGACCCTGTTTCGGCACCCTGCCGGAGAGGGGATCCCTCACCGGTGGCCATCTTCATCATCACGACGATCTCCATGACGAGGAGGGAGTAGTTCACCCTCGGGGCTGAGGGTATGTACCAGCAGCTATGTGTTTTATCTCTCTCTCCTCTCTCTCGTGTTCTTGAGGTGATACAATCTTGATGTATCACGAGCTTTGCTATTATAGTTGGATCTTATGATGTTTCTCCCCCTCTACTCTCTTGTAATGGATTGAGTTTTCCCTTTGAAGTTGTCTTATCGGATTGAGTCTTTAAGGATTTGAGAACACTTGATGTATGTCTTGCATGTTCTTATCTGTGGTGACAATGGGATATCACGTGATCTACTTGATGTATGTTTTGGTGATCAACTTGCGGGTTCTGTGACCTCGTGATCTTATGCATAGGGGTTGGCACACGTTTTCGTCTTGACTCTCCGGTAGAAACTTTGGGGCACTCTTTGAAGTACTTTGTGTTGGTTGAATAGATGAATCTGAGATTGTGTGATGCATATCATATAATCATACCCGTGGATACTTGAGGTGACATTGGAGTATCTAGGTGACATTAGGGTTTTGGTTGATTTGTGTCTTGAGGTGTTATTCTAGTACAAACTCTTGAATAGATCGATCAGAAAGAATAACTTTGAGGTGGTTTCATACTCTACCATAATCTCTTCGTTTGTTCTTCGCTATTAGTGACTTTGGAGTGACTCTTTGTTGCATGTTGAGGGATATTTATATGATCCAATTATGTTATTATTGTTGAGAGAACTTGCACTAGTGAAAGTATGAACCCTAGGCCTTGTTTCCTAGCATTGCAATACCGTTTACGCTCACTTTTACCACTTGTTACCTTGCTGTTTTTATATTTTCAGATTACAAAAACGTCTATCTACCATCCATATTGCACTTGTGTCACCATCTCTTCGCCGAACTAGTGCACCTATACAATTTACCATTGTATTGGGTGTGTTGGGGACACAAGAGACTCTTTGTTATTTGGTTGCAGGGATGTTTGAGAGAGACCATCTTCATCCTACGCCTCCCACGGATTGATAAACCTTAGGCCATCCACTTGAGGGAAATTTGCTACTGTTCTACAAACCTCTGCACTTGGAGGCCCAACAACGTCTACAAGAAGAAGGTTGTGTAGTAGACATCAGGCATCCCCAAGCTTAGGCTTTTGGTTGTCCTTGAATTTTACCTTGGGGTGCCTTGGGCATTCCCAAGCTTAGCCTCTTGCCACTCCTTATTCCAAAATCCATCAAATCTTTACCCAAAACTTGAAAACTTCACAACACAAAACTCAACAGAAAATCTCATGAGCCCCGTTAGAGAAAGAAAACAAACCACCACTTCAAGGTACTGTATTACAACTTCTCTATGGTTCATACCCCCCCGATACTAGCCATAGATTCATCAAAATAAGCAAACAACACACAAAAAATAGAATCTGTCAAAAACAGAACAGTCTGTAGTAATCTGTATCAAAGGTATACTTCTAGAACTCCAAAAATTCTGAAATAAATTGGTGCATGTGAGTAATTTATCTATTTATCATCTTCAAAAATAATCAACCTAAAATCACTCTCTAGTAAAAAAATGGCAGCTAATCTCGTGAGCAATAAAGTTTCTGTTTTTTTAGCAAGATCATAAGGACTTCACCCAAGTCTTCCCAAAGGTTCTACTTGGCACAAACACTAATTTAAAACATAAAACCACATCTAAACAGAGGCTAGAAGAATTATTTATTACTAAACATAACCAAAAATCAAGAAACAAAAACAAAATTGGGTTGCTTCCCAACAAGCTCTATCGTTTAACGCCCCTAGCTAGGCATAAAGGCAATGATAGATCTAGGTATTATCATCTTTGGTATGCAATCCGTAAGTGGCTCTCATAATAGATTCATAAGGTAATTTAATTTTCTTTCTAGGAAAGTGTTCCATGCCTTTCCTTAACGGAAATTGGAATCTAATATTTCCTTCTTTCATATCAATAATTACACATATCATTCTAAGGAAAGGTCTACCAAGAATAATAAGACATGTAGGATTGCAATCTATATCAAGAACAATGAAATCTACGGGCACATAAGTCCTATTTGCAACAATAAGAACATCATTCATCCTTCCCTTAGGTTTCTTAATGGTAGAATCCGCAAGATGCAAATTAAAAGAACAATCATCAAATTAACGAAACCTAACACATCACACAAAGTTTTTGGAATCGTGGAGACACTAGCACCCAAATCACACAAAGCATAGCATTCATGATCTTTAATAACTTTAATAGTAGGTTCCCACTCATCATAAAGTTTTCTAGGGATAGAAACTTCTAATTCATGTTTTTCTTCATAAGATTGCATTAAAGCATCAACAATATGTTTGGTAAAAGCTTTATTTTGACTATAAGCATGAGGAGAATTTAACGCGGATTGCAACTAGGAAATACAATCTATTAAAGAACAATTATCATAATTAAATTCCTTGAAATCCAAAATAGTGGGTTCATTGCTATGTAAAGTTTTGACCTCTTCAATCCCACTTTTACCAATTTTTGCATCAAGATCTAAAAACTCCGAATCATTGGGACGACTTTTAACTGAAGTTGACTCATCTCCAGTCCCATCATTATCAAGATTCATATTGCAAAACAAAGATTTCATAGGAGACACATCAATCACTTTTAGATATTCGTCCCTATTATCATGAAAACTAGAAGAACACACTTTTACAAAGCAATCTTTCTTAGCATGCATCCTAGCGGTTCTTTCCTTGCACTCATCAATAGAAATTCTCATAGATTTGAGAGACTCATTGATATCATGCTTAGGTGGGATAGATCTAAGTTTCAAAGAATCAACATTAAGAGAAATTCTATCCACGTTCCTAGCCAACTCATCAATCTTAGGCAATTTTTCTTCAAGCAAAGCATTGAAATTCTTTTGAGAAATCATAAATTCTTTAACACTAGTCTCAAAATCAGAGGGCATCTTATTAAAATTTCCATAAGAGTTGTTGCAGGAATTACCATAATTATTAGAGGAATTACAAGGATACGACCTAGGATCAAAATTTCCTGTATAAGCGTTGTTACCAAAATTGTTCCTACCAACAAAATTCACATCCATATATTCATTATTATTCTCAATCAAAGTAGACAAAGGCATATCATTAGGATCAGAAGAAACACTCTTATTAGCAAACAACTTCATAAGTTCATCCATCTTTCCACTCAAAATTGAAAGTGCGTTATATCGACTAGAGGGGGGGTGAATAGGCGATTTTTATGAATTCTTCAATGAGGAATTTGCCAGTGAGGAAATTCCTAAGTGAAGAACTACTTGCAGCGGAATAAGTACTCAGAAGTAAGCATAAGAGAATGTGGGCATGGTCATCACGATGAAATGAAGACAATCAAAGAGTACAGAAAGCGTAAACACAGGATAGCACAAGATGAAGACAAACAGACTGAAGAATTGAACTGAGGAAATTGAGAAAGTCTTCAGCCAAAGTCTTCAAACACAGATATGAGCGAACACTCAACACAGAATGAGGAAATGAAAGAGTTGAGGAAATAGAACCGATTAGGTTGGTGAAGACAATGATTTGGTAGACCAGTTACAGTAGCGACCGGACCGAATGGATCAAGTCTACGTGCTCGGTGTCATCCTGGATCGATAATCTTGACACCACACAGTACTTGAAGGATTTATAGCGAGTAGCAATCACACACTTATTACATCGTTGTCCACAAGGGAACTTAATACAATAATATGGCTTAAGGCCATCTTATAATAACAATGGAAGGCTTGGAAGATAAGTGAGTCCATCAACTCCATCGGCATCACCGAGTATAGAACCACGACCTAACACCTTACTAAATAAATGCGAAAAGTGCATAGCGTGAAAGTTGCAGCCAAAAACGGTCAGACATGGAATATCTTGGCAATGTAACACATAAAAAGCAATGAAGGAATAAGCCTATACTACATGCATATATGGCTGGTGGTAAAGCTCTATGGTTACATTTCTGCATAAAGCTGGTTTTTCCCCTACAACAAAGGAATAATTTTTATTTAACTATCATGGTGGTTGTTAAACATTGAGAATGGTTGACAGCATCCTCAATCCCAATTAAAAAGGTACTCATCAAAATCCCAATAACTTTTATTAGAAGTAACATGTTGAGATTCACATGATATTCAATTACGGATACTCAAAACGTCCATAACCGGGGACACGGCTAATCATGATTAGTTTATACACTCTGCAGAGGTTTGCGCACTTTTCCCCACAAGACTCGATCGCCTCCGCTTGGTTCTCGCACTACATGGTGTTTGAGAAACGGATGACCGAGACATAGTCTTTCAGAAGCGCTAGCACCTTACATGTGGGTAGACCGTACCAACCTACATCCCCTACATCAGCTATCCTACCCGTAAGAGTTCGCACAACTTAGTCAACTCGCGAGCCCATAATTGGCTTGTGGCTGCACGGAAGTTTCAGTTTGAATAATCTTATGATCCCTTAGAGCACAGGTGGCGGTCCGAAGAAATCTGAGCAAGTCTGATAGAAACCAGGTGCCTCAATCCACCCAGATGTGTGTTTAGGTTGCCACCTTAGATAAACCATTATTAACAATCTCACATCTGTCATGGATATTCACTCACCCAATCCACGTCTACTAGCATAGCATGGCATAAGCAAACGTAGAAGTAACTCCCAAGGTTTCATAAGTAAAACAGGTAATAGGTACTACCTCAGATCTACTTCCCAATCCCACAATTTAAGTTGATCCTAAACATGCAAATGTTTGAGGGCTGGATCTAATGCAATAAAACTGGGTAGTAGAAAAGGTGTGATCAAGTGTTACTTGCCTTGCTGATGATCCGCGAGACCTAGAGATTCGAAGTAACAAGCGGCGCACTCCGGGTGATCTAACGCAGACAAACAACAAGCATACAATAAGTACTCATCTAATGCACAGGGAAAACTCGAATAACCGATCTAACCAGAGAGTTCAACTTAAGAACCCTGGTTGCAAAAGAATCGAATCAAATAAAGCATCGAAAGTCGAAACTCGAGAGAAACGACTCGGTTTAGCAATCTGAAACTAGGTCAAAATTTTACAGTAGCAAAACTTTATTTAAGTAGGTTAGTCGAACGGCGGTTTAAGAACGAAACTCCAGCGCTTGAATCACCTGATTCCGATAAGCGGCGAGAAAATAAACAGATTTGAAAATCGAATCGAAATCGAAATCAAAAAATAACGGATTAAATCCGATTAAAAGAAAACGACGAACAGATTAAACAGCGGACGTTCGTTAACAGAACTAATCCAACGAACACGTTCATTAAAGCGAGCGGTTCGGTGAGCGTTCACTAAATAAGAAAACCGAAAAAAATAAACCAATCTAGGTTTTTTTAAAAAAACGAACAATGCAAAAAAACCGGATCGGTTTTAAAACAAAACCGGATCGGGCAGGCGGCGAGGTCGGCTACCTCCGCGAGGTCACCGGCGAGCTCCGACCTCCGGTAGGGCGGCGGGGGTCCCGCGGGTCAAGGGTCGCTGGGTGTCGAGGGCGTCGAGGGCGGCGGCCCGGCGACGGCCGGCGGCGGCTTGAGCGAGGCGGGCGGCTTGGGTGAGGGGCGGCGGGCGGCTCGGGGTGAGGAGAGGAGGGGGCGGGGTTAAATAGGAGGGGGTGCTGCCTTGGGGAGGGAAAGCCAGGCGGCAGCGGCGGGTCCGAGCCGGACTCGGCGGCGGCGGCGATCTCCTCCATGGTAGCGAGGAGGGAGGTGGTTGGGCAGGCGGTGGGTTGGGCCCTTGGCCCAAAGTGGCGGCGTTTTTTAAACAAAACTAAACGAAAATAAAATCAAACCAAACGGACTCCAAATTAAATAAAATTAATTTTCCCCGACTCCTAAAAATGAGTCGAACAAAATGAACTTTATAACGGGGCAAATATGCATATTTTTAAAATGCTCATTTTTTTGCCTAAAGCAAATAAACTGTCGAAAAACCAAATTTGACTTATTTATAGAATCTTCGTTTTTCCTAAATGTTGGGAAAGTCATATTATTCCCTCTCTTAAATTTTTGTATCGGAAAAACTTTTGAAGATAAATAAATAAATCCAAATGATCCTATTTTCAAAATTTGAGGAATCCCAAATATGAAAATAATGAAATCGCCAACTCTCTCCGAGGGTCCTTGAGTTGCGTGAAATTTTCTTGGATCGGAAAATGCGAGAAAATATGATATGCATGATGACCTAATGTATAACATTCCAAATTGAAAATTTGGGATGTTACAAACCTACTAAGATGAATCTAGCCCTCGAGATTGGGTTAACTAGAAAATAGGTGAGGTGGTCCTTAAGCAAAACTTCCTCTCTTTCCCGGTGGCTTCATCTTGATGTGGTGGCTCCACTTGAACCTTGCAAAACTTGATAACCTTGCTGCGAGTAACTCTGCTAGCATAATCGAGAATCTTAACGGTTTTCCTCATATGTTAAATCATCCTTCAACTGAATTGCTTCCGGTGTACTTGTGTCTCTTAACGGTACCTCTGCTATCTCGGGGAACATTTCTTCAATCGAGAAACATGGAATACATCATGAACTCGACAGTCCTTCCGCAATTCCAACTTATAAGCAACTTCTCCCATGCGTTGCAAAATCTTATATGGTCCAACGAAACGTGGTGCTAACTTTCCTTTAACTCCAAAGCGCTTAACTCCTCGAAGCGGGGATACTCTAAGATATACTCTGTCTCCAACTTCATACTCAATCGCTGCGCTTTGAATCGGCATAGCTCTTTTATGCGACTGGGCTACCTTGAGCCTCTCTCGAATCAGTTTAACCTTCTGCTCGGACTCCTTAATCAAATCTGGTCCAAACAATTGGCGATCTCGGTTTAGTCCCATGACAATGGTGTCCTGCACCTTCTTCCGTCTGAGCCTCGAAGGTGCTATCTTCAAGCTGGTTTGGTAGCTGTTGTTGTAGGAGAATTCTGCATCGGTAAATTTTCATCCCAACTAGATCCATAATCTAGTGCACAAGCTCTCGAAGATATCCTCCAAAATCTGATTGACTCTCTCGGTCATCCATCGGTCTGTGGGTGGAAAGCTGTACTGAATTCCAATCTAGTTCCCAATGTTTCGTGCAACTGGTTCCAAAATTTTGAGGTAAATTGGGTTCCTCTGTCTGATACGATGCTCCTCGAAACTCCGTGTCAACACACAATTATGGTCATGTATATCTTTGCCAACTTAGCACTGCTATAGGTAGTCTTGACTGGAATGAAATGAGCTACCTTCGTTAAACGGTCGACTACAACCCAAATCGAGTCATAACCTGAACGAGTCTTTGGCAAACCTGTGATGAAATCCATGCCTAGTTTATCCCACTTCCATTCGGGTATCGGCAATGGTTGTAACAATCCGGCTGGCTTCTGATGCTCTGCTTTTACTTTTTGACATACATCGCAAACTGCTACATATTCCGCAATATCCTTCTTCATTCCGGTCCACCAGAAAGTATTCTTCAAATCCAAATACATCTTGGTATTTCCTGGGTGAATCGAATAGGGTGAATCATGGGCTTCTTGTAAAATCAACTTCCTGATCTCTGGGTTATTGGGCACATAAACACGGTCTTCAAACCATAGGGTATCATGCTCATCCTCACGAAATCCCTTAGCTTTTCCTTTGCTCATTTTCTCCTTTATAGAGGCAACTTCCTTATCTGCCTTTTGGGCTTCTCTGATTTTGTCCATTAGTGTAGACTGAATCTCCAATGCTGCTACATAGCCTCTCAGAACTATTTCCAAACATAGCCCTTGAAGGTCCTCGGCTAACTCATTTGGTATCCCTCCCATCATTAGGGTATTGACGTGGCTCTTACGGCTCAATGCGTCTGCTACGACATTAGCCTTTCCGGGGTGATAATGCAATCTCATATCATAATCCTTGATAAGCTCTAACCATCTCCTTTGTCTGAGATTCAATTCCTTCTGTGTGAAAATGTACTTCAAACTCTTGTGATCCGTGTACACTTCACAATGATTCCCAATGAGAAAATGTCTCCATGTCCTTAAGGCGTGCACAACGGCTGCTAATTCCAAATCATGTGTGGCAACTTCAACTCATGGGGCTTAAGTTGTCGTGAAGCATACGAAACAACTCTTCCTTCCTGCATAAGCACTGCTCCAAGTCCTTGATGTGAAGCGTCGCAGTACACCTCATAATCCTTAGTACGATCTGACAATATCAAAACTGGTGAGGTAACCAATCTTTTCTTCAACTCCTGAAAACTTGCCTCACAGTCCTCAGTCCATATGAATTTGTTATCCTTCTTCAACAATTCTGTCATAGGCTTTGCAATCCTTGAGAAATTCTCAATGAATCTTGGTAGTATCCTGCGAGTCCAAGGAAACTCGAATCTCTCCAACTGTCGTTGGTGCTTCCCATTTAGTTCTGGTCTCAACCTTTGTGGGGTCAACTGCTATTCCTTCTCCGGATATAACATGTCAGAAATCCAACTTCCTTTAACCAAAACTCACATTTCTTGAACTTGGCATACAAGCTGGTGTTCCCTCGGTTTCTCAAAACCAATCGCAAATGTTCCTTGTGCTCCTCTTCATTCTTGAGAAAATCAAAATGTCATCAATGAACACCACGATTTAACTTATCCAAAACTCCATAAACACTTTGTTCATCGGGTTCATGAAATAGGCTGGTGCGTTAGTCAGTCCAAATGACATAACGGTATACTCATCACATCCATATCTCGTGGTAAAAGCTGTCTTGGGTATGTCTTGCTCCCGAATCTTCAACTGATGGTACCCTGATCGTAAATCGATCTTGGAAAACACCTTAGCTCCTTGCAAACGATCAAACAGATCATTTATCATAGGTAGTGGGTACTTGTTCTTGATTGTTACTTCATTCAATCCACGATAATCAACAACCATTCTTAATGATCCATCCTTCTTCTCCACTAACAATACGGGTGATCCCCAAGGTGAAGAACTTGGGCGTATAAAACCTTTATCCAATAGTTCCTTAATCTGTTTCTTGATTTCCGCCAAATCCTCTGCGGGCATCACATGCAGACGGTAAACCGATATCGGGCCTGTTCACAGCAGCAGTTCGATCAAAAACTCAATGTCTCTATCCGGTGGCATTCACAGCAACTCTTAGGAAATACATCGGAAAATCCTTCACCTTGGTACTTCTTCCCGCACCACTCGATAAGAAATTAACTTGTGCTCTCCTCGGCTCGTGCCGTGATACATACTTGATCCTTCTTCTTTACGGTGTGGTGAGCAAAATTGACTTTGTGGTGCAATCTATGTTTCCTCCATACCTTGATAACCAATCCATTCCTAATATCACATCCAATCCTTGGGATTCCGAACTATTAGGTGCGAGGGAAAACATAGTGTCCAATCCTTAATGGCGATCGATCACACCATTTACTAGCCATGTATTCTGCTCGGGTGAGGTTACTAGCATGGGTGACCTAAGGGCTTGGGTTGGTAACTTGTACTTATCCACAAATCCTTGATATGTATGAATGCGATGCACCAATGTCGAAAAGAACAACTGCGATAAAGGACTTCACCAAAACTTACCAATTCTTGCATCGGGCTGATCTTCAACCTCCTCCACATCAATGTGGTTCACATCCCCTGTTGAAAGGGTTGGGCTTCTTTCGAGCTTCCATTGCCATTTCCATTCGGCCTTCTCGGCAGTCATTGGCATAATGTCGATCTTGCGGCACTTAAAGCAAGTAATGTGACTCAGTCTACTTTGGATGGTGTTGACGGGTTGGTGCGGTTCATCCATTGCTTCCACCATTCCGTTCCCATTCTTGGTGCCATTATGGTTATCTGAATTACCTCCTCCATGGGTATCTGAAACTGAATTCCTGATTTAGGGGTATAACGAGGCTTCTTTGGGCTCGAGTTATAATTCCCTTGCCCATACTTCCGCTTGCAGTTCTCAATTCTTCTTTGCTTTCCTTCAATCATGAGGCTCGGTCTACCAACTCCCGGTAGTTGTTGAAACTTGCTACCATCAACGGCATCTGAACTCATCATTCAGTCCTTCTAGAAACTTCTCCTATTTAGCTGCATCCGTAGCAGCGTCATCTAGGGCATAACGTGCTAATTTACTAAAGTCATCCACATCTTGTGTGAGTCCTTCCTCCTTGGCGTAAGTTGCGAAACTCACGCTTCTTCATAGCCATAGCTCCTTTGAAACATGGGCGGTCTGAAAAGCTTGCTGGCCAGATCCCATGTGGCGGTGTCTCTGGGTAAGTGGCTGTAAAATTCTCCCACCATGCTGCTGCGGGTCCTTCAAGCTGATGTCTGCAAACTTCACTCTTTCACCATCATGCATCCTGCGTGGTCAACTCCCTTCCTATCTTGCGGAGCCAATCATACGCCACATTCGCTCGGTGCTCTTTGGAATATACCGGCGGATTCAGTCTAAGGAAGCGAGTCGGGTGATCCGCAGTGGTGGTGGTGGTGGGTTGTTGTTGTTGTTGTTGTTGCCACAGTTACGCACCAATGTTTGAATCGAGGTATTCTACTGCTGAATCAATTGGGTGATCTCTGGCGGAAAAGCGAATCCGGGTCGCGTCTCGGAGGCATCGATGGGTTTAGAAGAGGCGAGAATTTAGAATGGATTGAGGTCTAAGGAAAATCACTACCCAAATGCACATGAGCAAATGCACACAAAATCACTTCATTCAATCAAACAAGGGCTTACAGCGATCTAACTATCGCAAAGTCGTGTACTAAAATGTTTACATGGAGGAATACTACTAATATGTGGGGACTTCTACTAATTTGAACGGTGGAAGACTCCATGATGTACTGCTCCAACCGTCTTCAAAGTCGGGTTCACTTGGATCCGAATCGGTGTCGTCGATGTTGATGTAGTCGCTTGGGCTACCGACATCTGGTCTTCATTCTGGCGCCAACTTCTTCTTGAGTTCTTGATCTCGTACTTAAGATCGTTATTGTGTCTTGCGAGCTACGATCTCGTCCATGTAGTCCTTGCGTGTAGTATTTAGTTCTCCTTCGGTTCGATGATCCTTCCCTTTGCATTCGCAACTCCAACATATCATTGCACATTTGGTTCTCTGGCGTCGAATGTGCTGATTTAACTCTGGATGAAAGCTGCAATGGACCTATCCTTCTTGGTGCTGACTATGTCCCATTTGTCATCTCGGCGTCCGCAAATCTGGTAGATAGTGTCCTTGAGGTCTTCTTGATAAACTTCTCCAATGCGTCCCATGGTGATGTGAGCTGCCATGCTCTTTCCTAGACTCCAAGTTGGTGCACTGAAAACACTATCTATAGGCTTGGTGATTGGGGCGAATGTCCTTCCTGGAACGTGAGCTTGAATCTTCCAGCGCTCCTCTTCAGGCAGAGTGGCGTTGAAAGTTCCGGTGAAGCTGGGTAATCCAATGTTCAGGTACTTGGTAACTTCCTTCAAGTGAAATCCAAAAGGTGTGCCTTCATCTGGTTGGGTGTACTTGATCTTCTCGTCCGTCATCCTAAAGAGAGTAGAAAATATGAGGAGTTAGAAAATGGGAAGAGAGTAGTGATCTATGGCTTTAACTTAGTGGTCGTGTCCTACAGTCAGCGTGTGCTCGATACCATCTCTGTGCGACCAGACCGAATGGATCAAGTCTCGTGCTCGGTGTCATCCTGGATCGATAATCTTGACACCACACATGCTTGAAGGATTTATAGCGAGTAGCAATCACACACTTATTACATCGTTGTCCACAAGGGAACTTAATACAATAATATGGCTTAAGGCCATCTTATAATAACAGCGGAAGGCTTGGAAGATAAGTGAGTCCATCAACTCCATCGGCATCACCGAGTATAGAACCACGACCTAACACCTTACTAAATCGTGCGAAAAGTGCATAGCGTGAAAGTTGCAGCCAGCAATTCAGCACATGGAATATCTTGGCAATGTAACACATAAAGAGCAATGAAGGAATAAGCCTATACTACATGCATATATGGCGGTGGTAAAGCTCTATGGTTACATTTTGCATAAAGCTAGTTTTTCCCTACAACGAAGGAATAATTTTATTTAACTATCATGGTGGTTGTCAAACATTGAGAATGGTTGACAGACATCCTCAATCCCAATTAAAAGGTACTCATCAAAATCCCAATAACTTTTATTAGAAGTAACATGTTGAGATTCACATGATATTCAATTACGGATACTCAAAACGTCCATAACCGGGGACACGGCTAATCATGATTAGTTTATACACTCTGCAGAGGTTTGCGCTTTTCCCCACAAGACTCGATCGCCTCCGCTTGGTTCTCGCACTACATGGTGTTTGAGAAGCGAATGACCGAGACATAGTCTTTCGAAGCGCTAGCACCTTACATGTGGGTAGACCGTACCAACCTACATCCCCTACATCAGCTAGCCTACCCGTAAGAGTTCGCACAACTTAGTCAACTCGCCAGAGCCCATAATTGGCTTGTGGCTGCACACGGAAGTTTCAGTTTGAATAATCTTATGATCCCTTAGAGCACAGGTGGCGGTCCAGAAGAAATCTGAGCAAGTCTGATAGAAACCAGGTGCCTCAATCCACCCATATGTGTGTTTAGGTTGACACCTTAGATAAACCATTATTAACAATCTCACATCATCATGGATATTCACTCACCCAATCCACGTCTACTAGCATAGCATGGCATAAGCAAGCGTGAAGTAACTCCCAAGGTTTCATAAGTAAAACAGGTAATAGGTACTACCTCAGATCTACTTCCCAATCCCACAATTTAAGTTGATCCTAAACATGCAAATGTTTGAGGGTTGGATCTAATGCAATAAAACTGGGTAGTAGAAAAGGTATGATCAAGTGTTACTTGCCTTGCTGATGATCCGCGAGACCTAGAGATTCGAAGTAACAAGCGGCGCACTCCGGGTGATCTAACGCAGACAAACAACAAGCATACAATAAGTACTCATCTAATGCACAGGGAAAACTCGAATAACCGATCTAACCAGAGAGTTCAACTTAAGAACCCTGGTTGCAAAAGAATCGAATCAAATAAAGCATCGAAAGACGAAACTCGAGAGAGAACGACTCGGTTTAGCAATCTGAAACTAGGTCAAAATTTTACAGTAGCAAAACTTTATTTAAGTAGGTTAGTCGGAAGGCGGTTTAAATAGCGAAACTCCAGCGCTTGAATCACCTGATTCCGATAAGCGAGCGAGAAAATAAACAGATTTGAAAATCGAATCGAAATCGAAATCGAAAAATAACGGATTAAATCCGATTAAAAGAAAACGACGAACAGATTAAACAGCGGACGTTAGTTAACAGAACTAATCCAACGAACATGTTCATTAAAACGAACGGTTCGGTGAACGTTCACTAAATAAGAAAACCGAAAAAAAATAAACCAATCTAGGTTTTTTTTAAAAATAAAAACTGAACAATGCAAAAAAAAAAAAACGGATCGGTTTTAAAACAAAACCGGATCGGAACGGGGCGGCGAGGCCGGCTACCTCCGGCGAGTCACCGGGGGCTCCGGCCTCGGTGGGGCGCGGCGGGTCCGCGGGGTCGTGAGTCGTCGGGTGGCGAGGGGCGTCCGGCGACGGCAGCAAGGCGGCCTTGGCGAGGCGGCGGCTCGGGTGAGGGGCGGCGGCTCTCGGGTGAGGAGAGGAGGAGGGCGGGGTTAAATAGGAGGGGGTGCTGCCTTGGGGAGGGGCAAGCCAGGCGGCGGCGGGTCCGAGCCGGACTCGGCGGGCGGCGGCGGCTCTCTCCTCCAGGGCGCGAGGGAGGAGGTGGTTGGGCCGGGCGGCGGTGGGCTGGGCCCTTGGCCCAAGCGGGCGGCGGCGTTTTTTTTAAACAAAACTAAACGAAAATAAAATCAAACCAAACGGACTCCAAATTAAATAAAATTAATTTTCCTCGACTCCTAAAAATGAGTCGAACAAATTGAACTTTAAAAGGGGGCAAATATGCATATTTTTAAAATGCTCATTTTTTTGCCTAAAGCAAATAAACTGTCAAAAAACCAAATTTGACTTATTTAGAAAATCTTCGTTTTTCCTAAATGTTGGGAAAGTCATATTATTCCCTCTCTTAAATTTTTGTATCGGAAAAACTTTTGAAGATAAATAAATAAATCCAAATGATCCTATTTTCAAAATTTGAGGAATCCCAAATATGAAAATAATGAAATCTCCAACTCTCTCCGAGGGTCCTTGAGTTGCGTGAAATTTTCTTGGATCGGAAAATGCGAGAAAATATGATATGCATGATGACCTAATGTATAACATTCCAAATTGAAAATTTGGGATGTTACAAGTTCCAACTATTGTCTCGGTTATACGTGCAGTTGGGCGGCCGAGTATTTAAACTCGAGGACACACAGTCCGGACACCCGATCGCTGAAAGCACGCAGCTCAGGACACCAAGTCCTCACCGTATTCTCCTTGAACTAAGGTCACACAGACCTCGTCCAATCACTCGTGGTAAGTCTTCAGGCGACTTCCAAACCTTCACAGACTTGGTCACTCGGCGATCCACAATTCCTCTTTGATGCTCTAGACCATGACGCCTAACCGTCTGGAAGAAGCACAGTCTTCAAAGGTAACAAGCATCGGATCCACGCAGGATCAATCTCTTCAGTGATGCTCAATCACTTTGGGTTTGTAGGGGTTTGGTTTTGGGTTTTTCCTCACTCAGATGATTTTCGCTCAAAGTCCTCGTAGGATGGGTTGCTCTCAAATGACAAGTGTCAAGTTCTCTCGAGCAGCCAACCAGCTAGTGGTTGTAGGGGCGGCTATTTATAGCCTAGGAGCAGCCCGACATGATAAGACATAAATGCCCTTCAATGATATGACCGTTAGGTGGATAAGATATTTTGGGATAGTGGCGTGCAAGACAAAGACAGCGGTTGGAAATTTGACTCTCAAATTCCTCGGGGCTATCATGTTCCTCACTGTAGGCAATCCACATTGGCGAATTCCTAACTCCTCGGTCGAACAAATTCCTCGTGACGGAAGAACTTCATCTCTCATCCTTTGAAGAAATTGACTGAGCTGTATGAGATTTCAAAGGCTTCACTCGAAGGGATTGGTAGGTGTAGGATTTTGAGTTGAGCATCACATGGAAATTTTTCCTTAGTATTTTCTCGACCCCTTTAACGATGCGGTGTTTCCTATGACTCAAGAAAGAAAAACGAAACTACGAAAACAAAAGTCTTCACGCTTCATGTTCCTCAAATGAATACCAAGTCTTCAAGGTCACACCAATTTCTTCACTTTCAAAGTCTTGAAAGCCTTCGAATATCAAAGTCTTGATTGAAGAACTTCATTTTTAGGGTCGACTTTACGTGTAAATATCAAACTCCTCATAGACTTATAGACCTGTGTACACTCATAAACACATTAGTCCCTTAACCTATAAGTCTTCAATACACCAAAATCACTAAGGGGCACTAGATGCACTTACAAAAACATTAATCTCTTCTATCGCATGAACCTTTTTACTAGTAGATCTTTCGGTGTGCCATTGAGAATTATTAACCATAATATTATCTAGGAGTTTAGTAGCTTCTCCTAAAGTGATTACCATAAAAGTGCCTCCCGCGGCCGAATCTAAAAGATTTCTAGAAGCAAAATTCAATCATGCATAGAAAATTTGTATAATCATCCATAAATTCAAACCATGTGTAGGGCAATTACGTATCATTAATTTCATCATCTCCCAAGCTTGTGCAACATGTTCATGATCAAGTTGCTTAAAATTCATAATATCATTTCTAGGAGAGATGATCTTAGCGGTAGGAAAATACTTAGAGATAAAAGCATCTTTGCACTTATTCCAAGAATCAATACTATTTTTAGGCAAAGACTAAAACCAAGTTTTAGCATGATCTCTAAGCGAAAACAGAAATAGCTTCAATTTAACAATATCATTATCCACATCTTTCTTCTTTTGCATATCACACAAATCAACAAAGTTGTTTAGATGTGTGGCGGCATCTTCACTAGGAAGGCCAGAGAATTGATCTTTCATGACAAGATTGAGTAAGGCAGCAGTAATTTCACAAGATTCAGATCCGTTAATAGGAGCAATCTGAGTGCTAAGAAAATCATTGTTGTTGGTATTGGAAAAAATCACACAATTTAGTATTATCTTGAGCCATCGTGACAAAAAATCCAACACACAAGCACACATGAAGCAAGCGAAAAAGAGGCGAATGGAAAAAGAGGGCGAATAAAACGGCAAAGGTGAAGTGGGGGAGAGTAAAACGAGAGGCAATTGGCGAATAATGTAATGCGAGGGATAAGAGTTTGTGATGGGTAATTGGTATGTCTTGACTTGACTTGACTTGGCGTAGATCTCCCCGGCAACGGC
This sequence comes from Aegilops longissima, assembly GCA_021605205.1. NCBI lineage: Eukaryota > Viridiplantae > Streptophyta > Magnoliopsida > Poales > Poaceae > Aegilops > Aegilops longissima. Next base: position 507,618,054 of record CM038681.1, read on the forward strand.
GCCAGAAATCCTTCTAGCTACCACTTGAGCACTGCGTTGATTTTCCCTTGAAGAGGAAAGGATGATGCAGCAAAGTAGCGTAAGTATTTCCCTCAGTTTTTGAGAACCAAGGTATCAATCTAGTAGGAGACTACACGCAATTCGCCTCGTACCTACTCAAACAAATAAGAACATTGCAACCAAAGCGATAAAGGGGTTGTCAATCCCTTCACGGCCACTTGCAGAAGTGAGATCTTATAGAGATAATAAGATAAACATTTTTTGTATTTTTTATGATATAGATTGAAAGTAAAGATTGCAAAATAAAATTGATTGGGAACTTATATGATGGAAAATAGAACCGGAGGCCATAGGTTTCACTAGTGGCTTCTCTCAAGATAGCATAAGTATTACGGTGGGTGAACAAATTACTGTCAAGCAATTGATAGAAAAGTGCACAGTTATGAGAATATCTAGGCATGATCATGTATATAGGCATCACGTCTGCGACAAGTAGACCAAAACGATTCTGCATCTACTACCATTACTCCACACATCGACCGCTATCTAGCATGCATCTAGAGTATTAAGTTCATAAGAACAGAGTAACGCATTAGGCAAGATGACATGATGCAGAGGGATAAACTCAAGCAATATGATATAAACCCCATCTTTTTATCCTCGATGGCAACAATACAATACGTGTCCATTACCCTACTGTCACTGGGATCGAGCAACGCAAGATTGTACCCAAAGCTAAGCACTTCTCCCGTTGCAAGAAAGATCAATCTAGTAGGCCAAACCAAACTGATGATTCGAAGAGACTTGCAAAGATAACCAATCATACATAAAATAATTCAGAGAAGATTCAAATATTGTTCATAGATAATCTTGATCATAAACCGACAATTCATCGGATCTCGACAAACACACCGCAAAAAGAGTTACATCGAATAGATCTCCAAGAAGATCGAGGAGAACTTTGTATGGAGATCCAAAGAGAGAGAAGAAGCCATCTATCTAATAACTATGGACCCGAAGGTCTGCGGTAAACTACTGACTCTTCATCGGAGAGGCTATGGTGTTGTAACATCCCAAATTTTCAATTTGCAATGTTATACATAGAGCATCATTGCATATCATATTTTTGTTGCATTTTTGGCTCGATCCTAGAAATTCTACACAACTCAAGGACCCACGGAGAGAGTTGGGGATTTCGTTATTTTCATAATTGAGTTTTCTCAAATTTTGAAAGTAGGATCATTTGATTTTAATTATTTTATCTTCAATTATTTCTATTACAAAAATATGAGAGAGGGAATAAAATGACTTTCCCAAAATAAAGAAATAATGAGGATTTAATAATAAAATCAAATAAGATTTTATTTTGGAGTTTTTTGCCATTTTATTTGAATTTAGGAAAAATGTGCGTTTTTCAATATTGCATTTAGGCCCCAAATAAATGTTCATCTTGTCCGGCTTGATTTTAGAAGCGGGGGCAAATTTATTTCAGGATTTTTGGAGTCCGCTTAGTATTTCTTTTTATTTCTTTTCTCAGCGGAATTATTTTTTAAAAAAGCAGCATAACGATCTACTGGTCAGTCCGCCGGGACTCGGCCGAGGTGGCTTTATAAGCTGTGGAGGCCAGCCCGAGGCCCACCACCGCCCAGCCCCCAAACCCTAGCGCCCCCCCCGCCATGCCGCCGCCCAGCGCCTCCCAGCCCTCCACCGCCCGCCATTCCATGCTGTCGCCGGACCCGCCGCCGCCCGCGGACCCGCCGCCACCGCCGCCGACTCGCGGACCCGCCGCCGAGGTTCGCCGCGCCTCGACTTCCGTGCCTTCGGTTTTTTTTAAACCGAACGGTTTTCTTCGGTTTATTTTTTTTAGTTTCGGTTTTTTTTGGTTTAGATTATTTAGCGAACGTTCGCTCGTTCGTTCGTTTTTAACGAACGTGTTCGTCAGATTAGTTTAGTTAACGAACGTTCGTTCGTTAACCCGTTCGTCGTTTTTCTTTTTCTCGGATTTAATCCACGGTTTTTCTGATCGTGATATCTGATCCGATTTTCGTTTTAGTATTTCTTTTCGCTCGTTTATCGGAATCAGGCGATTCAAGCGCCTAGAGTTTCGTCTCGAAACCCTCTTTCCGGATAACCAACTTAAACAAGTTTTTGCTTCTGTAAAATTTGACTTAGATCCAGATTAGTAAAATAGACCTGTTTTCTTTCGTCGTTTGACTTTCGTTGCTTCGTTTGATTTGATTCTTTTTGCAAAACCGGAGTTCTTAAGTTGAACTATCTGGTTAGATCTTTTGTTTGAGTTTTACCTGTGCATTAGATGAGTACTTATTGTATGCTTGTTTGTTTGTCTGCGGTAGAATACCCGGAGTGCGCCGCCTGTTACTTCGAGTCTCTAGGTTTCACGGATCATCAGCAAGGCAAGTAACACTTTGATCATACCTTTTCTACTACCCAGTTTTATTGCATTAGATCAATCCTCAAACATTGCATGATTAGGATCTAATTAAATTGTGGGATGGGAAGTAGATGAGGCAGTGCCTATTACCTGATTTATATTCAAACCTTTGGGAGTTACTTCTACGTTTGCTTATTATGCCATGCTATGCTAGTAGACGTGGATTGGGTGATTGTATCCATGACAGATGTGAGATTGTTAATTAATGGTTTATTTAAGGTGGCAACTTAAACACACATCTGGGTGGATTGAGGCACCTGGTTTCCATCAGGACTTGCCTGTTTTTCTTCGGACCGCCACCCAGGCTCAAAGGGATCATGAGATTATTCATGCTAGAAACTTCCGTGTGCAGCCACATGCTACTATGGGCTCTAGCATAGTTGACTAAGTTGTGCGAACTCTTACGGGTAGACTAGCTGATGTAGGGGTTGTAGGTTGGTACGGTCTACCCACATGTAAGGTGCTAGCGCTTCTGAAAGACTATGTCTCGGTCATCCGTTTCTCAAACACCATGTAGTGCGAGAAATCAAACGGAGGAGATCGAGTCTTGTGGGGAAAAGTGCACAAACCTCTGCAGAGTGTATAAACTAATCATGGCTAGCCGTGTCCCCGGTTATGGACATCTTGAGTATCTAGTACTTGGATTATCATGTGAATCTCATCATGTTACTCCAAATAATATTGTTGGGTCGTTAATGAGTACTTTTAATTGGGATTGAGGATGCTGTCAACCATTCTCAATGTTCAACAACAACCATGATAGTTAAATAAATTTATTCCTTTGCAGTAGGGAAAAATTGGCTTTACGCAAAAACTGTAACCATAGAGCTTCCACCAGCCATATATGCAAGTAGTATAGGCTTACTCTTTCATTATTCTCTATGTGTTACTTCGCCAGCATATTCCATGCGCTGACCCGTTTTCGGGCTGCAACGTTTCATGTTCCAGACTTTTCAGACGACAAGTAAGGTGCTTAGGTCGTGGTTCTATACTCAGTGATGCCGTTGGAGTTGATGGACTTGCTTATTCTTTCAAGCCTTCCGATGTTATCGTTATTAGATGGCCTTAAGCCATATTTATTTTGTTAAGTTCTCTCTTGAGACATTCGATGTAATAAGTGTGTGATTGCTACTCTGTTATAAATCCTTCGAGTCTTGTGTGGTGTCGGCATTCGATCCAGGGATGACATTGAGCACAGAGATCAGACTGTTTGAGGTCTGGTCGCTACAGGTGTTGATGTAGAAGCCCTCCGTGATCGATTCCCCCTCCGACGGAGCGCCGGAAAAGGCCCCAAGATGGGATCTCACGGGTACAGAAGGTTGCGGCGGTGGAAATTGGGTTTCGTGGTGCTCCTGGATGGTTTCAGGGTACGTAGGTATAGATAGGAGGAAGAAGTAGGTCGGTGGAGCCACAAGGGGCCCAAGAGGGTGGGGGCGCGCGCCCAAGGGGGCAGGCGCGCGTCCCTGCCTCGTGGCCTCCTCGTTGATTTCTTGACGTCCACTCCAAGTCGTCTGGATCACGTTTGTTCCAAACATCACGCTCCCGAAGGTTTTATTCCGTTTGGACTCCGTTTGATATTCCTTTTCTACGAAACACTGAAATAGGCAAAAAACAGCAATTTTCACTGGGCCTTGGGTTAGTAGGTTAGTCCCAAAAATAATATAAAAGTGTATAGTAAAGCCCATTAAACATCCAAAACAGAATATATTATAGCATGGAACAATCAAAAATTATAGATACGTTGGAGACGTATCTGGCGGCGATGGCGAGCGTACTGAGCCTCCCCTGTCCAACCCAATAGCACAGATGAAGGAGGCGATGGTGGTGAAGCTCCTGGACACCTCCGGGTGGCTTGAGGTTGGCACGGGTCGCGGCATTGACGACGGCAAGGCAAGGGCCGAGCATCACGGGGAAGAAAACAGCGCGAGGGGGGAAGAGTGGGGGCTAGGGTTCGTGTCCAGGGGGTTCGGGGGAGGTCAAATGCACTATGGGGAGGCAGCGGATGGACGACGCGTGGCAATCGAAGCCATGGACGAGGCGCGTGCGTCCACGGCGCCTGTGATGAACAGGGAAGAAGGAGATAGGGGGAGTTGGGCTGGGTTGTTGCACTGTGCATCAGGCCCAGGTGCAAAGTAGCTCCTTTTAGCTCTTTTTTTATAAAATCTTTTGTTTACTTCACAGAGATAGAAAATGATTATATAGGGTGACTAAAAGAGCTGAGAAAAATGTGGGGCTTAGCCTATTACATAGTTTGCATTTTTAGGCAGTGCCACAAAAAGGTTTGGAGGCCAGAGGAATCCATCTGCATTTTTCACAAATAAAATAGCACTTTAAAATGCTGAAATTGCATTGTAATAATTGCTACAGTCCATCTTAGCTCTTAGGTGATATTGTTTTCCTTAACAATTAAATGTTATGGAATTTTGGCTAAATGATGAACTATTTTTCAGCAACTCTGGTGCAACTCCATATTTTACTTGCAAATTGAATTTCATTTCAAAGTGGAATTTCAAATGATATTTGAATTGAAGTTGATCAAGCACTGTTTAGCAAAAAAAATAGCTTTAATCACAGTGGGTTACTGTAGCATGACACTAGGGGTGTTACAAATCTCCTCCACTTAAAAAAATCTCGTCCCGAGATTTAAGTGGTGGGGTAAGGGGGGGAGACTTGGGAAGGACGGAGCTCAACACAAGATAGGTACTTGGGGGCTATCTCAGTAAACATGGCATAGAGGCACCTCTCGAGTCGAAATTCAAGAAAGACATTGAGAGCAAGGTAAGGAGGTGCAATAAGAAGCTACAACCGGGTAGGCAATCGTTCGTTGCCTGAAAGAGAGGGTGAAAGGGGTTCAGTGCAATGGGAATAGGTATTGCGTCTCATACCAGAATAGATCACTAGGAATGTGGCTTCCGAATTACATACGAAGCCAAGTGCGAGGAACAATTTTCGAAAACAGGGATGTACAGGAGAGGCAGGTTTCGATCCTGTGGAACTGTGGGTTATGGGCCCATCATGTGGGTTAAAAAGTAGGAAGGGTGCTGATATCTTGCATGGTCATGATAGCAAGGCATGTCAGAGGATAGCCTGTGAGTTATGTTGGCAACAACGTTGGTACCAAGGGCGAGGGACAAAGAGAACCATTTTCCTGCTTGTTGAACGAGGCGGGCCAATAGGCAAAGTTCTCATCCATCGGTGGTTACCGGAATGTCAACAGCAATAATAATCGGGTCTTTCTGACAGAGTTGTACATCGAGGTGCTTATATAAGCAGGGAATTTTCTCTGCTCAAATAAGTTAGGTTACTAGAAAGGTTAAACAAAACAATGGAAAGGAAATTATGATTAGTATATTAATCAGACCAACAGAAGGAAAATGTGTTTATACCCTAGTATCAAGAGTATATCTTTCGCAAGGGAAGGAAAATCATGATATACATGATAAGGCCCCATGTATGAAACCATTTAGACAAAGGGGCAAGGAAATTGTGAGTATTACCCATACAACAGTGTTTCGATAATTGACCAAGAAAATTCAGCATTGCGCTTCCCATGTTCTTGTTGATGATCGGAGTACCACATACATGCTTCAGGATAGCATTGCTATGGTCATCGGTTAAAGGTCGGACGCTGGGAACACAAAGGATCCATCGGGAATTTTTAGAACATCTCATGCAATTTTATCAGGAAAAGGATGATGATGTGGCTGATGGTTCAGCTGCAATCCATCGGCATGTCGAAAGGATGTATTTCCAAAATTATATGAACAAGTTTGTGTAGGGTGAAAAGCAAGAATGTTGTCGATGATAACACAAATCATCGAGGGGCAAGGAGGGTATTTCTCATCATGAATTCAATTGATATCCTAGAAGAGCACAGAATGTTGATGATGATCATGACACCTTTGTCGAGAGATTTCATGAAGAGGTAATCGTTTGACGATGACATCAAGTCAAAGGAATGATGAGCGAAAGGTTATTGGAACCACGGGTACGACACAAACTCAAAACTAAGCTTGTTGTTCAAGGCGAAATGATAAGACGGGGAAGAGCGACGTAAGCTTAGCTCATCGTTGAAAAATTGTGCTCTGGGAAGGACCAGGTAGCACAGTTAAAATTTAGGACGATAATGATGTAGTCAATCAGGCTAGGAATGATGTGACGGAGTATCACTTCAATTAAGAATTTACAAGAGGTAGTGCAGTGACACAATATCCTCGAGATAACATGAGGCAATACTTGAAGGTAGATCAAATTAGAGGTTGGACAGGTGAAATGACTTGCAAGAGACAAGTATTTTAACTTGTGCGGGAAATGGAATTAGGGAGAAACTATGGTCGGAACCATGGTTATGAATGATCAAACCACTGATACAAGATGAACTTGTAACAAGGGGTAATTATTTTTACGAGAAGCTTCGATGATAAGTTCTACATCGGGTCCATGGGCATGAACACAAAGGCTCAAGGTCGACTCCCACTTCTTCAATGCATAACCTTTCATTCACTCCTCGTTTTCGAAGAATTTGTAGTGCGAAAGATTTATCTGGTGAAGCACCAGAAGAGTATGACTCACATCTCTTTCGAGTTCACACGGATTTAGGAAAGGCATAGGTTCAACCCGTAGGGGTATCTTAGGAACATATACCACTAACTTCCAGAGCATATAACATCAGCTCAATAGCAGAGCATGGTTGACAATAAGCAGAGGATACAATTTACCGAAGGCAATATGTATCAGGCGAAGGGCGCACGAGATTTTGAATATGAAGGACATTGTCGGATAATAATCCAACAAAGGATTCAGCGGTTCTCAATGGATCTGATGTGAGTATCAGTAATCAATCAGAGGAGGGAAATAATGCGGAGGCATTAGATTATAGAAACAACTGAATAATTTGACGTTCAAGTTGAAGGGAACTACGTGGACAATCAATTACAACATGATTGGCCGAGATCCAACTCATGTCTAGAATGACGTATGAGCAGGAAGGTCAAATTTCAGGGTTTGACTGATGATTGCGAGCAATCGCAACATAATGAATGAATAGGCTCATGATGACAATGACAAAGGATGTTAATGAATATTGCTAGTCATATGGGAAGTAACCATAATGCAAGTAGACAAGTATTCGCAGAGCAATAACTGGCATAGGGTTACCGGAAGATCATATAGTAGTTCAATGTATCTTGTGAATCATATGAACCACTAGGGAAGAACGGATATTCGGTAGGTGCGAGAATTTTCCGTAGGGGTATTCATGTGGCAAAGAACTGCAAGGCAGTAGGCACAAAGTATTCTCAGAACAATAAAGAAGATTTCGGGGTATCTTGTAATAACAAGATCAACGGGGGAATGATTGTATGAATGACAAGTGTACGTGGTAATCCATAGGGGTAAATCGATGGAAAGGAATTGCAAAAGCGACGGGCACAAGGGTCTCAGAAAACATTGAAAAGTATCTTCAGAATCTTCTGGTGAAGCAGGCGATCATCTGGAATGAGGGGCTCTCCGGGAGGAAGTATTTACGAGAACCTAATGTTAGAGTTTGCAAAATCATTTAACCCGAATAGAAGAGAGGTCAGATTCCCAGAGTATAGACGAGGAATAAAAGATCCTAATACCACCCAATGGCGACGTGGGCCCGTAAGACACACGGCCATGTTAGTAAAAGTTTTGTAGTGACTAGACTCGACTTCGGCCAAGGAGTTGGAAAGGGGGCTACCTACAGGCAGTCGCCTTTGATACCAACCTGTGACGCCCCCGATTCAATCATACACTATTCATACACACAAATGTGTACGACCAAGATCAAGGACTCACGGGAAGATATCACAACACAACTCTAGACACAAATTAAAATGATTTAAGCTTTAAATTACAAGCCAGGGGCCTCGAGGGCTCGAATACATCAGCTTGAATACAAACGAGTCAGCGGAAGCAACATTATCTGAGTACAAACATGAGTTAAACAAGTTTGCCTTAAGAAGGCTAGCACAAAAGCAACATCGATCGAAAAGGCAAGGCCTCCAGCCTGGGAGCCTCCTAAATACTCCTGGTTGTCGGCGGCCTCCATGTAGTAGTAGGCACCCTCGGGGTTGTAGTAGTCGTCGGTGGTGGCATCTGGCTCCTGGACTCCACCATCTGGTTGCAACAACCAGAAAGAAGAGAGAAGGGGGGAAAGGGGTATCAAAGCAACCGTGAGTACTCATCCAAAGTACTCGCAAGCAAGGATGTACACTACTTATGCATCGATATCAATGGAAGGGGTAGTATCTGTGGACCGAACTACAGAATGCCAGAAGAGAAGGGGAAAGCCTAGTCCTATCGAAGACTAGCATCTTCAACATCTTCAATGGTCTTGCAGCATTAGAAGAGTGCAGTCTAGCATAAAGTAAATGGCAGTAGTGTCATCAACCTCGCCAAGAGATCCTTCCTCGAGTCCCTATGAAAAAGCAATCCCAGAGCCATACTTTTCATTTCTCATCTCAAGTATCCAGTTCTAGTTGTATCGATCGGGATACAACTCCGAGTGTCCCTTACCATAGGACAGGCTATCGATAAATGTTTTCTTCCCTGTAGGGGTGCACCAACTTACCCACCAGGCTTGATTAACTCCGGCCGGACACACTTTCCTGGGTCATGCCCGGCCTCGGCCAAACAATACACCGCACCCCGACCTAGGCTTAATAGAGAGGTCAGCATGCCGGACTAAACCTATGCCCCTAGGGGTCATGGGCCATCGCCCCGGGAACTCCTGCATGTTGCGAACGAGGACGGTGAGTTGACCTAGCTACCTCCTTAAAAAGGCAGGTGCTTACGCAGTCCAACCCGGCGCACGCCGCTAAGTCGCTGACGTCTATTAAGCTTCAGATGATGTATACGACGCAGAACGCCCATACTATGCCCACGTGATGGTTAGTGCTATCAGGTCAGAGGCCCCTCGGATCAAATATCCAAATCGTAGTGGATTAGGAGCACGTGGTAACGAGCAGAGACTCATGATCGATGTGACCCCGTCGCCTCGTCTCGAGGACTTGCGACAAGGGCCAAGAATGCCCGGCCACGCCTCGTAAGTATCTCGCGGGCACCTTCCAGGTCAACCCGACTACACATCACTCGAAATTAAGCTTGCACGGGTACCCCGCGGGACCAAACCGTCTTTAGTAACATGGTTTAGTGTAAAGTCATAGTAACCATAGTAACTGTGTGTCTAACACCAAGGGGAACACTGAGGAACCACCCTTGGTGGATTCCACTCGATGTAATCATCAAGGTGAACGTAAGAGGAACCACCCTCGAGGTTCACACTTGAGGGGTTGCACGACAGAGTCGTATCGGAAGTGGTTAAGGAGGAAATCACCCTCGATGAGCACGACCGAATAGCTACACTACAGAGATCTCATCAGGAGTGATGTATGAGGTTCCACCCTCGGCACTCGATGGTTATTCTGTAGAGTCGAGCAACAAAAGGGGCGTGATGTGATGTGAGGTGTCGGGCTCTAGTCGTCGATCACGTTGATCGACTCGTTGATTATGAAGCAGGGGCAACAAGGACTAGGTGGGGGTCACTGATGGGTCTCTAACCAGCCTATACTAAACAGTTTAGGATAAGCAGGTAGGTAACAATAAGAAGGTTACAAAAGCAGGCTATGCATCAGAATAGGAGCAAACAATAACAGTAGCAAAATCTAATGCAAGCATGAGAGAATGGAATGGGCGATATCAGGATAATCAAAGGGGGGGCTTGCCTGGAAGGTCAGCTGCAAAGGAAGAAGGGTCGTCGGTGACGTAGTCGATCACGGGGGCATCATCTATCTCGGGGTCTACCGGAGAGAAGAGGGGGAAGAAACAATAAATATAAAGCAAACATAGCATCACAAAGCATAACATGGTAATACACGGTGTTAGAGATGAACAAACGTTGTGCTAGACGTTGCAGACGGAGAGGAAAACATCCGTAGGGCTTTTCCCGGTGTTAGGCTTTTCGAAGAGACGAATCGGAGGGGGGAGGTTGCATGTTCACTATGCCAAGGATGTGTGGAAAACGAACAGACTGCGTAATCGGGTTCATCTCGCTTTTCTAAGCAGCTTTCATGTACAAAGTTTTTTATCTGAGCTACGGTTGAATTTCTATGAATTTTCAAAGTTTAAACAATAGTCCGCAATTAGCAATATTTTGAAAAAATAGATCAGAAATGCTAAGTGTACTTAAAAGTACACCCAACCCGTGGCTGTGTGGGGCTGACAGGGGCCCAGTCGACTGCCCAGTCAACAGTTGACCGGTCAGCACTTGACTGGTCAAAGGCGCCTGTGGACCCATATGTCATTGACTGAACAGTTAACTGATTTTAATTAATCTAATTAAATAGTGGGGCCAAGCTGTTAGTGTCTAATAATTTATCTAAATTTAGTTCTTAGTTAACTAACTAATATGGGGGGTGCGGGCCACCTGTCATTAGGCCATCTATCTAATTACAGGGGCTAATCCCCGATTAGGTAGGCCGGCCCCAAATCATGCAGTGGCCAGAGGCCATGGCTGGGAGCACGCACGGCCGCTCACAGAGGAGCGCCGGTGGCCGGTGCCCAGCGCACGGGCGGAGGGGAAGCAGGGCGTGGCCGGCAGCGGGCGGTGCGGCCTTGCAGCTGCTGCTGAGGTGGCTAGGTCGCGGCTGGCAGCGGGGGCATGCGTTGAGGCGCGGTGGGGTGGCTCGACGGCTACAGTGCAGTGCAGGCAGCAGCGAGCGGCGACGAGTGGGGGCGCGGCCACGGAGCGGCAAACGCGAGCAGCAGAGGAGAGCAGGAGCAAGCAGCGCGGGCGGTAGCGAGCGTGGGGCGTGGCAGTGTGCGGCCAGGCGAGGGAAGGCAGGGGTGGCTGTAGGCGGGCGACGATGGGAGCGGGCGTGCGCGGGCGCTAGGGAGCAGCTGTAGGTACTCAGTGGGGTAAGCGGTCGTGCGCGCGGACCCGAAGCTCCGACCATGGCGGCCTAGCACGGGGACGACCTCAACGGCGACATATTGAAGCAGGGGAAGAGGGGATCTAGGAAAGGAGCTCACCGCGAGCTCAGGGGCGTGGTCGAGAGGCTGGGGGTAGATCGGAGCGGTGGAAATCGACGACGATGGTCAGCGATGTAGGTGACGAAGACGGCGGTGCTACCTCTTGAGCATGCGTTGGTTTTACCTTGAAGAGGAAAGGGTGATGCAGCAAAGTAGTGTAAGTATTTCCCTCAGTTTTTGAGAACCAAGGCATCAATCCAGTAGGAGGCCACACGAAAGTCCCTCGTACCTTGCAACCAACGCGATAAAGGGGTTTTCAATCCCTTCACGGCCACTTGCAAAAGTGAGATCTGATAGAGATGATAAGATAATATTTTTGGTATTTTTATGATAAAGATTAAAAGTAAAGATTGCAAAATGAATGGCGCCGGAAATAGCTAGTTGTCGGAAGATTAATATGATGGAAAATAGACCCGGGGCCATAGGTTTCACTAGTGGCTTCTCTGAAAATAGCATAACTATCACGGTTGGGTGAACAAATTACTGTCGAGCAATTGATAGAAAAGTGCATAATTACGAGAATATCTAGGCATGAACATGTATATAGGCATCACGTCTGAAACAAGTAGACTGACTCCTGCCTGCATCTACTACTATTACTCCACACATCGACCGCTATCCAGCATGCATCTAGAGTATTAAGTTCATAAGAACAGAGTAACGCATTAGGCAAGATGACATGATGTAGAGGGATAAACTCAAGAAATATGATATAAACCACATCTTTTTATCCTCGATGGCAACAATACAATACGTGTCGTTTCCCCTACTGTCACTGGGATCGAGCAATGCAAGATTAAACCCAAAGCTAAGCACTTCTCCCATTGCAAGAAAGATCAATCTAGTAGGCCAAACCAAACTGATAATTCAAAGAGACTTACAAAGATAACCAATCATACATAAAAGAATTCAGAGAAGATTCAAATATTGTTCATAGATAATCTTGATTAGAAACCCACAATTCATCGGATCTCGACAAACACACCGCAAAAATAGTTACATCGAATAGATCTCCAAGAAGATCGAGGAGAACTTTGTATTGTGATCCAAAGAGAGAGAAGAAGCCATCTAGCTAATAACTATGGACCCGAAGGTCTGCGGTAAACTACTGACACATCATCAAAGAGGCTATGGTCTTGATGTAGAAACCCTCCGTGATCGATTTCCCCTCCGGCGGAGCGCCGGAAAAGGCCCCAAGATGGGATCCCACCGGTACAGAAGGTTGCGGCGGTGGAAATAGGGTTTTGTGGTGCTCCTGGATGGTTTCGGGGTACGTAGATATATATAGGAGAAAGAAGTAGGTCGGTGGAGCCACGAGGGGCCCACGAGGGTGGGGGCGTGCCCAGGGGGCAGGCGCGCCTCCCTGCCTCATGGCCTCCTTGTTGATTTCTTGACGTCCACTCCAAGTCCTCTGGATCACGTTTGTTCCAAAAATCACGCTCCCGAAGGTTTCATTCCGTTTGGACTCCGTTTGATATTCCTTTTCTGCGAAACACTGAAATAGGCAAAAAAGCAATTTGCATCTTTGGGCCTTAGGGCCAGTTCTTTTAAGCAATTCTCCCAGATTGACCCCTCTGAACTTCTCCCAGAATTGCCATAATATTTTTTACAATTCCTAGCTAATTAGACCTTAACTAGCTAGGAATTGTAAAAAATATTAAGTGGCAATTCTGGAGAAGTCAGGAGGGGTCAATTCTGGGAGAATTGCCCAAAAGAACTGGCCCTTAGGTCAGTAGGTTAGTCCCAAAAATAATATAAAAGTGTATAGTAAAGCCCATTAAACATCCAAAACAGAATATATTATAGCATGGAAAAAAAAAAATTATAGATACGTTGGAGACGTATCAAGCATCCCCAAGCTTAATTCCTGCTCGTCCTCGAGTAGGTAAATGATAAAAACAGAATTTTTGATGTGGAATGCTACCTAGCATATTTCTCAATGTAATTTTCTTTATTGTGGCATGAATGTTCAGATCTGAAAGATTCAAGATAAAAGTTTAATATTGACATAAAAATAATAATACTTCAAGCATACTAACCAAGCAATTATGTCTTCTCAAAATAACATAGGCAAAGAAAGCTCATCCCTACAAAATCATATAGTTTGGCCATGCTTCATTTTCGTCACACAAGATGCTCTCATCTTGCACAACCCCAATGACAAGCCAAGAAATTTTTTCATACTTTAGTAATCTCAAACTTTTTTCAACTTTCACGCAATACGTGAGCGTGAGCCATGGATATAGCACTTTGGGTGGAATAGAATATAATGATGGGAGTTGTGTTGAGAAGACAAAAAAGAGAAAGTCTCACATTGACGCGGCTAATCAACGGGCTAGGGAGATGCCCATCAATTGATGTCAATGCAAGGAGTAGGGATTGCCATGCAACTGATGACTAGAGCTATAAATGTGTGAAAGCTCAAGAAAATAAACTAAGTGGGTGTGCATCCAACTTGTTTGCTCATGAAGACCTAGGGCATTTGAGGAAGCCCATCGTTGGAATATACAAGCCAAGTTATATAATGAAAAATTCTTACTAGTATATGAAAGTGACAAAACAAGATATTCTCTATCATAAAGATCATGGTGCTACTTTGAATCACAAGTGTGGAAAACGGATAGTAGCATTGTCCCTTTTTTCTCTCTTTTTTTCTTTTTTTGGGACTTTCCCTTTTTTATTTGGCCTTTCTCGTTTTTTATTTGGGACAATGCTCTATTAATGATGATCATCACACTTCTATTTATTTACAACTCAATTATTACAACTCGATACTTAGAACAAAATATGACTCTATATAAGTGCCTCCGGCGGTGTACCGGGAAGGGCAATGAATGAAGAGTGACATGTATGAAATAATATGCATGGTGGCTTTGCCACAAATACGATGTCAACTACATGATCATGCAAGGCAATATGAAATGATGAAGCGTGTCATAATAAACGGAACGGTGGAAAGTTGCATGGCAATATATCTCGGAATGGCTATGGAAATGCCATAATAGGTAGGTATGGTGGCTGTTTTGAGGAAGATATAAGGAGGTTTATGTGTGATAGAGCGTATCGTATCACGGGGTTTGGATGCACCGGCGAAGTTTGCACCAACTCTCAAGGTGAGAAAGGGCAATGCACGGTATCGAAGAGGCTAGCAATGATGGAAGGTTGAGAGTGCGTATAATCCATGGACTCAACATTAGTCATAAAGAACTCACATACTTATTGCAAAAATCTACAAGTCATCAAAACCAAGCACTACGCGCATGCTCCTAGGGGGATAGATTGGTAGGAAAAGACCATCGCTCGTCCCCGACCGCCACTCATAAGGATGACAATCAAAGAACACCTCATGTTTCAAATTTGTTACAAAACATTTACCATACGTGCATGCTACGGGACTAGCAAACTTTAACACAAGTATTTCTCAAATTCACAACTACTCAACTATCACAAATTTAATATCACTATCTCCATATCTCAAAACAATCATCAAGTATCAAACTTCCCCTAGTATGCAATGCACTTATATGGAGTTTTTATTATATCCATCTTGGATGCCTATCATATTAGGACTAATTTTATAACTAAAGCAAATTACAATGCTGTTCTAAAGGACTCTCAAAATAATATAAGTGAATCATGAGAGATCAATAATTTCTATAAAATAAAACCACCACCGTGCTCTAAAAGATATAAGTGAAGTACTAGAGCAAAATTGTTTAGCTCAAAAGATATAGGTGAAGCACATAGAGTATTCTAATAAATTCCGAATAATGTGTGTCTCTCTCAAAAGGTGTGTACAGCAAGTATGATTGTGGTGAACTAAAAAGCAAAGAGTCAAATCATACAAGAGCTCCAAGCAAAACACATATCATGTGGTGAATAAAAATATAGCTCCAAGTAAAGTTATCGATTGACGAAGACAAAAGAGGGGATGCCTTCCGGGGCATCCCCAAGCTTAGGCATTTTGGTTTTACTTGGATTTTACCTTGGGGTGCCTTGGGTATCCCCAAGCTTAAGCTGTTTCCACTTCTTATTCCGTAATCCATCAAATCTTTACCCAAAACTTGAAAACTTCACAACACAAAACTTAACAGAAAATCTCGTGAGCTTCGTTAGCGAAAGAAAACAAAACACCACTTCAAGGTACTGTAATTAACTCATTCTTTATTTATATTGGTGTTAAACCTAATGTATTCCAACTTCTCTATGGTTCCTAACCTCCGATACTAGCCATAGATGCATCAAAATAAGCAAACAACACACGAAAAACAGAATCTGTCAAAAATAGAACAGTCTGTAGTAATCTGTATCAAACGCATACTTCTGGAACTCCACAAATTCTAAAACAAATTGATGGATGTGAGGAATTCATCTATTAATCATCTGCAAAAAGAATCAACTAAATAGCTCTCTAATAAAAGGTTGTAGCTAATGTCGTGAGCGCTAAAGTTTCTGTTTTTTACAGCAAGATCAAAAAGACTTCACCCAAGTCTTCCCATAGGTTCTACTTGGCATAAACACTAACTAAAACACAAAAACACATCTAACCAGAAGCTAGATGGATTATTTATTACTAAATAGAACCAAAAGGCAAGAAACTAAAATAAAATTGGGTTTCCTCCCAATAAGCGCTATCATTTAACGCCCCTAGCTAGGCATAAAGGCAAGGATAGATCTAGGTGTTATCATCTTTGGCTTTGGGAAATAAAAGAGAAAAATTAATATCTATAGAATTTTATCTTTCTATTTTGAGAAAGCACGTGACCATTAATGGTGGAATAAAGATTAAGCACGCTACGGAAATTTGCATCTAAGCTAGCCTTCATCTCTTTGATAATTTCGTTTTGGTAAAAGCACAAAAGAGAGGTGGATTCAACTTTCTCACTCATGGGGTGTCCAAATATAGTTTTCATCTTTTCATAGGTATCTACGGGATCCCCTTCAAGGAAACCCTCTTCAAAAATAGAATCTAAAACTTTCTTGAACGAAGCGGGCAACCCAACATAAAAGCTTTTTAGGTATATCTCAATTTGATATTGGGGCACATAGCTAGCTCGTATCCTTAAAAGCCTATCCCAAGCATCTTTCAAAGACTCATCAAGTAAATAACAAAAAATGCCGGGATCATCTTCATCAAAAAATTTCATACCCTCATTGATAACCCCGGTAGGTCTTTCCATAGCATCATTATTTATGAGCTTAGAGAGGACAGAGGGACTATCTAAAGTTTTAAAACCCTGGAGAGAGCCTTTAGCCCTTTTTGATTCGGCCATGGCACAAGAAAAACAACGGGAAAGAGGCGAACGAAAAGAGAGGGCGAATAAAACGGCAAGGGTGAAGTGGGGGAGAGGAAAACGAGAGGCAAATGGCAAATAATGTAATGCGAGGGATAAGAGTTTGTGATGGGTACTTGGTATGTCTTGACTTGTGCGTAGACTCCCAAGCAACGGCGATAGAAATCCTTCTTGCTACCTCTTGAGCATGCGTTGGTTTCCCTTGAAGAGGAAAGGGTGATGCCGCATAGTAGCATAAGTATTTCCCTCATTTTTTGAGAACCAATGTATCAATCCAGTAGGAGGCCACACGCAAGTCCCGCGTACCTACACAAACAAATAAGAACCTTGCAACCAACGCGATAAAGGGGTTGTCAATCCCTTCACTGCACTTGAAAAAGTGAGATCTGATAGAGATGATAAGATAATATTTTTGGTATTTTATGATAAAGATTAAAAGTAAAGATTGCAAAATAAACGACGCCAGAAATAGCTAGTTGTCGGGAGATTAATATGATGGAAAATAGACCCGGGGCCATAGGTTTAACTAGTGGCTTCTCTCAAAATAGCATAAGTATTACGGTGGGTGAACAAATTACTGTCGAGCAATTGATAGAAAAGTGCATAATTATGTGAATATCTAGGCATGATCATGTATATAGGCATCACGTCCGCAACAATTAGACCGACTCCTGCCTGCATCTACTACTATTACTCCACACATCGACCGCTATCTAGCATGCATCTAGAGTATTAAGTTCATAAGAACAGAGTAACGCATTAGGCAAGATGACATGATGCAGAGGGATAAGCTCAAGCAATATGATATAAACCCCATCTTTTTATCCTCGATGGCAACAATACAATTCGTGTCGTTTCCCCTACTGTCACTGGGATCGAGCAACGCAAGATTGAACCCAAAACTAAGCACTTCTCCCATTGCAAGAAAGATCAATCTAGTAGGCCAAACCAAACTGATAATTCGAAGAGACTTGCAAAGATAACCAATCATACATAAAAGAATTCAGAGAAGATTCAAATATTGTTCATAGATAATCTTGATCATAAACCGACAATTCATCGGATCTCGACAAACACACCGCAAAAAGAGTTACATCGAATAGATCTCCAAGAAGATTGAGGAGAACTTTGTATTGAGATCCAAAGAGAGAGAAGAAGCCATCTATCTAATAACTATGGACCCGAAGGTCTGCGGTAAACTACTGAATCATCATCAGAGAAGCTATGGTGTTGATGTAGAAGCCCTCCGTGTTCGATTCCCCCTCCGGCGGAGCACCGGAAAAGGCCCCAAGATGGGATCTCACGGTTACAGAAGGTTGCGGCGGTGGAAATATGGTTTCGTGGAGCTCCTGGATGGTTTCGGGGTACGTAGGTATAGATAGGAGGAAGAAGTAGGTCGGTGGAGCCACGAGGGGCCCACAAGGGTGGGGCGCGCGCCCAAGGGGGCAGGCGCGCCTCCCTATCTCGTGGCCTCCTCGTTGATTTCTTGACGTCCACTCCAGGTCCTCTGGATCACGTTTGTTCCAAAAATCATGCTCCCGAAGGTTTCATTCCGTTTGGACTCCGTTTGATATTCCTTTTCTACGAAACACTAAAATAGGCAAAAAATAGCAATTTGCACTGGGCCTTGGGTTAGTAGGTTAGTCCCAAAAATAATACTCCCTCCGTTCCTTGATATAGGGTGTATAGTTTTCTTGCACGAATATTAACACATGGGCTGGGAGGGGAGATTTCGTTGGTTTTGGACGTAAAAGCCCCTGGTGCAAACATGTGAGACTAGAGAGAAAAATAGGGAAATCACAATCCTCTCTATCCCGGGCAGTTTACTTCCTTATTTAGCCTAACAAATCCCACAATATCCTCTGTGACCATGTTTTCTCCATAAAACTAAAGCCCGGGGTGATATGCAGTAGTACATGCAATCTTCTCTTTCCAAACAAACCTACAGGGCATGCACAACATATACTACGAGATGGGATTTGCCATCTTATTTTCTAGGAAGGTCATGCGTGGGCTGTAGCTTTGGTAGGGGTAAAAGTGTCAACTAAATATATACACTTTATAATATGAACTTTTCCACAAAAAACTATACACCCTATATCAAGGAACGGAGGGAGTATAAAAGTGTATAGTAAAGCCCATTAAACATCCAAAATAGAATATATTATAGCATGGAACAATAAAAAATTATAGATACGTTGGAGACGTATCAGCCGACGATGGCGAGCGTACTGAGCCTCCCCAGTCCAACCTAATAGCACAGACGAAGGAGGCGATGGTGGTGAAGCTCCTGGACACCTCCGGGTGGTTTGAGGTTGGCACGGGTCGCGGCATTGACGATCGGCAAGGCGAGGGCCGAGCATCACGAGGAAGAAAACAGCGCGAGGGGGGAAGAGTGGGGGCTAGGGTTCGTGTCCAGGGGGTTCGCGGGAGGTCAAATGCACTGTGGGGAGGCAGCGGATGGACGGCGTGTGGCAATCGAAGCCATGGACGTGGCGCGTGCGTCCACGGCGCCTGTGATGAACAGGGAAGAAGGAGATAGGGGGAGTTGGGCTGGTTTGTTGCACTGTGCATCAGGCCCAGGTGCAAAGTAGCTCCTTTTAGCTCTTTTTTTATAAAATCTTTTGTTTATTTCACAGAGATAGAAAATGATTATATAGGGTGACTAAAAGAGCTGAGAAAAATGTGGGACTTAGCCTATTACATAGTTTGCATTTTTAGGCAGTGCCACAAAAAGGTTTGGAGGCCAGAGGAATCCATCTGCATTTTTCACAAATAAAATAGCACTTTAAAATGCTGAAATTGCATTGTAATAATTGCTACAGTCCATCTTAGCTCTTAGGTGATATTGTTTTCCTTAACAATTAAATGTTATGGAATTTTGGCTAAATGATGAACTATTTTTCAGCAACTCTGGTGCAACTCCATATTTCACTTGCAAATTTTCAAAGTGGAATTTCAAATGATATTTGAATTGATGTTGATCAAGCACTGTTTAGCAAAAAAAATCAGCTTTAATCACAGTGGGTTACTGTAGCATGACACTAGGGGTGTTACACTAGGAAGGCTAGTGCGAGCGGTTAGCTAGTTTCTACGATAAATGTGGACGCGGAAAGCGATCTTGTAACCGCATGCAAGACCATGAACATACAAGTTTTCTATTTCTTGAAGACATTATTTTATATTACCAACTTATTCTTGCGATGTCGCCTTTGAAGACTACATCACTATGACACCACAATTGTGAATGGCAATGGAGAA
Organism: Aegilops longissima; assembly: GCA_021605205.1. Classification (NCBI taxonomy): domain Eukaryota; kingdom Viridiplantae; phylum Streptophyta; class Magnoliopsida; order Poales; family Poaceae; genus Aegilops; species Aegilops longissima. The sequence continues at coordinate 507,638,115 of CM038681.1, forward strand.
ACCAATCATCATGACGTCAATGGTGTGACATCTTAGGTTAGTATCAGTGTAAAAAAATTTGGTAATTTGTATGCAATGGCGTGTTTTTATCTTGTGAGCTAACTTGTTAGTCTACTTCCTAGCTTGACGGCATATCTATAATGGCACAACTTTGCGCATAGTTAGTGTAAATACCAAAGTAGAGGAGTTTTCTTTTCTGCAGACGTTTTTAGAACATTAAAATGAATTAATCCTTTTTTTAGGGAAATTGTCAATAGCTTGATAATCCCAAAATAGCATTTCAGGAATATGTCACCTTTGCGCATATTAATTTTCATTAGGATGAGTTTTTGGCCAATAAATACCTTGTTACCTATTAGTATGTATTTTATTTGACGTAAAGTTGATGGCATTAGATGTATTCCAAAGTATTTGTTTGTCATTATGATTGTGTATGACAAACGTTATATACTAATAGTGTAATTGTTGGTCAGAGATTTGTGCAGAAGAGAACTTATACACAACATAATTTGGAATGGACGGATTTTATGGCAGGTGATAACTAGACATGACGGCCAAATTCGAGGCTTAGATTTGCTCCCTACCTCGCTTATGGGCTTCAAAATTAAACTGTCATTTTTCATGAATAAAAATGACTTCCTGCAAAGCTAGGTGACGTTCAAGTAACTCCTCTATGATCACTCCATAGTCTCATATATTATTCGCATGGATGTTGTTCACCCCCGGAAGACAACTCATAGCCACCACAACCTTGGGAAGGATGATCTTGGCGTATATATATGTGAACGGTTTTTCTTTATCTCAGCTAAGTACAATGTATGGTTTATGTAATTTAACAGAGGATAACTTGATGGCCTTTGCCCTTCTGCATGATTTGAGGGTGCAGCATGTAAAGCCACCAGCCCACCACCATGTGCATTAGTTTGAGTATCATACTTACAATCGTTGTTTACCTTATTATAAGTCTCCTGCTTATGATCACGCAACACGTCTAGCATGCGAGGATAGCCGGCGCTTGGTTCATTGCATCCCATGCATTTAATTATTCAAAACTAATGCTACGTGGAGCTTTACTGAAGTTTACTTTAGTTACACTTCGAGCTACGACAATCTTGCAGCCATTCTCTGTTCTCAATACTATTGCTGCAAACTTGTTGCTTTGCAAGTACCTGGACTATGGATTGATCAACCTCTAACTAATCTTTCTCGACCCGCAAAAAAAACTACTCTTTCTCAAACCTGTACACTCCATGGGAACATTGTACCTGGAACCTTTTGTTTATTTTCAATTACTTTTGTTCTACACAAAAGTGGCTTCTTGGTGTCATCTTGAAGTTGAATTTGCATCAAAAGTCAACCCCAAGAGAGCAGAGCTTTTTTTCGATAAAGGACATTTCATTGAATAGATATATCGAGGTGATACAATCGCATCGAAAGAAAGCCCGGCCTCTGCATAGCTAGATGCACACAGCCAAAAAAGTACAGAGTACCCTAAAAGCAAAAAATAATTCGATACAATGCCAATCAAAAAAACATGTCTAGCCTAAGGAGTGGCAGATCCTATCCGTAGGTCACACCGCCATCCATGGGAGTAGAAAACCTCCCTGGCCGTACGCTCCGGCCTCTGCAGGATAGACCAAGTATGGAGCCATCGTGTACACACATGAATAACCCCACGGACTTTCTTTCCCATGCTCACTTCTTCTATATAAATCGTGATGCTTCAAATGTCAGAGGTATCCCCCAACACACAAGCACACCCTTGAGCTCCCTGCTAATTAAGAGCAACGAGCCGATAAGCCAAACACTTGCATTACTTCTCCTTCTCCGCAATGGCGAACGCTACTCTGCTTCTCCTCATTACGGTGCTGGCCACTGCCGTTGGCATTACCTCAGCCACGGCCGGCGCCAGCGCGAGCCCACTTCCGCTGGCAAGGAGGAGACGTTTCCTGCTTGTTAGTGGCGCTGCCAACCTACCTCTGCTGGCGTACGAGTGCTCGAAGAAGTCGGCGGAAGCATGCCTGGCGATGGGAACGACGTCTGCAGCCGCGGCCAAGTCGTCGACAACGCCGCCAACGCTCAACATCTGCGGCGGCTGCAACAAGGCGTGCAAGCACGGCCGGACTTGCTGCGGCGGGCGTTGCGTGGATCTACTCTCCGACAAGAAGAACTGCGGCATCTGCTCTAACAAGTGTGACAACAAGTGTAGCTACGGCTTCTGCGACTACGCGCAGTAATTAATCAAGTTCCCGCCATTCGACAGGCATAGAACTCGTACCATATGAATATCTGCACTACATAAGTAGCTACTCTACTATGTTTTTCTGTTTTTCGATCGAGATAGCTTACCAGACTTGCCATCTGGTTCATACATACTCCAGCTATGTGCTCATGCAGAGGCGAGTGTGGGATTGAGCTATATCCTAGTATTAATATAAAATTAATACAAAGTTGAGTCATTTATTTTGAAGCGGAGAAAGTAGTACATAACTAACGACTGGCCGTCTGTATACGGCAGGAAAATGTGGTAACTGGTATTGGTGCCTTCAAATATTACCCAAAGCTTAATGAGGTTGTTGTTGTTGCTTATAATGGGATAAAATGGTCATCACAGTATTTTTTTTAGAACTAAGACGCCAGATGCGTCCGGCTTTAAATTAATAAAGCCCCAACGGCAGCGTAACAAACCAAGTCTTAATACATCACCAAAAGCCACATCGACTTGAGCATGAAAGTTCAGATGAGACTAACTAGTCGCCAATCGAGATTACAGGCTGAGCCTGCATAAAGCACGCAGGCTCGTCGGCAACAAAAGAAACCGCAGTCATGACTCCTAGCCATCGATACACTTGCATCGATCGTTGTTGGGCGGTCTTGATCAGCTCAAAGCATCCTTGCGCCTCCCAACGGACTCCATCGCTGCAATAGAAGGTTGCATTTGAAGATGATATTAGTCGGATGATTTGGAAAGCACCCTTCTATAGTGAACTTGTTCCTGGTAAGCCATAAGTCCCAAAGAAGTGCCCCGACACAACTCCACATAACCCGAAAAGCTGGGCCCTTAATCACGTCAAGTAGGTTGAAGAGCTCAGAAGCCGAGCGTGGGTCCCAGAGGACACCAGCCATGTCCGGACAGCACTCCACGCAAACCTTGCTAAAGGGCACCGAAGAAAACATGGTTGGCATCCTCCGGTTCCCAGATAACGAACATGGACCCGTGGCCGGCCCATGCCGTTTGGCTACGTTCAAGGAGGTGGGAAGCTTATCGCGACACAATTGCCATATGAAAAGTTTGATCTTCAAAGGCATTCGCGCTTTCCACAACCCTGCAATCACCGGCTGTGCCGCCCTCGCACAACTTGCGATATAAGGATTTTACCGAGAATTTCCCGAGTTAGTGAGCTTCCAGCTCACCGTGTCGTTGATCCGAAGACCCACCGGTTCCATGGAATTGCAACAAGGCGCGAGACTTGCTGCTCGGGTCCGTTGAGCTCCCGCTTGAACTGAATCTCAGCGGCGTCGCGGCAAGCACATCCGCACCGATAACTTGGTGTCAACGGCAATATCGCATAACTCCGGAATTCGATCCAAAGGGTTGGGTACCTATCCAAAGGTCAGTCCAGAACGCGGATCTGCCATTCCTAATCGCAAATTTTGCCCCCATGGCAAAGGCAGGTTTGAGCAATCAAGATCATTCCAAAACGGAGAGCCCTTGCCCTTCCTTCGAAAAAATTCCCGTTAGGAAAATATTTGGCCCTTAGGAGGTCGACCCACAACCCGGAGGCCCCCTGGGTGATTTTCCAAATCCATTGCACATCAGCGCGATGTTAAACCACCTGGAGTTGGTGACCCCAAGACCGCCCAAGTCCTTGGGCCGGCACACCCAGGCCCATTTAACCATGTGGTATTTATGGTGCGGGCTAGTTCCTTCCCAAAAGAACTTGGCACGCGGCGTGTCAAACTTGACATGGACCCCTTCCGCAAGTAGAAACAGTCCCATTGCAAACATAGGCAAAGAAGACACGCTGGAGTTAGTGAGCACTAGCCTCGCCGCTTTCGACAAAAATTTGCCCTGCCAAGGACAGACCCTAGTCCTCACTTTGGCGCATAGAGGATCCCAATCCTCTATCGTGGGTCGTTTGGTGTCTACCGGGAGGCCCAAATAAGTAAACGGGAATTTTCCCACTTTGCAGTTGAGCAGATCCGCAATGCGCCTTCCCTCCTCGGCCTCGATCCCCATCGAGAGCACCTCACACTTGTGGAAGTTAATTTTGAGGCCCGACATGAGCTCAAAACTGAGAAGAATCGCCTTGACCGCCGCAATGCTATGGAGGTCCGGACTAAACAGCAGTAGCGTGTCATCCGCATACTGCAAGTGGGTCACTCCCCCTGGAATGAGATGTCCTACCAACCCTTTGATGTGACCAGCCTCCGCCGCTTTCCTCAACATTGAGGACAGCGCGTCAACTACAAAGTTGAACAGGAGGGGGGAGAACGGGTCTCCTTGCCTGAGGCCTCGCTTGTTCCGGAAGAAGTTCCCTACTTCTCCGTTCACCGAAATAGCAGTTTGTCCTCCCGAGACCAACTGCATGACGCGGTGCACCCAAACCGCGGAAAACCCCCGGCTGATTAACACCTGGCGGAGGAAGTTCCAATTAACCCGATCGTAGGCCTTTTCGAAGTCTAACTTTAACAGCACCGCCGGTTCCTTAGTGCGTTTGAGTTCGTGAATTATCTCCTGGAGGGCCAGAGGGCCTTCCAGGATATTGCGGCCGCGGATGAACGCAGATTGATTGCAGTGAATCACACGATGAGCAATCGGAACTAACCTAGTGGCAGACGCTTTGGCACAAATTTTAAATGGGACGTTGATAAGCGCAATGGGACGGAACTGCCTAATATCGTCGGCCCCATGGACCTTTGGAATGAGCGATAACACCCCAAAGTTGAGGCGCGAGATATCTACCGACCCACGCATAAACCCGTTGCAGATCTCAAAGATCGGACCCCTAAGAAGGGGCCAAAATCGTTTAAACATGGCCACCGGCCACCCGTCCGGGCCGAGGGCCGTGTCCGCCTTCATACCCATCAGCGCGGCATCGATTTCCTCGGGGAGGAACGCTAGCCCCAGCCCCTCGTTCTCGCAGTCCAGCACCCGTTGCCCTGCATCCCACACATCCGGAGACAGACCAGCCCTCTGGTCCTCACACGTCCCCATCAGCTTTATGTAGAACTCATAAATATGCCGGGATATGTCCTCTTGTCGCAACAGGAGCCCCTGCTCCGATTGCAGCCTGAGGATAGAGCATTTACGACGTCGGCCATTAGCGTAAGCCTGAAAATACTTGGTGTTAGCATCCCCTTTAAGGATCCATTTCAAACCACTACGGCGACGCCAATATTCTTCCTCAGCACGCAGCGACGCTTCGACCTGACCTTCCAGGTTGTATCGATGGGCCCATTCCGTCTCCGAAAGGTCCCGAATATCAACCTGGGAATCAATCGTTGCAATCTCCGCAAGGATGGCAGCTCTGTGAGTTTTGTCGGCCCTCCCCAGGTTAGCGCCCCATCCCTTGACACTTGCCCTGAGTCGACCTCCGACCGCGTTCCAGAACTCCATCGGGCCACGCTGGGGCCCCAATTGGCTCATGCACACCCTCCACTTCTCCCTGAAGAGCTCCTCGAATCCTGGCACCTCTAACCAAGCCGTTTCGAAGAAAAAGCGAGGGCTACGACGCACTCTATCCTCCCCCGAAGAGTACACCAGAGGTACATGGTCCAACCCAATACGAGTCTCCGCGACCAGAGTGCAGAGGGGGAAACCCATTTCCCACTCCGGAGACATGAACACACGATCTAGCACCGAGCGAACCGGGTCTAATTGCTTGTTTGTCCATGTGAAACGAGCGCCCGTTCTAGCCACCTCCCTAAGGGCCATCGAGGCAATCGCAACATTAAACATGGTCACCCGAGGCCAGTTTATGTTGTTGTTACTCTTATCCGCTCCCGACCTAATCAGGTTAAAATCGCCTCCCACCAGGACAGGGAGCGCCGCCTCAATCACAGAATCAACTTTGGCTTGGAGTTCTCCCAAGAACTCCACCGATCTCGCGTGATCGGCCGGCCCATAAACCTGAATAACAACCAACTCGCGACGCGAGGCCCTAACCCTAAAATGCGCGGAGATGAAAAACGAACCAGCGTCCCAGGCGATAATCTCATACAGCGCGCGGTTTAAGCCTAGCAGCAAACCACCAGAGTGACCAATCGCTGGAACGTGCTGCCACTCAAAGCACTCCAAAGGGTCAATAGTGAGCAGCTCATGGAAACGAAAATCCCCCTTGATAGTTTCCTGCAGCCCCACTATATCGACGTCCTCTCTACGCATGTACTCCTTAAGTTGCGTCCGACGTCCCGCGTGGCCAAAGCCACGAATGTTCCAAAAGATGGCTCGCATCTAGATGACTCGATTGCGGAGCCGGACACCTCGTGAGGTGACCGCCTTAGCCACGCGCCTCACCTTGCCGCGGCAAGGCGAGGGAGGGGGGCAACCCCTGTTTCCTGATCCCCCCTCTTCGGGCACGGAAAGAGCCGCGGTGACCCCTCCCTCGGGCTCACCGGGTCTCTGGGCAGCACGCGCTGCCGCGGCAGCCGCAAGCGCCGCCTGCGCCATCTCCTTGGCGCGAACGAGCAAAATAAGCTCCCTGATTCCACCCTCACCAGCACCAACCACCCCGCTCGCATCCAACACCTCATGCAAGTGCTCGTCCGAAAAGGAATCAAGAACCGTAAAGCGAGGTGGAGGATTACCTGAGATCTCCATGTTCTTCTGCGCCTGGAGGAGTTGCGCCCGCTGCAGCGACGACATGTTACCCTTGGCCCCCTTGGATCGCGAGCTTGTGCGGACCGGAACCGCCGGCACCGTCTTGGTTCTCTTGGCCTTGGCGATCGACGCCGTCTTGGCCGTCACTTGCAGCAGCGGATCTGCGACGGGTGGGACTGGTGGGGCCGCCAGTGCCATGACCGACTGTCGAGGCATGGGAGGCGCCCCGAGCGACTCCATCGCACGCACCACCTCCGCGCTGACCTTGCGCACCGCCGTCTTCTTCATTGGCTTGACCGAGCCGCTCAGGGTGGAGCCATGCCCCCCGGACGCCGGAGATCCCACCGAACGGAGCCGAGAGGGATTGGGGGAGGGCGCAAACAGCGAGCCACCGCCGCCCAAACCCTCCTCCGAAGCCGGGGCCGTGCCCAAGGGGGGAGGAAACCGAACCCATGTTGGAGCCGTACTGGTTGGGGATCGAGAAGGACATCCGTTCATGGCCCGACCCCAGCACAGCCCGCAGCCCCGCGACCCCCTCCACCGGCACGGCAGGGCCCGCCGCTGAGATCCCGAGCTTGTCCCAGGCGGCGGTATCAATGGAGTCATCCTCCTCCATGCTGGCGTCTTGATCCGGGTCCGCGTCCTTGCTCTTGTCCTTGTCTTGATCCCCCGGGCCCCGACCCGCGGGTGGTGGCGGTGGGGGCGGGAGAGTAGGGGCCGCCGTGCGCGGCTGGTCGACCTCCGGCTCGGGCTTGATGGAGTAGCCCTCGCCATTGAACCAGATTTGCACAGATCCCCACAGCTTGGCCGGCGCCCGACATGA